>CM074119.1:80909094-82109094 GCA_037177725.1 Cyamopsis tetragonoloba
GATGATGGGATCTAAAACGAAAAACAGGTGTATAGACTAAAAGATTTTTTTTTTTTATATAAAAACTAAAACAAAAAATAGAATGCAAATAAAGAACAAAAGTTAATTTAATTTAACCCTTTTTAAAAAATGGTAAAGTAATAAAATGACAGCAGAATCTTGATACTTGATCCTACACCGGGACTTCGAGGTAAGATGGCAAGATGGATCAAATAAGTTGCTGCATTGCAGTGCACAATTCTCATTCCCAATTTCCGTTAGGAACATAGTATTTCCTTCTTCGCAGGGAAGATTTCAGTAAATCCATTCACCTTCACAAAGACCGCTAATGCAATCCAATTTCAATTAGATCTAGGGTTTCTCTCCCTCCTTCTTCACCATCCATCGCCGGTTACACATCAATTTTCCGGTGCCGGCTTCACCGATTTCCCATTTTGCCTCGCACACTGAGAATATGCACGTCAAATCGGCGCATTCATCATTTCGGGATCGGACGCAGGAATTCCAAAGCATTGCGGAGAGGTTGAAAAAATCGGGATCGGCGCCTAATGGACCGAGCAGTAGCAGCTCCAGTTCTTCCAAATTGGAGGAACAGCGATCTGCTGTTGCAATTCAATCAGAGTTCAATCGGAGGGCTTCTAAGATCGGCTATGGGATTCACCAAACGTCTCAGAAGCTTGCTAAGCTCGCCAAGTGTAAGCGAGTCCATTCAATAAAGCTGCCTGAATTTGAATCTATGCAAAACGCTAGTCATGATTTCGGTGATTGTCTTGTCTTCTTTAGAACCATTTTCAATAGATTTCCGTTCGTTTTTTATTCACAGTGGCAAAAAGGACTTCGGTTTTTGACGATCCCACCATGGAAATCCAAGAGCTTACGGGTGTTATTAAGCAAGATATTACTGCACTGAACTCTGCGGTTGTGGATCTTCAGCTACTCTGCAACTCTAGAAATGAGAGTGGAAACGCTTCTACCGACACTACTAGCCATTCTACCACAGTTGTGGATGACCTAAAGACCCGATTGATGAGTGCCACCAAAGAGTTTAAAGATGTTCTCACCATGCGAACTGAGGTACTGTATCGTATTGGTGTGCTTTTATATATTTTCCACAGTCATTTCCCACAATGATCGCATACTATTGTTTTTATGAAGAACTTGAAAGTACATGAGAATAGAAGGCAATTGTTTTCGTCCTCTGCTTCTAAGGATTCTGCAAATCCTTTTGTCCGTCAACGTCCATTAGCTACAAGGTCTGCTGCTAGTACTTCTAATGGCCCAGCACCCCCATGGGCTAATGGGTCATCTTCATCTCAGTTGTCTCATAAGTAAGTTATGCTGGTTTTTCTTAATTTTTTCATTTGTTGTTGGTGCTGTTGTAGCCTTGTAGGCTTTAGTTAAGCATGTGATGTGAGTATATGATATAGCTTTAATTCTATGTTTTTTCATAAAATAAACTTGTATTATTCTTGATTAGATTATGTAGTGCATAAATGTTCGTTTCAAGGAACTTGTGATTCTACTTAAGCTTGATTTTTTAAGAAGAATAGTGTTAATGTAAGGTCATATGCCCATATCGTTTCGGTTTTCCTTGAGTTTTTATGACTCAAATTTCAGGAATTGTACTGCAGCAATTTTACCAATATTAATTGGGGGTTGCCTTTGCACGCCCAGGTTTCTAATTACCACACCTCACTTCCAGAAACTAATTTCAGAAAGTGATAAAAAAATACTTCCGGAAATTAGTTTCCAGAAATTAATTTCATATCTTGAGCTTTTGTTTCTATCCATTTTCCTTTATTGGGCTTGCTCGGCCCAACAGTCCAGCACACAAAAATCACCAGTCTGGTCCTAGCTCCTTATTATGAACTCTGGTTACTAGGCATGGTTTTGATTGTTTTCTAAATAATAATGAAAATTATTGTTATGCTGCTATATTAGAGGTTGTTTCAGGTGGGTTGAATCACATCTCAAATTATGGTTTCATACAATTATATTTTATTGTTTCATGGCCTTTAAATCCACAGGAAGCAGGTGGATGGGGAGAGTCAACCATTGCTGCAACAACAGCAACATCAACAGCATCAGTTAGTTCCATTGCAAGACAGTTACATGCAAAGCAGAGCTGAAGCTCTTCAGAATGTTGAGTCCACAATTCATGAGCTCAGCAACATCTTTAATCAACTAGCAACACTTGTTTCTCAACAAGGAGAGATTGCCATCAGGTTTTTATATGTCTCACCTTTTGTGCTTATAGATAGATATTTATTGTTGTTTACTGCTTAATTAAAATACAATATATGACTTACGTTACTGATAGATAGAAGATTACTTGATTTGTCCACAATTCTGTTACAAACGAGCCTGTGCCAATCATTTTACTGTGAGATAAGTTTGGGCTTTGACTTTAAATAACTGCCATTGCGTGTAGAAAACCTTCATTATGGTTTGTGTTTGCCCGTGGGAGATAATTTGGTTGTTTACTGCATATTGACTTTAAGACTTTGTCCTTGTGGGTTCCATGCTGTTGGTAATAGAATTGGTTGTTTTGCTGCTTACTGAGTGTAGAATTTAGCTTGTATGGAGCCTCGGGAGAAATGGGAGTGAAGTTTATGCGTACAAGGTTGTTTGCCTATGGGAGAAGATGGGTTGTTTACTACACGGTGACTATAAACCTGCGGATTCCATGCTGTTAAGTTGCTTGTTTTGCTGCATGCTGAGTAGTTAAATGACTTGTATAAGAATTTGACATCCTCTAAAGTACAAGGTGAACTTTAGAGATTAAAGTCTAAATCGATAACTGGTGATGTAAAGGTTAATAGATTGTGCATGGTAACTTTATGGACAAGTAGTTTGTTGCCGCTTGTTTGTACTTGAAAAGTTTTTGAACCTTTGTTGTCTTCTTATGAGTGGCTGCTCATATGTGCTTTGCTTCCTGACATGCATTCGACACTTAAAGGAGTTCAATAACATGCATGAAACCCATACTTTGGCCTCCTTTCTGTGTATTGCACTATTGCTTTACTTGTTCTTGATTGTCCCATAAATGATCTTGCCATTGATACTTTTCATCCTGGTTAGCCACTGTCAAAATGACCTTCTCATCTTTGGTTTGGGGAATAAGTTGGATAATACCAATAAAAGTTTGGGTGTTTGGTTTACAGTTCGTGTACTTTTCCTTCCATGTTTAATAATTTTGGGTTTCTTGTTTCGTCATTTTTTCGTTGAGTTTTTTCTGGGATATCTAGACTTCGGATATACCCAGGATCAGGAGTAAGGATATTTTAAAGCTTAAACTAATTAGTGTTATTCCTTATCGAATCTTTAATGGGGATTTATTTGGTGAAAATTTCTGGTGGCAGTGCAGCTTTAATTTCTTTTACGCTGGTGCCATTTAAAGCTTGGATTCATCTTGATTCATTCTACTGATTTTGATGCAGCTGTTTTATTAGTTTCTTAATTTGTGTTTTTACTCCTGTTGAAAATAATTGATGATCAGAAAAGTAGAAGGGGGAAATTCCTGCAATCCATCTTGTCAAACCTGTGAGATTAACTTGCAATCTACCCGTTGAAAGTCTTAACTAACTCATTAGCAAAAGGTCAAGGTCAAACTTAAGTTTGTAAAATCTTAAAGATGATAAATTTTTTATTTTTTTTATTTTCCAGTTTTGAAGATCTTGCTTACCTTTTCATTTTTGGTGTTGGGTTATTTTCTAATTATGTATTTATGACAATTATGTATTACTTATTAATATGCTGTTAGTTTTTTCTCTTTCATGGACACTAGTACGTGTTATTGAGGGGAAGCCTTGAAACAATGGGAAATTTGTTATCCGTTGACCTGGAGATCAAGAGTTCAATTCTTGAATATAGCCTCTCTGGCTCTCTGCTTACTGGGGCATGCATTTTAACTTGCCGAGGCTCTACCAAGTGAAATCTCATGCGTTTAGCTGTCTTTACTTGACCCCACTTAGTATGCTTGGGATGAAAATTTGAGCCGCCCTGTTAGAAAAATATTAGAACCCGCCATCTACCCTTCCCATCTTATGCTTATGAATATCATGAAATAACTCTATATCTATATAATAGTTAAAATCGTGATCGTGAAATTATGTATTGATTTACTATTCTATCCCATATTAAATAATATAGATTCTTAGTATTAGTGTTAGCCTATGATTGACCAGGGTTTGGGGTGGATTGACCCCAAACTTGTATCTGCTGTCTAGATTGAGTTTTAAACCTACCGTAAACGCCCCATGCAGGGTTAGGTTGAGATTGCCACATTAATTGTTACCTGTTAAGTGTACGTACCCAGAATTTGTTGACAACCTTTCTGCAATAATTTAAAAATATTGATAATTTGGTCTGACTAATAACATCCGAATTCTTTGATTACTGATAAGGTGAATTGAGTTGTGCTTGATTTTGTTTTCATATTGGCCAATTGAGACATTGCTGCTGGTTGGTCTGATTGTGATTTTGGTACTTGATTTGCAGGATTGATGAGAACATGGATGATACATTGGCAAACGTAGAGGGGGCACAAGGGGCTTTGTTGAAGTATCTAAACAGCATATCTTCTAATAGGTGGCTGATGATCAAGATTTTCTTTGTATTAATTTTTTTTCTTATGGTTTTCTTATTTTTTGTGGCATAGTCATTCTAATGACAGAAAAACGAAAACAAGGACACAAATGGCGGTCTTCTTACTGGCTATAAGCCTCCAGCATCTCGTTAATATTTCTGTCTCCAAATATATATTCATTCCGGTAGATTTTAGTTTAGGACCAAGTTTGTCAAATTTTATACTTGTACGTATCATACGTATAACGAGATCAAGAACTATATGGCTTGCATATTGTCCATTTGTTTTCTGTGATTACTGATTTGTGATGATTATTATTCGGTGGAGGCTTAAAGTTATAAGCTGTTTGGTAATTTTGTCTTTTTTTTTTTAAAAATTGACCCGCGGTGGAGCGTGGCCGCGGGCGGTGGCGGGTGATGGTGGGTGGTGGTAGTTGGTGGATGTTTAATGAAAATAAGAGAATGGAAAATAAGCAAAAGCTCTTTTGTGTGGCTTATTTTAAAGCTTTTTTTTTCTGTTTTTTTCATTAAAAAAAACCACTTAAAATTTTAAGAGTTTATTAATATTTATGTTTGGTCTGACTTTTACTTATAAGTAAGAGATAAACTCAAAATAAGCCGGGTCAAACGGTGCCTAAGAATACTAATGACTAGTTTTTTTGTTTTATAAGAAAATAGTACAACGGGAAATCGAATCTCATACCCACAAATGCATGTTCACATGTGCTCACCAACTTATGGAACATATAAAAAATGAGAGCACTTATTATGGTGAGAGGAGAGAGAAGTGAATCACGACTATTGAATCATTTTATGAATGGTTGGGATTAAAACACAAGGATTTTTAAAGAAGTCACGTGAGTT
The DNA here is from genome assembly GCA_037177725.1 of Cyamopsis tetragonoloba. Classification (NCBI taxonomy): domain Eukaryota; kingdom Viridiplantae; phylum Streptophyta; class Magnoliopsida; order Fabales; family Fabaceae; genus Cyamopsis; species Cyamopsis tetragonoloba. The sequence goes on from CM074119.1 coordinate 80,914,546, forward strand.
CTTTCAAATGTCACAATACTTTCCAAGGAGTTGCAATTTTTTTTCCTACCAATTGGAGCCCTCCCTTCACACCATGGAGATGGTCTACAGGGTTCATAACCACTCCTCTTACTACGGGACGCTTACCTAGCCAATATTTTGACTCGGCTTTACCCAAATTTTCTGGTTTACCCCAATATTCCTCAATTGTTTGACTGTTGCTGAGCAGTTCTTGGATATCAAATGAACCTCCCAATAAGGTAATTTTGATGTGGCCGATTTCCCCTCTTTTGTAATCAGTTTCGCACCTGCTCCTTTAGCTAATTGTCCATCCTTTCCGAGTGTAATTTCAATGTTACGTATGGTCGTGCCTAAGGGCATATCGATTGAAGTACATTCTTCTATTTTATCAATCAAACCCTTTCCAAAATTGTGCAAGCTTCTTCTAAATGTAGATGATATAGCACAGTGAAGTACCACATAGATATATAGGAATCCAGATCTGCCGAATCACTCAGGATATGATCTTCTACATCCTAGGTCTTCTCGTTCCTTCATCTGGCTTATGTTCTTCATGTAGCATACACACCAAATGACTCTATGAAATTTTCTATATAGTACAAGTAATTTAGGAGACATCTCTATTTTTCCTGAGGGCGCTTTTGTCGGTGCTTGAAACAATTTTGTCTTACCCATATTATTATATCTCTAGAGTCAATAATTTTACATGAGGAACTAAGGAACTCAATCACTTACTAAATTCTTTTTTTAGAAAAAGTTTTGTCGGAGTATTTCTTTATTAGAAAAATAAAGAATGCAAAATTTAGAATTTTAAAAATTGGGAGAATAGATGAAAAAAGTTTATAAGTTGGAGAGAAAAGGCTAGACGTTATTGTTTTGAAATATAAAAATTCTGAAAAAGATCAATTGGAGAGAAAAAAAGTTTAAAGTGTGAGGAAAATTTTGAAAAGTAAAAAGTTTAGGGAAAGAAAAATTCAAAAAAATAAACTTAGAAATTATAGGAGTTATAGAGAAAAAAATTTGATAGAGAATTACAAAATAAAAATAAATAAAGTTTGCAAACTTTAAAGTTTAAAAAATTGAGAGAGTAAATGAAAAAGTTTTAAAGCTGGAGAAAAAAAGCTAGATTGTTTTGACTTAAGAAAATTTTGAAAAATATCAAATGGAGAGAAAATAGTTTTTAGTTGAAATTTTTGGAAAGTAAAAAGTTTAAAGATAGAAAACTTTAAAAAATAACTTAAAAAAATATAAGAGTTGGAGAGAGAAATTTTTTTTGATCAAGCATTTCAAAATAGCAAAATTAAAGTCTGCAAACTTAAGAGTTTTAAAAAATTGGAAGAATAGATGAAAAAACTTTTGATGTTGGAGAGAAAAACCTACATTGTTGTGAAGTAAGAAAATTTTGAAAAAACAATTGGAGACAATAAAAAGTTTTAAATTAAAAAGATCTTAAAAGTTAGTGGAAATTTTGGAAAGTAAAAAGTTTAAGATAAAAAATTCAAAAAATATGAATTTATAAAGTATCAGTTAGAGAGTGAAAAAGTTTTAATGGAGCATTTCAAAATTCAAAAAAAATAAAGTCTACACACTTTAGAAACACTGTGATTATAGATGAAAATATTTTTAAAATTAAAGTAAATACCTAGATTGTTTTGAAATAAGAAAATTTTGAAAACTATCATTTGTAGAGAAATAAAGTTTCATGAGAAAAAAATATTATTTGAAGAGAAAAGAAGTTTCTAAGAAAACAAATCTAAAAAGTTAAAAGAAATTTTTGAAATGTTAAGAATTTGAGGATAGAAAATTACAACAAAAAAAAAGGAACTTAGAAAATATAAGAGATAGAAGAGAAAATTTTTTGATGGAGTATTTTAGAAAAATAAAGTTAGCATACTTTTGAGTTTTATAAAATTGGGAGAATATATGAAAAAAGTTTTGAAGTTAGAAAGAAAATGATAGATTGTTTTGAAGTAAGAAATTTTGAAAAATATCACTTGAAGAGAAAAAAAAGTTATTAGAGTAAAAGGGCTCGTTTGATTTTTTATTTTGAAAACAGTTTTCTATTTTTAAAAATAGAAAACTAAAAAACTCGTTTGTTAGACGAGTTTTCAAAAATAATTTTTAAGAATAGTTTTTGTTTTTACTATTTAAAAACCAAATGTTGAAAACATCTAAAACTTATTTGGTTTTCAATTCTCTGTTTTCTGAATTTACACTATGTATTGAAAACTTCTCTCACTTTTACTAAAATTATTTTTGAAAATAGTTTTATAATACAGTTTTTAAAAACTAAAAACTAAAATTGTTTCAAAAAGATAAAGGATACTTTTGGAAACTGAAAAGTTTGAGAATAGAAAATTTCAAAAAATGGAATTTAGAAAATCTAAGAGTTAGTGAGAGAAAAAAATTTGATAAAATATTTTAAAATAAGAAAAATGAAGTTTGCAAACTTTAGAGTTATAAAAATTGGAAGAATATATGAAAAAAGTTTTGAAGTTGGAGAGAAAAAACTAGATTGTTTTGAAGCAAGAAAATTTTTAAAAATATCATTTGGAGAGAAAATAAATTTGAGAGTAAAAGATCTAAAAAGTTAGAGAAAATTTTTGGTAAGTAAAAAGTTTGGTATTAAAAATTTTCAAAAAAAGGAATTTAGGAAATATAACAGTTAAAGGGAGAAAAAGTTCATCTTAGAATAATTAAATTTTGAGTTTTTTAAATATAAATATAAATATAATCATTCACCCCGAAGTCATCATAAACAAATTGGTTCTTCTTACAATAAATTTAGTTGAGTCTTATGTGTTAAGTAATTTTGACCTGAGTCATTTGACTAATAATAAAAAATAAAAACATTAGATAAATTTCGCTTCTTAAATTGATTTCACTTTGGTAAGGAATTTAATCCCTCTTGAAACTAATAATTTCAATTGAATCTTGCAAATATAAAAAAAAAATTATTTCAAGATTTTTGTTCTTAAATAACAGTTTGCCCAAAAGTAATAAGAAATTAAGTTCTTGTAATAATATTTTTTTTAAGTGATTTAAAGAAGTAATTACGACAATTCAAAGACTTTTGCACTGTATTTAATTTTTTAATGTAAAGAAAATAAAAAAATAAATTGCATGTCGAAATGCATACAACTTTTATTTTTCTTAAGCAAAGGTAATTTGAGTGAAATTACGTACCACTAATATTGATGCATTATTGCGATTTACAGATATTTTTAAAAAATTAACACGTGATTGCAAACGGTATGAAATGTCTCAGTCATATAATTCAGTTGGTGAATATACGAGAATATGTGTATATGAATATTTGAGTTTAATTCTCGATTATTGTACTTTCGAAGAAAAAATTTGGTAAAGAATTAATAATTTCTTATTTTTTATTATTAATGGAACTATTAGTTTCTATTAATTCTTAAGCCATTATTGTTCAATGTTTTAAATTTAAATAATTTTACTAGAAATGAATCTGTCCGGAAATGGTAAGGAGTTTAATGAATTGTTTGAAATAGTTTAGGTTTTTAGTTTTTTAAAATTGTATTATAAAACAATTTTTAGAAAAAGATAAAGGAATTTTCAATACAAATTTGTATGTAAATTTAGAAAACTGAAAACAAAAACAAGTTTTAGATGTTTCTAAATTTTAGTTTTTAAATACTGAAAAACAAAAATTGTTCTCTGTTTTAAAAACTAGTCTGCCAAACGAGTTCACTATTTTTAAAAACATGAATCAAACAAGCCCTTAATTCTTCTTTCAATTAATAGTTTCAATTGAGTATTGAGAATAATAAATAAAGTATTCAAATAATTTTGTTCAAATAAAAAATAGTTTGATTGAAAAGAGTAAGAAATTTAGCTCTTATAACTCAGTTGACGAGCATACGAGACATACATATGTGAGTATTCAAGTTCAATATCCGATTATTGTGCTTTTTAATGAAAAAAATTGTAAAGAATTATTAGTTTCTTTTTATTATTAATGGAATTATTAGTTTCTATTATATATATTTTCTTAATATAGGAATACTTAATTATCTTAATAGTATTTCATAAAATGAAATATAAGGACCATAATCCTAAAGATTTTCCAAAAAAACAATTTTGAATCCTGTAGCATATTTATGATGACAACTTTAATAGGCTTTATAGAATTTATTACAAAGGACAAAGAGTAGATAACAGTGCTTTTCTCGTTGGTGTATTAAAAAATAAATTGTTATAACTAATTGTAAGTTGTATTATATATAAAGGGTTTTTTTAACTTGTACAATAACATGTGTAATATTGCACAGGTTAAGAAATTATAATTACAAATAAAACATAATATTAATTGTATGTCAAACCCAATCACATTAAATTTTTTTAACAATTTTTTTCTACTTATAGTTTCCTAACATATGCAACATTGCACAGTTTAAAAAAATCTAATTAATTTATTAAAAATATGTAAAATATTTTTAATAATTAATTCACCTATTATTTATAATATATATATATATATATTTCTTTATACAAAATATAATGATACTTTTTTGCTTACAAATATAATAGTAGTTTAAGAAAACAAAATAAATAAAGTTAACTAATTTTTTTAATTAGTGCAAAGTTTTTTTTTCTCCCTTATTATAGTATTATTGGGCTATCGTGTGGATTATTTTATGTACTTGGATATGAATTTTGTATAAAATTTATTATTTATTAAGTTGAAGTCTATTGATAAAATATCAGCAAATTTAGATATTAATTAAAATTTTATATGATTGATATATATGTTAAGAATTTTCAACCAAAGGGTTAGATTTGTGATATTCAATGAGCACAAGGAGCTACTAAAAAATTACAATGGTGCAGCAGAATAACTAGATGTTTCATATTATAAGATTGATCTTTTTGAATAATTATATTTATTAAGAAAATATGTAATAAAATTAGTATATTAATTTTTAAAAAATATATATAATCTTTTTAATTTTTTTCTATTTTCTTTCATTATTGTATTAATTACTTCTCCCTATCTTTTTATATAATCTCATTAATTATAAATTTATAATGGACAAACATGAAAAAAAAAAGTAATGAATGCTCTTAAAAAATTATATGGGGTCTTATATTGTGAAACACTAGTATTGTCTAAAAAAGGGTCTTATAATATGAAAAGGAAACGAAAGGAATATTAAATTTAATTTGTCCTTGAATAATGTGTTTGATAAATATAATTAAAGTGTATACAGAATATTAGCAAAAAAAAAGTGTATCAATGATTAAAGTATGTAATGGAGGTAAATAAAGAAAATAATAATAATAATATTAATAATAATAATAATAAATACTTCATAATTTTTTTATAAAATTAACCATTTTTTTTTCTAGAAAGTAACGTGCAATAATAAGAAAAAATGGAATACATGTTAATATCCATTATTTTTTAAAACTACATATATCCTTGCTACTTTTATTATGTACGTCAGAGCCATATACACGATAGATTTTTACTGTACATTAAACATATCCTTCAACCAATTAGAATATTGATCTATTTGTTAAATAAGCTTTAATTTTGAGTCTTTTTAAATAAAATATAATAATTTTTTTTTTTTACAAAAACATGATAATTTTAGAAAGGGCCAAGAAATTACACTATACTTTCATAAAATTTACACATATTACATTCTAGTCATAATAGTTATTCTGGTATAAAAATGTGATAGTTTTAGAATGGTGAAATTACGTCATCCTCCCATGAGATTTACATCTATTACATCTAAGCCCGGCTTAATTGTGAAATTTCACCTACTCCCATGAAGTTCGTTTCCAATATAATGACCTCCCTTACTGATGACACCTACCTCATTAAGATTTGTTGGTAAAGCCACCCCTTTAAGGGAAGTTAAGTGTATTTTTTGTAAAGAATAATATTCTCTCCGTTTTAAAAATGACAGTCATTTAAGGTTATTTCACGGATACTAATAAATGAAATAAATGTCATAATGATTAAAGTAATTTTACTAACATATCCCTATTAATAAATGAATCAATAATTACCTCACGTTAATTTTAGTTGGGCATTAATTGTTATATAGAGGTAAAACGGAGAAAATGACATTTAATAATGCATTAAAAATATAAAGTGACAATCATTTTGGAAAAAAATATTTTCCTAAAACGACACTCAATATGAAACGGAGGGAGTAAATAATTTAGTTATTGATATTGTAAGGTTTATTCAAATTAGTCAATGACATTTGTTGTGATGCAAATGGGTCCCTGGCATTGTGTTATGTGATGTAGTTTAATTTTTATCGTCAGTTTACTATTAAAACTGTAAAGGTCTTGGATTAAATTAAAATTTTTCATAAAACTTCGAGACTAAATTAAACTTTTAATAGCAAACCTAAGGACTTATATGACTCGTTTTTAAAATTTGGAGACTAATGTGAACTAAAGTTAACGATGTTAATTAAAAACTAACATTATTGGCTAAAATGCATCACGAAGCAAAAATCCATGGACCTATTTGCATCACCGAAAATGTCAAACGCTACAAGGTCAATGATTAATGTGCCCCTTCACACATTTTGTAAACAAGCAGACCCCAAGTGTAATATGTGCAAACCTTAGGATATGCTAGTGTAATTTCCCCTTTTAGAAATAACTAAAAAATCAAGAATAATGCAAAAGAAGTAAATATACTTTTCTATTTCGGAATTGAGTAACTGTTCATAGCATGGTAAATTCAAAGGATCGGAGTAATTAATTCTAATAAAATAAAATAAAAAAAGAAAACTATAAAAACACTTGTCATGCCGCATTTACACCATAGGTGGACCCCACGTCTACAAATCTTGAGATTTCCCTATAAATAATCCATATCGGAACAAACACTCTTCATTCTCCCTTCTCAACTTCATCTCACTGGTGATAATGGCCGACACTGGACATGCACCCTCTCTCTCTCAAACCTCTAATGACAACTCCTTTGAGCGCACTCCTGAGGGCTTTACGATGCTCTCAGACGGATCGTCAATTATAAGAGGTGCAAATATGATTTACAATTCTCTTTCCATGACGAACGAAATATCATCATCGGCACCGCAACAAAAACATCAGCAATACTCCACCGAGTATCGTTTGGTCCCACGCGAACCCGAAGAGCAACCACTAGCCAAGAAGCCCAGAGGAAGGCCACCGGGCTCGAAGAACAAGCCCAAGCCACCTATCGTCATAAGAGAAGACACTAGCCACCTCCTCAAGCCGATCATCATCGAAATCCCTCCATGAAAAGACGTTGTCGATGCTCTCATAAATTATGCTCTTCGACGTTGCGTCGGAATCTCTCTCAGGAGCATCTCGGGGACACTCTCAAAAGCGATAATCTTTCCCCCAGTGGCACTCGAATCTATGCCCATCCCTGGACCATTTAACTTAATGTCCCTCAACGGCACGTTCATGAATGCACATGCTCCGGCACTATCTGTGAACCCTCGCTCCTTCTTTAGTGTTCACCTCACGAGTTCCCAGGGGAAAGCCTTTGCAGGAGTAGTCACCGGTCCATTAATCGCGGCGAGTCTTGTGGTGGTGGTCGCTTCTGTGTTCAAGAAGCCAGAGTTCCACAGGGAGCCTTTCATCGATGGGAGTATTGAAGATGTTGAAGAGGGCTGCTTCTATCTAGGCTTTGTCAACAATGTTGATGCTCATTCTCGTGCAAATGCTCAAGCTCCAGCCATTGATATTACTGTGCCAGCTGGCACTGCCATTGCAACCGCCAAGAATAATAATAATAATATCTCTGCTTATAGCAAGTTCGACTGGGCTAAATCGCCAAGTCCCTAATTCTTCTACTACTAGTCATATCAATGTGATGAAGTCGGACCACTCCACTCATCCTAATGCTAACTAGCTAGGGACACAAACATGATCAACCACATGTGCTTGGTTGAATTTTTATATTGGCCTTTTGCTCTAAGAGTTGAATAAAGAGCATAGTTGTTAGAGAAATATTCAATTATTTTCAAGAAGTTATAAAATATTCCTTTTCTTCAAATAATCACTGAAAACATGTTGTTAGTAATAGGCTTTCTTGTTAAATTATATTGTTTGCGGTGAGTTGATGATCGATTAAGTACAAAATATTTTGAATTGTATGTGTGTGTGTGTGTTTTGGCCGTTGCCAATATTGCATTTGTTATTCATCTATTAGTAATTACCATAATACTATTATCAAGAGGTGAAATTCTTTTTTTTTTTGGTTCATTGAAAATATCATAGCCGAGCATTGAACCTAGATACCAACACACATATGTATCCACGTGCTCACTGTTAGAATTGACAACTGTCCCAATCGGCCAACACGAGATTTTTCAGTGTGTTTTGTCCTCACTCACACACTTCCTAGGAACGACTTCCCAAGAGGTCACCTATCCCCTAATTGCTCTAGGTCAGCACACTTAACCTTGGAATTCTTAAGTGATATAGGCTACCAAAAAGTAAATGAATTTTGTTGGTATAGGTAGTGCAAATAAATTCTATTAAGCTATCCTTAACTGTATAATCCCATACATATACAGTCTTTGGATCCCTCTCATTTTGGTGTACATTCGATCCATTCATGTGTCCTCGTCCCTAGAAGACTGCCGGGAGTTGCTCCTTACCCAAGCCTCATTGCACTGACGTTACTCCCGGCCTTCATCGCGACCTGGGATGTCACATTCCCACTATCTTCTGTTTGGTTTATCCTCGAATCACACTATACTGGGACTTTTTCAGTGTGCTTTATCCGCACTCACACTTCCTAGAAATGACTTCTCAGGATGTCACCCATCCCCTAATTGCTCCAGACCGAGCACGCTTAACCTTGGAGTTCTTAAGCGATAGGCTACAAAAAAGTAAATGAATTTGTTGGTATAGGTAGTACGAATAAATTCTATTAAACTATCATTAACTGTGTAATCTTATACCTATATAGTCGTTGAATTCTTCTCATTCCAGTGTACATTCGATCATTCATGTGTCCTTGTCCCTAGAAGCCTGCCAGGAACCACTCCTTTCCTACGCCTCATTGCACTGGTGTCACTCTACGCCCTCATCGCGACCCAGGATATCACACTCACCAACTAAGCTACATGACTAGAATAGAGGCAAAATTCCTTGAATAACCAAAATCTTTTTTCTATTTTAAAAGACTTAATAAGCCAAAATTACCTTTTCTCCATGCAAACTTATTTTGAGAACTAAATTCTTTGAAATTTTTTATTTTTTTATCTGTGAGAAAATGAAATTGTTAGTTCCAAGAGAAATTAAACTTTTTATTACTACTACTTGCAAGTAAAATTAGTCTAAGAAAAAAATTCTTTGAATGTTTTTTACTTTTCATTCATATGATCCAAATAAAAACTATTTTAAGAGGAATTTTAGAGATTTGTTTTCTCATTTGAGTCATATGAATAACAAAAATAAAAATATTCAATAAATTTCGTTTCTCAAACTAATAATTGCAATTGAAAATTGTGTGGAGTCCAATTTCTCTTGAAATTGATAATTTCAATCTAGTCAAACTTGAGAATAAAAAAAGAAATATATACCAAAATAGTCTTTCACTTTGTATTTTATAAGTCATTTTAGTTCCTCATAGAATCGGTCATTTTAGTCCCTGACTTTCACTATTACAGGTCATTTTAGTCGCTGCAAGCTAGGGACTAAAATGAATGTTCGTATAACTCGGGGACTAAAGTGACCTGTAAAATACAAAGTCAGGGACTAAAGTGACTTATCCGCACAATGTCACGGACTAAATGACTTATCCTCACAAAGTCAGGGACTAAAGTGACTTATCCTTAGGGAACGAAATGGTACATCACTCATAAAAAAAGTATTAAAATAATTTTGTTCTTAAAAAAATTTTGCTCAAAAATTGTTTTATTGTTAAAGTAATTTCTTTTTTATTAAGTCTTTTAATTAAATACAAAATAATTTTGATTACTCAAAGAATTTTACACTGCATTCATACAACATTTTTTTTTTTTGGCTAATCTCATACAACCTTTTTTTTTCAATCAAGGGTATAATTTGGTGGAATTATGTACCATTCATATAAAAGTTATTTTTACCAACAAAGCCTAGCACAGTTGGCAGATATTTGTGCCTTTTAAGTATCCTGACAGGGGTTTAAACAGACTTGAGGGAATTAATTTTCGGCTATCAGTTGGGGATACTCTTGATTCACCCAAAAATATAAAAGTTTTTTTTTTTTTGAAGAAAATGAAAAGGATGTATTCCCTTATTGCCAGATTTTTCAAAAGATAACACGAGTGATCAAAGATGGTAAAAAAATAGTTTCTCATTAATAATAATTGAAATGTTTTTGCTCAAAAATAGCTTTATTGTTAAAATAATTTCTTTTTTAATTTTATAAATGCAAAATAATTTTGTTTACTCAAACAATTTTGAATTGCATTCATAATTTCATGCAGTTTTTTTTTTCAAGAAAGGGTATATTTTGGTGGAATTATCAATTATGTACCATTAATATAAAAGTTATTTTTTAAAGAAAATGAAAAGATGCACCCACCCATTGCCGGATTTTTCAAAACACATTGTCGCGGATGGTAAATAATTAATCTCTCATTAATAATAATTATTGTTCATTTTTTTAATAATGGAATTTTGTATCTCAAAATAAGTTTACACACAAATCACACAAGAAAATATAAGTGGGAGTAACATATAATGTGTAGACCAAGTTGAGGCCAAAAAAGCCCAATATCCTAATATAAATAATCATAAAATTTTGTATTTCCCAAAATTTTACTCGCAAATCACAAAAGAAAAATGATTTCATCGTATCCTAAAATAATTTGAATCGAAGGTTTTAAATAAAAATATAAACATTCAACTAGACGCGATGAACAAATTGGTCTCCTCTTACAATAACTTTAGTAGTTAAGCCTTTGTTTTTTATAAAAGTAGTTAAGTCTTTTAAGTTTCTATATATATATAGGTGAAAACTAGCATAAATAATCTAAAATTGTAAGTCGTTTTAGTATAGAGTAAAAAGTTGCCGAACCACATAGAATACTTGTTTTTGGGAGATTTTTAGTAACCAATTGTTAAGTTATAAAAAGTGCAAATATGTTGAAATATTAAGCAATTAAAGTAAAAGTGATTAAAGTTAAGTAAGAAGGTTTGGGGTTGAATTCCATCAATCGTTCTCTTGTATCTTATTTTTCATTTAGGGATATATATTATTACTAAACTATTATTTCATGCAATACACAACTTTTACAATTATCGATCTTCCGCATAAAAGATTATAGAACAATTCATTATACACCGAAGATTAATCTATTTCCTAGAGTAGCTTTTGACTTTTTCAACAAAATATATATAATAATACTGTTTTATTTGTAAAAAAACATGATAGTTTTAGAAATAACTAAAAAATAAAGAATAATGGAAGAGAAGTAATTGTGCTTTTCTAATTTAGAATATAGAGTAATTGTACACAATGTGGAAAGGAGTAATGAATTCTTAATTAGAAAATAAGAAAAGGAAATTACAAAAACATTTGATTTGTCTCACACGGTAATAGGTGGACCCCACATATGCAACCTTTGAGATTTTCTATATAAGTAATCATGGTTGGAACAAACACTCTTCATTCTCTCTTGTCAACTTTCTTTTCTTAACCATGGATGACAATAGTAGTGCACTTTCTCTATCTCAAAACTCCGATGGCAACTCCTCAAGAGAATTGCCAGTCATTGCATGCACAAACATGAGTTACATATCCCTTCCTAGGAAGAACAGTCTATCACCTATAGCACCACTACAACCACACAAGCAACGTCAACAATCACCCTCAATTGTGTATCGTACGGTCCCACATGAACCCGAAGAGCAACCACCACCAGCCAAGAAGCCCAGGGGAAGGCCACCAAGCTCAAAAAACAAGCCTAAGCCACCCATCGTCATTAGAGAAGACACTGGTCACCTCCTTAAGCCGGTCATCGTCGAAATTTCACCTGGAAACAATGTTGTCAATGCTCTTATCAACTTCGCCCGTCGTCACCACGTCGGAATCTCTGTCCTAAGTGTCACAGGGACACTCTCGGAAGCAATAATCCATCACCCAATGGCACCAGATTCCACATTGCCCATCCATGGACCGTTTCAGATGATATCCTTCACTGGAACATACACAAACACACATGTTTCTCCACTGTCTATGAACCCTCCTCGCCCCTCCTTCAAGATTTTCCTCTCGGGTTCACAAGGGCAACTCTTCGGAGGAATAGTGGCTGGTCAAGTAATTGCAGCGAGTCTTGTGGTTGTCATGGCTTACATGTTCAAAAAGCTAGAGTTCCATAGGACGCCTTTCATCGATGGTAATGTTGAAGACTTTGGAGAAAAAGAACCCTCTTTTAGTATTGTCACCAACAACAATGCTCATCCTCGTGCACATGTAGTTGATGTTGTCTTGCCACCTAGCATGGCCAACACCGCCATTGCTATACTCAACAATAATAATAATATGAATATTAATAATCATAATAGCTCTGCTTATGGCAATGTGATGGTAGGTTCGACCACAACGAATTGTCAAGTTCTTAATGATCATGTCAATAGGATGCAGTGGAACCACTCCACTCACCCTAATGCTAATTATTAGCTACTAACACAAACATGATCAACTGCCCCCTTTCTGTGGTGGAATTTTTTTAGATTATTTTATTTTTATGTTATATTTCTTCCCGCTCGAAAAGTAATCCTGTATTTTCATTAAAATATAAGTAATTGTTTTTCTCCAAATAATCATTGTAAACATACAGGCTATTAATAATAGAGTTCCCGTTCTTACTATTTATTATTAAATTACTATTTGCTTGTGAAATTATTTCATGAGGCAAAGTTCTTTGAATAGCCGAAATTAATTTAGAAGACTTAATATAAATCAAAATTATATTAATAAGAACTAAATTCCTTACAATTTTTAGGTAAACTTTTGTTATCTTTACATTCACACGAATTTATTTGAAGAATGAAGTTCTTTGAATGTTTTGTTTTTCATCAAGAATTCTCAAATGAAATTATTCGTTTTGAGAGGAATTAAATTTCTTATTATTTGCAAGTCAATTCAATTTAAGAAGAAAATTCTTCTAATGTTTTTATTTTTTTTATTAAAATGACTCGAATCAAAATTATTTTAAATGAATTTCAGAGCAAAATTTGTTGATTTTTTTTATTAGCGTCATTTGAATAAAAAATAAAGACATCCAAAGATTTTGACTTCTAAAGCTAAATTTACTCCCAAATGATAGAGTTTATTTTCTTTTGAAAATAATAATTAATTTCGGATAAAAAAAACTTTTCGATGAATTTAGTTCTTAAAATTAGTTTGCTTGAAAGTAGTAAGAAATTCCAATCTTGTTATAAAATAGTTTTTTATTAGTCTTTTGAAAAAAAATAGTTTTAGTTAATCAAATAATTTCAGTTTGTTCCGATCATATAATTCAGTTGGTGAATATATCAGGACATGTGTTTTAGATATCAGGTTCAATCCTCATTTAATGTATTTTCTTATTAAAAAAAAATTTCGGTTCTTGAAAGCAAATGGTAAGTATTAGTAATTTGGTTCATCTTAAAATAATTTCAGCTTCAGACTTTTAAATTAAAAAATATATATAACATACACACAGAAGCGATAAGCAAATTATTTCCTTTTACAACTTTTACTTTTTGAAGAAATATTCGTCGGGCATGTTTGCCTAAAAAGAAATAATTTTAACAATACAAAAACTGAATTTCATACTATTTTTCAGGCAAACGTTTTTCAAAAACAAAATTCTTTACACACTTTAATTTTTGTTAACAGCGGCACTCAAATGTGAAGAGAAATGCCAAGAGCTTATAGCTCAAATGACACAAGGAGAAGTTCTTCGAGTTTAAGGGGAGGGGTCCAATTCCCAATGAGGAGATTTAGAAGTAGATTTAAGAATAGTGTAGTATAGATGTGTGTGTTTGGCCGATAAAAAAAAAGTGTCAAGAGAAATATATATTCAAACTCCTTACCTCTTGCAAGTGAAATTAATTTTATTGTCCTTAAATTTATTTATTTTTTTTGCAAATTTCAATCGCAATGGTAAGTAGTTCAATCACTCTTTGAAATCAATAATTTCAATTGAGTATTACAAATAAAAAACAAATAAAAGTATTCAAAGAATTTTGTATTTTATAAAATTTACCCCAAAAACAGTAAGAAAATCAGTTCTTCTTAAAACAAACTATATATATGTCAAGTCTTTTAAATACAAAATTATTTTGATTATTCCAAGAATTTTGCATTATATAATGCATACAACTTTAATTTTATTCTTTTAAGCGAGATATATTTGGGTGAAGTTAATTGTTTTCTAAAGTAAATTAAAATGATGCATCTCCCACTTATCAATGTTTCAAAAAAATAATACATGTGGCCACAAATGGTAAATAATTACTTTTTTTATTAAAAAAGAAATACTTCGTTTCTCTTAAATTTTTATTTTTTGAAATTTAAAGAAACTTTCTTTTACTTTTTTATATAAAGTATCTCCTGAATAAATAAATATAAGCATTCAAAAGATTTGTTTAATAACTCTAAGAGTTGGTTTAGTGATGTAAGGCCCCGCTAAATTCATATGAGGAACAATTCATAGCGGGAGGTCCCGTGTTGGTATCTCACCTATGTCAAACTAAGGAAGAGAAAACTCTGCTCACTAAAATAATTGATTGACCATTAATCACACAATAAATTTAATTCATCTTAAAATGATTTAATTTAATTTAGTTGAGTCTTATGTGTTTGACCTTAGTTATTTGACTAATAATAAAAAATAAAAGCATTAGATTAACTTCGCTTTATAAATTAATTTCAATGGTAAGGAATGTAATTCCTCTTGAAACTAATAATTTCAATTGAATCATGCAAGTGAAAAAATGTATTTGTAGATTTTTGTTCGTAAAAATTAGTTTGCCCAAAAATAATAAGAAATTAAGCTCTTGTAAAAGTAGTTTTTTTTAAAGTCTTTTAAAGAAGTAATTATGATTTTGTATGGTCAGTGTAATTGATAGGGATATGTATGTGTGAGTGTGTAGTACATGTTTAATTTCTAGTGTCGTTGATTTCCTTATGAAAAAAAAAGTTATTACGATTATTCAAAGAATTTTTCACGGTATTTTTTATATACCAAAATTAAAAATGAAAAAATTACATGGCATAATTCAAATAGTTTTTTGTTATTTTTTTTATAAGCAAGAGTACATTTGGGTGAAATTATTTAAAAAAATTAACATGTGAATGCTAACGGTAAGGAATTCAGTTTGTTTTTTTATTATTAATGGAATTATTAGTTTATATTATTTCTTTTTTTAAAAGTGGAAAAGACAGAATTTATTGAGTTTTTATTAATTCTTAAACTATTATTGTTCAATGTTTTTAATTTTAATAATTTTACTGGAAATGAATTTGACCCAAAAATTGACATGTGACTGGTAAGGAATTCTTAATTTATTTTTTATTATTAATGGAATTATTAGTTTATATTATTTCTTTTTTTAAAAGGGTAAAGGCATAATTTATTGAGTTTCTATTAATTCTTAAATCATTATTGTTCAATGTTTTTTAATTTTAATAATTTTATTGGAAATGAATTTGACACAAAATATTAACATGTGACTGCAAACGGCAAGGAATTCTTAATTTCTTTTTTTATTATTAATGGAATTATTAGTTTATATTATTTCTTTTTTAAAGGGGTAAAGACAGAATTTATTGAGTTTCTATTAATTCTTAAATCATTATTGTTCAATGTTTTTAATTATAATAATTTTACTGAAAATGAATTTGACCCAAAAAATTAACATGTGACTGCAAATGGTAAGGAATCCTTAATTTCTTTTTTTATTATTAATGGAATTGTTAGTTTATATTATTTATTTTTTTTAAAGGGGTAAAGGTAGAATTTATTGAGTTTCTATTAATTCTTAAATCATTATTGTTCAATGTTTTTAATTATAATAATTTTACTGGAAATGAATTTGACCCAAAAAATTAACATGTGACTACAAACGGTAAGGAATTCTTAATTTCTTTTTTTGTTATTAATGAAATTGTTAGTTTATATTATTTCTTTTTTTTAAAGGGGCAAAGGCAGGATTTATTGAGTTTCGATTAATTCTTAAACCATTAATGTTCAATGTTTTCAATTTTAATAATTTTGCTGAAAATGAATTTGACCCAAAAAATTAACACTACGTGACTGCAAATGGTAAGGAATTCTTAATTTCTTTTTTTATTATTAATGAAATTATTTGTTTATATTATTTCCTTTTTAAAAGGGGTAAAGGCATAATTTATTGAGTTTCTATTAATTTTTAAACCTTTATTATTCAATGTTTTTAATTTTCATAATTTTACTAAAAATTAATTTGACCCAAAAAATTAACATGTGACTGCAAACCGTAAGGAATTCTTAATTTATTTTTTTATTATTATTAATGGAATTATTAGTTTATATTATTTCTTCTTTTTTAAGGAGTAAAGACAGAATTTTTTGAGTTTCTATTAATTCTTAAACTATTATTGTTCAATGTTTTAAATTTTAATAATTTTCCTGAAAATGAATTTGACCCAATATGGTAAGGAGTTTAATTCCTCTACAATTAATAGTTTCAATTGTGTCTTGAGAATAATAAAATAAAGTATTCAAAGAATTTGTTCCAAAAAAAAAATTAGTTTGACCCGAAAGAGTAAGAAATTTAGTTCTTGTTAAAATAATTTCTACGTCTCTTGAATAATATTAACTTTTATTATTAAAAAAGTTTAATATTAAAGTTTTCTACTTGTTTTGAGGCAAGCGTATATTTGAGTGAAATTACATTATGTACCATGAAAATTAAATTTATTTTATTTAAAGAAGATTAAAAGTATACATCCCACTTGAACATATATTTTTATAATTAATAAACTTTATTAAAGTGATAGTGAAATGAAATTAATACAATAATAAAGAAAGGTAAAGATAATTTAGAAGATTGTAAATTTTTGAAATTCAATGTATCATATTATTATTACATATATTCTTAATAAGGGAATAGTTAATTATCTTAATAGTAGTAGTATTTTATAAAATGAAATAGAAGGCCCATAATCCTAAAGATTTTTCAAAAAATGATATTGAATCCTGAAGCATATTTCTGATGAAAACATTAATAGGCTTTATAGAATTTATTACAAAAGAACAAAAAGTAAATAGCAGTGCTTTTCTGGTTGGTGTATTAAAAAAATAAAATTTTGTTATAATTAATTGTAAGTTGTAAATTGTGAATAATAGTTATATGAATATTTTTTCTTGTGGTCTTGTTACCCTTAAGCCGGAGTGTCTTTTGTTTGGTGGTGTTGGTTTTTTATATCCTTTGGTCCTGTTTGGTGATTAGGATAAGGAGCTCAGGATATGATAATATATTATATCTTGTTTTATTTGTAGTTTGGTGAGCTAGCAGGATATGATAAACTTATCCTGTTAATTTATCATATTCTACTCTCTAGTACAAAAGATTATCCTAAAGGGGCAGTTGAGTTAGAGGCCAGCAGAATAGGATAAGAATTTTTATTTCCTACTTTACTCTTACTTATAATATATATTCTTAAATTAACATTTTTTTTATAATAAAAAATTAAAATAAGTAATAAAATAAAAATTAATAATAATAATAATAATAGTAATAAAATAAATAATAATTAAAATAAATAAAAATAATAATAATAATAATAGTACTAAAAATAAATAATAATAATAATAGTAATAAAAATAAGTAGTAATAATAATAATATTAATATTAAAAAGAAATAATAATAATAATAATAATAGTAATAATAGTAGTAATAATAATAATAGTAATATAGTAGTATCTAGTCTGATATCTCATAAACACACCAAACACTGGATATGATAAGAGTTTATTAAAGCTTATCAAACTCTTATTATATCATGTTGTTATCCAACCATTTTATCATATCATGTCTTATCTTATCCTGTCCACCAAACGAGCCCTTTAAATATTACGTACTCTTCCCTTTTTTGTTATAAATAATTTTTTATTTTGACAATCTTATATTTTAATATAATTAAATTTAGTTATCTTATTAAAAATGTCTAAAATATTTTTAATAATTAATTTATTTGTTATTTGCAATATAGTAGATCCTCGGTTTGAACCCCCGTGGACGCACTTTAGCCAATAAAAAAATTGTTATTTGCAATATATATATATATAAAAGTAAATAGAGTGTCTTGATGAAAGGTAGACATGATTAAGCCATAATACAATATTAATGTGTGTATTTTTTGGGATAATTACACATATTGATTACTCTGATCTTAAGCTTATATACTAATTACAATTTGTTTATTGTCCATTTTTTTAGGAGGAGAGGATGGAGAGTTTTGTACCTAGCAATACTATAAAAAATATAAAAATATAATTATTATTTTTTAAATTACTCTTTATAACTCTCCTCTTTAACGTTTACAATAATAGTCAATAAAAATAATAACTTAATTAAATTCAAGGTTTTTTTTCCATATATCTTCATTAAACGTAATGGAGAGAAGTCAATTTTGTTTGTAAATAAAAGTATGGTATTGTAAAAAATTGCTTATCTTAAAAAATGAGAGGAGAAGTTTTTACTCTTCCAAAGTTCCAACAAAATATGAAGGATAGTTTTAGAAATAACAAATTGAAAATGATATAGTACTATTATTATCTAAAAAATGTTCTTATAATATGAAATAGAGGAAATATTAAATTTAATTTGTCCTTCTCTTGAATAATGTGTTTGCTAAATGTAATTAAAGTGTATAAATATATTGGCAAAAAAGAAAGTGCACCAATGATTAAAGTATATCCTTCCTACTTTTATTATGTAAGACCATACACACGATGAAGTTTTATTGAACATTAAACATAGGTTAAAATGCATTAGGAGTTCGAACCGATAACGTGTTACTCAAAATAGTATTTCTAAACCATCCGACCAACAAGTTGGATGCAAAATATTGATCTATTTACTAAATTAGCTTTAATTTTGAGTCATTTTCAATAAAATATAAAAATTTTTTGGCTTAATTGCAGTTTTGGGCTACTTTATTTTTATTTTAGGTAATTTTAGTCCCTCGAGTTTCAAATTGACGATTTTGATCCTTTTGTTAGTTTTTCTTTCAAATTAAGAATGATTTTTAGTCAATTTAGTACTAGGATGGACTAAAATCGTTAACTGATAGAAAGTATTTTAAAAAATATTAATTAAATACAATTTTTCTCCTAATTTCTTTTAGTGAACGATTTAAAAATTGTTGCTAATTTAGAAGAAAATTATCACTAAATTAATATTTCTTGAAAAAATTTCTATTTGTAAATGATTTTGGTCCCTCTGCTATTAATTTGGAGGAAAATGGTCATTAAATTGACTAAAAGTTGCGGTTAATTTGAAAGAAAAACTAACAAATGGATCAAAATCGACCGTTTTGAAAACAAGAGGGACCAAAATTGCTACTTTGAAACTTGGGGACCAAAATCGCACAAAATATAAACAAAGGGGATCAAAACTACCATTAAGCCTAATTTTTATTTTCGTACAAAAAATGAAAGTTTTTGAAAGGGCCAAGAAATCACATCATACTTTCCTAAGGTTTGTGCATATTAAATACCGGTCATAATAGTTTTTTTTGGTATAAAAGCATCCCATGTGTGTCCACAGGGCTTTAAACCGAAGAGCTGCAACTTAAAGTTTCACTTCCCAGTCAGTCGACCAACTTGTTAGATGTTGTTAAGGTCTTGGATTAAATTAGATATTTTCTTAAAACTTTGAGACTAAATTAAACTTTTAATAGCGAACATAAAGACTTATATGAATCGTTTTTAAAATTTTATGGACCAATGTAAACTAAAGTTAATGGTGTTAACTATAAACTAATATCACTGGCTAAAATGCATCACAGAGCAGGGACATATTTGCACCACTGAAAATGTCAAACACTCATGTAAACCAACCCTACAAAGTCAATGATTAATGTGCCCTTTCAATCATCTTGGTAACAAGAAAATTTGGGTATAATTGGCGCAAACCTCAGGATATGAGTGTAATTTCTCCTTTTAGAAATAACTAAAAAATAAGAATAACGCAAAAGAAGTCATTATAATTTTCTATTTCGAAATAGAGTAATTGTACATGTTCGCCTACGAAAAAAATAAGTAATTGTACATAGCATAGTAAATACAAAAGAGTAATTAATTCAACTAAAATAAGAAAAGTAAAATATAAAAATACTTGTCTAGCCGCGTGTACGAAATAGGTGGACCTCACATCTAAAAAATTTGAGATTCCCCTATAAATAATCCACGAACAAACACTCTTCATTCGCCCTTCTCAATTTCCTCCCCCCTTGATAATGGCCGAAAATGTTTGTGCACCCTTTCTCTTTGAAGCCTCTAGTGACAACTCCTCTGAGCACAGTTCTGAGGACTTTGTGACGCTCTCAAACGAATCGTCAGTTATTAGAGGTGCAAATATGATTTACACTTCTCTTTCCATGAACAACAAAATACCACAGTCATCGTCACCACAAAATCATCATCAACAATCACCCTCGACCGACTATCGTGTGGTCCCACGCGAACCTGAAGAGCAACCACCAGCCAAGAAGCCTAGGGGAAGGCCACCGGGCTCAAAGAACAAGCCCAAGCCACCCATCGTCATTAGAGAAGACACTGGCAACCTCCTCAAGCCAATCATCATCGAAATCCCGCCCGGAATCGATGTTGTCAAAGCTCTCATAAACTTTGCTCTTCGACGTCGCGTCGGAATTTCTGTAACAAGCAGCTCGGGGACACTCTCAGAAGCGATAACCTGTCCCCCAGTGGCACATGAATCTATGCCCATCTGTGGACCATTCCTCATGATGTGCCTCAACGGAACTTTCATGAACGCGCGTCCTCCTACACCATTCGTGAACCCTCGCTCCTTCTTTAGGGTTTACCTTGCGGGTTCCGAGGGGAAAGTCTTTGGAGGAGTGGTCGCCGGTCCAATAATTGCGGCGAGTCTTGTGGTGGTTGTCGCTTCTGTGTTCAAGAAGACAGAGTTCCACAGGGCGCCTTTCATTGATGGGAGTATTGAAGATGTTGGAGAGGGCTGGCCCTCACTAGGAGTTGTCAACAATGCTGATGCTCGTTCTCCTGCAAATGCTCAAACTCCTACCGTTGATATTGTTGTGCCAATTGGAATGGCCAACACTGCCATTGCAACACCCAAGAATAATAATATCTCTGCTTCTGACAATGCTGCGGCAAGTTCGACCCGGCTGAATCGCCAAGTCCCTAATTCTATTGCTACTGATCATGTCAATATCAATGTGATGAAGTCGGACCACTCCATTCATCCTGATGCTAACTAGCATGGGAGATCAAGCACATATGCATGGTTGAATTTTTAGAATGTCATTTTGCTCTAAGAGTTGAATAAAGAGCGTGTTTGTTAGAGAAATATTTGCTTATTTTCAAGAAGCTGTAAAATATTCCCTTTCTTCAAATAATCGTTGAAAACATGTTGTTAGTAATAGGCTTTCTTGCTAAATTACTAGTTCTTCTTGTTCAGTTTTTTTTTAATGTTTCTTTTGTAATTTCGTTTTATCCCTGTTACTGTATTTTGAACCTTATGTATGTGTGTGTTTTTGTCGTTGTGAATATGCGTGTTTTTTTATGTATCAGTAATTAAAAAATATTTTGAATCCAGATGATGTACACATATGTTTTTATGTTCTTACCAACTGAGTTACGTGACCGAAACAAAGACAAAATTCCTTGAATAACCGAAATCACTTTTTTTATTTTAAAAGACTTAATAAACCAAAATTATCTTGACAAGAAAACTGAATTCCTCACTTTTCGGGCAAACTTACTTGAAGAGCAAAATTCTTTGAATTTTTTTTATCCGCAAGACTAAAATGATATTGTTAGTTCCAAGAGAAATTAAACATGTTAATACTACTTGCAAGTGAAATTAGTTTGAGAAAAATTTTCTTTGAATGTTTTTTACTTTTCATTCATATGACTCAAATAAAAAATATTTTAAGAAGAATTTCAAAGATTATTATTATTTTTCATTTGAGTCATTTGAATAACAAAAAAAAAATATTCAATGAATTTTGCTTCTTAAACTCATAATTGCACTTGCAAATTGTGAGGAGTCCAATTCCTCTTGAAACTTGCGAATAAAAAAAAGTACTATAATAATTTTGTTCTTAAAAAAAATTTGTTTGAAAATAGTTTTATGGTTAAAATAATTGCTTTTCAATTAAGTCTTTTAATTAAATACAAAATAATTTTGATTAATCAAAGAATTTTGCACTGCATTCATGCAATTTTTTTTTTCAAACAAGGGTATATTTTGGTGGAATTACCATTAATATAAAAGTTTTTTGAAAAAGAGAATAAAAAAGATGTATTTCCGCATTGTCGGATTTTTCAAAAGATAACATGTCTGACCGCGATGATAAAGAATTAGTTTCTCATTAATAATAATTAGAAAAAATTGCCCAGAAAATTTTTTATTGTTAAAACAATTTCTTTTTTAGTCTTTTAAATACAAAATAGTTGTTTTACTCAAATAATTTTGCACTGCGTTTATAGTTTTATACAACTTTTATTTTTTAAGAAAGTGTATATTTTGGCGATACTATCCATTATGTACCATTAATATAAAAGTTATTTCTAAAATAAAATGAAAAAGATTCATCAAATTATTGCCGGATTTTCAAAAGGTAACACATGTCGTCGCGGACAGTAAAGGATTAGTTTCTCATTAAATAATTTTTTTTTCTTCTTCCTAAAAAAAAAAGAAAAAATCATGGAAGTTTTTTTCTCAAAATAAGTTTACAGATAAATCACACAAGAAAATTAGTTCATCCTAAAATAATTTAAGTTTGAATCTTTTAAACAAAAATAAAAAAAAAACATTCACCAAGAATTGATAAGTAAATTGGTTCCTCTCACAATAACTTTAGTTAGGTAACTTTTGAGTAAAAAATAAAAGTATGCGAAAAAATTTATTCCTTCAAATATGTTTGTCCACAAATCATTAGGAAATCAACTCCTGCTTAAAATAGTTTTTATTTGAGTCATTTGAATAACAAAAATAGAAACATTCAATGAATTTTGAACTCTCTTGTTATTTGAGTTCTTTTAGTTATTTATGTACCAAAAGTATTTCAATTGATAGAGATCATCAGACGAGTATAGTTATTTTCAACAATTTTTTTTATATACATAAATAAGATTTAAATTATTGTTAATATATTTAAAAGACTTAATTATATATTAATTGTACCAAACTTTGCTGGTTTATTAATCAGCTCTCATATAAACAATCATAGAATTTTGTATCTCCAAAGAAGTTCACTCACAAATCACGCAAAAAGAATAATTTTATTATATCTTAAAATAATTTAAATTTGAGTTTTTAAATAAAAATATAACATTCAACTAGACGTGATGAACAAATTCGTCCCTCTTACAATAACTTTAATAGTTAAGTCTCTAGAGAAAAAGGAAAATTACGCAAAATATTTGATTCCTTCAATTAAGCTTGCCCACAAATCAATAGATAATTAATTCTTCTTTGAATTAATTTTTATTTGACTCATTTGAATTTCTCATCTTCAACACTAATTGTACTCGCAAATTGTGAGGAGTTTTTAAATTCCTTTTGAAACAAATGTTTTTAAGGCTTAATTATATTTTTTGTCATTTATTTTGTATTTTGTGAAAGAGTGATTCTCCGACTTTTAAATGAGTAGTTTTGGTTTCCAAAATTTGTAAAGTTGACAGTTTTAGTCCTTTTATCGTTAATTTAAATGAGAAACATAATTAATTAAAATAAAAATCATCGCTAATTTAGATGAGAATCGTCACTAATTTTAAAAAGTTGTCACTGACATAAATAAAAACTGTTGCTAATTTTTAAAAAAGCTAATAAAAGAACTAAAATTATCCATTTTGTAAACTTACTTGTGTATTTTTTTTTGTTCATAGGAAAGTATTATAACCGGGATTCAAACTCCGTACCCACACACGCATGTCTCCATGCGCTCACCAAAAATACAATTAAGCCTTCTTTTAATCAAGTATTGCAAATAAAAAGTAAATATTTTCATGATTTTTATTCTTATGTATAAATTTGCTCAAAAATACTATGAATTTTAGTTACTGTTAAAATAATTTATTTTAATTATTTAAAATACAAAATAATTTTAATTTCTCAAAGAATTTTGCACTGCATAATGCATACAACTTATTTTTTAAGTAACGGTATATTTAGGTAAAATTATGTACCATTAATATTTAAAAAAAGTTGGTAGAAAAAATTAAAATGGTGCATTCCTCATTGCTGGATATTCTAAAAAGGAGTAAACTATTTTCCAACTTTATAATTATTAGGTGTTTTGGGTATTGATTTTGCAAAATGCTTGAATTAGTATTGGTTTTGCACTCTGCAGTTCATTTTGTAGTAAAGTGATATTAACAGAGTATTTATGTGGTATTAAATGCTTATGTGACACGCTATTTGACACATAGGAGCCCACGTAAGCAATTAAACAACGTCGTTTTACTAAATCTTCAAAGTTACACAATATTTTAAGACCCAAAATTATATTATGTTTTAAATGATTTGAGGCACTAATTGAATAATATATTTTGAAATTAAACAAAATAACGTCGTTTTGTTGCGTACTTAAATTTCTATATGTCAAATAATGTGCCACGTAAACAATTTATTTAAATCACTTAACATTAAAAAATAAAATAACTTACAAAATACAAAATTTATAACTAATTCAAGCATTCCAATGACTGAAAAATGGAAATGACGTTTTGCAAAGCAAATGATAAGGAATTCCTTCTCAAAATAATTTTGTTTGACTCTCCTTTATAAAAGATTGTATAAGCAATCACGGAATTTTATATCTCGAAATGAGTTAGGTCGCAAATCACACGAGAAGATTAATTCATCTTAAAATAATTTTTATTTTGGATTTATACTCTATTTATAAGTAAAAATGAGTTAAATAAAAGTATTAATAAATTCTTACAATTTTGAGTAGTTTTTTTTTAATGAAGGAAATAAAAAACTTTAAAATAAATTACAAATAGAAACTTTTACTTATTTTTTTAATCTTTTATTTTCATTGAATATCCACCAATCATCATAGTCACGCCGGACCACCACTCACTTCCGCCGCCTGCCATATTGCCGCCTGACCGCCACCCATTGCCCGCCGCCGCCGGTCAACAAATATTTTTAAAAAAATATTATAAAATAAAATAAAAAACAATATAATATATATACTATTTTTTATTATTATAAATTAAAAATTTTAAAATAAGTAGCTTATGTTAAATTAAAAAAATAAAATTGTTAAACAACATATAACTTTTTTTTAAGTTTTTTATTTATAACTTTAACTTAAAAATAATTTTTAAGAAAAAACTAAACTAAACCAAACGATATTCAAATGTTTTAAATAACAATATAAACATTCACCGACCTAAACGCGATGAACAAGTAAATTGATTCCTCTCACAAGAACTTTATAGTTAAGTCATTTGAGTCAAAATAAAAGTATGAAAAAGACAATTCATTTCTTCAAATAAGTTTGACCACAAAATATTAGGAAATCAATCCATCTTTAAAAAGATTTAATAATATATGTGGAGTAAAGAGAATAGAATAAAGATAAAAATATTATTAGACCATTTTCAATGAGGGTGTTTAAATGAGTTCTTATCATTTAAACATCCCAGCTAAGTACCCTATCTCCTTTGGAGCATGTTGACGTGAAATATTATCTGGCTTAATTATACTTTTATAAATATAGTTAATATGTATGGTTTTAGTTTTTTATTTTACATTTTTTATTTCATGATTAATACTCTATATTTTTGTGTTGTCGGGTTTACGAGAAAAAGATAGAGATGCTTTAAAATTATTAAAATAAAACTTAAATATATTTTTTATCCTTAAAAATATAACATTTTTTGTTATAGAGAAATCTAAAAAGAGACCTAAATCAAAACTTTTTATTATTTAAAAAATAAAAAAAATAAAAACAATAAATAAAAATGTAAAATAAATATATAGTTTTTGTTTTCTTTTTCTATTTTCGCCAGCACTTAGCTTTCAGACCATTAGTTAAAGTTTCATAACATGTAATTTTGATATTTTTACAATATTTTCCCCAAATTATGCACACTAACCAACGATGGATGGTATAGAATGTAATGTTGCAGACTTGCAGATAGCATATATAATAATAACTCATATAATAATTAATATGATCGATAATAAAAAAAATAATACAATAATAGCTTATAAAAAAATTAATTAATATAATAATCAAGAGGATGAGTAACATTATTATGAGTGAATTAGTAGCAATCGAGAGGTTTAAAAAATATATAACGCATCTCAGATCCAAATCTCATCTTATATGTATATTTAAAGAAAATAATAATAATATATTTTTTTAAATAAAAAAAAGAGAAGGTCTTACGGGAGATATAAAAATATTACAATTTGAAGAAGAAATTAAAGGCAGGGTCATCAAACTACTAGTGTGTGTTTGATTTTGTGAAGAAATATGTTACAAGTCAAACTCAAGATGTGTGAAAGTAATTTTTAATCGTCTTAAAATAGTTAGATTCATTTTTTTTTATAGTGAAACCAAACACTCATAATAAAACTGAATACTATTCCATTGGAAGATGTAGGAAAAAGGAAGTTTGTTGAACAGAGAGAAATTATTAAGATGACCATATATTACAATGCCAACATGTAAGCCTCTTATTTGTAACTTTAACTTAAAATAACTTTTAAGAGAAAAATAAGCTGGGTCAAACGATACCTTAACTTTTTCTTTAATCACTTTCATAGTGAATAGTAATTAAACTTAAGAAATAAAAAGAAAAAAGTTTAAAAAAAAAACCAAGCAGTTCACTTTGCTCCTCCTCGCCACCATTCAGGTTCATCCAAACTTTTTTAATTTTTATCATTTCGAAAAAAATAAAATAAAATGAGGCACTTTCAGATGATTCTCTCTACTGCATTTAACTTTCAACTTTAAAAATGAATTTAGAACATTTCTTTTCTCTTCATTCAACTATATGAAAGAAGAGAACAGAAGCTATTTTTGATTTTTTTATTTTATTTTTGATTCTATAATTTGTTGAAAGTGGAAGAAGAAGAATGAGAAATTGTGAGGGAGACAGAGAAATTGAAATAGGCTCCTTTGGAGACAATGATTGGGGTGCTTCCTTACAGATAATGTGATGTATTTACTGAAAGAATCATGTTGGATATAATTACAGAGCTACATGTACAATTGTCTTAAGCTCTGTTTGTACAAGCTTTTGAATTTTTTTTTTTAAAATTGAATAAAAAACTGATTATCTTTTAGAGATTGTTATTTTTGTCATATATTTGTTTGTCGTTTTAAAAGTACATTTAGTTTCTAAAAATAATTCAAAAATAGATAGTTCTAACTTCTATGAAAGGATAGGAAATAGAAACAAAAACGAATAAGTAGATGTATTTACCTTAGGTTTGGTAAGTCATTTGAAAAAAAGAATGTAACTTTTAAGAATTTTTAAAAATGCTCTTGTATAAAATTTGTTGTTTGAAAATTTAAATGACTCACTTTTCAAAACATCATCGCTATATTGATTGAGTTTTTTAAATTGTACTTCACTTTACATTCTAAATCGCAATGTTTAAACAATCCAACACATTATGTTTAAAATCTTAACAACATAAAAATCTAATACTATTATTAAATGAGTAATAAAAACAATTAACAAAGATCTATCGAATAATAAACTCAAATTTTAGTTAACAAGCTATGTATAATAGTTGTGATAATATTAGCCTTAGTGGCTCTATGAAATTGATTTACCAGCATAGAATCTCATTTAAATTGAGGTAGTGGATATTTGTTGAGTGTTTTTCTTTTGATGCACAAAGCTCTCATTGATAGGATGATTAGATTTATATTAACATCTAACCTCTATGCTTACTATCTAATGCTTTCTGTAAATCTAAAACTAGTTGTTCTACACCTATTTAAACAAAGTCTACATTTGGAAGATGAAGGCCTAGATAATATTGTTCTTCATTAAAATCCATTTTCTTCGATGATGTTTTGTAACTCGTAGTAGCAGACATTGGATGACCTCTCGCAATTGTTACCTGCAAAATAGAAAAAAAAAACTGAGTTATTTATAGTACACCTCATAATAGGTATAATTTTTCGTCGATTGAGTTAGCTTTTGGGTTGAGTTTAATTCTTTACTTTAATAGAAATCAGTGATGATTTATTTGAATTACGGCAGTTTTCATTCAAATTAGCAATGGAGATATTGAAATTGCCCATTTTGCAAACTTGAGGGACCAAAACTGTGAATTTAAAAGTTGAGGGACCAAATTTATAAAAAAAGCAAAGTTAGGAGATCAAACGTTCAATTAAACATTTTTTTTTTTGAGCTCTCAACCGATAAAACTTGTTTTTTATAGAAAAATTATAGTGTTAGTGAATTATTCAAAAATTCAGCAATGACATGTTATTCTATTTTAGAATTTTTAGTTACTGGAGTCTAAGGGTGTGTCTGGATTGGTTGTAATTAATTGTGAAAATAAACTGTGAAAAAAATGTGAGACATAATTGATTTTTGTTTACATATATTTACTGTCAGAAGCAATTTTTAAGATAATTTTAAGGTGTAAAAAATGATTTTAAAGCTTTCTGAAAATAATGTCCAAAATTTAATTGAATAATAAAAAGTTTTTTTTTGTCTAAAAAACAATCAAAAGTTTTTATAAGTCATTTTAAATGCAAAATACAACTATCTAACGTACATTTGAAAATAATTTAATCCAAACATACTCTAAAAGATATATGTGGTGTTACTTGATTATACTAAAAAAAAAGTTTCATGGGCTTAAATATATTTTAGTTACAATTTTTATTTTTTTATGATAATACAATTTTTTTATTATATAGCATTTCTGAATGATAAATGGCTGACAATAAAATGACCCATTCCTTCTTTGTTTTTCTCCTCGTTTGTTCATCTCCTTCGTTAGCTTTCTTTTTTCTTTCTTTCTTTCTCCGTTTCTCTCTTTTCCCGTTCATCTCCTTCGCACAGCAGAATCTCAACCTCTCGTTCCTTTCTCATTTCGTTTTTTCGTACATCTCCTTCGTGCAATTCGTTCATCTAATTCGAATTTGATAAATTAAATATTCTTTCTTTCTTTTTATTTTGGGAAGCAGCTATGGGATGGGGTGCTGTCATTGTTCTGGAATTTCAACAAAGAAACAAAGCAGTCACTGTTCTTTTTGGTCGATGATGATGACAGTGTTTATAAGATGAAGATGATGATAGTTATGGGGTTTCCTGTTAAGAAAGATTCCTTCTTGCCCGAAACAGAAATGGGTCATGCTTCAGGTATTTCTATTTGTGTTCATTTTCCGTTACAATTGTCTGGTTTTTAATAGTTCAATGTTGTGAATTGATCCAAGTAGCCGAGTCCCTCTTGTGGGATAGTGCTTATGGTTATGTAATTTGGACTGCCTCTTGCAATTGCTTCCTCTGGCCTGCAACAAGGAGTAATATGTGAAAGTGAAGGAGATGGATTAACTGAACTTGAGAAACTGCTAAATCAGAAGACTTTCACCAGGTATTTGTCATCGATTGTTTTTTAGCTTCTCTATCTTTTCTCTGAGAAACAAGAACACAATGAAATATTAAAGTTCTGGGATTGCATGTTAGGATGTCTTGTGACGTATGTTCTTTACCAGTGGTTTAAGCAGTCTGTTGAGTTGAGTTTGAAATTTGTCTTGGACTGATTTGTGCTCTGTTGACTTTGCTCCTTGCATAGGTTTAGTATCTGTCGATTTGATCTGTTTTGTTTGTCATTAATCTATTTTTGGTTGTTTTGTTTTGTTATATAAAAGAAGAGGGTCGTGTTAGGTAGTTTGCTGCCATTGTATAGTTAAATCTCGTTTAATATCAACTTTGGTGAACTACACTACAATTGACTGGTTTTTAATAGTTCAATGTTGTGAATTGATCCAAGTAGCCGAGCCCCTCTAGTGAGACAGTGCTTATGGTTATGTAATTTGGACTGCCTCAAAAAAGCTTATGAAGTTCTTGCAAATCTTGCTTTCTAGCTGTACATACAAAGCTCCTTCCATTCCGTATTGTTAGACTGTTAGACATTACTCCTTTGGGATAAGCTTCTTGTTGATTCTGTACAAGTGTATGTTATTCCACGGATCAGAGATCGATCATTTGACAGCTCTTCTGCGTTCAAGAACTGTTGATTCATCTGTTGGGGAAGAAGGAAAGGGTATAGAAGTAGTTGCATCAGACTCAGTGTTGCCTCCAGAACAAAAGGTAGAATATCCAAAAACTCCAGCACTAGAAAATGGGATTGTTAACAATTTTGTTTCAACACCATTTGTTACTTCCAGTGTATGACATTTTATCTATGATATATATGTTTGATTGTATTTTGTTTGTTGATTTTAAATTATTCCCTATCATGATCCATGTGACATATATAATGACATACTTATAGGTTCCGATGGAGGATGTTGCTTCACCTGCGGAGCTTGCAAAGGCTTACATGGGAAGCAGGCCTTCCAAGGTATCCCCATCAATGTTAGGCTTGCGAAGCTCTCCTATGGAGGATCCACCTAAACTTTTTTCTCTCTGATTGATCTTTTGAAAAAAAAAATTAACTTCAAAACAATCTAGTTTTTTTCTCTCCAATCTTTTTTCTCTCCAACTGATCATTTTTAAAAAATTTACTTAAAAAATTTACTTCAAAAAATTGATCTTTTTATTAAAAAATTATCACAAACTTTTTATATTCTAATACATTCCTCTATTTTTTTTTTACTCTCAAATCTTTTTTCTCTCCAACTGATCATTTTTAAAATTTTCTTATTTCTAAACAATTTATATTTTTATTGCCAACTTCATGTTTTTTTTTATCTATTTTCTTAATTTTTTAATACTCTGAAGTTTGCATACTTCATTTTTTTTAATTTAGAAATGTTCCATTAAAACTTTTAAATTTTTCTAACTCATATTTTTTAAATTCCTGTTTTTGAAATTATGAATCTCCAGACTTTTTATTATCCATTTTCTCTAACTTTAAGATTTTTTTCTTTCAATGATATTTTTCAAAATTTGCTAACCTCAAAAAAGTCTAGCTTTTTATCTCCAACATCAAAAGTTTATTCATCTATTCTCTCAATTTTTTAAAACTCCAAAGTTTACAAATTTCATCTTGCTCCATCCAAACTTCAAAAAAAAATTTCCTCTATTTTCCAAATTTTATAAAACTCCAACTCTTATATCTTATTTTATTTTATTTTTTACTTTGAAATGCTCCATCAAAATGTTTTCTTTCAAACTCTTATATTCTTTAAATTTCTTGTCTTGAAATTTTCTACCCGCAAACTTTTTACTTTTCAAAAATATCTTCTAACTTTTTACATTTTTTTTTACTTAAAAAGTTTTTTCATATATTTTCCAAATTTTTTAACAGTCTAAAGTTTGCCAATTTTATTTTTCATATTTTGGGATATTCCATCTGAAGTTTTTCTGTCACTAATATTTTCTAAATTTCATTTTTTAAAATTTTTAATCCTTAAATATTTTTATTTTACAAAAGTTTCCTCTAGCTTTTTAGATTTTTTTACTCAATTTTTTTTCACTCCAAATGATATTTTTTTAATCAACTTTTTTCTCTTGAAATGATCTTTTTCAAAATTTTCTTACTTCAAAATATTCTAAACTTTTCTCTCTAACTTCAAAAGTTCTTTCATTTATTCTCCCAATTTTTTAAAACTCTAAAGTTTACAAACTTCATTTTTTTTTTCAATTTTCAAATGCTCCATCAAGACTTTTTCTCTCTCTAACTCTTATCTTTTTTAAAGTTCTTTTTTTGTTTTAAATTTTTTTCTCCAAACTTTTTAATTTCCAATATTTCCCTCAAAATTTTTTAGTTTTTTATACTCTCTAAAAAAGTTTTCTCTGCAATTGATCTTTGTTCATCTATTCTCCTAATTTTGAAGTTTGCATACTTTATTTTTCTAATTTAGAAATGCTAAATCTAAATTTTTTCTCTCTTTAACTCTTATATTTTTTAAATACTTTTTTTTTTTTTGAAATTCTGAATCCGCAAACTTTACTATCCAAAAATTTCCTCTAAAATAATCTAACTTTATCTCTCTAACTTAAAAAGTTTTTCCATCCATTCTCAAGTTTGTAGAGTTCATTTTTTTACTATGTTAAAATGCTCTATTAAAATTTTTCTCCCTATAACATATTTTTAAATTCCTTTTTAAAATTTTTTTTATCCCCGTATTTTCCAAAAATTTCCTTTTAGTTTTAAGATTTTTTGACCCTCAAAATTTTTCTCTCTCTAAATGATATTTTTTTACTTAAAAACAATCTTGTTTTTTCTTACTTCAAAAGTCTTTTCATCTACTCTCAATTTTTTAAAACTCTTCACATTTGCAAACTTCATTTTTTTTATTTTAAATTGCTCCATTAAAAAACTTTCTCTTTCTAACTCTTAGATTTTCTAAATTCATTTCTTGAAATTTTCGATCTCCAAACTTTTTACCTTCCAAATATTTCCTTTTACAAAAATTTCCAAAAATTCTATGAAATCTATTTTCTCCAAGTATTCTTTTACAAAACTTTCTTACTTCTAAAGAATCTAACTTTTTGTTTCTAACTCCAGAACTTTTTTCATCTATTCTCCTAATTTTATTTATAAAACTCTCAAGTTTGCAAACTTCATTTTTTTCAAAAATTACAATCCCTAATCTTGTTACCTTCCAAAATGTTCTTCAAACTTTTAAGTTTTACTCTTAAATTTTTTTACTCTCCAAATGATAGTTTTCAAAATTTTCTTACTTCAAAACAATCTAACTTTTTCTATCCAACATGAAAAGTTTTTTTTACCTATTGTTGCAACTTGTAAAACACTAAATTTTGAAATGCAACATCAAAATTTTTTCACTCTCTAACTCTTATATTTTTTAATTCCATTTTTGGAAAGTTTTTATTCTCAATCTTTTCAATTTCCAAATATTTCATCTAACTTTTTAGAACTTTTATGGCAAAAACTAATTTCTCTAATTGATCTTTTACATAACTTTCAAACTTCAAAACAATCTACCATTTTCTTTCTAACTTATTTTTTCCCCAATTTTATTTATCAAACTGTAAAGTATGCCAACTTCATTTTCTAATTTTAAAATGATTTATAAAACTTTTTCTCTCTCTAATTCTTATATTTTCTAAATTCCTTTTTTTTAAAATATTTTATTCCCAAATTCTTAATGTTCCAAAAATTTGCTCTAACTTTTTAGATTTTTTTTCTCTACAAATGATATTTATAAAAAAAAATTACTTCGAAACAATCTAGCATTTTCTCTCCAACTTCAAAAGTTTTTCATCTATGCTTTCAATTTTTTTTCAACTCTAATGTTTGCAAACTTCTTTTTTCTTGTTTTGAAATTCTCCATCAAAGTTTTTATCTCTTCAACTCTTATATTTTGTGAATTCTTTTTTGTGAAATTTTCTTTCTCGAAATTTTTTACTTTTCAAAAATTTGCATTATATTTTTAAATTTTTTTATTCTAAAAACTAATTTCTAGATTTGATCTTTTACAAACTTTCTTACTATCAAAATATTTGAACTAACCATGACGTTTGCAAACTATATTTTTTCTGTTTTGAAATACTTCATCAAAAAATTTTCTCTCTAACTCATTTTTTGTGAATTCTTTTTTTTTTTAAAAGCTTCTATTCCTAAACTTTTTTTCCTCCAAAAACTATACTCTCTATTTGATCTTTTACTAAATTCCTTTTTTAAAAATTTTTTATTCCAAAATTATAACGTTCAAAAAATTTCCTCTAAATTTTTTTTTTTTTTTTATTCTGAGAACTTTTTTTCTCTTCAAAAGATATTGTATTTACTCAGTATTTTTCTCACTTTAATGATATTTTTTTCTCTCTATCTTCAAAAGTTTTTTAATCTATTCTCCTAATTTTATTTTTCTAATTTAAAATGCTCTATTAAAACTTTTTTTATTATCTAATTGATATTTTCTAAATTCTTTCTTTTTTTGAAATTTTCTATCCCAAACTTTTTAGTTTCCAAAATTTTGATTGAACTTTAAAAATTTTTTATCTAAAATCTTTCATTTTTCCTTTTGAAATGTTTCATCAAAACTTTTTCTCTTTCTAACTCTTTTATTTTCAAAATTCTTTTTTTAAAATTTTTTATTCCCAATTTTTATCTTTCATGAATTTTCTCTAACTTTGTAAATATTTTTACTCTCGGAACCTTTTTTTTTTCTCACCAAATGCTATTTTTCAAAATTTTTACTCTCCATTTTCAAAACTTTTTTCATCTGTTCTCACAATTTTTCGAAATTCGAGTTTGCAAGCTTTATTTTTCTTATTTTGAAATGCATTATCAAACTTTTTTCTCTCCAGCTAATATTTAGAATTTTTTTGAAATTTTCTATCTTAAACTTTTGTTTCATAAACTTTCTATGATTTTTTAAATCTAATAACTTTTTTCTCTTAAAATTTTATTTTTTTAAATTTTCTTACTTCAAAGCAAACGTGCTTTTTCTCTCCAACTTCAAAAGTTTTCTCATCTACAATCTCAATTTTATAAAACTTGAAAGTTTGCAAATTTAATTTTTCCAATTTTAAAATGCTCCACCAAAACTTTTTCGCTTGCCTACTCATATATTTTGTGAATTCTTTTTTTTTTTTTAAGTTTCTAGTCCCAAACTTTTTACTTTACCAGAATTTCCTCTAAATTTTAACTTTTTTCCTCTAAACTATTTTATCCAATTGATCTTTTAGTAAATTCCTTTTTCTGAAATTTTTTATTCCCAAAACTTTTTTTCTGAAATATTTTTGTCAAAAAATTCTTACTTCATAACAATGTAGCTTTTTCTCTCCATCTTCAAAAGTTTTCCATCTATTCCCCCAATTTATCAAAATTCTAAAGTTTGTAAACTTTATTTTTTTATTTTAAAATGCTCTATCATAACTTTTAAATTTGTTATCCCAAACTTTTTACTTTCCAAAGATTTCATTGAACTTTTTAAGATTTTTTTAATTTAAGAAGTTTCATCAATTATCACAATTTTTTAAAACCATAAAGTTTGCAAACTTCATTTTTCCTTTTGAAATTACTTCGGCAAAATTTCTTCTCTCTCAAACTCTTATATTATCTATTTTTTTTAAAAAAAAATTCTATCTTCAAAATTTTTACTTTCCAAAAATTTCCTCTAACTTTTTATATTTGTGTACTTCAAAATTTATTTTTTCTCTATTTCATATTTTTTTAAATTTTCCTACTTCAAAAAAATCTACCTTTTCCTCTCCACCTTCAAAATTTTATTTATTTATTCTCCTAACAATTTAAAACTCTAAAGTATGCAAACTTTAATTTTCCTATTTTGAAATGCTCTATCAAAAATTTTTCTCCCTTTAACTGTTATATTTTTTAAATTTCTTTTTTTTGAAAATTTTTAATACCAAACTTTTTACTTACCAAAAATTTTCTCTAACTTTTTAGATTTTTTACGCTCAAAACATTGTAGCTTTTTCTCTCCAAATGATATTTTTCAAAATTTTCTTGCTTCAAAATTTAATTATTCTATGATGAACTATTTCTCCCTTTAACTGTTATATTTTCTAAATTCCTTTTTTTGAAAATTTTTAATACCAAACTTTTTACTTACCAAAAATTTTCTCTAACTTTTTAGATCTTTTACTCTCAAATTTATTTTCTCTCCAAATGATATTTTTTAAAATTTTCTTGCTTCAAAACAATCTAGCTTTTTCTCTCCAACTTCAAAACTTTTTTCATATATTCTTCCAATTATGTATAACTCTAAAGTTTGCAAACTTCATTTTTCTTATTTTAAAATGTATTATCAAAGTTTTCTCTCTCTCTAACTCTTATATTTTCTAAATTCCTTTTTTTGATATTTTCTATTCTCAAACTTTTCAGTTTCCAAAAATATCCTCTATCTTTTTTAAACCATTCTAGTTTTTAGTTTTTAAAAACTGTATTATAAAACTATTTTCAAAAATAGTTTTTAAAAAGGTAAGAGAAGTTTTCAATACATATTTGAATGTAAATTTAGAAAACCGAGAATTGAATAAGTAGATGTTTTCAAATTTTTGTTTTTAAATAGTAAAAACAAAAATTGTTCCTAAAAATTGTTTTTAAAAACTTATCTACCGAACGAGTTTTTTAGTTTTCTACTTTTAAAAATAGAAAACTGTTTTCAAAATCAGAAATCAAACAAGCCCTTTTACTCTAAAAACTTTTTTCCTCTTCAAGTGATATTTTTCAAAATTTTCTTACTTCAAAACAATCTATCGTTTTCTTTCTAACTTCAAAACAATCTAACTTTATTTTTCTTATTCTAAAATACTCCATCAAAATTTTTTCTCTCTCTATCTCATATTTTCTAAGTTCTTTTTTTTGGGTTGTAATTTTCTATTCTCAAATTTTTTAACATTTCGAAAATTTCTTTTAACTTTTAAATTTTTTTTTCTCAGAAACTTTTTTTCCTTTCAAATAATATTTTTTTCTCTCAAACTTTATTTCTCTACAAATGATAGTTTACAAAATTTTCTTATTTCAAAATAATCTAGGTATTGACTCCAACTTCAAAAATATTTTCATCTATTATCCCAATGTTTCTAAAGTGTGTAGGCTTCATTTTTTTCAATTTTAAAATGCTCCATTAAAACTTTAAAAAAATATTTTCATCTATAATCTCAATGTTTCTAAATATTTTCAATTATGAGTTTAAGAAGCAAAATTCATTGAATATTTTTATTTTTGTTATTCAAATGACTCAAATGAAATATAATAATAATCTCTGAAATTCTTCTTAAAATAATTTTTATTTGAGTCATATGAATGAAAAGTAAAAAACATTCAAAGAAATTTTTTCTCAAACTAATTTCACTTGCAAGTAGTATGAACAAGTTTAATTTCTCTTGGAACTAACAATGTCATTTTAGTCTTGCGGATAAAAATAAAAATTCAAAGAATTTTGCACTTCAAGTATGTTTGCCCGGAAAGTGAGGAATTCAGTTCTTGTCAAGATAATTTTGTTTTATTAAGGGCTTGTTTGAAATAGTTTCGGTTTTTAGTTTTTAAAAATTGTATTATAAAACAGTTTTCAGAAATAGTTTTTAAAAATAGTGAGAAGGGTTTTCAATACAAATTTGTGTTTAAATTCTGAAAACCAAAACATGTTTTAGATGTTTTCATATTTTGGTTTTTAAATACTGAAAACAAAACTTGTTCCCGAAAACTGTTTTTGAAAACTCGACTGCCAAACGGGTTTTTTAGTTTTCTGTTTTTAAAAACGGTTTTCAAAACGAGAAATCAAACAAGCCCTAAGTCTTTTAAAATAGAAAAATGATTTCGGTTATTCAAAGAATTTTATCTTTGTCTCAGTCATGTAACTCAGTTAGTAAAAACATAAGATCATACGTGTACATCATCCGGATTCAAAATATTTTTTAATTATTGATAGATAAAAAAACACATATTGACAACGACAAAAACACACACATACATAAGGTTCAAAATATTTTGTTCCTAACCGATCATCAACTCACCAGACAGACCGTAACAAGGGATAAATCGAAATTATAAAAGCAACATTAAAAAAAAAATTGAACAAGAAGAACTAATAATTTAGCAAGAAAGCCTATTAATAACAACATGTTTTCAACGATTATTTGAAGAAAGGAAATATTTTACAACTTCTTGGAACTAAGCATATATTCAACTCTTAGAGCAAAAGGCTATTATGAAAATTCAACCATGCATATGTGATTGATCTCCAAAGCTAGTTAGCATCAGGATGGTGGAGTGGTCCGACTTCATCACATTGACATTGACATGATCGGTAGCAATAGAATTAGGGAGTTGGCGATTCAGCCTGGTCGAACTTGTCGCAGCATTGTCAGAAGCAGAGATATTATTATTCTTGGGTGTTGCAATGGCAGTGTTGTCCATGCCAACTGGCACAATAATATCAGCAGCAGGAGTTTGAGCATTTGCACAAGAACGAGCATCAGCATCGTTGACAACGCCTAATGAGGGCCAGCCCTCTCCAACATCTTCAATACTCCCATCAATGAAAGGCGCCATGTGGAACTCTGTCTTCTTGAACACAGAAGCGACAACCACCACAAGACTTGCCGCTATTATTGGACCGACGACTACTCCTTGAAAGACTTTCCCCTTGGAACCCACGAGGTAAACCCTAAAGAAGGAGCGAGGGTTCACGGGCAGTATAGGAGAACTCGCTTTCATGAAAGTTCCGTTGAGGGACATCATGAGGAATGGTCCACATATGGGCATAGATTCAGGTGCCATTGGGGGACAGATTGTCACTTCTGAGAGTGTCCCCGAGCTTCTTGTTACAGAGATTCCGACGCGATGTCGAAGAGCAAAGTTTATGAGAGCATTGACAATGTCGATTTCGGGCGAGATTTTTGTGATGATTGGCTTGAGGAGGTTGCTAGTGTCTTCTCTAATGACGATGGGTGGCTTGGGCTTGTTCTTTGAGCTCGGTGGCCTTCCCCTGGGCTTCTTGGCTAGTGGTTGCTCTTCGGGTTCGCGTGAGACCACACGATACTCGGTCGAGGGTAATTGTTGATGATGTTTTTGTGGTGACGATGATTGTGGTATTTTGTTGTTCATTGAAAGAGAAGTGTAAACCATATTTGCGCCTCTAATAACTGACGATTCGTTTGAGAGTGTCACAATGTCCTCAGAACTATGCTTAGAGGAGTTGTCACTAGAGGCTGCAGAGAGAAAGGGTGCATGAACATTGTCGGCCATTATCAAGGGGGGAGGAGGTTGAGAAGAGCGAATGAAGAGTGTTTGTTCGTGGATTATTTATAGGGGAAATCTCAAATTTTTTAGATGTGAGGTCCACTTATTTCGTACATGCAGCAAGACAAGTATTTCTATATTTTACTTTTCTTATTTTAGTAGAATTAATTACTCATTTGAATTTACTATGCTATGTACAGTTACTTTTTTTTTTTATTGGCGAACATGTACAATTACTCTATTCAGAAATAGAAAATTATAATGACTTTTTTTAGGGGAGGGGTTCAATTCTCGGTGGGGTATATTAGGAGTAGATTTATGAGTAGTATAGTGTGGGGGTGTGTGAGTTTGACTGATAAAAAAAAGTAATGACTTTTGTTTGCATCATTCTTATTTTTTAGTTATTTCTAAAAGGGAAAATTACACTCATAATGTTTGCGCCAATTATACCCAAATTTGCTTATTATCGAAATGAGTGAAAGGGCACATTAATCATTGACTTTGTAGGGTTTGTTTATATGAGTGTTTGACATTTCCACTGGTGCAAAGATGTCCCTGACTTTCTGCTCTGTGATGCATTTTAGCCAGTGATGTTAGTTTATAACACCATTAACTTTAGTTCATATTGGTCCATAAAATTTTAAAAACGATTTATATAAGTCTTTATGTTTGCTATTAAAAGTTTAATTTAGTCTCAAAGTTCTAAGAAAATATTTAATTTAATCCAAGACCTTAACAACATCCAACAAGTTGGTCTAGTGACTGGGAAGTGAAGCTTTGAATAGCAGCTCCCCAGTTTGAAATTTTACGCACAGGTGATGTTTTTATACCAAAATAAACTATTATGTCTGGTATTTAATATGCACAAACCTTAGGAATGTATGATGTAATTTTCCAGCCCTTTCTAAAACTATCGTGTTTTTGTTGGAAAATAAAAATTAGGCTTAATTGCAGTTTTGGTCCCCTTTGTTTATATTTGTGCGATTTTTGCATCCCGAGTTTCAAAGTAGCAATTTCGGTCCCTCTTGTTTCCAAAACGAGCGATATTGGTCCATTTGTTAGTTTTTCTTTCAAATTAGTCGTAACTTTTAGTCAATTTAGTGATCGTTTTCCTCCAAATTAATGGTCGAGGGACTAAAATCATTTACAAATAGAAATTTTTTCAAGAAATATTAATTTGGTGATAATTTTCTTCTAAATTAGCAACAATTTTTAAATCGTTCACTAAAAATAATTAGGAGAAAAATTAAAATTAATTAATATTTTTTAAAATACTTTCTATCAGTTAACGATTTTAGTCCATCATAATACTAAATTGACTACAAATCATCCTTAATTTGAAAGAAAAACTAACCGAGGGACCAAAATCGCCCATTTGAAACTCGAGGGACTAAAATTATCCAAAATTAAAATAAAGTAGACCAAAACTGCAATTAAACCAAAAAAAAAATTATTATATTTTATTGAAAATACTCAAAATTAAAGCTAATTTAGCAAATAGATCAATATTTTTATCAATTGAAGGATATGTTTTATGTTCAATAAAAATCTATCGTGTGTATGGTTCTACGTAAAAGTAGGAAGGATATACTTTAACTATTGATGCACTTTTTTTTTGCTAACATATTCATACACTTCAATTACATTTAGCAAACACATTATCCAAGAGAAGGACAAATTAAATTTAATACTTCCTCAATTTCATATTATAAGAATATTTTTTTTGATAATAATAATAGTATTTCATAAATAAGATCCATATAATTTTTTATGAGTATTCATTATTTTTTTTTTATGTTTGTCCATTATAATTAATGAGATTTTATAAAGAGATAATGAAAGATAATTAATTGTAATGATAAAAAAGAGTAGGGGTAAGTTAGAGAAATTAAATACATTTTTTTTAAAAATCAATGTACTAATTAATTTTATTATATATTTTATTAAGAAATATAATTTTTCAAATAAAACCTTAAAATATTTTTTTTCATAGAAAAGTACAGCAATCGGGAATCAAATCTCATATTTACACACGTATATCCCCATGTGGTCATTAACTAAGCTATATAACTGATGGAGTATGTCACCCAGTTATTCTACTATATCATTTTCAATTTGTTATTTCTAAAACTATACTTCATGTTTTGTTGGAACTTTGGAAGAGTAAAAACTTATTCTCTCATTTTTTAAGATAAGCAATTTTTTACAGTACTATACTTTTATTTACAAACAAATTTAACTTCTCTCCATTACATTTAACGAAGATATATGAAAAAAACCTTGAATTTAATTAAGTTATTATTTTTATTGACTATTATTGTAAACGTTAAAGAGGAGAGTTATAAAGAGTAATTTTAAAAAATAATAATATTTTTATATTTTTTATAGTATTCCTAGGTACAAAACTCTCCATCCTCTCCTCCTAAAAAAATGGACAATAAACAAATTGTAATTAGTATATAAGCTTAAGATCAGAGTAATCAATATGTATAATTATCCCAAAAAATACACACATTAATATTGTAGTGTGGCTTAATCATGTCTACGGTTCATCAAGACACTCTATTTACTTATATATATTGCAAATAACAAATAAATTAATTACTAAAAATTTTTTAGACATTTTTAATAAGATAACTAAATTTAATTATATTAAAATATAAGATTGTCAGAAAAAAATTATTTATAACAAAAAAGGGAAAAACACGTAATATTTAAAGGATATAAAAAACCAACACCATCAAAAAAAAGACATTCCAGCTTAAGGGTAACAAGACCACAAGAAAAAATATATATTCATATAACTATTATTCACACATTACAACTTACAATTAATTATAGCAAAAAAAATATTTTTTTAATACACCATCCAGAAAAGCACTGCTATTTACTTTTTGTTCTTTTGTAATAAATTCTATAAAGCCTATTAATGTTTTCATCA
The DNA here is from genome assembly GCA_037177725.1 of Cyamopsis tetragonoloba. Taxonomy (NCBI): domain Eukaryota; kingdom Viridiplantae; phylum Streptophyta; class Magnoliopsida; order Fabales; family Fabaceae; genus Cyamopsis; species Cyamopsis tetragonoloba. The sequence goes on from CM074119.1 coordinate 80,956,560, forward strand.
TAAATATACTTCAGGATTCAATATCGTTTTTTGGAAAATCTTTAGGATTATGGCCCTTCTATTTCATTTTGTAAAATACTACTACTATTAAGATAATTAAGTATTCCCTTATTAAGAATATGGGTCCGTTTGATTTGTTAATTTCAACGGTACAGCACAGGATAAAACTTTTTGTACTGTGTTTGATTCAAAAAACTGTCAAGTAACAGCACAAAATTTGAGTCACAGTACAAAATGGCAATTTTTGTACCTCACTAAACCAAGGGACAACTTTCTTGTTCCATGCAAAGTTAAGAAAAGACATAATTAACCTTGTATTTTTATTCAGTACTGTAACTATCTTCCCCATTTTCTCCACTTACGAGCTAGTTTATGTTGTATTTTTTTTTAAATCAATGTTTACATCATTTTTTTGTCATTTATATATATATATAATTAAAATAACGTATTAATAATAAAATAAATTTTAACGGTAAATATAAATATTAAAAAATAAAGAGTTAAAAATATTTTTTAATAATAATTTTTTTATATATAATATAATTATTATATTACATAAAATATATTATGTAGTAATTTATTAAATCATGAAATTTTAATTTTATAATAAATAATAAAATAATTATAAAATATCAAAATATTATTTTCTTAGAAAAATTTAAGAAAAATTAATAATATAACATGAAAGATATTATTGTAAAATTTATGTTGTGCTTTTTGTTATGTCCATTGAGTATCAAACGATATACAACATAAAAAGTTGTGTTGTGCCTCATAAAACTTGTACAGTGTTGTACTACTTGTATCGTCCTGTTCACGCATCAAACGCACCCTATATGTAATAATAATATGATACATTGAATTTCAATAATTTACAATCTTCTAAATTTATCTTTACCCTTCTTTTATTATTGCATTAATTTCATTTCACTATCACTTTAATAAAGTTTATTAATCATAAAAATATATGTTCAAGTGGGATGTATACTTTTAATCTTCTTTAAATAAAATAAATTTAATTTTCATGGTACATAATGTAATTTCACCCAAATATACCCTTGCCTGGAAACAAGTAGAAAACTGTTCGAACTTTTTTGAATAATAAAAATTAATATTATTCAAAAGACTTAGAAATTATTTTAACAAGAACTAAATCTTACTCTTTTCGGGTCAAACTAATTTTTTTTTAACAAAATTCTTTGAATACTTTATTTATTATTCTCAAGACTCAATTGAAACTATTAACTGAAAGAGGAAATAAACTCCTTACCATTTTGGGTCAAATTAATTTTTAGTAAAATTATTAAAATTTAAAACATTGAACAATAATGGTTTGAGAATTAGTAGAAACTCAATAAATTCTGCCTTTACTCATTAAAAAAAAAAGAAATAATATAAACTAATAATTCCATTAATAATCAAAAAAAGAAAGAAATTAAGAATTCCTTACCGTTTGCAGTCACGTGTTAATTTTTTGGATCAAATTCATTTTTAGTAAAATTATGAAAATTAAAAACATTAAACAATAATGATTTAAGAATTAATAGAAACTCAATAAATTCTACCTTTATCCCTTTAAAAAAAGAAATAATATAAACTAATAATTCCTTTAATGATAAAAAAAGAAATTAAAAATTCCTTGTCGTTTGCAATCACATAGTGTTAATTTTTTGGGTCAAATTCATTTTTAGTAAAATTATTAAAATTAAAAACATTGAAAAATAATAGTTTAAGAATTAATAGAAACTCAATAAATTCTGTCTTTACTCCTTTAAAAAAGAAATAATATAAACTAATAATTCCATTAATAATAAAAAAAGAAAATAAGAATTTCTTACCGTTTGCAGTCACGTAGTGTTAATTTTTTGAGTCATTCATTTTCAATAAAATTATTAAAGTTAAAAACATTGAACAATGATGGTTTAAGACATAATAGAAACTCTGTAAATTATGTCTTTACCCCTTTTAAAAAATAAATAATTTCATTAATAATAAAAAAATTAAGAATTCTTTACCGTTTGCAGTCATGTAGTGTAAATTTTTTGGGTCAAATTCATTTTAAGTAAAATTATTAAAATTAAAAGCATTGAACAATAATTGTTTAAGAATTAATAGAAACTCAATAAATTCTGTGTTTATCCCTTTAAAAAAAAAGAAATACTCTCTTTATCTCATAATATAAGCTCCAGCTAACATTTCACACTGTTTAACAAAAATGATTAAAATATTGAAATTAGAAGTATTAATTAGACTATTGAGATGTTACACCAATTAAATTTAAACTCAATTATTTTCTATTGGTTGGATGACTTTGAAAGTTAAAAAATCATAATAAATGTTTCTAATTTTGTGTATAGGAGTTTATAGTATGGGACAAAACTTTTTGGTAGTTTGAGCTTATATTATGAGACAGAGGGAGTAATATAAATTGGTAATTCCATTAATAATAAAAGACAATTAAGAATTCCTTACCGTTTGTAGTCACGTGTTAATTTTTTGGGTCAAATTCATTTCGAGTAAAATTATAAAAATATTGAACAATAATGATTTAAGAATGAATAGAAACTCAATAAATTCTACCTTTACTCCTTTAAAAAATAAATAATATAAACTAATAATTCCATTAATAATAAAAAACAAATTAAGAATTTTTTACCGTTTGCAGTCACGTGTTAATATTTTGGGTCAAATTCATTTCCAGTAAAATTATTAAAATTAAAAACATTGAACAATAATGATTTAAGAATTAATAGACACTCAATAAATTCTGCCTTTACCCCTTTAAAAAAAGAGATAATATAAACTAATAATTCCATTAATAATAAAAAACAAATTAAGAATTCTTTACCATTTGCAGTCACGTGTTAATTTTTTGGGTCAAATTCATTTCCAGTAAAATTATTAAAATTAAAAACATTGAACAATAATGGTTTAAGAATTAATAGAAACTCAATATATTTTTCCTTTACCATTTAAAAAAAATAATATAAAGTAATAATTCCATTAATAATAAAAAAAGAAACTAAGAATTCCTTACCATTTGTGGTCACGTGTTAATTTTTTGAAATAATTTCACCCAAATGTACTCTTGCTTATAAAAAAAATAACAAAAAGCTGTATGCATTATGCCATGCAATTTTTTCATTTTTAATTTTGGTATATAAAAAATACTGTGAAAAATTCTTTGAATAGTCGTAATAAGGTTTTTATTCACAAGGAAATCAACGACACTAGAAATTGAACCATATACTACACACTCACACACATGTTCGTGCTAGTTGTACTACTGACCTTACAAAATCATAATTACTTCTTTTTTTTTTATAGTCACGGGTTTTCTCATCTTTATTTTGGCACAAGTGGGATTCGAACACGAGACCTCTCGCTGTGGATTGTCCCTAGCCTTAGGCCGCTAAGCTAACCCTTGGGGTTAGTAAACAAATCCTTTAAATGCTTATATTTGTTTATTCAGGAGATACTTTATATAAAAAAGTGAAAGGAAGTTTCTATAATTTTTAAAAATAAAAATTTAAGAGAAACGAAGTAATTCTTTTTAATAAAAAAAGTAATTCTTTACCATTTGTAGCCACATGTATTCATTTTTTTGAAACATTGATAAGTGGGAGATGCATCATTTTAATTTACTTTAGAAAATAATTAACTTCACCCAAATATATCTCGCTTAAAAGAATAAAATTAAAGTTGTATGCATTATGTAGTGCAAAATTCTTGGAATAATCAAAATAATTTTGTATTTAAAAGACTTGACATATATATAGTTTTTTTTTTTTAAGAAGAACTGATTTTCTTACTGTTTTGGGGGTAAATTTTATAAAATACAAAATTCTTTGAATACTTTTATTTGTTTTTTATTTGTAATACTCAATTGAAATTATTGATTTCAAAGAGTGATTGAACTACTTACCATTACGATTGAAATTTGCAAAAAAAATAAAAATTTAAGGACAATAAAATTAATTTCACTTGCAACTTGCAAGAGGTAAGGAGTTTGAATATATATTTTTCTTGACATTTTTTTTATCGGCCAAACACACATCTACACTAGACTATTCATAAATCTAATTCCTAAATCTATCCACCGAGGATTGAACCCCTCCTCTCAAGCTCCAAAAACTTCTCCTTATGCTATTTGAACTATAAGCTCTTGACATTTCTCTTGACATTTGAGTTTAATTTTAAGAACTTCTCCTTGCTTGAAATAATTTTAAGAACTAAATTCATTGAAAAGTTTTTTTTATCCGAAATTAATTTTTATTTTCAAAAGGAAATAAACTCTATCATTTGGGAGTAAATTTAGCTTTAGAAGTCAAAATCTTTGGATGTTTTTATTTTTTATTCAAATGACGCTAATAAAAAAATCAACAAACTTTGCTGTGAAATTCATTTAAAATAATTTTGATTCGAGTCATTTGAATAAAAAAAATAAAAACACTAGAAGAATTTTCTTCTTAAATTAAATAATAAGAAATTTAATTCCTCTCAAAACGAACAATTTCATTTAAGAATTCTTGATGAAAAACAAAACATTCAAAGAACTTTATTTTTCAAATAAGTTCGCCTGAATGTAAAGATAACAAAAGTTTACCTAAAAATTGTAAGGAATTTAGTTCTTATTAATATAATTTTGGTTTATATTAAGTCTTTTAAACTAATTTCGGCTATTCAAAGAACTTTGCCTCATGAAATAATTTCACAAGCAAATAGTAATTTAATAATAATAGTAAGAACGGGAACTCTATTATTAATAGCCTGTATGTTTACAATGATTATTTGGAGAAAAACAATCACTTATATTTTAATGAAAATACAGGATTACTTTTCAAGCGGGAAGAAATATAACATAAAAATAAAATAATTTAAAAAAATTCCACCAAAGAAAGGGGGCAGTTGATCATGCTTGTGTTAGTAGCTAATAATTAGCATTAAGGTGAGTGGAGTGGTTCCATTGCATCCTATTGACATGATCATTAAGAACTTGACAATTCGTTGTGGTCGAACCTACCATCACATTGCCATAAGCAGAGTTATTATGACTATTGATATTCATATTATTATTATTGGGTATAGCAATGGCGGTGTTGGCCAAGCTAGGTGGCAAGACAGCATCAACTGCATGTGCACGAGGATGAGCATTGTTGTTGGTGACAATACTAAAAGAGGGTTCTTCTTCTCCAAAGTCTTCAACACTACCATCGATGAAAGGCACCCTATGGAACTCTAGCTTCTTGAACACGCAAGCCATGACAACCACAAGACTCGCTGCAATTACTTGACCAGCCACTATTCCTCCGAAGAGTTGCCCTTGTGAACCCGAGAGGAAAACCTTGAAGGAGGGGCGAGGAGGGTTCATAGACCGTGGAGAAACATGTGTGTTTGTGTACGTTCCAGTGAAGGATATCATCTGAAACGGTCCATGGATGGGCAATGTGGAATTTGGTGCCATTGGGTGATGGATTATTGCTTCTGAGAGTGTCCCTGTGGCACTTAGGACAGAGATTCCGACGTGGTGACGACGAGCGAAGTTGATAAGAGCATTGACAACATCGTTTCCAGGTGAAATTTCGATGATGACCGGCTTAAGGAGGTGACCAGTGTCTTCTCTAATGACGATGGGTGGCTTAGGCTTGTTTTTTGAGCCTGGTGGCCTTCCCCTAGGCTTCTTGGCTGGTGGTGGTTGCTCTTCGGGTTCATGTGGGACCATACGATACACAGTTGAGGGTGATTGTTGACGTTGCTTTTGTGGTTGTAGTGGTGCTACAGGTGATAGACTGTTCTTCCTAGGAAGGGATATGTAACTCATGTTTGTGAATGCAATGACTGGCAATTCTCTTGAGGAGTTGCTATCGGAGTTGAGGCAGAGAAAGTGCACTACTATTGCCCGCCATTGTTAAGAGAAGAAAGTTGACAAGAGAGAATGAAGAGTGTTTGTTCCAACCATGATTACTTATATAGAAAATCTCAAAGGTTGTATATGTGGGGTCCACCTATTACGTGTGAGACAAATCAAATGTTTTTATAATTTCCTTTTCTTATTTTCTAATTAAGAATTCATTACTCCTTTCCATATTGTGTACAATTACTCTATATTCTAAATTAGAAAAGTACAATTACTTCTCTTGCATTATTCTTTATTTTTTAGTTATTTCTAAAACTATCATGTTTTTTTACAAATAAAACAGTATTATTATTATTATTATATATATATATATATATTGTTGAAAAAGTCAAAAGCTACTCTAGGAAATAGATTAATCTTCGGTATATAATGAATTGTTCTATAATCTTTTATGCGGAAGATCGATAATTGTAAAAGTTGTGTATTGCATGAGATAATAGTTTAGTAATAATATATATCCCTGAATGAAAAATAAGATACAAGAGGACGATTGATGAAATTCAACCCCAAACCTTCTTACTTAACTTTAATCACTTTTACTTTAATTGCTTAATATTTTAACCTATTTGCACTTTTTATAACTTAACAATTGGTTATTAAGAATCTCCCAAAAACAAGTATTCTATGTGGTTCCACAACTTTTTACTCTATACTAAAATGACTTACAATTTTAGATTATTAATGCTAGTTTTCATATATATATATATATGAAAATCGAAGGCTTAACTAGTAAAGTTATTGTAAGAGGAGACCAATTTGTTCATCATGTCTAGTTGAATGTTTATATTTTTATTTAAAACCTCCGATTGAAATTATTTTAGGATATGATGAAATCATTTTTCTTCTGTGATTTGCGAGTAAACTTTTTGGAAATACAAAGTTCTATGATTATTTATATTAGGATATTGGGATTTTTTTGCCTCAATTGGGCCTACACATCATATGTTATTCCCACTTATATTTTCTTGTGTGATTTGTGTGTAAACTTATTTTGAGATACAAAATTTCATTATTAAAAAAAATGAACAATAATTATTATTAATGAGAGATTAATTATTTACCATCAGCGACCATGTGTGTTACCTTTTGAAAAATCTGGCAATGGGTGGGTGCATCTTTTCATTTTCTTTAAAAAATAACTTTTATATTAATGGTACATAATTGATAATTCCACCAAAATATACCCTTTCTTGAAAAAGAAAAAAAAAAAAGCTGCATGAAACTATGAATGCAATGCAAAATTGTTTGAGTAAACAAAACTATTTTGCATTTATAAAACTTAAAAAGAAATTATTTTAACAATAAAGCTATTTTTGAGCAAAAACATTTCAATTATTATTAATGAAAAACTAATTTTTTACCAACTTCGGTCACTCGTGTTACCTTTTGAAAAATCTGGCAATAAGGGAATACATCCTTTTCATTTTCTTCAAAAAAAAAAACCTTATATTTTTGGGTGAATCAAAAGTATCCCCAGCCGATAGCCGAAAACTAATATCCTTGAGTGGGTTCAAACCCCTGTTAGGATGCTTAAAAGACACAACTATCTGTGCTAGGCTTTGTTGGTAAAAATAACTTTTATATTAATAGTACATAATTCCACCAAATTATACCCTTGATTGAAAAAAAAAAGTTGTATGAGATTAGTAAAAAAAAAAGTTGTATGAATGCAGTGTAAAGATCTTTGAGTAATCAAAATTATTTTGTATTTAATTAAAAGACTTAATAAAAAAGAAATTACTTTAACAATAAAACTATTTTCAAGCAAAAATTTTTTAAGAACAAAATTATTTTAATACTTTTTTTTATTCTCAAATTTGACTCGATTGAAATTATAAATTTCAAGAGAAATTGGACTCCTCACAATTTTCAATTGCAATTATTAGTTTGAGAAACGAAATTTATTGAATATTTTAATTTTTGTTATTCATATGACTCAAATGAGAAAAAAATCTCTACAATTCCTCTTAAAATAATTTTTATTTGGATCATATGAATGAAAAGTAAAAACCATTCAAAGAATTTTTTTCTCAGACTAATTTTACTTGCAAGTAGTAGTAATAAAAAGTTTAATTTCTCTTAGAACTAACAATTTCATTTTAGTCTCACAGATAAAAAAATAAAAAATTTCAAAGAATTTAGTTCTCAAAATAAGTTTGCATGGAAAAAAAGGTAATTTTGGTTTATTAAGTCTTTTAAAATAGAAAAAAGATTTTGGTTATTCAAAGAATTTTGTCTTTATTCTAGTCATGTAGCTTAATTGGTGAGTGTGACATCCTGGGTCGCGATGAGGGCGTAGGGTGACGTCGGTGCAATGAGGCGTAGGAAAGGAGTGGTTCCTGGCAGGCTTCTAGGGACAAGGACACATGAATGAATCGAGTGTACACCGGAATGAGAAGAATTCAACGACTATATAGGTATAAGACTACACAGTTAATGATAGTTTAATAGAATTGAGTCGTACTACCTATACCAACAAATTCATTTACTTTTTGGTAGCCTATCGCTTAAGAACTCCAAGGTTAAGCGTGCTTGACCTAGAGCAATTAGGAGATGGGTGACATCCTGAGAAGTCATTCCTAGGAAGTGTGAGTGCGGACAAAACACACTGAAAAAGTCCCAGTGTGATTCGAGGATAAACCAAACAGAAGCTAGTGGGAATGTGACATCCCAGGTCGCGATGAAGGCGGGGAGTAACGTCAGTGCAATGAGGCATGGGTAAGGAGCAACTCCCGGCAGTCTTCTAGGGACGAGGACACATGAATGGATCGAATATACACCAAAATGAGAGGGATCCAAAGACTGTATATGTATGGGACTATACAGTTAAGGATAGCTTACTAGAATTTATTTGCACTACCTATACCAACAAAAATCATTTACTTTTTGGTAGTCTATATTACTTAAGAATTCCAATGTTAAGTGTGCTTGACCTAGAGTAATTAGGGGATAGGTGACCTCTTGGGAAGTCGTTCCTAGGAAGTGTAAGAGTGAGGACAAAGCACATTGAAAAATCTAGTGTTGGCCTGTTGGGGCAGTCGTCAATCTAACCGTGAGCACGTGGGTACATGTGTGTGTTGGTATCTGGGTTCAATGCTCGGCTATGATATTTTCAATGAACCAAAAAAAAAGAATTTCACCTCTAGATAGTAGTATTATGATAATTACTAATAGATGAATAACAGACGCAATATTGGCAACAGCAAAAACACACACACATACAATTCAAAATATTTTGTACTTAATCGATCATCAACTCTTAACAAGAAAGCCTATTACTAACATGTTTTCAGTGATTAATGGAGGGTAATTGTTGATGTTTTTGTGGCAGTGCCGATGATGATATTTCATTCCTCATGGAAAGAGAATTGTAAACCATATTTGCACCTCTAATAACTGACGATCCGTCTGAGAGCATCGTAAAGCCCTTAGGAGTGCGCTCAGAGTTATCATTAGAGGTTTGAGAGAGAGAGGGTGCATGACCATTGTCTGCCATTATCACCAAGGGGACGAAGTTGATAAGGGAGAATGAAGACGGTCTGTTCCGATATAGAGTATTTATAGGGAAATCTCACGATTTGTAGACGTGGGGTCCACCTATGGTGTAAATGCGGCAAGACAAGTGTTTTTATAGTTTTTTTTATTAGAATTAATTACTCCGATCCTTGAATTTACCATGCTATGTACAATTACTCTATTCCGAAATAGAAAAGTATATTTACTTCTTTTGCATTATTCTTATTTTTTAGTTATTTCTAAAAGGGGAAATTACACTTGCATATCTTGAAGTTTGCGCATATTACACTTGGGTCTGCTTGTTTACAAAATGTGTGAAGGGGCACATTAATCATTAACCTTGTAGTGCTTCTTTACATTAGGTTTGACATTTTCGGTGATGCAAATAGGTCCCTGGATTTTTGCTTCATGATGCATTTTAGCCAATGATGTTAGTTTTTAATTAACATCATTAACTTTAGTTCACATTAGTCCCTAAATTTTAAAAATGAATCATATAAGTCCCTAGGTTTGCTATTAAAAGTTTAATTTAATCTCGAAGTTTTACGAAAAATTTTAATTTAATCTAGGATCTTAACAGTTTTAATAGTAAACTGATGACAAAAACTAAACTACATCACATAACACAATGTCAGCGACCCATTTGCATCACAACAAATGTCATTGACTAATGTGAATAAACCCTACAATATCAATAACTAAATTATTTACTCCCTCTGTTTTATAATGAGTGTCGTTTTAGGAAAATATTTTTTTTCCAAAATGATTGTCGCTTTATATTTTCAATACATTATTAAATGTTCTTTTTTTTTATTTTACCTCTATATAACAATTAATGCCCAACTAAAAATAACATGAGATAGTTATTGATTCATTTATTAATAGAGATATGTTAATAAAATTATTTTAATCATTATGACATTTATTTCATTTATTAGTATCCATGAAATAACCTCTGAAACGGAGGGAGTATTATTCTTTACAAAAAGTACATCTAACTTCCGTTAAAGAGATGACTATACACGTACCAACAAATCTTAATGAGGTAGGTGTCATCAGTAAGGGAGGTCATTATAATGGGAACAAACCTCACGTGAGTAGGTGAAATTTCACAATTAAGCCGGACTTAAATGTAATAGATGTAAATCTTATGGGAGGATGACGTAATTTTCCCATTTTAAAACAATCATATTTTTATACTAGAAAAACAATTATGACTAGAATGTAATATGTGTAAACTTCATGAAAGTATAGTGTAATTTTTCGGCCCTTTCTAAATCTATCATGTTTTTGTAAAAAAAATATATATATTATATTTTATTTAAAAAGACTCAAAATTAAAGCTTATTTAACAAATAGATCAATATTCTAATGGGTTGAAGGATATGTTTAATCTACAGTCAAAATCTGCCGTGTGTATGGCTCTGACATACATAATAAAAGTAGGAATGATATATGTAGTTTTAAAAAATAATGGATATTATACCATATTCTTCTCTATTATAATGGATATTAACATATATTTCCTCTTTTCTTATTATTGCACGTTACTTTCTATAAAAAAATGGTTATTTTTATAAAAAAAAATTATGAAGTATTTATTTTTTATTTTTTATTATTATTATTATTATTATTATTATTATTATTATTATTATTATTATTATTATTATTATTATTATTATTATCTATCTCCATTATATACTTTAATTATTGATACAATTTTTTTTTGCTAATATTTTTTATACACTTTAATTACATTTACAAACACATTATTCAAGGACAAATTAAATTTAATATTCCTTCCGTTTCATATTATAAGACCCTTTTTCAGACAATACTAATGTTTCACAATATAAGACCCCATATAAGTTTTTTAAGAGCATTCATTTACTTTTTTTTATCATGTTTGTCCATTATAAATATATAATTAATGAGATTATACAAAAAGATAGTGAGAGGTAATTAATGCAATAATGAAAAAAATAGAAAAAAATTAAAAAGATTATATATATTTTTTAAAAATTAATATACTAATTTTATTACATATTTTCTTAATAAATATAATTATTCAAAAAGATCAACCTTATAATATGAAACATAGGGAATTAGGGAGTATGTCATCTAGTTATTCTACTGCACCATTGTAATTTTTTAGTAGCTCCTTACTCTCATTGAATATCGTCAATTTAACCTTTCGGTTAAAAATTCTTAACATATAGATCAATCTTATAAAATTTTAATTAATATGCTAATATTTTATCAATCGACTTCAACTTAATGAATAATAGACTTTATACAAAATTCATATCCAAGTACATAAAATAATCCACACAATAGCCCAATAATACTATAACAAGGGAGAAAAAGAAACTTTGAACTAATTAAAAAAATTAGTTAACTTTATTTATTTTGTTTTCTTAAACTACTATTATATTTGTAACAAAAAAAGTACCATTATATTTTGTATAAAGAAATATATATATATATATATATTATAAATAATAGGTGAATTAATTATTAAAAATATTTTACATATTTTTAACAAATTAATTAGGTTTTTTTAAACTGTGCAATGTCACATAGGTTAAAAAATCATAACTAAAAAAAAATTGTAAGAAAAATAAAAAGTTAATATGATTAGATTTAGCATACGATTAATATTATGTTTTATTTTTAATTATAATTTCTTAACATATGCAATATTAAATAGGTTATTGCATAAGTTAAAAAAACCTTTATATGTAATACAACTTACAATTAGTTATAACAATTTATTTTTTAATACACCAACCATAAAAGTACTGTTATTTACTCTTTGTCCTTTTGTAATAAATTCTATAAAGCCTATTAATGTTATCATCATAAATATGCTACAGGATTCAATATTATTTTTTGGAAAATCTTTAGGATTATGGTCCTTCTATTTCATTTTATAAAATACTACTACTTCCGGTCCTAAATATAATTAAGACTCTTTAGAGAAAAAATTTTGGTCCTATATATAAGATCTCTTATAAAGTTTAAGAAGTAATTATTAGTTTTTTTCTTGTCTATCCTTGTAATAAATGAATGGTAGTGAATACAATTAATGTATTTGTTAAAAATTTTAACTTTAAACCAGGGTAAATTTGGTATATTGTACTATTTTTTTATAAGAAGGTTGTTAGTAGTTTTGTTAATCTGTGTGAATTGATTAGATGGTCTTATAAAAAAACCAGAGGTACGTAGTATTAAAATAATTAAGTATTCCCATATTAAGAAAATATATGTAATAGAAACTAATAATTCCATTAATAATAAAAAGAAACTCATAATTCTTTACCATTTTTTTCATTAAAAAGCACAATAATCGGGTATTGAACTCGAATACTCACATATACATGTCTTGTATGCTCGTCAACTGAGTTATAAGAGCTAAATTTCTTACTCTTTTTAGTCAAACTATTTTTTATTTAAACAAAATTCTTTGAATACTTTATTTATTATTCTCAAGACTCAATTGAAACTATTAACTGAAAGAAGAATTAAGGGCTTGTTTAATTCATGTTTTTAAAAACAGTAAACTCATTTGGCAGAAGAGTTTTTAAAAACAGAGAACAATTTTCGTTTTTCAGTATTTAAAAACTAAAATTTGGAAACATTTAAAACTTGTTTCTGTTTTTATTTTTTTAAATTTACATAAAATTTGTTTTCCTTTAACTTTTTTTAAAAATTATTTTATAATACAATTTTAAAAAACTAAAAATGAAAGCTATTTCAAACAAGTCATTAAACTCCTTACCATTTCCGGACAAATTCATTTCCAGTAAAATGATTTAAATTTAAAACATTGAACAATAATGGCTTAAGAATTAATAGAAACTAATAATTCCATTAATAATAAAAAAAATAAGAAACTGTTAATTCTTTACCAATTTTTTTTATTGGAAAGTACAATAATCGGGAATTAGACTTGAATATTCACATACACATATTCTCGTATATTCACTAACTGAACTATATGACTGAGACATTTCATACCGTTTGCAATCATGTTTTAATTTTTTTAAATATATGTAAATCGCGATAATGTATCAATATTAGTGGTAAGTAATTTCACCCAAATTACCCTTGCTTAAGAAAAATAAAAGCTGTATGCATTATGGCGTGCAATTTATTTTTTTACATTAGAAAATTAAATAGAGCGCAAAAGTCTTTGAATTATCGTAATTACTTCTTTAAAACACTTAAAAAATATTATTACAAGAATTTGTTTGAAAAAATTTTGGTTTTTAGTTTTTAAAAATTGTATTGTAAAACAATTTTAAGAAAAAAAAACGACAGGAGTTTTCAATATAAATTTGTTTGTAAATTCATAAAACTGAAAACTGAAAACCAAAACATGTTTTAGATGTTTTCATATTTTGGTTTTTAAATATTAAAAAACAATCCCAGAATCTATTTTTAAAAACTCGACTGCCAAACAAGTTTTTTAGTTTTCTCTTTTTAAAAACAGAAAACTGTTTTTCAAAAGAGAAATCAAACAAACCCTTAATTTCTTATTACTTTTGGGCAAACTGATTTTTAAGAACAAAAATCTTGAAATACTTTTTTTTTTTTATATTTGCAAGATTCAATTGAAATTATTAGTTTCAAGAGGGATTAAATTCCTTACCAAAGTGAAATCAATTTAAGAAGCGAAATTCATCTAATTCTTTTATTTTTTATTATTAGTCAAATGACTCAGGTCAAAATTACTTAACATATAAGACTCAACTAAATTTATTGTAAAAAGAACCAATTTGCTTATGACTTATGGGTAAATGATTATATTTATATTTATATTTAAGGATTTCCTAAGCACTCCAAAAGAAAAAAGTATATATGCTTACAACCAAACCATGGGAAGCATTGGCACCTTCATCACCACAATTCGATGTTGATCATCTAGCTGAGGAGTTTGTGAAGCTTTCAGTTGAAAGCAATAACGCTTCTTTGTCATCTCAAGGCTCTTTCTTATCTCCTCCGCATTCTAAGAGAGACATGTTTCATAATATTGAGAAATATAATGAGGAGGGAAAGGAAGAGCAAGAGGATTCCTATGCTGAAAACGGGAGAGGAAGTGGAAGACAGTGAGAAAAAACAATGGAGCGGAATAAAGTGTTATCCTCGGACAATTTCAAATCTTAAACAAGTTAATGTCGAGAAACCTTGCAAGTATGTCACTTGGGATAAGGAAAGTGTGAGCCATATTGAGGAGTTCAAAATTCCTCGTGGAAGTCTTTTTCGTGCTTCAAGATAGAATGGAAGGTTGAAGTTGCACATGAATTTTTCAAACGAAGAAGAAGAGTGAGAAGAGAACTATGAAAGGGATATGAGTAACTCAGTAAAATAGCATGAGTTGTAGGTTTATGTTTGATGGTAAGGATTTAGATCCTTATTGTTCTTTTTGTGTACCATTTTGATTGTAAGGGTTTAGGGTTTAGGATTTAGAATTTAGTGGAAACTTACTTGGATCTACGGTTCACAATGTGAAAATACCAACATAATCTTTTGTTACTCTACTATGATATATATATATATCAGAGCCAGATGGGGAAGTAGGAATATATTTGTTGATGTTAAGTTACTGTTTATCTCTATGAATCTGGAATATTGTAAATTATTTTTAATTTATAATGACCATATATTATTAATCTTAACTGGAAGTACATGCAATTAAATCATATTGGTAAAGAAGCTGTAGCAGTAAGTCCTGATGGAAGGCCGTAAGACTAATTTGTCGATGAATATATGATTTAAGTGCCATGGTGGCTATAGTTAAGATAAATAACATAAAAAAAAAAAAGAGTTTTTTGATAAATGGATGTGTAGGTATATAGCCTAAAACCCAGATTCATTGGATATTCATTAACTTAACTTGATAAATATTTTTCTATGGAACCAAATGATGGTAATGATATCAGAAGTTGTTATCATGGCTAGTTTATTACGATCTCTTTCTCGACGCCTTTCTATTAAAACTTCAGCTACCCCATCTTCATCAAAATTTAATCAAAGTGTGCTCACTGAGCAAAATACTAGCCAGGAGGAAATTCCTCCTAAACATAACATCTTCGAAGAAGAAGTCTGCTTCAAGGATATCAACCAAGCCGTAGACAACTGGGAAATACCAAAAATCCCTCAGGATGAATTATACATCCCTGAAGAGTCTAAACTGGCTCGTAGTTCTGACTACATAATCAAAACTGTTGAAAACAACATCCCTCTGGGACCAGAGGCAGGAGAAGAATTTCATCTCCTGACAAAACAATCCATAGCAGAACATGCTAGAAAATACAGGTATTTCCATATCGGATGTGTCCAAGTTGCAGTGAAACCTCTTATTAGAGAAGGTCTTCACGCTTCAATCCTCATGTGTCTTAGAGACATTAGGCACCAAGATTTCAAAGATTCCCTCTTAGGAACTGTCGAAACGAGCCTAGGTCACGGACCAGTCTATTTCAATTGTTTTCCTAACAAAACCGTTAGCCTGTTGGACAGAAACATTCTGGATTCGTTATTCTTAAACATTCAACTTCATGGTCTAAACATGAAGGAAGGATCCATTCCAGCAGCACTCATATATAGGATTCAATACAAGGTCATGAACACTTGTAACTCTAGAGTCCTTCTAAAATCTGATGATAGAGAAACAACTCTATTTGTCACAGATATGACAAAAGCAAATGTCACCATTCCTAGGCTCATCAGATGGGATGAAGTCCAACTCCCAAAATCGTGGTCTATAGAAAGAGCCACTCGTACCATTCCAAGACAAGCGCCAAAGCTTCAAGAGATCAG
Source organism: Cyamopsis tetragonoloba (assembly GCA_037177725.1). Lineage (NCBI taxonomy): Eukaryota > Viridiplantae > Streptophyta > Magnoliopsida > Fabales > Fabaceae > Cyamopsis > Cyamopsis tetragonoloba. Next base: position 80,972,815 of record CM074119.1, read on the forward strand.
ACAATCTGACTTAGGAAGGGTAGAAATTATCTTTGATAGAAGAAACTCGTTCTCTTCTAGGTCAGAAGCTTCCTATAGGTCAGATACCTCCCAGGTAGAATTCATGTCAGCCAGGTGATCATTCTCTGTAGCATCCCAACCAACATTTAGAACCATTAATCCTAGGACTGTAATACCTGAAGTCAATTTACATGGAATAGAGACAAGTTCTACAATTCTCAGAACCACTTATCAAGCAAACGAGGATGAAGATCAAAGATCTGTACAGTCCCCAACCTACTCTTCTATGAATGACCATTATGATGTTATCTCATAAGTTCCTCATAGATAAAGAAGCCCTCCGTAAAAACTTTTATTCTGAGGATTGGGAACCTCAGAGGACATGGTTTTTCAATAACTTTAAGGGCCTAAAAAGAAAAGAAATTCAAGAGAAATATTACAGTTTTCTTGAAAAAGTTCACATGAATATCCCCTTCTTTGATTGGTTCATGCTTACACAGTCAAGACCCAAATAAATTATCCTTTTCAAACAGAATTAGTAGGACAAGGAACTACTAATGTTATCACTATTTGGCACCTGAAGGATGGTGAAATGGTTAGGTCAGAACTACCTCCTTCCAATCAGTATCAGTTACCGAATATTAGGGATGATAAACATCACCCTGTGATAGCATCACCTTTTAAAACCAAAAATCTAGAGGAAGAGGTCACTTCTAGAGATATCAAAAGCCTAATGGAACAGGCGAACTATACCAACAAATATCTTCAGGTTATATGGAAAAGATTTCTTCCCCTAAACAACCTCCTCCCCTAGGAATTCATTCAGGACTTTCATCATCAGAAGATGCCTCCGCATCTAGACCTCTTGAAAAACCATTGTTCAAGCCTTTCAAACTTTCCCACAAGGCTAAACAAACATTACAAAAGGCCAAGCTTAGGACTGAATCTGATTCATCCAATGAGCTCTTGAGTAGGATTAATGATTTACTCAAAACAACTATTGTCCCTGATACACCACAACAGGAAGTTACTTCAAAAACTAGGCAAATCTCCAAATTATCCATTAATATGGTCAATCAAGAAGAATCCCAAGAATCTGATCTCCAATCGGACCAAGAGTCCGCTAAGGCGTGCCCCATCCTGACAAATTCCATAACGAAATGGAAATGACTAACTAAGACTTACTCACAACCAATAGTAGCACCAGATCTAGCCTTAGACCAAGATTCTAGGTATATAGATATATATATATATATATATATATATATATATATATATATATATATATATATATATATAATTCGGTGGTGGGCTAATGCTTTATGCCTATTGTAGAATTTCATTTCATTTGATTTTTGAAACTTTTGTGTTACAGGAAATACCATCAATCCTATTAACATTTCTAATGAAAGATAACACAGTATAGAGATTTTTTAAAGCTATTCTACATTTTGTCAGATATCTATCTTTTCATTCACACCAATTTAATATTCTTACAATATCACATAAAGCATGTAACCTACTCTCCAACCTCATTATATTTTGTCACTATCTATTCTTGTCCTATCTTATACCCTCAGTTCATGCCGGTAGTTTTTACCACCCACCACATTTTTTTTCTCTATATCGTTGAAAATGAATGTACATTCATTAGTTTTTCCATTTTACATCCACACTTCGTCAGAATCTACAAAGATTATCAGTTATAGAATTAAGTAGAGTGCGAGTATATGCTTTTAGGTACTACTCGCTCCGTTCCTTATTATAAGATGTTTTTAATTAATATTATATATACATACTAATAAAAGTAGTTAAGTTTAGTTAATTTTATTGGTTTTCTAAAAAATTATATAACATACCAATTTTATCCCTTATTAAACATTATGCTAACCAATCACAATTGAAGAGTACAAATAGTCAATGCATTTAATAGGGGTAGATAAGAAAACAAGTAATAAATGCTCCATAGAAACTATAAAACGTCTTATAAAAAGGAATATTTAAATCTTCAAAAAGACATCTTATAAATAGGAACAAAGAGAGTATAATAAAACTCTATAAACGACACAAGATGCATGCACATATTGAAAATAACTTAATGAAAGCACTATTTTTCATCTATTTCACAACCATGATAACAAAGTTTCCTACTTTTTTCTATTCTACTACATTTGAAAACCATGAAGTTTGAAATTTTGGCGCTACTGTATATTTTCCCTCCCAGATGATGTTGTGATTATCCTTCCACTTATATTGGCACTATAAATAATCCTTCCACTTATATTAGCACTATAAATAATAGATGGATCAACAAGCTACTTCATCACTACCGTACAAACCTTCAGTAGTTATAACTATACCCTTACTAACTAGCTTACAACTATATCAAAATCCATTGATCTTATTGCTAGCATACACTAGCCGTGATAAACTGAGAGTGAAGGCCATATTATTAGGGTCTGGGAAACAACAAACACCAAACACCCAAATAAGGTTAGCTCCATGGAGATGATTCTGATTCACGAAGCAGTATGTTTATATTGGTTACTCTATACTTTCATAATATAACAATTCTAATTTAATTTGACTTTAGTAATAACAATTAAATTTGTCATTGTTTTCATATATATTAATTTTTTGTAGGGACGCAAGATCCAGACAATTGTTCGGAAAAACAATGACTTGTGTTTGATTTCACATTAAAATAAGATAAATATAAATTTATTTTAATGCAACTATAAGTAATTTTTATATTTTGGATTCATGTTTTTTATAGCCGTGAAATTAAATGCATATATGTTATGAGAAAGAACACAATATATGCTATTAAAGAAAAAGGTAAAGCAGTAGTCGTATATCTCTGTCTAATGCTGATCTGATCTATAAATAGCCTTCAATTTCTTTCCGATCTCTCAGCCGATTGAAAAAAAAAAAAAACTTGTTTTCATTTTTTGTTTTTTCGTCTGCAATAAGAACTTGAATAAAATAATTGTGGAATGATCATAAAATATCTCTTCATTATAAAGATACAAATCTTTGAAGTCGCACATATAAAGTAATTGTTAAGTGATCATAAAATGTCTCTAATTCATTAAAAGGTGATTAAAGGATGTGGTAATTTATTATTATAACACAACCTTGTGGTGTTGTATGTTTATAATATCGATTTCGTAACTATTGCAAAACTCGTCAATATTCATTTATGATTGATCTTACAAAGGGTACGCTGATATGATCTAGTGACTAGTCCTTCAATTTCTTTATGAACTCTAAGCCAATTGAAAGAAAACTCATCTTTTCATTTTTTGTTTTTTTGTTTGCGATACGAGCTCACATAAAGTAATCGTCAAGTGATCACAAAATATTCCTTCTTTATAAAGATTCACATCTTTAAAATGTGATTAAGGAATAAGGTAAGTTATTATTATGACACAACCTTGTGGTTTGGTATGCAACACTTGTTTATAGAAAAGATTACGTAAGCTATTTCAAAACACATCAATATTCATAAATAACATGCAGACGTGTCTTTTTTCACTTCACATATATAATATGTTCATAAAAGCTGTTTTTTTCCCTTACATTTGATGCATGGACAAACATAGCACAAAAATTATAGTACAAGAAAATCTAATGAGTTATCGCAAAGCTATTTTTGTTGCTTTTTTTTATCGTTAAAGTACAAGACAAGAAATACAAAGTCAATTTTATTATAATATCTTTTACGTTATAAAATATTTATTTTATATAAAAAATAACCATTAATATTGTGAAAATTTTAAATTATTATAATATTATATTTTTATTTGAATAAGTAAAAAATGACTTATTCTAATAAGCTGTTATAAGAAGCTTATAAAAATAAGCTTATTCTAACTTATAAGTTATTTTTATAAGTTGCACATAAGTTATTAAAAACGCAACTTTAACACACTCAATTACTCATATTTGTCTTTTGTTAAAAAAAAATATTGGGCATTATTGTATTTTTATATAAAAAAAAGTTAATATTTGTTTTTGCCTTTACAAGTATTCTATGAATTGGTCACTCTTTAAAAAAAGTAGATTTTATTAAATCAAATTATATTTTTATTGTAATTTATATTTTTAATCTATATAAATATAAGTTAATTATATTTTTTTTAATATAGAAAAAAATTATATGTATTTATTCATCCTTAATTTTTTTTCAATTACTCATCTTAATCCTCGATGTTAACATAATTTTGTTTATGCCTTAATTATGTTTTTTGTCTCTGAAAATAAAAAAATTATGATTTGAGTCCTTGAAAAACGTTTTTTAAGATTTAAGACCTTAAATGAGTGATTTGAGTTCTTGAATCAGTATTTTTCAAGGACTTATATCCCATATTTTTAAGTTTTTTAAAGACTTAAATCCTAAAAAATATTTTTCAAAGACTTAAACCCTTAATTTTCTATTTTTCAGGGAAAAAAAACATATTTAAACTATTGTTTATTGTTTTTTTATCTGCCAAGCATTGCCAAGTGTATTAACAAATAATAATTAATTTTGGTTAAGCTTTATATTATTTAATTATTTTTTTGAAGGTATATATTATTTAATAATTTTTTTGTTCGAATATTACTTAAATAAAATGAAAATTTTAACTGATGTGAAAAGAATATCTTTATAGTGATTAACTGTATTTATATTTAAGAGATAATTATACTAATTTTTTCTAAAGTTTGTCTATATTACATTTACTTTTTTTTATTTTTTAAAATTACACTTACTTCTAAAATTTCTATTTTAATTATAAAAATAGTAAAATCAAATAAAAGTAATAAATAATAAAATCAATTTTATTTTTTAAAAAATGCAAAATGTACATATAGTAACACTATTAAAATAATTAACATTAGGAAAATTTGTGTAATGAAAGTAAAAATTTTATTGGATAACTGTAATTTTAAAAACTGAAGGATAATAAATGTAATATAAATAAACCTCGAGAAAAATTAGTATAATTATCCCTATATTTTAAAAAAAGAATATTTTTGTTAGCGAATAAAGAAAAACTCCATATTTATCAATCAAGATTCAGGTGTAACGATAATGGTATTGTAATTTCATTATTGCAATTTTCCAAAAAGAAAAAAAAAAGGCTATAAAAGCTCTGTTCTGGGCGTGCTCCATTGGATACGTTATCTTCTCCATTTTGTTGTAACCCTAGCTTGGAACATCTCTCTTCTCTCCATTGTCTGCGTGTTCCTCGTTCTAATCTATCTCTTCTTTCAAACCCTAATCTCTATTTCTCTCTCGCCTTCATCTTAATTTTCACGTTCCTCGCCGATTACCAGATCTCAACGTGCAGCTCTTGTTTCCATTTAATAGATATAAAAATTGAGTTAAATTCATTAATAGCGTAAAGAATCGTGTCACGTTTTCACCTGTTTTTTTGCATTCTTTCGATTAAGTTACTATTTCGATTTGAATCCACAAACCGCTTGGTTAACGAGGCGTTAGGACTTGGAATTTAAGCTCGGTTAGAAAATTTCAGGTATCACCGGACCAGGCGATTTTGTTGGTGATAAGTGCAGTGCGGCTTTGTTCGATCTAAGGAAATGGTAGGGGGTGGAAACAGGAGGGACGAAGGTTCGTTGTTGTTGAACAACACAAACGTTTTTGCAGCGCTCGATACTCTGAAGAAGAAGAAGAAGTCTGATAAGGAGCGCAAGAGCAAGGGTTCCTCCAAATCGCAGGGTCAATCCACGAAATCCGAATCGCAGGTTTTTTGGGCTCCCGCCCCTTTGAACGCAAAATCTTGGGCTGATGTTGACGATGATGATGATTATTATGCCACCACTGCACCGCCTCAATCTGTCTGGAGCGTTGCCGACCCTCATCAGAGTAAGGAGAAGCCTGAGAATTTTGAGGTCCGGAATTTAATCATTATTACTATTATTTTATTTAATTGATTCTTTGATTCTCCGTTTACGTGCTAGTGCTGCGTATGGATAACGTGATTCTCTTGGATTCGATTGCTTCTTATTACAGGATATGCGTGTGTTTAGTTTTTTGGGTGTTAGGTTTGTAGGTAATGTGAGTCGAATCAGGAACAGGGATGATTTGAATAAAGTTTGAAAGTTCTTTTTTACTTTTATGAATTGATTTGTATTGATTCCTTGTGAAGCTAGTTTTCTATTATGAAAGTGATTCTAGTGTAAATTGGATACTGGAACTTCTACAGCGTGCTTGCTTAAATAACGTTCAAAAGTTTATTTTTATGTTTTATATATGTTAATTGAGCGCACGGGAGAGGTGTGAAAGTTCCTGTTGCGGACTTGGTTATCTCTTTGGTTTTGTTTACTCTCGGGTAACCGGGCTCTTGATGATGGTTGGTTTTTCTTCAATGTAATGCTTTGTTATTGTAAAGCGTTTTTTCTTCAGAAAGAATAGCAGTATGCTTTGTTTAGATTCTAAACACATAACACACACACTTCGAGGCACTACAAGGAAATGCTCAAATTTGTCACTTTCTGTAAAATTGCATTTAATCTACAATTGCAGGTAAACCATTCTTATACGAACTTGCTATACTATAGTTTGGTTTGTCATGCCCTAGTTGTATATGTTGTCGAACTAGTGAGAATTTACTCACTCTATTTTCTCTGAGCTCAATATTAGCAGTGTAAGTGTATACTGAGTTTATATGTTTGCCTGGTAAAGTTATTGCTCAAATGGGTGGAAAATTCTCTTGCTGCTCTGCTTTGGATGCTTTATAATTGGTAGAGTCTCTGATTACAGGATAGTGAGAGTGAGGAAGATATTTTAGATGAAGGGGATGATGAGGTTGAGGAAGAGCATGATCATGAACCGGAGTACTCTGTGAAACCTGAACTTGAGGTTAAGAAGCATACTGAAGTTCCAGTGCAACCAAAGGAGGCAGAGCGACAGCTTTCCAAAAAAGAAAGGAAGAAGAAGGAACTTGCTGAGCTTGAGGCTCTCCTAGCTGATTTTGGCGTTGCACAAAAAGAAAGTAATGGGGGTCAAGATGAATCACTAGGTAACTATGTAGAACTACGTGTCACATTATTTTCAAGATTTTACTTCATCTTGCTTTTTGTGAGATTTGGTTGTTAATTGGCCATGGCATGTCTTTCTTTCTTCAACGTACTTTTATGGTTTGCAAATTATTCTGCTTTTGCTCAAAGATTTGCCTCCATTTTCTTCTTTTTGCACCAATATGTCTTTCTATTCATCTGCAAGTGATTTTATTTAAACATTTTTATTTAATATCGGAGAAGTGAAATTTATGTACATGTCAACCTCAATCACTTGGGGCAGCTTATTGTTGATGAATCTTGCTAAAACAAGATATTATTGTGATATGATCTTACCAGGTGCACCTAGTGATAAGAAAGCTGTTGAGACTAACGGAGATGGAGAAAAGAAAGAAAATGTTGCCGCAGAGTCCAAAACAGCAAAGAAGAAGAAAAAGAAGGATAAAGCCTCCAAGGAGGTGAAAGAATCTCAGGATCAACCCAACAGTTCAGATCCGAACAATGGGGCTGATTCAACCACAGGCACAGAAAATGTGGAGGAAAATACATCCACTGTTGATGTGAAGGAGCGTCTTAAGAAAGTTGCTTCTATAAAGAAGAAGAAATCTAGTAAAGAAATGGATGCTGCTGCAAGAGCTGCTGCTCAAGAAGCTGCTGCAAGGAGCGCAAGGCTTGCTGCGGCAAAGAAAAAGGAGAAGAACCATTATAACCAGCAACCTGTGCGGTAAAATAACCCTGCTCTATAAACATCACATCTCATCACATACAGGAACTTGTATTTCTTGTTCATATGATGATGCCGAATAAACAATGGACTTTAGGCTCTGGTGTCTCTAGTCGTATGCCAGTGGACCTGAGAATTTTTCTTCTTGCTTTTTTGGAAAGTAGCAGTGTTTAATTGTTCTGGACTGGCCATTTTGGCACAGAAGATTTTAGCTCTAAACATTACCTGAACTACATAGTTTGTGTACTGTAGTTCTTATGTCCTTGTGGCTGACCATTTTGTTCTGACTCAGGGAAGTTGAATTCTAGAAAGTGTTCTGTTGTTTTAAGGGATAATGTATACTTGTGGAATTGATCCACTATGCTTGACGGTCGTTGTTTTGGGTTCTCCATTGGAATACAAGTATAGAACTGTTATACATTCTACGTTATCCAATACAAGGCTTCTGCTTGGGTGTTTGTTAGGTATATACAGATAGATGTTTTTAATTTGCCACCAGCCCACCATCAATGTAAAATGTTTCGTTTCATATTAAAAACATTTATATAAAATATATGGTGTATTTATAATTTTTTTAAACTTTATTTTTATTTATTAAAGTAACTTACTATTAGTATTATTAGTTTAAAAATATTGAATTATATTTATTGAGATAAAATTGTAATACAATGATTATATATTTTTAAATAGAATTAATGTAATAACCATTTTTATTAAAATAAGTGAAAAATAGTTAAATACTTATATTTTAAAGTGGAAGTAGCAAGTTCTTACTAGATGGTGAAAATTATGTAAATACATTTGACCGAGTTCTTTTCCACAAGGAAATATACTCCTTTATTTTTTAAAGGGTTTTGTTATCTATTGTCTTTTAGAATAATAGTTAAGTAACTCATAAATGAAAATTTTATATTTAAAATAAATTAAAGATAATTTTATAACATTAAATATTTTACAGTTTCAAACCCTAAACTTCTATTTATTAATTGCTTAACTATTGCAGCATAGCAAAACCCTTCTTTAAAAGCTCTTAAAATTTTGTTAGGGACTTGGCAGGAATAAAGAAAAAAAAGTTAAAGCTGACAAGCATGAAACAAGCAAACCAGGCTAGGATGTACGGCCATGATTTCTCGCACTAATTATTTTTGTTCGGATAAGATTTGTGACCAACTAAGTTGGCTAATTTCTGACCAATTTGACTAAAATATTAATATTTCGTGTTTTTTATTAAAAAATGCATGAGATATAAATTATTATTATATTAAGTTGGTCAATAATTTATTAAATCTTGTTGGTCAAAAATCGGCCTCATTTTTCGTTGTATCACTTGAAATTATTTTATTACGGAAGTTATTTTTCATTTCAACAACAATTTCTAAGGAAACATAAAATCTATTTTTCTGATAAGTTAAATTTATATATATGAATATTAAAGTCCTTTTTCTTGTTAAATTGAATTATTATAAAAATAGTTCTCAATTTTTAAAATAATTACTTCTCAACTCAACTCAAAAATTTAGTGATTATTTAAGAAATTATAAGTTGTTTTTGGGGATGATGTTGGTTTGTAGACAACGGGCTGGTCAAGGCAACGATTGAGACGAAGGCAAATAGATGGCGGGTTGCAAGTTCACTCTAACGTGTGTAGTGGCGGGAGGTGTGGTTTGAATTGCCATGGTCACGACATGATTTAAGAGTTTTGTTTCTCGTCTTCCTTTTTATGATTTAGGAATTTTGATTGTGATTGTTTGATTTCTAAAGGGGTGTTCAAGTTGAAAATGTGATTATGTGGTGAGTTTTAAAAATAAATAAATTGCTTATGGTGAGTTGCTAGATAGGTGGTGCTTTGGAGGTAGATTGAAGATGGTAGTGCTGGTGGGGGGTTTTGAAACTGAAATGGTGGTGGTTGATATTGAGGGGTGGTTGGTGATGGTCATGGCTTAATTTTTTTTTTTGTTTTTACTGCTAGGGTTTGAGAGGAATGAAAAGTTCATATGGATAGAGAGAGGAAGGAAGAAAAGAATTTTCAATTAATTTATTAATTTATTTATTAGTTAATTTGATAATTAATGGATTAATTGACTATTTTAATAGTGAGATGTTTGACACAAAACTCTAAATAATTTATTTCTTCAAAGTGATAAACTAAATTAAAAAAAAAAGAAGAAGAAGAAATAGAGACCAACAATATATTTAATCTTTTTAATGTAAACTAATTGAAACTTTTGCTTTTTAGCCCCTATCGTTAAATTTGGGTGTTAACTGTCAATGTGGCTAACATTTGTCATGTCACCATGACGCATCAATATCCTCTTATATTTAAATAAATTATTTAGTTATTACAAAATCAATATCTTTTACTTTTAGTCTCTAAACCTTCTTCTTTTTCGATCTCTCTTTTTTCTCCATCACCATCATTTTTTAAAAAAATTGCATTTCTAAATATATATTATAGGGTAAGGATAGAGATAGGGGTTATGAGTTTAGTTTAGGGTTTAGTGTTTAGCTGTTAGAGTTTGTGTTCAAAGATATAGTGTTTAGGGTTTGAAGTTTATTTTTATTATTGAGATAAAAGCTTCATCATAAAAGTAAATTTATTTTCTTTTTTGTTTTATCTTTTCAAATTTTTTCTCAATTTTAGATATTTATATTTCAAATTCATTAGTAAGTTGTTCAGATATCAAATTTTATTTTTATCTACTTCAATTATTTAGTTATTTGTATTAGCATTTTCTATAATTTAGCCCAACTAATATTTTCAAATGAATTATTAAATTTATAAAATTTAATTTTTAATTTGATAGTGATGACTGATTTGGAGGTTTGTTATTTAGGATTTAGATTTTAATTTTGTGGTTTATTTTTAGTAGACAAATAAAAAGTTCATTTTTTTAAAAAAAATAGTTTTCTTTTTTATTTTATCTTCCTTAGTTTTATAAATTTTAATTTTAAATTTATTATTGAGTCAGTGAGAGTTTAAATTTTATCTTTATCTATTTTATTATTTAGATGAACATTATCTATCTATTAGTCTAAAGATTTATTTATTAATTTTTTAAATTTTTTTGTCGAACAAAAGTTATTAATTATTCGGTTTCAATAATATATTAGATATTTGAAAAAAATTAGTAATAATCTTTATACTTATGTGATTCAAAAAAAAATGGCTACTATTATTTTGAATGAAATAATAATCGTTTTTAAAAAGAAAACCGTTAATGTTAGGAAGAAAAATTTAACTAGAAACATATATATATATATATATATATATATATATATAATATGTGTGTGTGAGAGAGTAAGAGAAGTAATTTTTAACTGTTAGATCAAAATTGAGGGTCCAAATTAAAACACCCAATTAAGGAAATCATGTGACTCTTCGTACTCCTCAAAATTGTCATCCTCTTCGTTCTTCATTTCTAGTTTTCCCTCAAAAATTTCAATTCAATCACATATAAAAAAAACATCACCATCACTGATATTTTCTTTTGGTCTATTATTTTTAAATTACTCATAGTTAAGTCCAAAAGAGTGGTTCAATTTTTGCATTTACCGAGTGATGTATATACAAAATGGGAGAACCTAATTAAATCAAAAATCAAAAGGAACAAAAACTTGAAACAAGAAGGAGTAGCAAAGATTGCAGATTGACCAGAAAAGATCCAAGGCATTCGTGTAGTTCCTCCCCTTCAGCTTGAGGGAGCTGTTAGACCATATATATCTTTGTTACGGAGACACAAGACAAACCTAGACAGAATTTTTTCTTCAAGTCATCTCGAGGCTTTCAAACACGTCCAAGCAATTGGTACCCGATTGAAACATAGAAACCATAGATTCGCGTCGCCTACTTGCTGAAAGCACAAATAGAATGGCTGATCATTCATTGTATGAAGTTTTTAAGACCTCGCTAATCAGCCTTACACTTTTTTTGTAGTTCATAATGAATGAAATGAACCCCTGGATGAAGAGACATTCTCCCCTCCCTATTACTAAACCATGGGGAGCCCCGACTAGTTTACCGGGCTAATTTAGTTGTCGTGACGATACCTTTCTTAGTGGAAGATCGGAAATTCTCTTCATCACGAGACTGATCGGATCCGCCGTAGACACCCGAGAGACCTCCACAAGGCAGGCTAAAAGAGTCAGAGGACAACAAGCAAAGAGTTATGTTTTCTTTTCTCTTCCCTTGAACTTGAACCTGGTATTCCCGCAAAAAACGAATTTCACTGGGTCTGGCTGAGCCCCTCTGTCCATCCATACAAAGAACCGATTCTTGTGCATGCAAAGCGATGTCGACTCTTTAACGACATCGTCCGCAAATCGAGATCTATTGGAGAGAGTCATCGAATCGTCCTTGATTCCTCGATTGAATTTCTCTAATCGTTTGGTAAAGGCTAGGAAAAGGTCAGCCCGTTATGAAATTCCTTGTCAGGAAGGGTTAGCCCCAAGCCAGCCTTATCTTCTCTTGGATATAAAAAAAGGCAACGTTAAAGCGGTTTAACGAGAGGTTTCTTTCCTTGGTCTTATAGTTTGTGACCTATAGCCGGCGGATAGGGGCGGAGTTTGCTTGCTCTTCACTCAGGGGCTGCTCCTAAACATGCTCTTCTTCTTTCTTTCCTTGGGTGGAAATGAGAACCTAGTTAAAGTGCCTCATAAGGGCAATTATCGCTATATAACGAACGAAAGAATGTTAGGAAGTTATATAAAGGACGAGTCTCAGAAGGACAAAGCTAGACTTCCCAAGGACGAGTTGACTTGCCTTATAGGGGGTAGGGAAGACCTTGAAAAAAAAAGATCTGTCAAAGACTGTCAAACTAGACTTTCAATCTGCGTCAAAGAAGTCATAAAGAGCTTGGCTCGTTCGTAAGCTCCCTCCGGAAAGGAAAAGAATCTTCTCCGATCGGCCTGTCCGCTCATTCTCACATTTTACTAATTGGTTGAAATATTCCCTTAAGGCTTAGGACAACGCATCTTTCAGGCTTTGAATCGCTTTAATCAGTAAAATGACATCCATATCCATGGACACCAAAGGCTTCCTAGCCAGAGAAAGTACAGTTAAGTCTACAGAGCCCTGAGAAGTTCTATCGAAGCCGATCTTGCTAATCGCGAACCCCTCTTACTAAGAAGATAAAAAGGGCTTTTTCTCGTCGCTTCCGGCACTGCTAAAGCCCTTCCCGAGCATTTCTGCGAGTCTACACCTATTTCTGGCTATTTTATGTCAAAAATCGAGTTCACGAACATGTATCTTTATACTTTACGGATGAACCAATTTCTAAACGCTGAAGTAGATTCTAAAGAGATCTCACTTCCTCATTAATCTCTTTTTACTTGGAATCTTTTGTTTCAAATCCCAGTTTTGCCAAGGGAGCTACCTCATTTTTAACCACCTTGAATTGATAGAAAACAGAATTTCTTACTTTTCGTGTAGGATTAGATCCAGTGAGGGTCTTTGGCTGACCGATATTGTACACCAGAATTTAGCTATTTCCATTTTTTTCTTGATAGCCGGTCACATGTATAGGAGACCAACTGGGCATTGGTCATGGTCTAAAATATCTTAAGCTCATAAAGGTCCATTTACGGGCCAGGGCCAGAAAGCCTATATGAGATCCATGGTATGCTTAATTCTCTCTTAACCCTAAATTCTTAGGCTCTTTAACCATTCACCTTATATATTCCATTCCCCTTTATCCATATCTAACTAGCTACTGACTATGGTACACAACTTTAATTGTTCACACATCACATGTGGATTTTGAATACTTGATGTTGCTGTGCATGCAGCCATTTTTATGTATGGTATAAGACACTATGATCCAACTACTTGATACAAGGATCTAAATCTAATAGATCGTGTTCTTAGGCAATGAACTATGGTTGTCATCTCCTTCTCTTGCACTTTGTATCATTGAGTTTGCGGCTTTCGAAGGCGATGGGATGTCCCTCCTGCATAAGCACACCTCCTATGGAAAGGTCGGAAGCATCTGTGTGGACTTAGAGCACCTTTTCGAAGTCTGGCAAGACTAGAACAGGCTCCTGTGTCACAGCTGCCTTTAACTCCTCGAAAGCATTCTGGCACCTCTTGTCCACTCCCATGACTTGTTATTCTTTAATAGTTACGCTGCTTTTACAGAAAATCCCTCGATGAACCGCCGATAGTCATTCACCAAACCAAGGAATGACCGTCACTCAGATACCTTGGTAGGAGGCTCCCACTCTCTGATGGCCTGAACTTTCTTCTCGTCCATCCTGATCGTACCATTCTTGATCACATGGCCAAGGTTAGTTAAGCCGCCTTCGCAAAGGAGCACTTCTCCTTCTTTATGTAGAGCACCTGAAGACTGTGTTCCAAGCGGGAGAACGTATTCTTCGCTATCTCAAAGTTTGGGTCATGGTCTGCTTCTTAAACCTTTTACTTATCCTTCACTCATTGCCTATGCAGATGCTGATTGGGCTGGATGTCCCGATAGTCACTACAGGTTATGTTGTCTTCTTCGGTGGCAATCATATATCATGGAGTGCTAAGAAGCAGAGTTTCGAGGTCCAGTGCTGAATCTTAATACCGTTCCGTAGCCTTTGCAGTGGCGGAGACAATTTTGATTCGTCAATTACTTCGGGATCTTCATATTTCCCTATTTTACCCTAGAGCTCTTTATTTTGAGAATTAGTGCGACGTACCTTGCTGTTAACCCGGGTTTTCATGCTCGCACTAAGCATTTAGAAATAAATGGATTTCCATTTTGTTCGTGAGAGGGAGTCGCGTGGTGAAGTTCGGGTATGCTATGTTTCCAGCATGTACCAATTGGCAGATGTCTTTACCAAGGCTTTCTCTTCGGCTAAGTTTGCTCCTCTTCGGTCCAAGCTTCGTGTAGTTCCTCCCCTTCAGCTTGAGGGAGCTGTTAGACCATATATATCTTTGTCTTACACCGATATATAAAGATAGAAGCAAGCCTAGTTAGGCTTGATGTGCCTAATATTATTCTATCACTATACCAGGGATGCTGATGGAATATTTTAACATCTCAAGTTGGTTCATCCAACTAGAATAGTTTGGGTCTCGTTACACTGTCTTGGATGTTGAGCCTACGTGCGATGAAAGGGATGAAGATGATGCTATGCAGACTGACATCTCGGAACAAACTATTAAGAGCCTCTCCAACTGGCGTCCATGAGAATATCCAGTGTGTTGTGGAAGACCAGATGCGCTCTTAGCTGCCTTTCAAGATGGCAAATCTTTCTCAACTTTCATTGGTTTGGCGGGGCTCTTCATCTATCAATCGAAGGTGAGAGTTGGCTTCATTGCTTGGTTTTTGAAGACGGGGTAGCTACTAAAATGAAGTAGACTTTATAACATACCTACTAAACGTAAGTCAATTCACCAGTCCTCATAGGTATTGTCAGAGCCTACTCTTTGAACCGATGCTTTTCGATCGGACCCGACAGTCTACTCAATTGATCTTGTACCTTGTGATTCTCCACTCGAACATCACAGATCAACCCGAGCCTACACAGCATATCCAGTATTTCGGCATATATTATATAGAGATATGAAAGAACTAGCTACCTTGCACCTTTAACAAGTAAGTAAGCTGTGCTCTCTTCTCAAGTAAGATTTGAACCTACAACCCTTTCCCGCATAGGAGAACCAAAGAAGAAGCCCTCGTTGGGCTACTATTCATATTATCAATTGATTTTGTGATGAAACCTTAATATGATATTTACTTAATTTATATCAAACTCATGTTACCTGATTTATATCAAACTATTTTAACCTCAATAGACACAAATATTTTAATATGATCTATAGATAATGTAGATATTATCTACAATTCATTAAGATTTGATTTCAAGTCAGCAAACTTCTGCACTGAGGATCAGTCAAGTAAATAATTTATAGATTACAAATAAGTTATCAATCATAATGGTCTGTATATATAGATTACAAATAAGTAATCAATCATGATGAATCAAAATAAAGGTGAAAACAAAGATCAATCCTTTTTTATCAGTGCATACAAAATTTCTCTAAAGGACTTGAACATAATGTAAAAAACAATAATTCAAAAAGGAGGTCAAATCAACAGACCATGGAACCAAGGGAATGTATGAAAGCACAAAAACGAAAAGAAAAAAAACCACAGAAGAGAAAAAGGGACAAACTTCTTTAATTACACTATTACAATATTTTAGCTTATTTAAGTTCTCATGAGACTTGAAATTCCTATAAATTTTCATCAAGTGGTATCTTAATTTTGAAAAATTATGATAAATAACATACGAGCAAGCAATGAAATTAGTATCAAACGAAATAGAAAGTGATTCATCCTATTTAGTTGTAGTGGAACAATACACACCCAATTGAATAGTAAATGTATAGAATTAATATGGGCAGCACAATAGGGGTTGTCTTTGGTTCAAAAGTGCATTGAAAATTCTCCATCCATATATGATAAAGGGTTGTATGATATAAAGGGTTGGATTGCCGAACAAAGTGACGTAGCACTTTGAAAATTAAAAGATAACAACAAATGATCTCATTGATTAAAATTAACTAATTTATTAGCATGATTAAATGGATGATCTTGAAATAAGAAATTAAAAAAACTTGTGAAATAACTTTAAAATATCACAAATTTTAACTATATTTAGCTATTAGTTTAATATGTCTGGTGTGATATTAATCCTATGTTACTAATTCTTTAGCAAAACTTAATTTTATAAGTACAACTATCACACATTCTTTAGTGCCAGTATCATGTACAATTTAGGTTTTAAATTCACCTTGTGCATAACTCTAATGAGCAATCAAGAGATGACATAACTTTAAAGTCGATAAAATAAATATTCAGTATCATATAAAAGTTATTAAGGATAACTTACCATGCTTTGATGCAGATATCTTTGTGATATTATTAGGCTCCAATAGAAGTAAAATACATGTAGTACCTTAAAATACTGTAATCACATCAAACAATCACTACAAAAGAAAACTTAAACAAAATTTAAAAATTAGCATACATTTTCTTATTCAACATTATCACATACAATCACAAAATCTCGACAATATCAATATGAGCAATCTTAACAAAACACTAATAGCATAACAACCGCAAATTTTGTGTTAATATTTCTTTTACAGTAACTAATCATCTTGTTATTTACACCTTTAAATTTGACTATATAGACACGGAGTTTGCTAACGTACACCCACTTGCTTTTTAGAAGGAGTGCGTTAGCAAGTTATAACTTGAAATTTTAAAATACACTCACAATGTGTAGCTTGCTAATGCACTCCTTCTATAAAACAAATGGGTGTACGTTAGCAAGCCCCGTGTTTATATAGTCAAATTTTAGGTTGTAAATAACAAGATGATTAGTTACTGTAAAAGAAATATTAACACAAAATTTAAGGGTCTATATAGGGCTTGCTAACGTACACCCACTTGTTTTATAAAAGGAGTGCATTAGCAAGTTATAATTAAATTTTTTAAAATACACCCAAAAGGTGTAGCTTGCTAACGCACTCCTTCTCGAAAATAGGTGGGTGTACGTTAGCAAACCCCTGTAGACACTTCTTTTAGTAGCTTCAAATAGTGCAAGAGTTTATTTGAAAGCTACCGGCACTTTTATATTCAAGATTAAAAAAAAATTTAGGTAGTGTTTGATCCAGTTTTTTTTTTCATTTATAAGTAAAAGTTGGACTAAATAGAATTTGTGGTAAACCTCTTAAATTTAAGACGTTTTTTTGTGCGTACAAAATGCAAAAAACTAGAATTTAAGCCAGAAGCTAGAAATATGAGCTTTTAAAAAAACACTGACTTATTTTGTGGGCCTATCGTAATTAACACATAAATATTCTTATTAACACTTGAAATTTTGAATATCTTTTTTTTTTTTTTTATAAAAATAACAATTCGCTAAAACCTTCAAAAAGGTCTTCTTTTCTTATGAATTGTTCATTTCATTTTAATATTTATGAATTTTTTCGTTATTTAAAATTTTGCATATTTAAAATTTTTTAATATTAAATTATTTTTTTAATAAATTTATATTGTGTCTAGTTTTTTTTTCAAAATAAAAACATTGAGTTTTGTCATAGAATTATTTTTTATTGCAATTTTCATTTAATTTATATTGTTAATTTATTTTTTTATATCAAAAAATTATGATAATTAATGATAAGTAACTTAAAAAAGTTGACATAAAATATTTTTATCAAACAAATAACTTTTTACTTAACTTATAAAGTACAAATTAATTAAATTGTCAAACAGTTTTTAAATTTTTTTCTAAAACTCTTATTTTCAACTTAGCTTTTACTTAAAAATTACTTATAAATAAAAAATAAGCTGGGTTAAATTAAGTCTTAAAACATATTATACACAAGACATAGAAGTAATCAAGAGACACAATTAACAGAAACAAAACATTGTAGCATGAAAATAGAACATCTGCTTCTTATCCTGTATTGTAGCATAAAATCGTTTAGTATTCTATCAACGTACTTAAAAAAATAATGAAAAATATAGTTTTAAAATATATAAAATTAACTATAGTTTTAAAATATATAAAATTAACAGTATTGTGATTGAATACTGAATTATTTTAGAATGATATAAAATTGTGTAGACATGATATATACAATAATAGTTTTAATCCTATGTTTTGTGAAAAAAAAATCTTTTACAAATTAGTTATTAAGTGGTATGAGAATTAGCGTAAGTTATATCGATGTCATTTAATCCCTCTTATAATTTATATCCTTACACAATATTTTTTATATTTTAAGGCAAATGATATTTAAAAACCCAAATATAATAAAAAGATATTAGAATATGTAATTTTTTTATTCTCAAGAAATAAAATAATATACTCTTATAATTAATTTCTTATTTCTAATAATCTTAACTAATCTACAAAACTTTATATATAAAAAAATAGGTACTAAACTCAAACTTTTCTGTCCATCTAGCAAACTCTTGGTTAAGCTTTTTTTTTTTTTCCTTGGACTTTTACCACCTATCAGTAAACGTTTCAGACAGCTCCCTCATTCCATTTCCATCTAGGCAAGCAACTACAATATTCCTCACGTCTCGTTCTTTCTTGCTCCTTCTCATCGGGAAAACGAAACACACGCGCACTCTACTTCAAAGTTCAAACTCCAAAACTCATTCGATGCACCAAACAAAACAACATTGATCGCTGCGTTCTTCACTTCGCAATCCCTAGGTCCTATTCTGCATGTGCCACCACTTTTGAACTACTATCTCAAGGGACTAAGAAGAACAGCTTCTTGGTCTCTCCCAATGCAATACGTAGGTTTATGAGAGGACGAGACAAAGATAATGATCACCTCGTTTTTCGGGATTAAGCTTCGTGCTCCTTTGGAAGGTAACAACACTATCAACGCCATTCATTTGGAGAGAAGGCTTTTCTCAACAAACAAAAGGTGCACTGTTTCTGCAAAACGCTTTTACCCAGTAAGGCAAAGTTTTAGGTTTAGTGGCCAAAATGTAAACTTGTTGAGGAAATGCCTTGTTTCCACAAGTGGGTCGAGGTTGAAATGCTTTAGGGAATCACAACCACCATTTTATAGGTGTGTGAGTTATTTGTCTCTTTTGTGGAAAGAGGGCCTTCTTTTGTTAAGAGCTTCTGTTTTCACTGTTGTTATCTCTGGCATCTGTTTATTGGTTTGGTTTGGCCTCTACAAAGCCAAGGGTTTTGTTGAAACCAAACTTTTGCCTTCTGTTTCTTCAGTTATTAGTGAGTACATTCAACGTGAAATTCACTTTGGTAAGGTTCAAAGAATCTCGCCTTTGAGTATAACATTGGAGTCATGTTCATTTGGACCTCATAAAGAGGAATTTTCTTGTGGTGAGGCTCCCACAGTTAAGATTCGTCTTCATCCTTTTGCTAGTCTGAGGAGGGGAAAGTTGGTCGTTGATGCGGTTTTGTCGCATCCTACTGTCTTGCTAGTGCAGAAAAAGGACAATAGCTGGTTAGGATTACTGTCCTCTGAAGGTAGTATACAGAGGCACTTGTCAACTGAAGAAGGGATCGATTATCGGACTAGAACAAGGAGGCTTGCACGAGAGGAAGTAGCTGCTCGACGAGCAAGAGAAAGGGATGATGCTGCTAGGGAGGCTGCAGAGATGGGCTATTTTGTTTCTCGGCGGAATTTTGGTCTGTCCGAAGGTGGTGATGATTTAAAGGAGACAGCAACTCAGTCAATTGGAGCAACGGAGTCCAACTCATTTTTCTGCATGAATGAGGGGAAGCACGATCACCGTTGTGTAGACACTGGTGTTGATTATGATGTGAAACATGCAGATTTGGAAAAATCATTTGTAGTAAAATATCCTGGTTCTGTACTTAAATTTTGGTCC
This sequence comes from Cyamopsis tetragonoloba, assembly GCA_037177725.1. Taxonomy (NCBI): domain Eukaryota; kingdom Viridiplantae; phylum Streptophyta; class Magnoliopsida; order Fabales; family Fabaceae; genus Cyamopsis; species Cyamopsis tetragonoloba. Next base: position 80,992,951 of record CM074119.1, read on the forward strand.
AGAGTCTTTAAAGGGCATAGGAAACACAAATTTAAGAGGAAGGCCAAAAGGAATGACATCTGTGCATCAGGTGGTGCTGCCAAAAGAAGAGTTCTTGAACGCAGTGCATTAGCAGCACATGCCTACTTTCATGATCAACCACATGGGAAGTTTGGGGAGTCTTCGTCATCTTCTGGATATATTCATATTTTGCATCAAGATGTGCATTCGGTAAAAAGTGAGGCTGACAAAATTGCAGAATCTGTTACCAGTGGTGATGACAATAGAACTGGTGAAAATAAAAAACAAACCAATTTAAAAAATCTCGGATATTTTTCTGATTCTGAAAATGTTGATCGTCATTCAGAATATCTAAAATCTGTCAGTGATCTGACTTCACAGAGAAAAGAGATTAAACATGGAAATTTCCATTCTAGTGAGGATGTTGCAGAACATGCTAATAGTAGTACAGAGAAAAATGAAGAGTTGGGACTTCATGATGCACACATTCCAACTGATGTCAATGCAGCTGGGGGCCAAAGAGGTTTGATACCTGAAGATTTGCTTTCGTTGAAGCCTAGGCCTCAGTTGGCAGCATATTTTCAAGATCCGTTTGAGCTCTTGATTATGAAATTAGGCTTAACCTCATTGTTTAGAAATGTTGTGGAGTTGACTTCTTGCTTCCTTTCTGGTCCCATTGAAAAGTTGAAGTCTGGCATAGGTCTGAAAGATGAAGATATTGTTGCAGAACATGCACAGGGAGTGGGTGTTTTCCAGTCTGAGGGTCTCACCAAGATTCTTCCTGTTACATTGGATTCTATCCATTTCAGAGGTGCGTCTGTGATGGTATTGACGTATGGTGACAGGGAAGCTAGGTGAGAGCTATAACCATATCATATTTAATCAATTTGAAGATGAAGTGATGAACACAAATGTCGACCAGCTTATGATTTTAATATCATGCAGGTGCTTTGAGAGTTTCTGTATGATCCTCTTCTAAAAGTATTTGACGGTTTACTAGCTAATGCTGATTGCTCTGTTGTTTAGCTGTGTGATAATTAATTGATCTTCCAAAAGTGTGACTGTACAGTTTAGATGTTTGATGAGCCATACTAATAGGAAATTAACCCAGATATTAGAAGAAAACTAGGAGGATGCAGAACTTGCTATATCGTATCTGATGCTTTTATATTGGAAACTGATGTCTTGTACTGAAAAATGAAGTGATGTTTTACTTTTAGGGAGATGGAGAATGTCAATGGCCATGTGAAGCTTCATAACCACTACAGCCGTATAAATGTACAACTGAGTGGAAATTGCAAGACTTGGAGGTCAGATGACATATGTGAAGATGGTGGCTGGTTGTCTGTGAACGTTTTTGTTGACACTGTCAAGCCAAAATGGCATGCTAATTTAAAAATTGACAATCTCTTTGTCCCGGTAAGGTATATAATAATTTGAAGCTCCACTATTTTGTTATTTATGTTGTATGGATTCTTGTGAAGTACTGTAGTTTATGTGGGTTGCGCTCTATGCAGCTGTTTGAAAGGATCCTAGAAATTCCAATTATGTGGTCTAAAGGGAGAGCCAGTGGTGAGGTGCTTCTCTAGCCTAAGTTCAGTTACTTACGGATTCTATTTGAAAGTTTTTGATTATTTTTAGTTTCAGTTGTTGGAATGATATTTGTGGATTTGTTGTATATTTGGTAAATAATACTGATTGGTTAATTGTTGATTTTCAGTGGTGCCTTGAACTTAAATTCTGCCTCCTGAACTGGAACAATTATTTTGATATAAAGAACTGAAGTAACCTGAATAACTGCTCTAATTATCTCTTATTTTTATCTTCATGAATATATTTAATCTTTTTCTGTCAAAACAAAAGTTAAGTACAGCTTACTAGTTTCAATGACATATTTGGGGTTTCATAGATCCTAGAAGTTATGTTCCTTGGCATTCGATTGGAATGATTTGAAATCAGTGAGATCAACTGAAGCTTTAATATCTATTAACATTCCCCTGATTACTTGTCTATTTAAAATAAATTTATTTGTGTTATACCTTTTTTTCAAGTGTATTTAATATTTAATATTTCAAAGTTTCATGAGTGTTATGTCAAGTGTCAACTTCAAACCTTTTTTGTCTAGACATATGCCCATGTGTGGAGGTCCTTTGCAATTTTGTTTGGATATGTCAATGGAGGCTTTGTCTCCTTTTGTTTCATAGATTCAAGTCAGCTTAATGGTAGATTATTGAATATGAAACTCTTGTTGTTCCATAAACACAGAAGTACTATATCTTTTGGCTTTGGTTGTGGATCTTTATAGATCTAATGTTAAATCAAGTTCTTAACCTTGTGTTATAATCATCTTGGCAACAGCAAACTGCCACTTGCAAATTATTCTTGGATATTCATGTAACTTCACCTGTTTGACATTTTGTTTCATATATTTAGGTTCACCTATGCTTGTCAGAGGGTGAAACTTTTCCAAATCTTCACGGACAGTGTGATGTGACGGGGGTGAACTTCCATCTATTAGATGCTCCATCATGTTTCTCTGTATGTCTTCCTTTCATCTGTATTAGAATAATAGAATTCCTTGCACAATGATACTTGATATATTTGTTATTATCATGAAAGGCAACTAAGCCATAACATATGCATTTATTTGATATTCAACCTGATACTTGACTGATAACATTTATATATGTTAGGTCCTTATCAATCATTATGGAATAATAAATATGAAATGTTGTACCAAGAATAATACTTCATCTCTCTATCCTTTGACAAATAAGTAGTTTTGGTTTGGAGCTCAAGAAGAAAGTAGCAAAGTTTATCTGTTGATTGCCTTTTCTTCTTTGATGTGGTGAATTGAGGATTCTAAAAATATGATTTATTCCGAGACCAAAATAATGTTCTTGAGGGATGAAGATTTGTCTATATTTTCTTGAGGGAAAACCTCTCAGTCAATGCATTGAGATATTGACTGATTACATATTGGCTACTATTATCTTTGATCACATATGAAGTACTTAGGCATATTGATCTGCAAGCGCACTGAAAGTGAAAAGGTGATGTTTTTCCCTTCTATGTTCTGTACTTTGTTTGAAATTGCAGAACATATTCTCAACTTTGTGTTTTCGTGGTCAAAGAATATTTTTACACAACACAAGTGGCTGGTTTGGTAGCATTCCTCTAGAAGTTTCAGGAGATTTTGGCATTCATCCTGAAGAAGGAGAATTTCATCTTATGTGTCAGGTACTTATTATGTGTAACTGCATGCGTGGGTGTACATAATTATTTATTTATTTATGTGTTAGGTACTACTTCCATCTCATCTTACTCGATTTCATTCCATTCCACCTGTCATTAGGTATCCAAGCAAAGCCTTGAGCATTCTACAATGATTTTTAATTTAGAAAACATGTATTTCCTTATAGAATCATGGGTGAAATTCTTCATATTGCACTCATTATTCAAGTTTGTGATATGTAGTAGGAACCATTCTCATATATTTTTCAAAGTTAACATCCCAATATATTATGCAGTTGAAAGCTGAATTTGAATGACCCATGCGAGGTAAAGTAAGCACAGTCAACCCATATCTAATGTGTAAAGCTACAGTAATTCAGTAAATATTGCTTATATCGCCAATTGATGAGAGAATATGATGAACTCTGAGTCCAAATAGTGAGATTTTTTAGTTACAGTTCAGTTCACAATCTCCGCAGTCCCCACCTCATTGAATTTCACGAAAGACAGTTGGAATATTTTTCCATCATCCCTCTAATTACTAATACTTTGTTGATCAAATTTCCAGGTTCCTGGAGTTGAAGTGAATGCCTTGATGAGAACTTTCAATATGAGATCTCTCTTGTTCCCTGTATGTCTATTGTTGAGTTCAATACATTTACTTAATACTTAAAAGTTTCGAGTATGTAGATCATTTCCATCTTTATGTTCTGTTTTCTTTCAGTATCTTTCAATTTTTACTTTTTAAAATAGGAACATTTAATTTTATGTGCCGATCATTTTGTTTCTTATTTTTATAGTGCAGTGCCATCATTGATTGACACTTGTAATAAATTAACTTGTTCAATATCAGTCCTTGTATTTCTCATTTCCTTGTTCATAATTAATGTTTATTGATTGCAGGTTGCAGGATCTATAACTGCTCTATTGAATTGTCAAGGTCCACTGGACACTCCTGTATTTGTGGGCACTGGAATGGTTTCTAGAACATTCTGTTCTATAGACACTGACTCTCCAGCATCTGTGGCATCTGAAACACTTTCTAAAAGTAAAGACGCTGGAGCGCTGGCTGCATTTGATCGTGTGCCATTTTCATATCTATCTGCAAATTTCACTTTCAACACTGATAACTCTGTAAGTTGAAAGTGATAATAATTTTGCACAGGGTGATTCAGAGTAGTGTTTATTGTTATATTCTGGTAACACTTACACTGCATAGCACAGATTGCTGATTTATATGGAATTAGGGCAAACCTTCTGGATGGTGGTGAAATTCGAGGGGCTGGGACTGCATGGATATGCTCAGAGGTATATAGCTACCTGTAATCTATTAGGAAGCGTATTTTTTTGGCTAGCCATGAGATAGCATGCTATTGCTAAGCAAATAATACAAAATAATAGTAACTTACAACACTTTATGGGGGGGGGGGACTCCTAGGAAGCATTAGCGAAATCATGTAACTTTGCCATCATTATACAGTCTTTCTTTATGCCGAGGGAAGGGATTTTATCACTGAGTATTTGCATTTTATCTCATCTGTTTGCTAACTTTACTAATTTACTCCTTATTAGCTTGAAGTTTCTTCCATAAACAATTTGAGAACAAGGTAGTGATTCTCATACTTGCAAGTCAAAAAATTAATAGATTTCATCAATTTGGCTAAAAATAACTTCTGAATACCTTTTTTTTATGTGTATGTCTTCATGCCATTTCTCTCTTGAGTGTGTCTTCCACCCCTGCTGATTATACTACTTTGTTCCCAGGGTGAGGAAGATGAGACAGCAATAGATGTGAACTTCTCTGGAAATTTTGCCTTTGAAAAAATCATGCTTCATTACGTTCCGACTTATCATCATCTGATGCCACTCAAATTCGGTGTTTTAAATGCAGAGACAAAACTTTCGGGATCTCTTTTAAGACTGTAAGATAATCCCTTCTTCAGCTTTTGATTAATAGTTTTTGTTTATGAAGTAATATCAAAGATATTGTCCTGGCCCGGACAATATCTTTGATATTGATACCGTATTGAAATTTTAGGGTTTTAGGTATTAGGAGAGGGAGAAAGACAACAAATAATAAAAGAGAATAAAACCTTGTATTGATACTAAGAAAGATAGGTTACAATATGGTGTCTTATGATCAAGCATTACTCTCTATCTATATTAATAATTCTAGACTAAATAATGTAACAAATCAAATATGATAAGTAATTAGGGAAATAGGAAAACTAATCCTAAAAGGTTCTAAGAGATATTGATATAATAAGGAAACCAATCCTAGAAGATTATAACGATATAATTAGATATTTTAATATCTTCATATATTCAACAACATTGCTGCTTATTATAAGTTCATATTATCTGCTTTTGCATTTCTTCCTGTCCTGATTATGAATATCTCTTGTATTTAAATTGCTTGTGCCAATATTTTTGTTAATACTTTACCATCTCTAATATGCTGTGTTTTCTTCTTTATTTATTTTTTAATATAGGAGGTTTGATATAAAATGGACTGCACCTACAGCAGAAGGATCTTTTAGCAATGCTAGAGGAGATGTTGTAATCTCACATGATTGTATTACTGTTAATTCTGCTTCAACTGCATTTGATTTGCATATGAAAGTTCAAACATCTTATTCTGATTATTTTTCTCTTAAAAGAGACGAGTTTTATGCACCAAGCGCTATTCCATTTACTGTTGATGGAGTTGACTTTGATTTGCATATGCATGGGTTTGAATTCTTCAGTTTGGTTACTACTTTTGCATTGGATTTTCCAAGGCCTTTGCTGTTGAAAGCAACTGGAAGAATCAAGTTTCAGGGGAAGGTTTTAGAACCTAGCAGTGCTATTATTGAACAAAATTTTGGTAAAAACAGGCAGCATGTGCAAATGGTGGACAATGGAAATGCTGATAGTCTTGTTGGTGAGGTTTCAATCTCTGGTCTCAAACTGAATCAATTGATGCTTGCACCTCAGCTATCAGGATTGTTGAGAGTTTCTCCTGAGTGTATCAAGGTGCTTAATAAAACTCTCTTACTAAATAATGTCTCATTTTGGGATATTATGAATGCTTTACAGACTGCATGAAGTATCATATTTTAGTTCAATCATGGGTATTATAAATGGATTGAGCCTCTAACTCCACCTCAAAAGTTGGCTCATGGTGATAGGATTGCCTAAGCCTTTGCCAATTCTTAGTCAGTGTGGGATTCTAATAAAGCCCTCTCGTCCATGACTGGAATGTGAGGGTTTGCAAGACTGGACATCTAGAAATTGATTGTTATTGGTCGAAATCTAGAAATTGATTTATGTGCACGTGTTTAGTTAATATATTAGCATTTTGTTGGATCCAGCAATGCATCCTTCAGGATGAAACTCTTCTCAAGTATGAATGGTTTCTTCAATGGTAGAACTCCATGAACTGATTATATTGCTTCCAGTTCATGTATTCCTTGCTTTGTTTATGATCTTTTACCTAGTTCAGAAAAAGTGATAAATATCTATTTCACAGAGTTTGAAGTCTAGGTCAACTCAACTCATCAACTTCTGAATCATCTCCTTGTGCATCCATGTTTCTCCTTTGTACAATATATATAAATTTTTAAACTATTTCTTCCTGAAGTTTCCACATTTCAACTATATGCTCATTTTCATCTTAATGTTGTAAATTTTGCTGGTAGACATCAGACATTATATCTATCTATCTATCTATATATATAATTTTTGACTTCCATTTTTTATTTGAATGTAGTTGAATGCGTCTGGTAGGCCTGATGAAAGTCTTGTAGTGGATTTTACTGGGCCACTACAGCTCAGTGAACTTGGCCTGAAAAGTGGACAAATGTTGTCTATTTCCCTTCAGAAGGGGCAATTAAGGGCTAATGTCAGTCTTCAGCCATGTCATTCAGCTAGCTTGGAGGTAGCTATATTTAAATTTTGGGCTCAGCGTTTGAATTTAGATCTGTTATTTTCTGCTGGCAATGTGGCATATTTTTAGGTCATTTTATATTTGAAGTTAATCTTGAAAATTATTCTTTTTCGTTTTATTGCATGTGTCGGGTGTACTTGTAGGTACGACATTTTCCACTTGATGAGCTGGAGCTTGCTTCTCTTAGGGGAACTATACAGAGGGTAAGTCATGTTAATCTTATTTACCTATTTGACTTCATTGTTTCACATCATTCTTATCCTTCTGTTCTACGCTCATATGCACATTTAAATCAAAATGAAGCTGAACGAATTTTGTCAGGGTGATCAGACAAGGTTTTCATTATTCTGTGGTGTTAGAAATTGTCCTTGAGGTTTGACCCTGGGTTGTTTATAGGGAGTGAATGTAAGAGGTGGTCGTGGCTTTATGGACAAGCAACAGTTAACCGTCATTGATCATCATATGAAAATCTTAAGTTGCTAGGAAAGGGCCAGGCATTTGTGGTATCTCTAGCTTGTCCTGTTCATGTTAAGTGCCAACATCCCTAAAGCTCAAAATAATAGAAGACCCAAAATATTTTTATTAATACAGAAGAGGTACCTGTGATCGTATAAAAGTCTCTTTTTACATTTTAAAACATATAAACCATAATTTTGAAACAAAATTCCTTAAAAGTAGGAAGTGGATGTACAATACTTTGAAATGGTGATTTGAGCTGTTTTCAACAAAAATAAAAATCAAGTTCTAGGTTCCTTTGGAAAAGAAAACGGACAAATGGGGGAAATCCTCTTCGTATATTAGTTGGTCATTTCTAAGTTCTAACATAATGCATAACGAGATGGATATGGCAGACAAATAGACAGATAACATAAAATTTAGAGTAGAATAATTCTAATATGCAAATTTGACATTTCTTTCAACTTAATTAGTTAATTGCTTTTAACATCTTCATCTCCTGTTTTCTATTCAGTTCTGCTTCATCAATGACTTGGCAAAGGAATTAATTATTGGTTATGTCATGAAAAGAATATATGGTATTTATTTAGCTATTCTTTTTCCAGGCAGAAATCCAGCTTAATCTTCAAAAAAGAAGAGGACATGGACTCCTATCTGTACTTCGGCCGAAATTCGGTGGTGTGGTCGGTGAAGCCCTAGATGTGGCAGCTAGGTGGAGTGGAGATGTTGTGAGTGCCTATCATCGTCCTCTTTTGCAACTGAATTTTGGTCACTACTTATTTCTAGTTTGCTATCCTTGGTATAAAATAAAGAAGTCTGTTTAGCATGAGCAGAGTTTGCCTTGAATACATGGAGGTGTGGATGTTAACTTCTTGCGACGGTCAATATGTTGTTCGCAACTCTATAGTTGTTTATGATTTATTTATAACCATAAGCTTCCAGGTTGTAGTAATTTCAGGAATCTCATTTTGTTAAAATAAATTGAATCATAGCAAGAGCCCTTTAATCTTAACAAAAAAAATATAGGTGCTTTGCTTGATTGATTATTTCTGGGTTCAATTACTTCTGCTGTGATGAACCTTAAGCTTGTCCATATTAGGTTAGTAAAAAATCCTTTTGGTTGTATTGAAATTCAAATAACACCATTTTATGAAATCATTGTGCTTCATAGTTGTAAAACTGCCTTGTAACTGCTCACCACACTATGTTTGATACTGATTGTCAGTAAATGCACTATTGTTCAGATCACTATTGAAAAAACTGTTTTGGAGCAAAGCTACAGTCATTATGAACTTCAAGGTGAATATGTGCTGCCTGGCACGCGAGAACGTAACCCTGTTGACAGAAAAGGGGATGGTTTTTTGAAAACGTTGATGTCTGGGCATCTTGGTAGTGTTATATCTTCCATGGGTAGGTGGAGAATGAAACTTGAAGTTCATAGAGCTGAGGTTGCTGAGATGCTTCCGCTTGCAAGGCTTCTTTCTCGAAGCACAGATCCTGTTGTTCTTTCAAGATCAAAGGTTATATTAATTATTATGCATTATATGTAATTGATTGTCAGAACTCAGAATATATATCGGTTATTTTAGTTACCTTGTTAATGGCTCTATCTTTATAACAAGTGATTTGGTTAATCCAGGAGTCTAACTCTAGCCACATTTATTTGGTGCTCTTGAGAGCCATAGAATATCATTTTTGGCTTTTTAAGGTTTCAAGCTTATTTGAATGTTCTTTGACTTCCTTCCCTGCCCCCAACCTGCCCCAAAAACAGCAGTGTTTTTTGAAAGGTAAGATACAATCTAGACCAAACCAAATTCAATTTGGGCAACAATAATAGTGATAGGACATAAAAAAGTGCATGAAGTCTGGATGGAGAATCTGAACTTGTAAGCATCATGTCATTATGCTTCTATCGTAATCAATCACTGTCTTGTGTAATTGTGAACTTGTAGAACATTCAAGTCTCAATAACTTAGTTGAAGTAATAATCTTTTTCCTTTATATTTTCTGCTGTATTTATCTTCTGAACGCTTTTTTGCTTGTTAGTTGTTTATTACATATATTGGCCTCTAATGTTTGTTATTGTATCCTTTAGCTTGAAACTGTAATTCAGCCTGTATGCTTATGTTTGAGACAAAGAATACTGATTATGCATCTTGCCATGTTGCATATTGTAGGATTTTTTTATTCAAAGTTTGCAGTCTGTGGGAATATATTCTACAAGCCCTCAGCAACTTCTTGAGGTATGTTATAAAGAGATCATTTTTTTTCTTTCAAAGTCCCTAATACTTGATGCATCCGAGTTTGTGCTCATAACATCAAGTGTGAATGTAAATTTTTTATTTATTTTTCATTATAATGATCCAACTGATATTCATCACTGCAAAGTTTGAAGTTTTAATGAATGGTAGTCATCTTGCAGTTGATAAGGGGGAATCTTACTCCATCAGATGATGTTGTTCTTGAAGATTTAAGTCTGCCTGGCTTACTTGAACTCAAAGGCCACTGGCATGGCTCTCTTGATGCAAGTGGTGGAGGGAATGGAGACACCCTGGTAAAATTTTATCTTTGCTTGCATTACTTGGAGTTGGCTTATATCTTCATTTTGAAGATTGGCTTTCTTATTTGATGCCATTTCAGGCCAAATTTGACTTTCATGGTGAGGATTGGGAATGGGGAGAATACAGAACTCAGCGTGTCTTGGCAGTTGGTGCTTACAGTAACAATGAAGGTCTGCACTTGGAGAATTTTTTTATCCAAAAGGATAATGCCACCATTCATGCTGATGGAACTTTGTTAGGGCCTAAAACCAACCTTCATTTTGCTGTCTTAAATTTTCCTGTTAGTCTCATGCCAACTGTGGTTCAGATCATTGAATCTACAGCAACTGACACTGTTCGTTCTCTGCGGCAATTGTTAGCACCCATTAGGGGTATATTGCATATGGAAGGAGATCTTAGAGGAAGCTTAGCAAAACTAGAATGTGATGTGCAAGTAAGGCTACTGGATGGTGCCATTGGTGGGATTGATCTCGGACGAGCAGAAGTTGTTGCTTCTCTTACCTCAACCAGTCGTTTTCTGTTTAATGCAAAATTTGAACCCATAATCCAGAATGGTCACGTACTGATTCAAGGAAGTATTCCTGTTACTACTTTCCAAAATAACATGTTACAGCAAGATGTAGAATTAGATAAGAGTGAGGCTACTCTGGTTCCTGATTGGGTGAAGAAGAATAGAGGGACCACCGATGATGCCAGCGACAAAAAAGTTTCCAAAGACAGAAATGAAGAAGGATGGAATACTCAATTAGCAGAAAGCCTTAAAGTTTTAAATTGGCAAATTTTAGATGTTGGAGAAGTCAGGGTTGATGCTGATATAAAAGACGGGGGAATGATGCTCGTAACAGCTTTATCTCCTTATGCCAATTGGCTTCATGGTAATGCTGATATCATGCTTGAGGTGGGTAACTTCAATACAATGTTGTCATATATGTATGCATTATTTTTACTTATTCTCTATGTCTTTTCATATGGATTGACTTGATAGGTCAGAGGTATGATTGATCAACCAGTCCTTAATGGATATGCATCATTCCACAGGGCATCTATATCTTCACCCGTGTTCCGAAAGCCACTAACCAACTTTGGAGGAACTGTTCACATGAAATCGAACAGGTTATCCATCACCTCACTGGAGAGTAGGTTAAGCAGAAAAGGAAAGCTGCTTGTAAAAGGGAACCTTCCTCTCAAAACTAATGAAGCAGCCCTTGATGACATGATCGAGCTGAAGTGTGAAGTTCTAGAAGTACAGGCAAAAAATATTTTAAGGTTCTTTCTTAACTTCTGGCACAAGGGATCTAAGTTATGTCTTGACTTGTAAATGGATCATGAATGTATGTAGCTTATGTGAACATTAAATCTCAAATATTATTGACTCTAAGCAATAAGACTTTTATTTTCTTTGTCTATACATTATTCCTATTTTAAATCATATCTTTCTTGTGTCAGTGGCCAGGTTGACTCCCAGGTGCAAATAACTCGTTCCATATTGCAACCGTACATTTCTGGGAATATTAAACTTAGTCATGGAGAAATATATTTGCCTCATGATAGGGGTGGCGGTGGTGCTTCTAAGAGATTCCCATCAAATCAATCTGCACTTTCTCCCGGTGGTATCAGTCAAGTATTTTCTTCAAGATATGTTTCACGCAATTTTGGCTCAGAACCTGCTCTTTTGACAACCAAAGGTTCTCAATCTTCTGGCTCTGGTAATACTTCATATTGATCGTTCATTTCCTTATGATAATGCTCTACCATCAAAATTGACTTAGTTTTGTAAATGTCAATCTCCCACACCCTTTTCTACAAAATCTGATTTGCCCTGGATTTCTGCACTTGTGCGTATTAAGCCTAAAGACTTTGCATGTATTCAGTCTAAATCTTGCACAGACAATGTTCCCAAATTCGGTTTTGTTTGAAAACTAATATGAACTCAATAAATGTCATCCATCACTTATAAATTATAATGATGCTTAACTGTCTGTCTGAGGTAACTATCATGATCATATATTTTAGATAGTGATCTTCAGTCTTCACAGTGATCATAACTGAGGATGATAAGGGGTAACTATCATACTTGTTTTTGTACCATTTTGTATTACCAATCAAAACATGAATTTGATAACACTAACAAAAAACAATTACAACAGACCTGCCTTTTTAGACTGGGTGGCGTTGACTACATGTATCAGAAGATGCCATAATAGTTTATTGTAAACCATACTTATAGACAAATAATTGACTTCCAAGCCCTTCTAATGGTTTCGCGTTGAAAGCAATCAATCAATTGAACAATGCACGCCAATCTCTCTGCATAGCTAATAAAGAAAAACCTCTAAATTCCAAACAGCCGGCCAGCTACTAGCCAAGCGCAACAAAGAAGCTAAGAAAATCACTTTGTCCCAAATAATTAGGGTTGTTGGCAAGAAACTATTATTGCAAGTTATGGCGTTTTTTCCCCTAAGTACACCAGATTGCAGCATACATTGAACGTGTTTAATAAAACACCAATTATTGCAGTCTCTCCCCCCACCCCCCACCCCCCACCCCCTCCTCCTCCTCCTCCTCTCTCTTCTCTTATAAAGAACGGAAGATTAACACTGTAATATTTGTTGACTACTTTGACAGTTTGGCTTTTCCATGTAGTGCATTATCACTTCGGGAGATGTCAATCATTTGATTGCTTATCCAATATACGTGCTTGTGTAGTTGATTATTTAGTTGAGTTCATTATGTTGTGTTTTTTAGACTGGATTTTTTTCAATATAATGACATTTTTTTGGGAAAAAAAAAACATGGAAGTCAATGAGTCAACCCAGGTTGAAAAGGATACGGAAGAAGCGCTGATAAAACCAGATATAGAAACCCACCTTAGTGATTTGAAGCTTGTTCTTGGACCAGAGTTGAAGATAGTTTATCCTTTGTTTCTCAATTTTGCTGTAAGTGGAGAGCTTGAGTTGAATGGTCTTGCCCATCCCAAATGCATTAAACCTAAGGGTACACTGACATTCGAGAATGGTGAAGTTGATCTAGTTGCAACGCAGGTTTGTGTGATGTTCATTTTTGCAATTCTTGAAAACAGTAATCTGCAGTTTATTCTAGGCTTTTTTATTATTGTTTGGCTTGTGACTTAACCAATATTTTACATTGATAAAATCAATTTTCAATGTAGTTGAGGTTAAAACGGGAGCATCTGAATATTGCAAAGTTTGAGCCTGAGTATGGACTAAATCCTATGCTAGATTTAGAGTTGGTTGGATCTGAGAGGCAATATAGAATTCAACGCCGAGCTAGCAATTGGCAGGACTTCGTGGAACAGGATAAATTGTCGCCTATTGAGGTAAAGAATGGTATTTCCTTGAGATTTGATGAATTGATTGCAATCTTATCGGTATGGAAATAGGTCCTTGAGCTGATTAATCTCTAAAAGACCTAAGTTGAAACAAAAGTAACTTGAGAGTCTTCGAATATAGTGTGTGGATATTAACACATTCACTGTGTAATAGTCACATAAAATCTTCTCTTTGTGCTGCTGGATTTGGAATGCCTAATTATTTTTTAGTTTGTGAAGTCAGTTAGTAGTTTTATCCGAGAAAGATCAGTGCTCTCATGATGTGATCTTATCAACTGTTTTTACCTTTGCAGGCTGCCAGAAGAATTGATAGTCAGTTAGCAGAATCCATTTTAGAAAGCGATGGTCAAGTTGCATTCGAAAAGCTTGCAACTGCTACTCTTGAAAGATTAATGCCACGAATCGAAGGGAAGGGAGAGTTTGGCAAGGCTAGGTGGAAGATTGTGTACTCACCTCGGATTCCTACTTCGGTTTCTGTGGGTCCTACAGTAGATCCTTTCACATTACTTGCCGGCAATTTAACATTTGGCACAGATGTTGAAGTCCAGCTTGGGAAACGTCTTCAGGTAATCATAATAAAATTTTGAAGCTTTGCTTCCTAAGAACTGGATTTCTAATGATTTCAACCAACTTCTCTAGTCAATTGATCTGCATCCATAGGGGGAAATATTAATTGTAATATTTCTCCATGAATGAAGCAACCTACTACAAAAGCTCTATTCTGATCATGGTAGTGAAAATATAAGAAGTTACATTTGTCTTGGAATAACAAGTGCTTCCTCATTATCCACTCTGAAGTTATATCATTAATTGGTTGAGTAGTTAAGTATTCCTAAATTGGAATCATTCGGAGAGATTGCCAATAGAATGTGCAAGTCTATTTAGTATCACGCCTGAAGGATTAGTTTTCTACCTTGTTAATAGGGTGGAGATATCTGATAAACTGATTTTTTCTTTTTCTTTTTTGTAATATTCCCTAAATATGATTTTATGTGGTGTCTTTCATTAATGGGAAATGTTTGGTTCTCATTAACCAGAGATCTTGAAGTTAAGATATCATCTAGTTGTCAAATATATTGAATGTTGAAACCGCAGATTCTACTGTTTGTTAGTATCTAAAGCGAGTGTTATTGTTCCAGGCCAGAATTGTTAGGCAAATGAAGGAATCAGAGATGGCAATGCAGTGGACTTTGACCTATCAACTTGCAAGCCGTTTGCATCTGTGCCTAAAGTACGGCTCATCGAGATGCATTCTTTTTGAATATTCTGCTACTACATCCTAGAATTATCAGTGATCCAAATAAACATCTGCAGATTCCTTTTGCTCTGCTGTTCCCAGAATCTGTCTAAAAAATTGGTCTCAGCTTGTTTAGTGTTGCTCAAATACCTCTTGTATCAAACATACCTAATTTTTTGTGGAGATTTTTGAGGGACTCTTCATGTGTAAAAAGTAGTAAAGATGCATATTATTCTTTTGCTCAGATGAGCTTGTTGATAGGGTAGGTGCTAAATTCATGAATAACACAGCCTTAGTTTTGTATAGAAATCAATATTAATGAAAAGAAAGATGCATATTATTCTTTTAGCTATGTAATAGCTATGTTTCTTTCAGCCTCAGAAGTCACAACCATCATATCCTATTGTTAGAAATGTAATACAAGTATTAAAAAATTCATGCAGGTTTGCTACTATTTGCAAATTCATAATTATGTTTTATTTTCAAAGTTAAAAGTTAGTAAATGTGTTATTCTCAAATTTTTGTCCACACTTAACATGTATCGCATGCATTAAAGTAATTTAATGTTAAACATACTTATCATAAAGGAACTATCATTATCGATATCCATACCTTCTGATATAAAGTAATGCTTCAGAGATCACCGTTGAAAAATTCCTTAAGTAAAAGGACTTTTTTATTTTAAAACATTCTATCGCTAATTATAAACTCAAATATATACCTAAACCATGTGAAATAATTTCTTACCAGTTTTGTTTAAGTGTCTATTTGTTTTAAGTTTCTATGGGATGTGAGCCTATATAATGGCCCTGATGTGGTGAAAATAATATAGGCATTTCTTGGATTCTTGAATAGACAAAATACGTATAAATATTCTTTATAAACTTAATAAACCTAATTTATTGTACAAAGTTCCTTATTGCATACGAAATACTAGTTGGCAAAGAGACTTGAGAATCCAACATTTATAAGATGCCATTTCAATTTTCCTTCTTCAAAAGAACACTATGAATACATAAATTTTATCCCACTAAAATTATTACATGAATACAGAAATACAAATAAGAAAGAAACAAAGAAACGAGTTTTCACCAAAATCTCCAGGGATCTTTGTATGGAGGCACATAATTTTCTGTTGGGTTAACAAGACGAAAAGAACTCACTGTTTTCTCAAGGAAAGGCCCCATCTGCATCAAATATGGCGTGACATTTTAGTAAAGATGCGCGTGTGGTGCATTTAGATGAACAACTCAATTAAAAAACTAAGTCTTATCAAACTAAAGTTATTTATATGTAGAATCTGAAAAGGTTTTATTCTGATTATGGAAATAGCTGAAAACAGCTTATTGAGAGGTATAAGTTGTTTACAAAAGCTGCATAAGCTCTTCAAAACAATCGTTTGATCATTGGCCAAGTAAGAGCTACATATTTTAAATTCCGTATGCTAACTACGTTTCAAAGTTGATTTTCCAGATCATACAATATACATAATATTTAGCACAATGTGTGTGTGAGAGAGAGAAAGAGAGAGAAAGGTACTTTTTTCCACTGTGAGTCAAGCGTTGAAGCACTGACAGAGTACAAATAACCTGCAATCAAGCACTTAATAATAGCAGATGAAAATTTCTAAAATGAAATACCAAAAAGAAAATATAACTTAGAATATATGACATTTTTTTTTTATAGGCAAATAGTCACACACCCACTACACACCCTAAACTAAACTATACTTCTATTCTCCTCCGCCAAGATTCGAACCTTGGACCTCCTGCTCCCAAGCCTTAAGACTTGGTACATGACCATTTGAGTTAAAGCTCTTGGTCTTAGAATATAAGAAGTAGCATAAAGATATACGAATTAGCTCACTGATGATCTCATAAAAATATAAAGCATAGAGACAAATATTTCTTCTGTCATGTTTCAGTTTTCTTTGGATCTTTCTTTTATGCCCAAAACTAGAGTCTCTCATTGAATGGGAGAAGAATAATACAGAACAAAATCAGTTCAAACAGTAGCTTTCAACCATTTCGAATGAATATACAGAAGACAATGTCATATTAAAAGTGCAAAGGTAAAAATATTCTTTATGAGCATGTTTAGAATACAAAGTAGCAAAAGTGAGAGGATATACCATCTCTTTCAGCTGTTGAAGCAAGATAATGCCGGAAAACGTTTGGTTCTGAGGTCTGTAAATCATGGTTTACAAATTAAAAATAACCATCACATCTACCACATTCTTCCATGAAAAAATTGTACCAAAGCAAAATACTTACAATTTTAAGTGGCGATTTGCGAACAAGGTATTCATAATACCAGTAAGGCTCACCATCAACCTGGGAAAAGACAGACAGATAAGCTCCACAATGCATAAACTTTAATTTAAATAGGTAAATGTAATCAACAATTTTCAGTCTCCTAATGATTCATTATCGTTAACCAAACAAAAATGTCTTCCACGATCTTCCTCTAGTATCCATCAAATATTGGAAACCAAGAAATAAAGACTATTTATGATGCTTACATCACCAGAATGTACATCAAGAACTGAACTCTCAGCTAAGCGCTGACTTGAGGTAACTCGCTGCAAAATGTAGTAATCATCAGAAATAAACATGAAGTATTTTCAATACAGATCATGGGCAAAGCACCTTTGCTACACATATGTATGTTACTCCTATTTAAACAATAAGCTTCAAAAGGCCACCGATATCTTGCGTGTATAAGTGATCAAATAATCCATTAGAATTCATATCTATCCCAATAATGATACATTTTAAATAGACAATCCAATAGTTATAGAACGACACATCTGCATATGGTGAAACTGTTGTCTAACTTCGCGTAGCCTTCATGCGAAGAGTATAACCATTGAGATCACAAAAGGAGTGAAGAATTACCAGCGCAGATTTGTCAGCTAAAACTGAATCAGCAACATCTTTCGCAGTCCATTGACTCTTATCCTTCGATTTTATAACGCTTGCATTTGGAGGACCTATCTGAATTTAGTACCAAAAACTGATAAAGCTTTGAATAGATCACTAAAACTCCATGCAACAAGTATGAAGTTGAGAAAATACCGTGACAGAAATGATGAGATTATCAATAAAATCAACACGCTCAGACACAATGCGCAGGCGTGCATCAGCTGTATGGAATTCATAGAGAAATTGAAACCACGAAAGAAAAATTACAAAACCGATCATCCAGTATCATTAAGCACAATATTAGTATTGACTAGTAACAATTCCCATCTTCCAGATATTTTTACCCACAACAAAAGAACTGATCCTGATAGGTATCAAATTTATATGGCATTTATTTATATCATAAAAAGTTCAGTAGTCAAGATGAAACATAGCCACCATTCTTTGTTAAGATGAACTTCTACCTAGCAAAGGAAAACAAAACTTACGAGAAAGTGGAGCAGCTGATGAATATCGCTCCGGCTTTCGGGATTCTACCCTTTAAATATACTGAAAGAGTTAGCTTCCCACAATAACCAAGGAAAATTTCTAGTAGCAAGTGGAATTGAAAACCAACCGAAATACACTAGCACTAAAGGTTAGTTTCATTTTATCAACAAATTCACTTAACATAATACTAATACTGTTGTCCATTGTCATTTGGCAAGGCTGAAAGTTGAAATTGTCCATTATCATTTTACTTGCTATAAATAAGAATTATCAATGAAATGCATGTAGTTAGCATACCATTTGAAGGAAAATTTCTTAGATGGCAATTCAACTGGGTACAGATAAGAATAGGCATTTATTTCATCCAAAAAAGAAGCCATGTTTGGCTCTTCTTCAGCAAGAGTCACTGCAATACAGAATAATAAAGCAAATGTGTCACAATTCTAATATATTAGAAGCATTTTCCATTTGTCCCAGGAAAACCAAATTTTCCATTTTCTCAATTCTCAAACAGCATCAAAATTACCGAGAGAATGCAAGAGAGATACCAGACAAGGGTCCTGCTAGAGATACCGAAGTGAGGCCTAACAGCACCAAATTCCTTCTCAAAATCCCATTTTGTGAAGTGGGTTTTAGAGCACAACATGAAAGGTTTGATCTTTCCTCAGATAATGGCCATTTGTGCTGGTTCAGGGTTACCCTCTTATTGTTTCTGAAGAATAGAGTAGTTATTAAAAAAAAATAAAAAACTGTAATAAATTGAAAAAGGGTAGTAGAAATAGAAGCATATATACCTGAAGATAAGATTTTTATTAGGAAAAGGAAGGAAAGTAGAACTGGGGAAGAAGAAGAAAGAGAGGGAAGAAGAAGAGTGTAACACCATTGGAAGGTCAAGCTAGCTGGCTCTCAATTTCCACATTATCTCACTTTTCAAACACTTCCTTTTGGGTTATACACGCGATAGTCATTTTTTAATTAAATTTTCTTTTGGTAATAATTTTTAATTTTATTTCTATATTTATTATATCTTCCAATTGAATTCTAACTATTGTAACAACTAGACAAGACAAGGTTTTAAAATATTTGCAATGCAAAACAACTAACTAAAAATTGTTAAAAATAAGTAAAAAAATGTATAAAATTAAATAGTTGCAATCAGGTAAAATTATTTGTTTTATTTGGGTGAGTCCTTGTTGGCCGTGCCACTATATAATTAGTATCTTATTGGATAAAATTAGATGTGTTATCTACTTTTTATTATAATATTTAAAAATAAAAAAAAGTTTTCAAAGATAAAAAAAAATTAAAGATAAAATATGATTTTAATCTTTATAAAATATATTATTTTATAATTAGTCCATATAAAATTATTTCTTTGTTTTATTATTTATTTTTTTAAAAATTTTAACTTTTTAGTCTGTGTTGAGTTATGTTTATAATTAAACTCCTTGATTATATAAATTGTTATAGAGATATAGAAAAAATTGAATTTTTAAACTCTTTCTAACTAACAAATTCACGATGATAATAAAACATGAAATTAAGCGTTAAAAACTTATAATAAATTTTTTAAAAAAAAAGTCTAAAATACAATATATATATATGAACTAAAAATTCAAAAACTATATATTTATAGTGGCTAAAAACATATTCTACTCAAAATTTAATTACATGTATACTATTTAAGACTTGAGAGTATATGGTTAAGCAAACGACGGATTAAGAAAATAGTTTTTATATGGAAAACAGTGTTGTATTTTTAAAATACGAATTTGGAAAAAAATAATGATTAATTTAAAAAATTGTTTTGTTATATAAATTAAAAATAATGAAACAAATTGAATTGAAAGGACTTAATGCTGAAACGTCACGATTGTGGAAGGGATTGGCGGGAGAATGTGTTGTATATATAAAATGAGTATTACAAACTCAAAACCAAATCAAAGCTTGCTTGAAACTTGAATCATGGCACCACGATCACTATCAATACCATTGCCACAACCATTCATTCACTATTGCACTGGTAACTAATATTTTTATTCTTTCTCTGCATTCTTCTTTGAATTTATCTCAAAAATTCATTCTATGAAACTATACCATTCTTAATTCTTTTTGCCCATTTCAATTCATCCATGCATATATCATTTTCTTTCTTCTTCTTAATTCCTTCTTTTGAAAAAGATACTAACAAAGAATCATGAATTTTTCATAGTTCTTATCTTCTTGAATATAACGTGTGACTAATCTTTCTTGTTCTTCTTCTTCTTTTTTTTTTTTTTTTTGAAGGGGAGGAATGGGGAATTGTGAATTGTCAATGTGTAGACTATTGGAAGTTCATGTCGAAGAACTTAGAAAGGATGAATTTGAATCCAAGAGCAGAACCATTTATTCCATTGTCTCTAAAAGAAAATACTGAACAGGAACCTTTCAAAGATGAAATAACCTCAGAAATTTGTATTAATATGGCTCTTGAATATCTCAAGAATAAATTTCCTGATTCATCAGAAAAATTTCTTCGAGAAGTCTACACAAGAAACAACTTTGATCTGGATATTGCCATTGACTTCCTCACCCAGCACCATATTGAGGTAATTAATTACTTGCATTCTTCCATTATTCATACCAAATTTTGTTCATTTTTCTTCCAATTATATGATAACATATATCCTTATGTCCATTTATATTGCATTTTTTGTTCAGCCTGTGTAAATGTAATAATGTATGTTGAATGAATCACTTATGATGCAGAGTGGAAATTTGTCTCTGTGATATTCTGTTAGTGATATTAATAATTGAAGTCAAGATATAATTTTGTTGGATATGACACACCTATAATTTTAATTGTCTTTTTTACATTACACTCAATTTTAATTTAACCATGTACTAATATTTTTGTCAATTACATCATTGTGAAAAAAAGAGTTTTCAATTTAATTTTACAACATGACATTGATTTTCGTCTTAATCCTTGTGTGTGACACATTTTTAATTTGATTTTTAGAATTATTTTTACTCAGTTCCTATGACATTAAACAAGTTAACCATAAAAAAATTGCTATTACAATAATTAGATTGAGCAAACAACAGGGGTTAAAGTTAAAACCTTTTTCTCTAGTCTAAATTGTTCATTAAGTATTAAATTCAATTGATATATCAATTATTACCTTTCATTTCATTTTATATGTATATTTTTGATCGAGGGGTAATTAATTGTTTTTATTTTGTTTTTCACATTACAAACAGGTTGCATCCCTTGGTGTTGAGCGTGGAGAAAGTAGTAATGTTCAGGGTAGTAGTGATGCTGTTTCAGATCAAACTGCTGTAGAAGCATCAAAAGGCAATTCTTCTTCTGCCAAAGAAGATGAAAATATGAATAAGAAAAATGAAAAAGAAGAAGAAGAAGAAGAAGAAGGTGGTATTATTATTGCAACTAGTAGTTCATGCAAAAAAGTGGAAGATGGTGGTTCTAGTAGTGGTGTCAAAACCAAAGAATTGGAGAAGAAGAAGCAGAAAGAATTTGTGTTGATGTTTGGGGAGATTGCAACACTAATAAAAGTGGATGAAGATGAAGACGATGATGTTGATCAAGTTTCAGAATTGGAATCCGAAAAGAAAAATAAAGAACCTATGTTTAAGCTATGACTACTTCATATCATCATCATCTAATTAATCTCATGCCAATGCCATCATCAACCATTTTATGCGTTAATTGTAAAAAAATAATTAATGTTTGTTTTGTTTAATTGCATATTAATAAGCAAGCTACTTTTTGCCTTTTTGGTTCTAATAAAGCTCAATCTTATTTTGCTTATTTCTAGTCTTAATTAATGCTTTCTTTTGATGGGTTTACTCAACTCTTGTGTATGATGAAATGAAACACCAAAACTGTTAAGGAAATAAATTAATAAAAACTCCTTTGGCAGATAATTAAGGCCATATTTGTTTTAACTTTTATTTTAATCGGAATCACTTTTAATTAAAATTAAAAATATTTATTTCAATAATCTCATTAATTTTGATTTTTATATATCAATAATCTCAACTATTAACTTTTAGCTCAGTTTGTGTATTTTTTTACTTTTTATTTTACTAAAATTTAAATCAAACACACACTAACTCGTCAACGTGGTTTAGGGATTAAAAAAACTAATTTCTAATAATGAGAGATTAGCTCTAAAAAACTTTACAAGGAACAAAAGCAATAGTGTCATATTTTTCAATTTATCCGAATATATAAGCATATTTAAGCCATTATATTTTATCTATATGGATTGTTAAAGTTTTGCCGAATACCATTGGTTAAATTTGAGAGCCTAGTTATATATATTCTCGGTTGTTATCATTTTCCTTGATCCAAAATTTTCTGTATAATTTCAACGAGTTCTTCTTGGTCTGTTGAAAAGATAAGAATGCATGCACTTCAAAGCGTGCATTCAAGTTTTTTCTCTGCAAAACCAAACCCTTATCCGATTCATCAATTTCTGAGTTTTTTCCAATTTTATTCGAACAATTTGCCCTATCAATCGTTTTTCCTTGTCCACTTTCATGGTACATCATTTTTAATATGCCCTCCAACAAAGTTTTTAACTTTGCAGGAAGAATGGTTGATTTCATAATCTGGGTGTCCATGAAAAGTGTCTAAATTTGAATATTAGCCATTTTGGAATCGGATACTGATTGTAAAAATTGCAGGATTCTGTTTCTTTTCTTTCTTTTCTTTTCTTTTTTTTTTTTTTTTGTTTAATTCTGGAAAAATAGAAAAGGGGGAAGATGGGTGTAGATTATTACAATGTATTGAAGGTGGATAGAAATGCAACGGAGGACGATCTGAAGAAAGCATATAGGAAATTGGCAATGAAATGGCACCCTGATAAGAACCCTACCAACAAAAAAGAAGCTGAGGCTCATTTCAAGCAAATCTCTGAGGCCTATGAGGTAAAAAATCATTCCTTTGTTCCCTTATATTTCTGTTAAGCAATTATTCAAAGTAAGAAAATTTGAAGGTGAGAGGAATGTGGATATAATTGTCCTAATATCTGGACATTACACTTTATAAGGAGCATATTGGTGATTTTTATATTCATGGTTGAAAAATGAATTGGCAATGAATGACAAAATTTAAGGGTCATTGAGGATTGTTCTGTATAGATTCTGCATCAAAAGTTCAAGTGATACATTGAATGATGGAAAAGAACTTTCTATAAGAGTTTTAATGGGCAATAGTAGTATACAGCTTTATCATATGGAAACTTTTATGACTTAGGAATCATCATTACTTGAGATTGGGTTCTGTTCTGCAAATCCATGCTAAAAACTAGAGAAAATGAAAACAATACAACAGTTTTGTATAATGTGAGGATATAATTCATGAGTACTAATAACTGGCTAGTTTGAGAAATTTTTGTCAATTTCAGGTGTTGAGCGATCCTGATAAAAGGGTGACTTATGATCAATATGGAGAAGAAGGATTGAAAGATATGCCGCCACCAGGGAATGAACCATCAAACGGATTTAATCCAAGAAATGCAGAAGACATCTTTGCAGAATTCTTCGGAAGTAGTCCTTTTGGATTTGGATCATCTGGGCCAGGAAGGTCAAAGAGATTTCAACCTGATGTTGGAGGAGCATTTGGAAGTGACAACAATTTTAGATGCTACAGTGAAAGGGGGAATATGCCAAAAAAGCCTCCAGCTGTAGAAAGCAAATTGCCTTGCAGTTTGGAGGAGCTATATTCTGGATCTACAAGGAAAATGAAGATCTCTAGGACTGTGATTGATGCAAATGGGTAAGTATATGTCATCTAAGAATCATTTTAATCACTGTCCTGTCTTTAGAGCAATGCCTCAAAAGCCTATGTTTGTGATGGGAAAATTTTGCAGAAGGGCAATACCAGAAACAGAGATTTTAAGCATAGAAGTGAAGCCAGGATGGAAGAAAGGGACAAAGATAACATTCCCAGACAAAGGAAACCAGCAACCGAATCAACTACCTGCAGACCTTGTCTTCGTGATCGATGAGAAGCCTCATGATTTCTTCAAGAGAGATGGCAATGACCTCATTGTGAGCCAAAGGGTCACGGTGTCCCTAGCAGAAGCCATTGGAGGAACTTCAATAAGCATCACAACACTTGATGGAAGATGTTTGAGTATTCCAGTGACTGATATTGTGAGCCCGGGTTATGAACTTGTTGTTGCAAATGAAGGAATGCCAATAACAAAAGAGCCTGGTCATAGAGGTGATTTGAGGGTCAAATTTGATGTTAAGTTCCCTACAAAATTGAGTCCAGAACAACGAGCTAGACTCAAAAGAGTCTTGGCTGGTTGACCCATCATCATTTTCAGCTAAAGCAGATGGAAAATTGAAAATTACTCTGCAGTTTTTCTCATACTCGCCTTGCAAATTCTCTTCTTTTTTTCATCATTTGTCTGTTTTTCTCAATGATTTATGATTCTCCAGCGCATATACATCTTGGGTGTAATTAATGTTGTGACCCTTCTTATGTACAAGCATTCTTTGTTGTAAATCTTTGTTGTAAAGTAAACAGTAATACAACAGAAGCAGGAAGAAAATTTGTTCATACATTCCCAGGCTTTTTCCTTATCCACTTTATACTTCGATTTATTTGTTTAGGCTTCAAATTACATAGAATTTCATACATGATGAGTTATATGTGCAAGACACGTGAGTAAACCCAGGCACGAGTTTTAAGCAGACCATGAACGTTTAAAACTAACTTAAAACTAAAGGCAAGCAAAATCGTTTTCTCCGTCATATTTATCGTTGGCAAAACTAAAACTGGAGTAAAAAAGCCATTTGTTCATGCTACAATTACAAGGTATGAAGTGCAACAGAAAGTTAAGACAGGTTGGCACTTTATCATAAGTTTACATGGCTAAAGAGGTTAAAAAAAAAAAACATCACACAAAAGTTTTAAAAAAAATAAAAAGTTAAACTAAAGTTTATCCTGAAAGAAACTAAAATCCCCTACTTCTAGGAACATGTTGAGGCCAAGTAGTGCTTTGAGGAATCACTCCATAGGGTAGTCCTACATTTGGTTGCACGTTGTTACCATTCGCAGGAGCATTCCACTGAGGGCGAAAATTTCTTTGTCCATATGTCACATTCATAGGGGCTTGATGATATTGTGTTGGCATCATTGGTTGATGGGGTGAACCCGCAAATGATTGATTCATCATGTGTGGCCTCAGGTTAAAATTGTGCATTGTTTGCTGAGTAGGAAACTGATTCTGAGAGGTTTGGGTTTGAGGCTGCCACTCAGGTATATCATCATCATCATCATTCCACGGTTGAATTGTTCCCCCAAATTTATCCTGCCAATTTACTGACGATACATTTGCTTTATTTTGACCATATTTGTGTACAAGTTCCCTCATTTGTTCTGCAGCATGCGGTGGAGCTTGGTTAATCGGGCGCAATGAGACCATTCCTGGCCCCATCGGCTTTTGGACCAAGTGTGATTTATTTGAGCTGCCGGAGAAATTGTACTCCGGGAGGTCATCATCGGCTCGGGCCGCTGGTGGCCCGAATCCTGGAGGAATGTCATCGTCATCATCATCACACGGAGGTCCAGTATCGGTGGTCTTAATGCCCGGAGGGGGCACTGCATTATGATGGGTAGAATTAACATTCACATTAGTATCTTGCTGTCTCCTAGTGAAGTATTGTTGTCTTTTAGAGCTATTTTTGTGATGTGATGAAGTGGTGGGAGATATAGACGAAGTAGTTATATTAGTTTTTCTCCATACAATAACACCAATTAGACCATTATCAATAGAATTAACTGCCTCAATTTGTTCCTTTGGAAGTATGTTGCTGAGCATTTCAACTGTTCTCTTATGAGGAGGGCAAAAGTAAAGTTCTACTCCATGCACAGGCTCTGCAAATCCCACTCTCTCATCCGAAATGTACGAGTCAGCAACCTGCATGCAAAATTATCTGATATATCAGAATCAATCTGTAGCTAAAAAGTACAGATGCCAGCCAATCTAATAATAGTTACCTCTCGGAGAATTGATTGCCCCTCAGTTGACGAATCCTTGGAAACAAAATGTAAAACCTGAAATTCAAAGTAACTTTTTTAGTTGTACATACCCAGAATATAAGTCACGTGATAAAGTTTCATCATTTACAAGGGTTTCCTTATGGTAATATAGCATCAAACAGCGACCAACGTAAGGCAGCAACACCAGATTATTTAACCACGTTCGTCTACATTCTATGTTACAACATCCTAATGGTCCACAGTGCATCTCAACGAAACTAATCTAGAAAGTCAGTTTGATTTCCCCATTAAAATATGTGAAAATTTTAGGGAGATTTTTAAAACGTTTTAATATAAAACTCAGTCTTGGATCATGAGAACGCACCCATTTTTCATTTTATCTATGTCAAAATATTGAAACTTTTACTTTGCAATTTCGTGGTAAGAAGACTATCGGCAAAGGGTAGAGAAACTTTTTTATTAAGGTAAACCAGATTTCGGAATATGTTCACCAAAAACAGTTCAATTTTATTAATATATTTTAGCAGTCACGAATTTCTATTCCCACAGCAACAAAGTTTAATTGCTTTATAACTTGTCGCCCCAAAAAAATATCCCGTCCTGCCTGCCTTGAAAACTAAGCGTTATTTGTCATTCACAACCACCAAATACTACTGCCTCCTGATATCTCAGCAATAAAGGCAAACCGACAGAGAATTTGTGCAACTACAAATACCACAATAAAGAAATGCAATGACAGGAAAGAATTAGGCATCAAATAGCAACATAATGTTCTTTTTTTCTTTTTTAATAAGTGATTCCTGTACAGATGGAGAGATCAACAGAGAGGAAACGAGTCTAGCACAACAAAAGAAAACTTGAGATACCATGATTGCACGACTTCTTGACAGTCGAAGCTCTAGCAGGAATTTCTCAAATGCATCAAGTCGAACCCTTCCTTTGATCTCTAGAAACCCAGGCCAGTCTTTAGCAGAAGTTTTCTCACCACTTCACAATGAATACAATGTAACATCAGAAAAAACACTGAATTACTTCTCATCAAACAGTACATAACTGGTATTTAAATGATACGATGACAATAAATGATAAATATTACTTCACAACCACACTAACAAAAGCAGAATTCACTTTTTCCTTCTAAAATGGCATGAAAGAGCACTTTAAGTAAAAACCATAGCCCTTACAAAAGGGGCGCAATTAAGACTGAGATCCTAGTCTCGAGAAATCTCATGAGGCAATTTTCATAAATGCATGCATATATGACTAAATTATCCTTCTACACGATACACCACTGACCTCGAGTTCAATTTAAAGTTTGAAACAGTGAACACAACAGACCACATCAAATAAGGATACAAAAATATTTAATGCAAGATTACATGCAGGATTAAACAAAATCACAAGTCAATGCCAATAAAAAAGAGAATGCAAAAGCATAAATGAATAAGGCATAGGGAGTAATCTAAATTAAAAGAAGTTGCTTGGTCAAATAATCACATCCCAAACTATGTTATCAATAGCGGCCGCGAAAGCGGCGGGGCAGTCCCCTTCCGCAATGGTGGGTTGGAGCGCCGACAGTTTTGTAGTAGGGGTTGGGGCGGGGCAATCGCACATCAAATCGTTGGTTGGGTGCTTGATAGCGCAACATCTGCTGTTCTGCGCATCCTTTTAGGGTTTACTTCAATTCTGATTGTTTCGGTCACTTATTGGGGGCATTATTGACTTTTCTGCCCTTCAGGCTAAAGCTGCCACTGCCACCCATTTAAAAAGACAAGCCCTATTTTTTAATTGTTCTCTCTCCAAAAACTACAGAGACGTGATTACGAATGTGCCGACCCTGTTTGCTCACGACGCTTCAGCCACCGCCTCCAGCAATTTCATGCCAGTTTCCGGCATGCTTCATCCCTCTTTTTTCCCCTTTCCCTCGGTTCTGATTTTCTGCGCTCCATCCCTCTATTTTTCTCACCCTCTGTTCTGTTTTTCTACACAGTATTGTGGCTGCCATGGCTTTTCCTCAGCCACTAGAAAATCAAAGAACTTCCTCCTCAACCAATACTGGTTTGGTGAAGACAGATTCTGATTAGGTCATTCGGCATTTGGGATTTACTTTTGGAATGTTTTTGCTTTACACCTATTGGATTAGTTTTTTTTTTTTTTTGCATGTTTTCATGTGATTATAACTATAGAATTATGATTACTCATTAAAACCAATGAAAGTGTGTTTGATTTTAGGTAATTTAAAATTTGTGCACATATTTGAGTATCGTATGATTTAGCATATTTAGTCATGAATTTTGCTGTCTAAATTTTGCTATAGTGGCCATCCCGCAATCTGCTATAGTGCTTTGGGGGCCGGCCACTATGCACCACTATCCGGGATTGATAACTATGATCCCAAAGTAAAAAACCACAACATTCTCCAGCCCCTCTATTATCACACCCTGATATATGGACAGATTAACAACTTCCATAACATTGGGGAATCTATGCTTAAGCTTTTAAAGGGATTCCATATCCTCATTACAACCTCCAGTAGATGAAAAAATGGAGAAATGGAACAATCAAAACTGCATCAATACATGCACAGAAGTTCACAGGAAAATATCAACTTATCATAAAGACACGCAAACAATTAGTAGACTACCTTTTGAAGACGCTCATGACTGAATGAGTGATAGAGATATTCACTTGAAGCATTCCCTCCCAGAGGCATTCACCCTTAGTGAGGACAGCAGTTTTTGAACACGTATTATCAGCAAGGAACTGACTGGCTCGCAATTCAGCACCACTGGAAGCAGACTTTTTGTCATCACAAGACCTCTCTTTGGTGTGTCCATCAGTTGGCTTCTTTTCAGCTTGACTCCCACCTCTTATATCAGTCGAAATGGGCCCTGATTCTGCATTAACCCTTTTTTCCTCATCAGCATCTGAATTCACAGATGTATTTTGAACCTTCTCAGACTTATCAGGGGTGACATCAGCTTGCTCTCTTGGAGTTAAAGCGGAAGATTTTCGTTTAGATTGAAGCCCAGAATCATCCTTTTCTGAAATAGGTGACACTTTTCCAGTTTCAATAGGTAAATTTTCAAATGGTGGCTCAGAGTGAAGGGATTCCATGAATTCATCGAGAGAGACAATTTGGGGAAGAAAGTCAGGGTCCTTCAACGCATCATCGGACATGAGCCCTTGCATTGGATCTGTCCCATCGTTGGCAGCAATGGTAATGGAAAACGGATCATCCTTTGGTAAATTGCTCTTCTCACTATCAATGTTCACATCACCTTTCATCGCATCAGATTTGGAAGAAGTGCCATCCGTATCCTTTTTGATTGCTCGGCTTCGATCGGCTGAGGTTATGCCACCTGAAACCTCCTCCACTGGGACATTGTCATCATGATCAACTTCCACTTGAAATTCACCTTTGTGTGTCTTCTTGACCAAACGTCTAATGTCAACATCTGAATCAGGTAAAACCACCATTTGAGCAAGCTCCTCGGCCTTGGCTATCCGCCACTGACTAAGCTCCTTTGAAGCAAGTTCCTCAGCGGTCATGGAACATAATTGCTCTGGGGGAATTTGACCAGACATAACCCTTTCTCTAAGTTCAGGATTATTGCGATCTTTCAAATTGAATAAAAGAGACCTCCCCTTCTCTTTGTACTTCTTATTCACACCTCCAAACAGTTTGAAGAGTTCTTCTTCTATCCTTGAAGCTAAAAGTTCGGGCAAAAGGACCGTCTCCTTAGAAACACCTGTTTCCTCAGGTTCTGATCTATGCTCGATATTTGTTTGGCCTTCCCCTTGATTTCCCATGTCCACCATATCAGACAATACCCAGGTAAGACCATTTCCTTGCAAAAGTTCATCTTTCACAAAAAAACTGTCACTGAAAGGAACATCATCAGTAGTCAAAGTGTAACCTGATTGAAAGTCTTGCTTATCACAGTTAAATACTGGCATTGAACTCAGAATGTTGTCACTGTTCGATACATCTGTGGATCCTACTTCATAGTCCTTGCATTTTTCAGAAAATCCCCCATCAAGCATTACATTCCTTTTGCCTTCTCCTGCCACATGATCAATGGAACCAGCCACAGCAAAAGTGGAATTAACAGACTGAGAAATGTCCTGCCTTTGCTCCAGAGCAGTATTAATGGATGCGGATGCTGATCCAGCACACTGAGAGCTGTTATCTAGTTTACCCTGAGTGTTGACAGCATCAGTAAGTGTATTATTGCTTGAGGAAGGAGGCTTATCTTGCTGAGAAACCAAAGCCAGAGCAGCGGCTAATGACTCTCTCATCTTGGACCTAACACTTTCAGATGATTCAGCTTGAACCTTGGAGGACTGTTTTATCTGTGTATTCTGACTTTTCGAATTCACTGACCGAGGAGTCCCAGATTTATTGGAAGAGGTATCCATTTGTGTCTTTCTCTTACTAGAAGCTGCAGAATGCTGTGGCCTGGAGGCATTTGACAGTGACTGCATTTGAGAAGAACCTTTAATGGATGCATTAGATGCTTGCTGCAGCCAAGGTCTATGTCCCATTTGAGCAACCCGCTTGTTCGACATCACAGAGTTACTGGATGACAATTCCATTGGTGCCTTACGCTTGGGAGTTGTAGACAGTTGCTGTGGTGATTGTTTGTTAGGTATGAGAATCTGATGCATTCCAGGATTACTTACTTGAGCTTCTGCCCGCCCACTCTGCATAACTGAAAGGGGTAAGCCCTGAGTCCTGGGTTCACCGGGCATGGCTCTTGGTAATCCACCATGATTATTAGAGGTTCCCTGTTGCTGCGACATGGAATCAGTGGACACAGAACCCAGGAGTCCCATTTCCATCTGTCTCCCTGATGAGTTCAGAATGGGGTCCAGCTGAACCATCTGCATGCTTGATATTGGCTCGGAAACCAGATTGTTGGACATTCCAAGCTGGTATCCTTAACCATAAAAAACACACCTGAAACAGTTCATAAGCTCAATTCAAATCACACGACAGAAGAACAACACACGTATCAAACGAAACACTCTAAACGTCTCAATTCAAGATACATGAAATATAATCCCTAGGTATTTACTCTGAAATCTTACAGTGAAACCCAAGGAACCGATGAAATTAAATTAAAATAACCATTTATTCATTGAATTAAAGCTAAAAGGAATAACGTTAGCTGATTTTCCAAAAATCCAACCGTGAAATCTAATTGAAAACCCAGGCAATAACGAGAACAAGAAGCAAAAGCAATTCTATGTTTCTATGAAAGGCGTTAACAAATCGATGGAATGAAAAAGAGGAATGAGTAAAGAGGTACCTTGAGAGCGCAATATATTGTGATGTAGTGGAAGGAAACTCGTATTTATGGGCGCCGCTGAAAGCAGAGTGCTTCACTGCAAACCCTAACAGGAACAGAGGATTCGCTCGATGGAAAATGGAAGAAGGCAATGACGATAACAACTCTCCCAATATTAGCCGCTTCTCACGTTCTTGATTCTTCTAATGTTTATCCTAAAACGCAGCGTTGTACCGCGTAAGTTTTTAAATACATTAATTAATAATTAATAATTAATAATAATAAAAAAAAGAGGCAAAATGCACGTTTTGATCTTATATCTATTATGCGCACTTTGTTTTCGTCATCTTTTTTGGGTTATATTTTGTTGATGTGTGTCACTCCGTTACGAGGTAATTTGACTCCGTTCTTATGGTTCACGTATATGTTATGATTTTTTTTGATTTGAAGATAAATGACGTAATTTGTCTCTGTTCTTTTTAGGTAAATTCTGTTAACGGGTGTGTCGGGGTCGACGGATTAAACCAAACTAAAACATTTATAAAAGATACAGGACCAAAATGTAACCAAAAAAAATATGAGACCGAAATAAAATGCACATAAAAAATACATAACCAAAAGGTGTATTTGACCTAAAAAATAATATATTACCCGAACATTATTTTGTACAAAAACTAACCAAAATTGCTGTTTAATAATTAAAAAATAGAAATATATTAAAAAATCTTTAAAAAAATAAAACTTGCCATTTTAACTTTTAGGCAATAACAAAATTAATATAGCATATTTAATTATTGTTTCTTAATATTCAGAACAAAAGCTCAACGCGAAAATAGAAATACCAAAGATATTTTTCCTTAGAAAATAATAAACGGGACAAACGAAAAAAATGACTAAGCGAAAATAGAAACATCAAAGATGTTTTCCCTCAAAAACATCGGCGAAAGACAAAGGAATTTATCGCAACTCAAAAAAAAAAGTAAACAAGCTTAACGGTCACTTATCATTAACACTAAAATATATAATAAATAAAAGTAAAAAGATAAAATTAATATTTTAAAATTAGAATGGGTGCTAGGAACATAAACTCTAAAAAATATAATGAATAAAGGTAAAACTATCATCTTATAATTAAAATAGGTGAGTAATGTCTTGAACCAAAATATTGATGAAATAGGTAATCGTAATTGAAATTTAAATTTCAAGAAATAAATGTTTTTTAATAATTGAAGGGATAAGTATAATAGTAAGTTGATATAATTATCCTTAAATTATATAATTAATTATAATTTTTTTTAAACAAAAGTCCATTGCCAAATTGATTAATATGAAAAACATTACTAATATTTTTTTGTTAAAATAGTTATAGAATTTGTGGGTAAACACTACGCCAACGGTTATTGAACCGTAGGTATAGATAATTAAAAAAAATTAGAAAAAATAACACTTTTGGTCCTTAACTTTTTGTGCCGATTTACTTTGGTCCTTAACTTTTTTTTTATTCATTTTGGTCTCTTAACTTTTATTTTAGATTCAATTTGGTCCTTATCGTTACTTCCGTCAAGACATAATACAAGTGTCCAAATTGAACAGTAGGGACCAAAATGAATAAAAAAAAGTTAATGGACCAAAGTGAATTTACGCAAAGAGTTAAGTGACCAAAAGTATCATTTTGCCAAAAAATTAATAGGCAATATCTGTGGTTATACAACCGCAGCTATAGCTAAGTATAAAAAAAATAAAAAATCCTAATGTTTGCGATTGTGTAACCCCAACTATAGGTTATGTGCCTATAGCTACGCATCCAACGTCTGCGGTTGGGAAACGTAGGCATATGCTAAATTAAGTGTAGGCATAGAATAAATTTGACATAGTTAAAATAAGAACACAAAAGACGAAAACAGCAAAGAAAACAAAACAAATTAAAGGGAAGTGAGCTATTGTGATCTTAAAATATATATTGTCATCCTTTTCATTATTATAATAATATTATATTAATATTTTTATTTCATTCATTATAAGATAAATTTATAATTAAAAAATATTTGAAGAATAGTGATAATTATTGTTATTAAACCTGGTCGATCATCGACTCAATCGTGTATTGAGTTGATGAATCAATTGGTTAACTCGAGTGTCTCAATTAAACTGATCAATTTAAATACTTGTTAAATTATAAAAAAATACTTAAATTTAACATATCCACACTCAAACAAAAACATAAACATTAAACTCAAATAAATAAAATATATAAAAATAATATCAGTATAAATTATTATTGTACTTTGAATTATAATAAATAATATACTAAATTAAAATTAGTTATTATATTTTAAATTATAAGATTGAATTACACAAAAAAAATTATTATTGAAATTAAAAATCATCCATACACTAATTTATTTATGATATATATATATTATAGTTAGCATATCTTTAAAAAAAACCATGTTTGCTTAGTGGTAGAATATGCTCTAAGTAATTTGTTTGTCGCATTCTCAAACTAATCTTTTAACTAAACAACAATTACTAGCATGTTGACCAGGTTGACTGGTTTATTCTCGCTTAGATAGGCCGGCCATGAGATTAGGTCACAGGCTAACCGGTCGGATAGGCCGGTTCTACCCCGAGTTTAATAACAATGGTGACAACAATATCATCCTTAAAGAAAACTTATTTCAAAGAATTTATTTAATAAAAGATCATTGTTTCCATTTGATAAAAAAAATAAAAAATAAATAAACTATGTTTTTGAACTATTTTAAAATTAAGCTGAAATTTTCTCATACTCATTTAAGTGCAAAATTCAATCTTAAAATGCTGAAATTAATCCTATCAACGATTAGTTGTGAGTTCTTCGTGCGGTTTGAAAGTCTCTAGCTCATTTAAAACTTATAGTCTCCGCCTGATAGATTATTTTAGACCGTATTTTTTCTATATTCAATAAATTAAAAATTAATTTGAGCAGGAGAATTTTTTGGGTGTGAGTTTGTGTTACGTTCTTAATTGTATTTTATGTGAGGCCACTCACGACACTACTCATTTATTGCTTCTCTATTATAATGCATGTCAGGATGCATGGGTATTTTTAATTCGTTTGGCCTATCTTTTGATTCTCATGGTCAATTATGGCATCTCTTTTATCTTTGTGCAGATTGTTTGGAGGATAATGAGTGCAAAATTTTGGGATGATCATTTGGATTGCCACTATTCACACTCATTTTTAAGAGTGAGTGTTCAAGTTTAATTTGAGATATTAGATTATATTAAGATTCACACATGAAATTGGGTTGGAGTAAAGGGAGATTTTTGTTTAGTGTTATCCTCTCAGAGTACTTTAGTGTTCATTGATTAAAATATTTGTTTATTGATAAAAATAAATAGAGAAACAGGTCTAAAATATTTAGCATTACACGAGTTTGTTTGATTTAGTAATAGTAGAATTAATTTTGTATCAAAGTGATTTTATAAAACTGAGTTTGTGTAAAGCTAATTTTAAAATAATATGATTTATGTTTAGAATTTTTTACTTAAAAATAAATTTGATGTATAAACATAATGTAAATTATTGAACTTGACGTAAAAGAAAAGTTAAGTGCCATAACTAACCAACTAACCAAAATCAAGTTAAGTGCTTCAAAATAAATTTTCCTCTCCAACGATGTTTTACCAAACATGCATGTATGTCATTGAACTCAAATCTTTAAATCATCCATGGAGTGAAGGAAGTGAACTAAATTGGGAAAATTACGTTAACATATAATGAGGCTAACGCATATAACATCAAGATTTAGGGCTTGTTTGATTTCTCTTTTTGAAAATAGTTTTCTGTTTTTATAACAGAAAACTAAAAATCTCGTTTAGCAGTCAAGTTTAATACAGTTTTCGGGAACAGTTTTTGTTTTTCAGTATTTAAAAACCAAAATATTAAAACATCTCAAACATGTTTTGGTTTTTAGTATTCAGTTTTCTGAATTTACACACAAATTTGTATTGAAAACTCCCCTCACTTTTTTTTGAAAACTGTTTCTGAAAATTATTTTATAATACAATTTTTAAAAACTAAAAATCAAAACTGTTTCAAATAAGCCCTTAATATGTTTTTTTAAAATTATATTAACAATTTTAAACTTAGTAATGTGTGCAAATTTACGAAAAAATTGGTGAAAAAAATAAACTTTAAAGTAGGGGTGAGTTTGAATTAGTTCAGATTTAAAAAGATTTTATGTCCAAACTAATTAAATTTAAATGAATTAGGTTGATTTGAGTTTTTTTATTTTTTAAATGAAATCCAAACTGAACTAATCCAAAATAATTTGAGTTTGGTTGGGTAATGTACTTAGGTTAACTTTAAAAAAAATCCTAAAATAAAATCTTAACAAAAAATCCAAAATGGGAAATTGTTAAATTTTATTAACTTATATATTATTTTGTTACCAAAAAAACTTATATATTATTTGCTCAATGTCCTATTATATTTATTAAAAATATAAATATAGTTCTTATTAAAAATTATTTGCTTAGCATTTGTAATTACGTTTGATGTAATAAATATATTCTAGTCAAATAATTTTTTTTATAGTAACAAATAATGATTAATGAATTAAGTTATCTTTATTATATAAATATCATTAAAAAAGATTTTAAAATGAATATCAATTGTATCTAGTTAAAAAACTTTAAAAAATTAATTGACAAAGTGTTTGAGTTGGATTGAGTTTGTTTGGATTTGAAACTCAATACTTAAACCAATAGTGTTCAGGTTTTATAAATTAAACATAAATTGAACCAATGACGTTTAATGTAATAAATATATTCTAGTTAAGTAATTTTTTTTATAATAACAAATAATGATTAATGAATTAAGTTATCTTTATTATATAAATATCATTAAAATAGATTTTAAAATGTAGATCAAATGTATCTAGTAAAAAAGCTTTAAGAAAATTAATTGACAAAGTGTTTGGGTTAGATTGAGTTTGTTTGGATTTAAAAATCAATACTTAAACCAATAGTGTTCAGATTTTATAAATTAAACATAAACTGAACTAATGACTCGAACAACCTAATTTTACAAGTTTGGATTGGATTATTTATATTGGCAATTAGAATTAGACCAGAATCAAAATTCACCCGTATTTTAGAGAAGAGTAAATATAATGTGTTATGTGTAAAAACCTACCGACCTACAATGTATAGATTTAATTATAGATTTAATATACAAAAATCTAAAAGGAAATTGTTGAAATTTCCTGGCTTCTTGACCACAATAATGTAATTTTTTATTTTATTTACTAAAATAATGTAGAAAATAAACAATCTACCAATATGGGTATTTTGACCAAAAAAATAGTCAAATTTTGTCTTTTTGCCTTTTGTCCTTTTTTGTTTTTCGTCTTTTTGCTTTTCGTCTCATTTTGTTTTTCGTCTTTTTGTTTTCCGTCTTTTTACTTTTCGTCCTTTTGCTTCTTGAATTCTGCAATTCTCTGTTTTGGGTCTTTCCACACTGCAACCCTTTCAATAACTTGATTTTTAGTCGCTGTATCAATCTTTAGATTTTTCAGTTTAGCGTTTATCTCTTCAAACGCAACTGCAAGATCTGAAGACTGTTGCTTTGCAACTATTAAATTAAGTTTTTCATGCAACCCAATTAATAACTCAATAATAGTGTTATTCTGTTTTGCTATAGAACTTATAGCAATATTTGTAGAACTTTTAATAAATCCTTCTGCTGGTGACAAAATCTGAGTGGTACTATCAAGTGCTCTTTGATAGTCTTGATTTTGTTCGGTCATGCCAAGAATGTAGATATTTTAATATCTACGCGCTGTATTACAGATTCAAGAGTCTGCACTCTTTCCTCTAATTCTTTTGCTAGTTGAACAGTTTCTTGTTCAATCTTTCTAGGTTTTTGATCTATTCTTATTAATAGATCCTCTGTATCTTTCTTTGTTGGCAACTTAGAAAGATATGACTTATCAGATTTAAATATTAAAGAATCAACTTTGACGGTTAACTCTTTAATTGCTGTTTTACAAAAAGTGATTTTTCTGCTTAGAGGTTCTAAGCCTTGTAAAGATGATTCAACTAGAGAGATTTTCTCTTTCTGTTTTTGGTACAGGTTGAGCAAAGACTTAAAGACTGAAGAATTATTATCTTTTTCAGATTGCAGATATATAAAATAGTGTATGAAATATCCAAAATACAATTAAGTTGAGCAAACACAGATGACAGAGTTATGTTGATTTCCTGCAGTATGATACGTATGTTTGAAATCTTTTTTATTATCATGAAAACATATTAGATTAACATGATCAGTAGTTCCTCCTCTTATATTTCTTGGGAATTCTAAATCTAAATAATCAAGTCTACCTCTTTCAGTCATTATTTATCCTGTAGTTACCTATCCATCAGGTGCAAACATCGTTTCCAGCATGGTCTTATCTTCTTGCTATGGTACTAAGATTGCCTTCCTTAGCCTTCGGCTATACAGGACTCATAATCTTGAAATTGGTTTTAATGATTCAAAAGAAATAAATATGGAACCACTTATCATATTAATAATATCATGATTTTATGATAACAAAAAATAAGATCAAATATAGCTCATACTAACAGTACTCTCAACATAATAAGTTTAGTTCGTCATACCAAGTTTGCTCTGATACCAAAAATAGGTAAGTGCAGAGGAAAATGAATTCATACCTTTCTCTTCTCTAAACTTCCTGTACTCAGAATAGCGCAAGATAAAGATAGTAGGCGCAAGGATCAAATAGAAAGGATTTATTTAGGGAAGTAAGTGGTTGTACTGAACAAGGTGTGTTTTCAAACTAACCATTGCATTCCTTTTATAGGCAAACATAGACATACGGACTTGAAATCCGGATTTGAAACTAAAAATAAAAATACAATAATTGAGGTAAGTGGGGCACAGCTTTTCTGAAAGTAGATGCTTTCAATAGTGATTGAAGGCCACACTTGTACAAACTTTAAACAAAAACCATACACGTAGAAAGAAAACAGTAAAAAGATAAGGAGATGAGGATTCCTTCCTTATTTGAAAGCTTTGCTGTTTTTCGTCTTCTGCCGACAATGCTGTTTGACGTCATTGCTTACGTCATTGATGACTCAGCTTTCCATGAGGTCTTCCAGCTCAGCCATCAGGTCTTCTTCTTCATTCAGATTAGGTGCTTCAGATGTTGAAAGTAGATCCCAAACGCTGTTAAGATCTGGATGTGGTCGCTTGAGAGGTGCCCAAATCTTCATTGTTTATGTTTCTCCAAGTAGTTGGAATTTATTTCCGAGATCATGAGGAAAGTTGTTATAGACTCTTTCTTCTCGAACATCTTGATTATCTGGTTGATAATACAGAATTGAATCCGTAAAGAACATACTTGAGAATTCTGTGAACATTCCAATAACCAAATGATGCTATGCAGGAATAAATTTTCCTTGTATCATCTTCGGAGATAATGAGTAAACTCCAAGTCTATATGGGGGCCTTGGCCTTAGGTCTGTTTGATTACAACAGGAATTAATAATCTTCTGTGCCTTTGGACCAAGAAAATCTGGTGCTAAGCGAAAGGTTAGATAGTGAATAAAACCATAATGAAAGCATTCTGAAATTATGGCTTCATCAATTCTATCCGCACTGGTCACCCTAAGTAGCACTGGTGAGGGTTGTAGAGGGTATTCTTTGTCGAAATATTCTGAGTATTGAACAAAGGTAAAATGAGGATAGGGTAGACGAGCTTCTTTTCTACTTTGCTGCAGAAACATTTGCATCCCAATGAGGTCTGCATCTAAGCTAGACTCAGCCTTTTGAAAGATGTCCTGTTGGATTTCTAGAGGAAGATCTTGTAGAAAACTTCTTCTAAATCTTGAATCTAGGTTCATCATCCAGCTCTACTTTTCAAAGGGAATGGTCTCAACTTCTTGCATCGCATCGATCATATATTCCGCTCAGTTAAGTTCTTCTTCCAATTCTCTAATTTTTTGTGAGAATTGTCTAACTTCTCTTTCTCTGCCTACTCTCATTCTAGAACACATTCTCCTTTCATGGTCTAGATTCTTTCTCAAGACTAGATTTGAAATTTGTTCAAACTCTTGTTCTGGTCCTCGTTTCAAAGTTTCAATGAAAAAATCTGCTTCCTGTTTAGAAAGCGTTTTTGTTGAAGATTTTAGGAAATAATCTTCTGCTTCTTTAATGGCATCTTCTAAAGAAAAGAAACCTTTAAAGACTGGTTTTGGAGATTTTCCTATAGCTTTCATGAGAGAACCATAGCTTTTGTAGAGTCCCAGTTTTTCTCCTTAAAAAAGAACATAAGCCTTTTTCTGTGGTTTTTCCAAATCATTGGGGCTCATTTTTTGAGAAATAATAATTAAGTGCATTTAGAGCATTTAATTTTGCTGTTGGTGTACTTGCTCGACGAAGAGCAGTTAACAACACCTGCTGCTCTTTTAGAATAGGGCATCCATGTAATGGTTTAAACTGTTGAGGATGATCCTCAAGTAAAATAGGGAGTTGCTGTTAACCAAACTGAAGCGTTGGATATCCTTCAGTTGTTGAGGCTGGTTTCTTGCCTTTGTCTTGTCCTGCCATCTTTAAAAAATGGGATTTGTTAGGATTAATCTAGACAACAAATCTGCTACATGATTATCTTTACCAGAAATATGTTCAATTTTTACATCAACACCTATTCTGCAAACATTATCAATAAAATTTACCCATCTGTTTTTAGAAAGTCTGTTGGTGTTCATGTTATGATAAAATTTTACTATGGCTTGACAATCAGTTCTTAATGTAAATTCTTTTTTATCTAAGAGAAAGATTCTGAATTTTTCGAAAGCAAATATACAGGCCATTATCTCAGCATCAATGGTGGATATATTGGTTTTATAAGTTCCTGATGCATACCTGGTTATCTTTTCTTCAGATATTCTTGAATCCTTATTAGGTTTCCATTTAAGGATGGCACCTCATCCTTGTAAGGATCCGTCTGTTTGGATAATAATGTAACTATCCTTAGGAGGGAAATCAAGAGGAGGAAGACTCTTAATAGAATCTTTAATTTTCCTGATGATTTTCCAATCCTGACTGTTAAATCTTCTCTCACCATGTAGAGAACATTTATTGTACAAACTACCAGTGAGTTTGCTTAAGTTAGGGATATAATTTCTTGCATAATTTAAGATCCCTAAGAGTTGTTGTAAACCTTTCAGTGTTTCAAGGTTTTGTTCTTCAAACTCTAGGATTTTCTTGACAATATGGGGTTGAAGTTCAACCTTTCCATTTCTAATTTGTAGTCCTAAGAATTCAATTCTTGTAACACCGATTTTTAACTTATTTTTTGATAGAACAAGTCCTTCTTTTTCACATATTTCAAAAAATATTGAAAGGTGTTTAAGGTGTTGTGAGATGTCTTCAGAAAATACAAGGATATCATCCATGTATGCTATTATGAAATCATCATGCTTGTGAAAAATGTTGTCCATTTTTCTTTGAAATACTGTTGGTGCATTCTTTAAGCCAAATGGCATAACAAGCCATTCAAAGTGTCCTTCTGGGCAAAAGAATGTGGTCCAAGGAATGGACTCTTCTTCCATTGCTACTTGATGAAATCCAGATTTTAAATCGAATTTGGAATATACCCTTTTTTCGCGGATTTTTAATAGCAAGTAATCAATACCTGGAAGAGAATATTGATCCTTATGAGTGTTGTCATTGAGTCTCTTGTAATTATAAACCATTCTTGATTTACCCCTTCTTTCCTTTCCGTCAATGACTTCTGTCCCTGATAGAACAATAAAAGTTGTTGTTCGATGTCTAGAATTCGATTTTCTAATAACACCTAGGTTAAGGAGGTTTTGGATGTGAGTCCTATACTCCTTCTGCTGTTCTGGTGATGGGATGATGGGCTTGTCTTGTATTATCAAGTCTGGGTTGATAATTTCTAACTTACAAAGGATCTTATTTTTCTGCCAGTGTCTTACTGGGTTTTCACCTATATACTGTAATTGTTCTAACCTATTCAGGACCGACATAATTTGTTGTTCAAAATGTGTCATTGATCCTAGGTCATACAAGCACAATTCTCTGTTTAGTACCTCAATTTCCTCACTTGTGGGTACTAGTTCTAATTCTTCTGTTATTGCTTCTGAGACATTACAAGAAGCATAGGGGGATGCTTGGATTGTATCAGCCTTTTTGTAAAGTTTTACAATTCCTGCTTCTATCTGTATACCTCCTTTGAAGTTATAGATGAAAGACATTCCAATAATTAATTGGATTTTTCTTTCTGCAAATTCTCCTATCCTTAAGGGGATAATGTAAGTGTAGGGCATGAGATATTCTTCTTTGTTGAAGATTATCTTAGCATTGCTTAATCTATGATTAGTTGTTTCTGATCCTCCTAGACCATTTACTATCATACGTTTGTCTGTTTGTTTCCAACACTTCTTAGGAAACACTTCAGTGTCTATGAAACAACGGCTTGCTCCCGTGTCAATTATTGCTTGTAACACTCTTTTCTCCCTCTGTTGTTACTATAACACTACAATTCAAGAGATTATTCTGTAGAGCTGCGTGTCTTTGTATTGAAGCACAAATTTCGTCATCACAATCTTCCAAAACGGGTTCTATGTTTTCGGGATACATCTTCTCCTTTCCGGGGTTTTTAGCGAAATTTGGGCTCTGCTGCTCTTGTAAGGCTGCTTCAAGGGCAAACACTCTATCTTGTAAAATCTGTATTTGTTGCTGTAAGTCAAGTATATACTTGGCTTGTTCTTGAACTAAAACAGAAAGGTTTGTTTTGTTCTTTGGAATTTCCATCTTAGGTTTAATCGGGATGGATAAGTTTAGAATTCGCTGAGCGTCTGGGATACATACTGTTAGACTGCATGTATCACAATGCGCATTGTTACTGTCTGGAGTTAAGAGACGACAGATGTAGCATTTTCTATGCATTTCATCTAGTTTTAGATAAAATTGTCATTGATGTGAACAATCTTGTTGTTCTTTAGAGAGCACAGATGGTGTTCTCCACGCTGGCTGTGTTACCATCATCATAAAGGATGACTGATCTTCGAAAAGGTTTATGAAATCTTTTCGAGCTTGTTCTTCTTCAGGATCTTCATATGAACAGATGTCTGAATTTGCTGGATCCTCATCTTCATCAACACTCACTATGTCCCAATCTTGAGGTAACTCAAGTTCTTAGTAAACCGCAAGACGTTCTCTGTTGACTCTTCCTGATTTACATGATTTGCAAAATGTCCTGCTTCTCCGCAAATGTAACACTTGCATTTAGTGTTTCCTGGCTTTTTAGTTTTGAATTTATGAACATTATTCTTGTGAGGAGTTCCTTTATAGTTAGTCGCTCTCCTAAGTGGTCTTTTGGGGCGATAATGACTTCTATAAACTCCTGGGACATCTATGTTCTTTCAAAATGAAAAATTCTTTGCTTGTCTATTGATTTCATTTTGTTGACAAAGCTGTTGAAGTACGTCGAATACAAACTTTTTTCTGGGTGCTATCCCAACTGTTTGGTTAGGATATGCTTGATTCCATAATTCTATCATTTTGGAACCAAAA
Organism: Cyamopsis tetragonoloba; assembly: GCA_037177725.1. NCBI lineage: Eukaryota > Viridiplantae > Streptophyta > Magnoliopsida > Fabales > Fabaceae > Cyamopsis > Cyamopsis tetragonoloba. The sequence goes on from CM074119.1 coordinate 81,036,039, forward strand.
GGCGAGGGAAGTTTTCTAAAAAACTTCTCAGAAATCTCTGGTTGTAGGTATATCCTACCTGTCTTAGCTGCTAATTCCTCATACTGTGCTGCGTATTCAGCAAAATCCTTCATATCATTAATCGTCAGTTGTTCCAACTGTAGTAATGCTTGATCTTGCATTTGGGTGTGTCCTCTGTATTCATCATATCCAAGGATCATTTGCCTTACTTGTGTAGTCAGGTTGACAGTATCATTGGCTAGATTTACTAACTGTTGATACTCATCAGGGTAAGCAGCTCTCCATGATTGGAAAGTTAATTTTTCTGTTGGTCCTAAAAGGTTTTCAAAGTATAGAACCTTGTCAGAATTTTCTGCAAACTGTAGGGATGCTAAATGGGTTATAGTGGCAGATTCCCATGTCCTGATGGTGTCTTCCCATTTTGCAATGTTTACTGGTAGAACCAGTACAACTCCTTCTCTAGATTTTGCAGATGGTAATTCTATAGGATTAAGATCTAAGGGTCTTCCTATAGGTGTTGCTGTGTTAGTGGTCCACTGGTTTATTGGAGGGATTGCTATTGTTTTTCCTGCTCCTGGCCCAAAAGTGGGTTGTCATGTGGTTCTTGTTTGGGGGACTGAATTACTACTTTCTCCTTCCATAAACAAGTATTCATGCTTAGTAGGTTTCCTCTTGGGATATGGTAGATAATCATCCTCTATTTCTAAAATAAGACCTACTTCTTGCTGTTCAGAGAATGGATTACAAAATTCATCCTCTTCATCAAATCTAGGGGGTTTACTATAGTCTACTGGCTCACTTATTGATTCGCATCTATATTCATGGAAATACCATGGTTGAGTTTCTATAAATTTCTCATGGGATATTCCTTCATCCTGATTTGTAGTAATTATCAGTGCTGTCGAGATTCTTTCAATCTCTTCATCATCTTCATCTGATTCTATCTGAGGTCGAGACTCGTAGTCGTAGAATCGAATGCTGAAGCTATTTCGCCTCATACAAGATACTACCTTGGTTGGAGCCTTCACAATTTCCTTCTTTGGCATAGTTATTGTCCATTCCTCTTCATTAAGAAGATTTGGATCAAAATTCTTTCCTGGGATAGCTCTTATCCCTTTAGATCCTAGAAATTCAGCTATGTGGTCTATTTGGACCTTGAAATTTGGGGCAGCAAAATTGCTTAGTCCTGCCGTTACAGCTTTAATGAGAATTAAGTTTGCTTCTCCAGCTGTCATGCTTTCATAACCTTTGGTTTTTACTGTGATCATTACATGATTACAAAAATCAAATAATGAAACCCTATAATTCTTAGGAATAATGTAAACTAATTCATGATTTTCATGCATGTCGACTTCCATTGTCCCTATGACTGTTTTTGTAAGATCGTCACCAAACCTTGTATCTATTAGGGTGACTAAGACCTTAGCTCCTATATGTTCTCTGTGTAATCCGTAGATTCCTAAAAGAACGACTCCTAGATGGATAGTTTTGTAACCTGTTGCCATCAGCTTTCTTTTTTATTCTAAGTTTATTAGACTTAAATTCTTCTGTTCATTACCAACACACAATATAGCTTCTTCACTATAATGTTGATAATATTCCTATTTATTCTCAAAAAATTTGTGAGAATATAATACTTCAGCGGGAAGTATTTCTGCTTTTCCATGCCTTGCACGTTCTAGCTGTTGTTCCGGGTTAACAAGTTGTACCATTTCCATGGACTTGCGTTTTCGAAATATATTTTCTACTTTCTTATATACACTGTAAGGTCTGATAACATCCCTGTTATTCATAGTTGGGCTTCTGAGGGAACTACTCCTTCCTAGAGAACTAGAACACATTTTGAACAAACTAAATAAAAAAATTAATTTTATTCAGAAAAGGACAAATGAGAAAAGACGAAATTATAAAAATGCGTCAGAAAAACTCAAAGTGAGTTTGAGGCTTTGACTAAAAGACAATGCATGCCTACTTTAGTAAATAGTTATTTTTCTATATTTTCTAAGTAAATAAAAATAAAACTTATATTATTATGGTCAAAGTACCAAATTTTCTACCAAAATTAAGATGGCAAAACATTATAAACCATCGTGGTTTAGTATGGTGATTCCTTTGACCAATAAAAGGTATTATTTAGGTAAACATTTTCATTAGAAATGATTTATTATGATCTCTAGCTTCTCTATTGAAGTTTCGGGTATTCAATTGTTTTTAATGAAATAATTACAAATCACAATGTAATAATTGTAACTGGTTTTTTATTCCATTACAAATACAAATATATTACGAATAAACAAAGTTAATCTAGTCATCTACACAGTAGCCAAACTCTATGCTGGCAAAAAATAATGAATATTGTAACATACAATCTCGTAGATATATATAACTTACAAGAATTTAGACCCAAAAAAAATACTTCAAAGAATGAAAAGTGACTTCACTTTATGACAGATATTTTCAAAAATTCACATTTAGCAGCAAGCACTCTAGTCACTTTTTTTTTTCTTTTCTTTTTTCATTTTTCTCGTTCCTTTCCTTCTCTTTATTTTTTTCTACTAATAAGAACTTTAGTTTCTAAGCTAAGACAAACAAAACCTTTGTGCAAATACAATTTCCATTCACTTAAAAATACAATTCTTGTAACAGTAAGCTGCATTACAAGTGGGATACATAAGGCCATTTTCGTGAATCACTCTACTTAATTTTAGCAAGAGAAGGAAAACATATAAACAAAGAATGAAACAGAATGAACTTAATTTATACATGTATTTCATCAGAGGAAGAGAGTGGGCGGAAAAGGATTAGCTTTACAAAACTACAATGTGTGTATAAGACTATGTGCATGTTTGTATACATGTTTTGCTGCTAATCGAAAGCAAATCCACCAATTTTGTTACTATAATGGTGTTACAAGGGAATTCACAATCTCGAATTCCAAGGGTGTCATATGGAAACCCAACCAGTTTCATGCATATGACTAGATTACGATGAGGTATTGGCAGGGCCATTCTCAACCCTACTCTCACCCTGTTGTTGGGTGGCATCTCCCCTTGAGTTTGGTTCTGTTGCGTTCTCACCAACCTCAATCTTGCAAAGGGGACACAATGCATTTATCTTCAACCACTTGTCTACACAGTCTTTGTGAAAGAGATGAGAACATGGTAATTCTCTCAAGTCATCGTCATTTTCATACCTCGCCAGACATATGCAGCAAACCTGTAAACAACCACAAAAAAAAAACAATACAAGAAGACCACAATTAAGGCAAATAGATAACCTTATCGAACACAAAAGCAGCTTCTATAAGAGACTCAAAGAAACTTGAAAATTAGGATTGTAATTCAACAGTTAGCTTAAGTAGAGCACGCAATTGGGTTTCAAAAATCTCAATAACCATATGCACTAATGCATCGAAGATATATCTAACGATTGTTTGAATTCAAAAAATAAGAGACGATAAGATCAACAAAGCTAAACCTGAACAAAGAGAAAGGAAGAAAATAAATGGGTCTCTCGATTTTGTTTCAATTTACGACATGCTATTGCGTAGTAACCATGAATTACAAAATTGACTCTTGCATCATATTAACAAATACCAATTATCAAATAATTATATAAACTAAGCATGTGATTAAAGATTTTTTAAGTTAATGATAACAGGACCAACACCAAATCTACTGTTCATGGGATGGACTTGGTTCATGTGACCAAAAACTTCTCAAGATTCTTGGAGAACAAGAACACATTTATGAAAGACAACAATTACCCACTATCTTGAAGGGAAAAAGTATTGAATCTGAACAAGCCATAAACAAGTCTAAATTTGTTCCCTCCGTAGACAAATCTAAATAGTATGAAGTTTGACCATATACACATGAATTTTCATATGGAGAAAGTTCTTACAAAAATGAACATGGTCAAACTAGACAAACATGCTAGAATGTTATGAACTTTTTCACTATACTGTCCTAAAATAAGACCATATACTTACTGCATCTTCTCCAGAGATCGTGCGCTCTTTTTCAGTTCCTGCGGCCACAATTCCACCCTCACAAACAGGTGAGTTGTTTTCATCACTACTTTTACTTTTCTTCATTTTGAACTTGTAAGTCGGCAGAGCATCAATGGATTCATCGGTCGCACCTCGAGTTTGTGTCAGATCCTCTCTAGCCCCAAGGATAGAAATTATACACGGCAAACAACAACAAATTGTTGCGCACAGAATGAAGGGCATAGCATAACCAATACAGCTAAAAGTAAGAAACACTACACATAACCTGCCAAGCAAAAGGAGGCAATCATAATCTGTAGCCTTCGGGAAATCATAAGGTTAACTATGAGAGCTGTTGAAAGGCAAATATACTTGTATAAGTTGGGAGCATCACTAGCAGATGAATGTCCACCAAAAATCCATACATTTCCAACAACGAACCATATAGCAAAAAACAAATCTACAGCAATTTTGAAGTATTCCACGAGTAGCTTCAATCTGTTGATTCAGTGTAGGCAAGAACTTAGCAACTTCATAAACTAATTATAAATAGAGTTACAGCCACTGATGATTAAACAATATATTTTAGGAAAAAAAATGAATCACTGAAGGGAAAACCTCAGACAAGGGAAAATGAAGAAAAAATTATTTTCCATAGTTTTTATTGATCGGTTCTCAATTCTAGTGAATTCTTTAAGTTGACATATCTTTTCAAGATTACTCTTACCATACAACCAAAATAATGCAACCTCCAAGTTTCCATTTGTACATGAACAAGGATGCAAATACAATGCAAAATAACACAAATCAATGTCCAAAGCAATCCATCATCATCACAGTTTGATTAGTTTGAAAGTGAAGCATTCCAAGAGAAAGACATAAATTAATGGAAAGAACACATGGTAACATGTGTATATATATTTGATCATAGAAAAGAATAAAGGAAGGAAAATTTGTCCCAAATTAAGAACACCTGCGGTCTAAAACCAAAACTTGTGTGAAATGCTCAATTCATGAATTAAATGAAAAACACCCAAACCAATAAACATCAACCTTTATTCTTCTACCTTGGACCACTAAATTATATATTTGGTTTAGATTGTTCTCAACTTTAACTAGAAAATTCATACACTACAAAGCACTTTTATCAAAGGCAAAAAGTTTTATCTTCCTTCTAACTGCAAGTGGCAATCTAAAACAAACATACTACAACACATTGAATTAAAGCATAAGCATTTAAGAACAAGAATGACAATTCAATAATACCTCGCATTCATCAACCAACTATTTCTGGATGACGCATTAGCAGCAACTGGAACATCATCTCCTCCACTCGAAAGAAGCGTCCCCGCCGAAGGATCATGAATTCGAGGAGAGGCTTGCAATGAATGTTGTTCCGAAACACAATTGCTATGATAATAGCGCCAAAAGAGCAAAGGAAGCGTAGCAACACACCCTGAAGCATAACCAACAATCCAAGCAAACAACGGTGCGCGTGGATGTTCATGTTTCGACAAACACAAAACAACAATAGACGCAACAATCTGACTCAATGTAAGAATCAGCTCAATACAAATCCAAAACCCTGAATTCAATGGACTTCTTTGCCTACGTGAATCACCTCGTCTCATCCTAGAATAATAATCGTTATCATTATCATTACCATTATTGTTACTAGTATTATAAAAACTCTCTGGAACACCATTGCCGGTATTTGGCAAGTGCTCATGCCGCGAGTTGCCAAAATCCTCACCTGCGGAGGAAAAGGAAGAAGGAGAAGAAGTGGAGGGTTGAGAATCGGGTGTTATGTCGATGACGTGGTGAGTTGGACGCGCCATTAACAACGGATAAGAATCGAATGAACCTTGAAAGTAGAATTGCGGTGAAATTACAGGGTCCATCTAACACTAATTCCACTGAATTGAAGCATATTGGGAAATTTGTCTTGTTTGGGTTCAGAATCATGCAAACGCGATTACCTGCGAGAATTAATCGGCGGAGCAAACACGCTATTAATTGATGAAAAAGCGCTTACGCACTCAAAGAAACAAAGCAAAAACGGAATTAGGTTTTGTGTTTGAATTTAATTTCAATGGCATGGAAAAGGATGAAGGAAGAGAGAAAGAAAGGAAATGTGAGAGGCGAGGGATGGAATTGAAACGACGGCGTATGGCGAAGAAGGCAAAGAGGAAGGAAGAAATGTTTGAATGGCATTCATTCCCACCGCTTCTCATTGAATTTCATAATTTTGCATTATGCCATTATCTCAAACTTCCAAATCATATCATCCTTTTCCTTCTTTATTCGTTTTTTTGTTTATTCTTTTGATTTTGTTATTTTGGCTTTTTTTTAAAAAGGCGGTCAACTCAAGACGAAGCAAGTCCTGCCGGTAAGTTACCTGTGATTGAAATTTTCTACTTCATCTACAAAAAGACCTTTTGGATAATTCTTTTACACATATTTTAACACTTGACCAAAAAAATATTATAAGAGCACGTACAATATGATTGTTTAGATAATATGTTTGTACTAAACAACTATTCTTAGCAAGTAATTTTTTATTGTAATTTGTTGGCGTAGTTTGAATTGTTTAGTTGAGTTAATTAAATAAGCAATTAAGATTAAGGATTGCTTTAAGGAGAAGTGAGACTAAAAAAATATATTTGTAGTGTAAGAACTTTATATTGTGGGGTACGCGTGGGACCCATGTGAGTTGCTTAATAAGAATCTTGCATTGTAGTATAAAAGTTCTTTTAATTAAAAGAATAATTGGTATATGCAAGACCTACCAAAATATTATAAAATAAAATATTTATTAAGTAACTTAACTAGCAACCTTATTGTACCTGATCTAACGTAATATTCTAGGCAAAATTAAGTAAATTAGGAGTTTTCAAAATTTTATGGTGAATAAATCTTTAATTATTTTTTGGTAAATTAATTAGTTTTTTATTTATAACATAGCATAATAAATGGTTTATTTTCAATGAAAAAATATTATGTACTCTTAAATTATCTCTAACCCATTTTTTGATGTACCAAAAGAATGTCTCTGACACAGTAACTCACATAAATTATTATATATACAAAATTATTATTTTTCTCACATTTATCATTAAAATATTTTTTTATCTTCTTTCAACAACTCAACTCATGTTTTTCCTCCAATCCAATAACAAAAAAAATTAAACACAGCAAACTATCTCACTTTTATATATTTTGTCATTTTTTATAATTACAGTTTCCTCACTTTTAGATGAGACTAATTTTATTTACGTTGTGTAGCTGGCACTGACCCTCGAGAATTTGGCATAGGCGGAATTCAAACACAACACATTCCGTTGTGGATAGTCCCTCCTATGAACTTAGCAGGACCTTACACTGCTAAACTAATTATTAGAATTATATATTTTATCATTTAAACTCAAGTAAATAAAAAAAATAGTTGTTAATTTTAATATTTTTTGAGTTTTCCGTAACAACTAATTTTACTGATAAGGTTTTATATTTTTTTTAAGTTAAAGTGTGTTCACAAGAGATTGAAACGGGGAGTTTTTGCTCAAAGTTTCAATCCTTAACTACTAGACCAACCTATTGGATTCCGGCAAGGGCGGAGCAAAGGTTTTGGGGCCTAGTTTATTATTCCATTTTTTTTTAAAAAAATGGGGTTCTCTATTTACACTTCTGGTTAAGTTACATTCTAAAATCAATTAAAATATTAAAAAATATTCTAACAAATTACTTAAAATTCGCTAGAAAAATCATCAATCACAAAATTGCCAAACTATAGATTACACCATGAAATGCTATTTTTAGGACTTGAACCCAAGATATGATGTTAAAATTCAAAACTCTTTACCGTTTATTCTATTTTATAATACTGATTATAAAGTGCATCATTTAATATTTAAAGCCTATAAAATACATAATTTAATATTTAGGACCCCTGTGCGGTTGGGCACCTTGCACGAGCCCAAAACCGCCCCTAGATTATGGTAAGGTTCTATGGTTGATCTCCAACATTAAATACTCCCTCTAGTTCTTAATATAAACAAAAATAATTAAAACACACTTATTACGTACAAAAAGTGGTTAACATCATTTAATTTTTTTAATTTTATAGAAAGTCAATTCTCTTAACCGATAATATTATGATTTTAACAACTAATAACTAATAACATTTTTTCTTATCATTGAAAAGAGTAAAAATAATTGTGTTTTACTTATACTCAAGTACTAATTTTTTACTTTTTGCTTGTATTTAGAAACTGAGAGAGTAAAAAGAAGCTATAAATCATTTTTAGTTGAGAACCACATGAAACACGCTTAAGTAAAAGTGTTTATATCAAGAAAATATATTGGGGTTTTTTTAAAAGTATGATGTCACTCAAGCTTTATTTGGAATTTTCGCCAGAAATAATATAATTTTTAAAATTATTTATCAAAATGAAATGAAACAATTTTCATATTATTTTAATAAAACAAAAAGTATATTAAATGCAATGAAACAAAATAGTTTTTTATATGGTTTAAAATATTATTTTAATATTTAGTGCAATGAAACAAAAAAAAAAATTAATGAAACAAAAAAATTGCAATGCCTCATCGCAACATCTCCACAATTTTTTTGAAAAAATATATTCTTTTTTATATTTAGAAAGTATGTATATTATTTTAATATTAAGTGTTCTATTTTGGTAAATATATTTAAAACTGATAAATAGTTTGAAAAACTATATTTGTCAATAAATGTGCCAACTTTTTTTCATGTTTAAATTCAAATTTTAAAGTGAAAATTAAAATAATTTATCAATAAAGAATAAAATTTTTAAAATATATGGAATTTTATATTCTTTAATAAGAATTCATAAGAGGTAGTATTATTTTTTATTTCAGACTTTTTTAGGAATTACTTCATATGTTTATAAGAAAAAAAATAGTACTGATATGAATATTTAGAAGGTTCAAATAATATTACCTCAAGCCTGTAAAAAATAATATTAACTCCAATATAAAAAAGAATATTACCTCTCACCAAAAATATATTATAGTATATATTATTATATACTTTATCCTTTACAAGACTTTTTTTTCTCATCTGAAAAAAGTCCTTTTAAAATACACGCGCAACGCAATGCATATGTAGTTGTGTACAGTCACGAGTACGGACACTATGCCATGTCCCTTTTCTTAGCTAGCGACACGTATGTCCAAATTTCACTCTTTCCTCTCTTTTCTCCTTCTGTTTCTTTAATTATTATCCTCACATTCTCGTAAGGATGTTGGTATATAATATCTCAAGGATACTAATTAAAATTATTAAAATTAAAAAAATAATTATAAGAGTACATTATTTTATTTCTTGAGAATAAAAAATTACACATTTTAATATCTTTTTACTACATTTAAATTCTTATATAATATTCTTAAGACATTAAATATTATTTATCTTTTCATAATACCAAAATTCACTCCTTCCACGGTTCCAACAATGCACCACCTATATCTTTTTCTTTTTAAAAAAGAAAATCCCATCATATAAGCTCATTAAGGCTGTTATTATTTTAAAATAATTAATTTTAAAAATAGATAGAGAATAAATTATTCATCTTCAATTATAATGAAAATGTGTAATTTTTAATTATAATTAAATATCTTAAAAAAGTGTTCATGGTGCGGGGGAGTGCGAGCTTCTACTTTTCACGTTTCTGTCCTAGACGAATGGAAGTGGCTAGCGGAACTGTCGGACGAGTATTCTGTTAGTCAACTTACGCAATACTTTATATTGTGGAGACACAAGTGATTGATCATTTCTTAAAAAGGATTTGGAGTCTCATGTTCCATCAAGGTACAAGCGCTTGTATGGCAAGTAGCGAAGGATAGGATCCCATCAACAGAGAACCGGTTAAAGCGTGGAGTTTTAGAGCAACAAAGTGTTATGTGTGGGTGTTTGTGAAAAGACTGTAGAATCTACATCTCATATATATTTTAGTATAACTTGTTATTTTTAGTGTAACTTGTTATCTTCCATATGGTCATTTTTGCATGCAAAGTTGATGTTTCAACTACTCTTCATACAAATTGTGCGGACCACTACAAGCAATTCACAAGTTTAGTGTCGTCATGCAAAAAAGCAAAGCAGAATGTGGGAGTTTGTTTGGTTCTCTATTGTTTGGTTAGTGTGACTTGCTCGTAATAATGTTGTGTTTCATAATAAAGTTTTCAATCTAGAAAAGCTAATTGACATAATGACTATTCGTAGTTGGTTGTGAGTGACGGCTAAAACACCTCACTTCGGCATCTCATTTGCATCTAAATCTTCTAATTTCGTTATGTGTTTGGCGATCTAAGAGTGTTCATTTATGGGTTGGGTGTTGATCGTCAGTCTTTTGTTTTTATTGTGCATGGCATATATTACCATGCTTATGTTGTTTAGGTGTTTCTTAGAGTTGGTGTTGATGTATTGTGTTATTGTGCCTTTATTTTACTTTTATTAAAATTTTGAAATCTATTGGATTGTTGTATTATTATTTGAGTTCAGCTAATCCTTTCAGTTTGATTAATTTGAATTTTCAAAATAAAATATAAAAAAAGTAAATATCCGATGAATATTTTTTATGGATTATTTTTTAAATACATAAATAAACCTATTAAATATTTTTTTATATTAGAAAAGCAACTATTTTACTAAAATAAACAATATAATAAATATGTTTTAATTTGTACTATACAAAATTGCAAATGCAATGTATAGATTATAGAAATTTGGAAAGTGCCATTACTTGATATTCTGATTATTATGTTTTTTCTCCATAAACAAAGGAGAAGAAGTTAAAACCAGCCACAGCCTCATTGTACATTTTCTTTTTTTTGTTTATTTCTCAGTTTCATGGCGGTGGATCACATCTTTTCATTAACAACAATTAACAATAACACAAGAAACAGCTCACGGCGTTTCATATCCCAAATTCACCTTCTTCATCTGCATCACTTTCCCTCTTTTGATTTCTGCCCTAGATAGAAGAAATTCTTCCTCTTTTCTATATTCAACCAGTATTCCCTTTCTCTTTTCTTACATTCCCGAGAAAAATAATCTAATGCCGAATTTCAAATGTTAATTATTCTCTCTCTCCACCCCTTTTGTTATGCATAGCATTTTCTCTTTCCCTTTCCCTTCCTCTTTCGGCCTTCACCCACAATCTTCAAGATTTGATTTTTCAACAATGCAAGCTTCAAAATCGCAAATTTTCCTCGACCCTTTCCAAATTTCGCTCTCAATTTCACGCGGCTTCCCTCACATTGCTTGGAATTTTCGCCGGCTCCCATGACCGAGATCTAGGGTTTCCCGTCGTGTTCCACCGTCATTCTCGGCTCTTGTTCCTGTAGGAGAAGAAACCCACGTTTTGGGGTCACATTGATTTTCTGTTTTCTTCATGGGTTCAACCTAAAGCTTCTAAATTTATCGCTTTCAGCTTCTGGGTCGCCATGCTCAAGCAATTCCTCAGTAAACTCCCTCGCAAGGCATTGAAACCCGACTCGGACGAGTCAGGCCGAGGTGACTCAAGCTCCTCTCGGGATGCTTCGCCACGCGCCGCCGCGAGAAACAACCGGTCACACGGCGGCAGCTCGTCCGCAAAACGAACTTCCTCGTCGGCGGTTTTTCCGGCGAGTACCGTGTCCTTGATTGAACCGCTGATACCTTTTAAGGATGTTCCGAACGCAGAGAAGATGAACCTGTTCGTGAGCAAGTTGAGCCTTTGTTGCGTAACGTTCGATTTCACTGACCCTGCCAAGAACACGGTGGAAAAAGATGTAAAAAGGCGAACTTTGGTTGAACTAGTTGATTTCGTGGCTTCTTCTTCGGCGAGGTTTGGTGAACCTGCTATTCTAGCTATGTGTAGAATGTGTGCCATTAATCTCTTTCGAGTTTTCCCTCCAAATTATAGATCTAATCGAGGTGGCGAGAATGATGATGATGAACCAATGTTTGATCCTGCTTGGCCACATTTACAGCTTGTGTATGAATTGCTTCTTAAATTCATCACCTCTTCATCTCTTGATGCTAAGGTTGCTAAGAAGTACATTGACCATTCGTTTATGTCGAAGTTGTTGGATTTGTTTGATTCGGAAGATCCTAGGGAAAGGGAGTGTCTGAAGACCATTTTACATAGGGTGTATGGGAAGTTCATGGTTCATAGACCCTTCATTAGAAAAGCTATTAACAACTTGTTTTATAGGTTTGTGTTTGAGACTGAGAGGCACAATGGGATTGCGGAGTTGTTGGAGGTTTTTGGGAGCATAATTAGTGGGTTTGCTCTGCCTTTGAAAGAAGAACATAAAATCTTCTTGTGGAGAGTTTTGATTCCCTTGCACAAGCCTAAATCTTTGGGGGTCTACTTCCAGCAATTGTCTTACTGTGTTACGCAATTCATAGAGAAGGAGCCTAAATTAGCAAGCATTGTGATAAGGGGTTTGTTGAAATATTGGCCTATAACAAATAGTCAGAAAGAGGTGATGTTCCTGGGTGAACTTGAAGAGATTTTGGAAGCAATTAACATGGTAGAGTTCCAGAGGGTCATGGTACCCTTGTTTTGGCGGATTGGATGCTGCATCAACAGTTTGCACTTTCAGGTAGTACAATTGTTATGCACCTATTGTAATCCTGTTTATTTGCATTCTGTGTGTTTCTTTCTGTTAGGAATGAAATTCATGCTCTTATGTTTCTTAGAGACTAGTAATGGTTTAATTTCAAAAGTTTTACATCTTTTGTTGGGAGATTTTTCTATGCTGATGCCTGATGCTGTGTTTGATTGTGTTAATTTTGGGTTTGAGGTCACTGATAGGATGTGAAAGTAGTTAGTGTGTTTTTAGGTTCACGTTTGGATGGAGTAAATGTGGATCCATTTTAACACGACTGTTTGGTTTCATGTTTGTACGGAGTATATTTTACGTTTTGGACCTTTGTTTGGCCAGGTTTGAACACTCACCTGGTATATTATTTCTTGTTTCCTTAAAGGTTATTTTCTTGAATTAGATTACCAAGTTCCTTGAACTTGACCCTCTTTGGAAAGTGGTGTTTATGAACCAATTATTCAATCAGCACTTCCGTTTACATGCACATGCTTGTCAATTTTGCTAAAACACACGTATTTTAACTCAGAGCATGGATTGTTACAGGTAGCCGAAAGAGCCCTATTCTTGTGGAACAACGACCATATTGTAAACCTGATTGCTCACAACCGTCAAGTAATCCTGCCAATCATATATCCTGCTCTAGAAAGGAATTCAGAGAGGCACTGGAACCCGGCAGTGCTGAACTTAACTCACAATGTTAGGAAGATGTTTGTGGAGATGGATGAGAAGCTGTTCCTGTCATGTCATTCTCAGTTCAAAGAGGAAGAAGCAATGCTAAACTCAGCGGCAGAGAAGCGGAAAGAAGCGTGGAAGCAACTTGAACACGCAGCCAGTCTTCAGCCTGTGATTGGAAACACAGCAGTTTTAGTGTCTCCCATTTGAGATATGTAACATGAAAAGTGTATGTATCCTATGCATAATCCTTTATCTATTTCCTGATTTTGTTATGGTGGGATATGAACGTGGTGGATGGCTGTTTTTGTTTTTGGGTCTATATGATTTTGTGATTTTGATTGCTTCTAGCAGCCGGTTGTACTTGTAAGTTACTTGTAAGATGATGCTTTTGATTGTGACTGTTTATGGTAGCAACTTGCCTCCTTCTGATATAAGTGATGAGAAGGAGTGGACCATGCAGTGGATCAAACCATTTTCTGTATTTATAATTATTATAACCCATATTTCCAATTTCTGTTCTGTGTCCCTCCTTACTTTTGCTCTTAAGTTCTTTTGCCTTGTATGTTATAACCATCTAATGAGATTAGACAATGATCAGGAAGGATTTTGCAACACAGTCGTTGCGGATTAAGGTATCAATTAAGTGATGAATTATGGAGTATAATCCTTTGTTATCAAGAACTTTTAAGTGTGTGGTTTTCTATTGATTAAGCTTAGTTTAGTTGAAGTAAGTTGAGTAAAAGATAGTTTAAGTTAATGGAATTTATGTTTGGATATTTTTAATTGAAAGTATATTTTACAAACTGAATATGGTTCGGATATAATTATAGAAGTACTTTGTTAGGGTATGAGTATTTTCAACCCAAGTTCCAAACCAAAAAGAGACAAACCTCTTGCTTTCATCACAGATACTGTAGGTTGGAAGTAGGTTGAGGAACTGACCAGAAAATCAAATAATGAAGCACAAAGTCACATTCAGGTTAAAAGTGAATTGAGGCAACTAGACGGAAAATCAAACTTAGCCTAAGCAGTTACAAAACTGGATTCCACCATCTGGTGCAACCGATAAATTAGTCATGTGTTCTTATAATTATACATTTATCTAGTGGTTTAGTTAAAAGTATACACTTGCTAGCACTTTTCTCAATTTAAAATTTTAGGGATGCATATTTTGTTTTTTTGGTAAATAGTTATTCATGTTTTGTATAATTTTAAATGTTTCCTTTACTATATATTTTAATTTTAAAATGAAGTACTAATTTATTTAGTTATATTTTCTATAAAGTAATGTTTTCTTTTCATTATACTTAATTTTTATATTTTAAGCTTAAAAAATTCCTTATAATACATGGCATACTTGTTAACTACGAAAAGTTACCTACCACAAGCTATAAATTAAATAAAGATAAATAACAAGGAAAAATATTAAGCAATATGTAGCTCGGCGAGTGGGAAGCTTCTTTTTCTTTCGGCATGTAAGGAAAAGATATTCTTTGTTTTTTAAGCAGCTTTTCTTTTTGCAGTAAGAATTTTCGTTTTTCACAACGGGTTGAGAGATCGAATTTTAGTGATTCAAGATAAACATTAAACGACGGTAGATTTATTATTATTTTTATACATACAAAGCGAATTGTTTAAACCCCATCTTCCAGTGGAGCAAATCAAACAACTAACATATTGAAATTAGATAACCACACCTGAACACTGACAAAAAAATTTCCCATTTATCCATATGAAGCTTGGATTATGCCTTGCATGTTCAAAAAGATGGAACCATAATTTTTATTCCAAACAATAATGTTTTCTTACAAACGTAATCTCGAAAGCAGCTATATGCCTTTGTTCCATAATGGCAACCTCAAAATGATGTCTACTATAAGTTAATACTTCAACTCACTGCTTGAACTCTGTCATCATGTATCAATTTCACGTTACAAGATGTGAACGAACCAGAATTTACGTTACATGTTACAAGTAGTAACTAACAGTAATTGAGATTAATTTTTAGAAAAATGGAAAAATTATATCGGAACTGATGATGATATCATCATCACTGTACCATAAATTCCGAAGTCATGCTTTAGTCTGTAGATATGCATAATTTACACTTGAACCTTGAAGAGTGTCTGCACCGGTTTTGGAGACAGTTTTGCCACACAATTGAACTGTCACAGGAAGCATTAGCAGAAGTCAGCGTCATGTAATTATCTCAAAGACCTTTTTTCAGTATAGATAAGGACAGCCATATCATTTTGCCGGTTCATACGCTTTTAACCAGATGGAGAATGAAAGTGAAATAAACCAGAATATAAAACAATTCAACACCCCATCTTCCTTATTTAGTAGTAACTTTTTTTCAAACAAGTCATCTATGAAACTATTTTTTAAAGGGAAAAAACCTATTATTAGTTTTTTCCTTTTTGTTTCCATAACTAATATTTATTTTTTCTGAATATTATAAGTTTCTTATTTGATTTGACGCTTCTAGATAGTAATTTTTTTTCATTTGATCTCACTAAAATGATACACCAAATGACGAACTCATTATATCCAGAAGTATCAAACTTAAAAATTGAAAGGGATAGACGGTAAAGAAAAATGTATCATTAAAGACTTGTTTAGATAAAAATCTTAAATTTTGACAGATGAAAAACTTAAGTATGCCTGTTAGATATGCCTACTAGTGGTCTTAAAATTTTGGTCAACAACAAAAACGACAAGATCCGCTATATGATGTGCATATTTGAGATTTCTAACCTTTTGTTGTTTATATTTCTCACGTACAGCATTCAGGGGACAGCCTTTGGTATTAAGTTGCAGTTCTTCCAGTGCAAGAACAACATTTTCAAGCTCTGCAGCTTTGTAGTTTGTATAATGCTCCAGAGTTGGATTCTGTACAAAAAAAATATGCAAGTCACACTTCCAAAAGTTATTCATGTCTATATAAAGGTGAATGAATGATCAACTTTCAACTCGGTAATCAACAGTTCATACCCATGGATGTTCTGATTGGCTGAGGGTCCATCTGGCAAGAAATACAGCAGAAGCAGCTACACTGGAAGGTAGAAACTGCAAGAAGCTGTATTCAACAAGAGCAAGCTCTGCTAAATAATTTGCCAGAAATTCCAGTTCAATATGAGGAACCTGCAAAACAGGGTGAATTTTACCAAATTGATTTACATGTTTCTTGTCAGCATAATAATATCACCTTCTGAAAGTTGAATATAACAACTACGGTACCTTGTATGTAGATTGTGCTGCTTGGATGAATCTCCTGAAAGCCGAGAAAAGATCGCCATAGTTCAGTTAAGTTTTAGCCAAGTGGCATTTTTCCAACAATACATGAACAGATATATAGTGCATACCTGAGAAATGTTTTGGTTGTTGGAACAGATAACTGAAAACGCAGTAGTTTTAGAACTTCACTCTCCATTTTCAATACCTGTCAAATGGCACCCATTAGGTGTTTTCTACATCAGTCACATCATGTATACTAATTGAGAAAAAAGATGAAATGCTATACCTCTTCTTTTGTGTATGTATTATCTGTGATAAAGCAAAACTCCTCCACTCGAGGAGCACAAATCTCTTCATACTTTCTGAAAGTCATAAAAGAAAAGAAGCACTAGTCTTAGACCAAATCTTATATAAAGATAGATATGATGTCATATATTATCATTATCATTAATCAGCATCACAAAACACGTTCAAGATCTAGAGTTTTGTGAATTAGAAGTTTATTGCAGGACTATAAGAGAGAACAATGAGAACAAAATTATATTTTGAAAAATTAGTGAAATTGTAAATTAACACTACATGTCCAACACCAACAGGTTAAATAAATATGCTAGGGAAAATATAAAGTAATAAAATAATAATTATAATCATCATAGTAGACTGAGGACAAAAAATGAATTCTATTATTAGCTTTATCATTTCAAAAGCCTTAATATTCCCATATCAAATCAAAGTTCAAAAAGAAAAGCATCAAGAAATTTAAGAGCTTGGGAACAAGCTTCATAATCAGGACCATTGAAGAGTATTGTACTTACGATGCAAGCAGCATGCAAGTAACACCAAGCAACTGGAGCCTGTGTTTCTGAACCAAGCTCGTTGAGAGAAACCGATCAATGAGGTTCACTGTCAGGTAAAGAGTGTCTGGAACCAACTTATACTCCTCACAAACCTGAAATGGGGATAAAACATTTGAAATGTGATTATGGCAGGAACATAATAATGAGTTGTAGATGTCCAGCACATTGTGATATCCTCTCATTCAACATGTTTCAATTAGAAGGCAGTGGATGATAATTAAAAGGAAAAGCTAAAGTCTAAAGATGTTGTTAATTATGGATATGTACATAATGACAGTGCCAAGAGACTGACCTCGACAAGCCAATCAATAAGGACTCCGCGCATGCTTGGAGTGATATCTTTCTGCAACTTATCCATGTAGTTCGCCTGTGGTCTCCTTTCAAACTGGAGAGATTCACCAAAACTTACATCAATTGTTTGTTTGCAGGGAACCTGAATATGCTCCTATTTTCTTAGCACTAGAACTAGAATAGTATCACTTTGTGAAGTTTTTTTACTAGCAACATTAATATTAGATGTTACTAAATAGAATATGCTCTTTGCTATCCAAGAATACATGCTTACAGTGGAAGTTATACTTTGAAACTGAAAGAACCTTATTATAATGTTACAATGCAGTAAGATTGAGACTGACAAGAGTATAGAAAGCAGTTGAGGATCAAATCAAAAGACAGTTTAACAGAAACTAATGAAACTGTCACCACTCAAGTCACATAAATAAATAAACAAATATAACAATAGCAGCAAGACCCCGGGAAAAAACACATTACTAAATCTCAAACCTCTGTGACTCGAAATTTGTTGTATATATCAGGTGCATAAGAACTCCAAACTTGAGGGTCCTTTAACTCTAAATCAATGTTCACAATGGCCACAGAATCCGAGGTTCCTAGCTTCTCACAAATCATATCTATATCTGCACAATCCCATCAGGACAATAAAACAGTAATTACGGGATTCAAACTTGTAATGTATTATTATTCTAGTGAATATGCAGCATACATCGTGTAATTTCTTTTAAGTGTTATCAAAAGGGTAATCGTATAACAGTGAATCTCCATGAACTCGAAAGTACCTTCTAATATATGATAACAATAATATTTTGCATTCTCCAACAACTGATCATAATAAATACATTTCAATTAGTTAAGAAAAACATAAGCTGCAAAAATATTGTACGAGAGTCTATCTGGTACAGCATGTCATACATCATATAGTGCTGTATGTTTGACGGCCTAAGAATTGCACAGTTTTCAATATTGAATTGTATACCTAAGGTCTGTTTCATACTAGTAGTGACATATGAGACTATAGAAAAACCTTTGATTGGAGAGCTCAGGAATTCGTCAGATTTCACAGGATCTTGTATTGAATGCATGGTGTCTGCTACAACTTGTTCTCTTGTGCTGTTGGACACACACTGCTCTGCTGCCTCATTTGTTAAAGTTGCTGCACCAATTGTGTCATCTGATTCTACCACCCTCATTGTGGATAGGTCTTCAGCTAACTTTGCTCTAATATCACTTTGTGATGATGAAACTTCAATGGAGACATCTGAAGCTAGCTTTGTCTTTTTCTTCTTACAAGCTCCTCTTGCCTACACTCAGTGAATAGCCAACCAGCATCATCAAATTGATTATCATTATTTAGACAAACATGTAGATATATAAAGCGTTTGCAACTTCATAATATTATGAAAATCATTTTGTAGTGACAAAAAAAAAAAGGATACCAGAACAAATGTTTTTGCCTTTTCAGATGAGAATAACTCACAGAAACAAATAGTTAATTCCCTTATTACTAGAAATATAGAATAATAGAACGTTGATAATCTGAATTCAGTATTTGGAGACAAAGTGAGTGTTTCACTCATTCTTACCAGAGATTTTGATGTATTATTACACTTATCATGTGACTCAGCGCTGATGTTAGTTACATCTGCAAGCACTGCCCTTTTCTTATGCCGAAGAATAGCAGGAACAACAAAGGAAGTTTTGTTCTCAGAAGCTGCTCTTTTAGAAATTGGTCTAAGCACATTTTTCTGTTCATTTTTTAAGAACGGTCTTGGGCAAGGTGGAATCCCTTCCAAGGCTTTAGCCCTTGATCTGGTCATTCGTAGTGGACGCTCTTCGTCTTTGGCACCAAGTGTCTTTGCTTTACTATTCATTCTGCCTAAGAAGAGCAATCCAATTATTTCAAATGAAAATCTTGTTCATACCTGTTCTCCAAAAGACAAGTTACCATAAGATAAGATAGATATCAGCAATAAAAGTGACAATGTCAACAAATTTGACAGCAAAACAAGAATCACCTATGTCCCATTAGGGGCTTCGCCTCTTTAAACTCATTTGATTTTGTTTAAAGAGGATTATAAACGTGAATTACTATATGTGTTGGGTTTACTATATACTTTACGTGAAAGTAATTTAGCTGAATGCAAAAAACTTGTGCTCGATGAGGTGATTGAAATTTGCATAAAAACAAAAACCATAATTGTATATATATTAATGAATAGTGAGCTACTTCCCAGGCGATAAATACCTTGGGAAGAGGAGAAAAAAACTTAAGCTACTTCGAGCCACCAGAAAGCCAAACATTCAAGGGAATTGAATTGGTTAATGAGGGTCACGTTTTCCCTCCTTAGTCAAAAGTCAAAAGCTAAGGTAACTTTCAGTTTTTCAGCTTTTGTTGAATCGTTGGATAAAAAATAACGCTGCCACTGGCGAAATTATTCACAGGGAAGAGTCCAGGAATTTTTATTTTTTATTTTTTTAAAAAAAAAAGTCACTGAGAGAGGACTCCAGCATGAATTTGATCTTGAAAATCAATTCCATTTCCACTATCAAAGCTTCAATTCAAAGATTAAAAAATTCATTTCAACAGCATTAACGTTTTATTAAAATTCAAAAGCAGAATCACAGAGCAGAACATTGAGACGCACGACGTCGTCACTCTAGAAAAGAAAGCAAAATTGTCTAAATACAAAGAAATGCAAGTTAATCCAGATCCATACATGAAGACAGGACAGAAGAGCATAAACGGAATCATGAAAGCAAAGGAGAAAATGAAGGTCCGGAAAGGAAGAAGAGAGTGAATGGAAGAGCGAAGATACCTTGGAATGGAAGCTGCAGAAGAGAGAAAGGAAGCAGAGAGTGGTGGTGGCCCTCGCTGTCTGAGAGAGAAAGGATTTATATAAGCAGAGGAGCGTGAGAGTGAGAGTGAGAGTGAGAGTGAGCGGGAGTGTCACAGTTCAAAAGTTGAAAGCTTGCGTCTCCCAAACGTTATTTCCGTATTTTGCTCTTTCCCCTATAGAGTTTATTATTTTTTAAAAATGTTTACATGTTTAATAAGTTCCAAAAATGTGAACCCATTTTCAATTTTTAATCTTAAAAGTTATTTAAAATATTTTTTTTAGTTATGAATTCAATTATATAAATTCAAATTTAACCTAAAATCAACTTCCGCCTTCAATTTCACAATTTAACATTGTATCTCACATATATGAGATTTTTTTTATCAAACAACACAAATATGAAAAGAGAAAAATATATTTTATTTGTGGACTCCATGTGATTTTTGAGTATTATAATTTTGTCTTTTTTTTTCATGCTATAAAATTTTTAAGAAAATGACTAACGAAAATATAAATCTAAACTCTTTCTAAAGACATGTACTTTGATATTTTGATAGAGAGATAAATTAGAATTGAACTAAAACTTTTTTGTTTGACTATTATAATGTCTCTAATCTTATATATAAGACTTCCCATAAATTTTAGTGATTCTTAATATAAGACTATTTATAAAATTTAAATAATAATAACTTTTTTTACTTTTTTTAATTGATGAAAAGATAATGAGATATAATTAATATAAAATAAAGGAGTATATTATACTATCTTTTTTGAAGTCAATATATTAAAACATTTTATTATGTATTTTCTTAATATATATATATATATATATAATATTCAGCTAATATATATAATTTAGTTAAAACGATCTTATATCATATATGGAGTAATATTTATGATTTTTTTTTACCGTTAATTTTGACGAATTTAAGTGTAGGATTGATTTTGGTAATGTGTATGATTGAGCCTTTTTTTCATATGTTAAAGTGCATCCATAAATGTTCGAAGCAGGTAGTTACTAGCCCGTTGAACCAACCTCATGGATACAATGTATATGATTGAGTTAGGCGTATCAATAAGTATGCACAAGTTACAAGTTTAAATTTTGATGCTACTATTTGTGAAAAAAAAAATTGTTGAATCACATGTGTAATAATTTTAAACAGTAAACAAATCATAAAAATGTATTAGAAGTATGAATTCAAATCTTCCAAATTTTAGAAAGAATTTCATATTGTATAAAAGGATTAAGATTATCTCAACTTGAATCTCTAATTTAAAGGAGAAATGAAAAAATTTTATGCCTCAAATTATGGGGTTTAATGTCAAATTCAATTTTACTTTTCACATTAAGATTTTCATGAAGCAATTTCGCTATTATTTTATTATTTATTAATTTAATTTAGTGATTAATGAGTTTATGGGAATAACTTTATGTTTTTAACTTTTCTTTTAAAAAATAATTCGTCTAATTGTAAGTAATAGAATAAATCTTCAATGTTATTTTGAATTTTGACCATATTTAAACTTATTGCTAAAATACATTATTTTAATAAATTTTGACAATTTATTTTTACAGTCACAGATTCATATTAGTAACTTGTTGAAATTATTTGTTATCCAAAAAAGAATTTCGATTCAATTATTTTCACTTTAGCTAAATGTAAAACCAAACATACACATTCCCAATAAATTTTTTAGTTTTCACATTTCATAGTTTCTTATCTTCACCCCTATTTTATCATTACCTGAAATGATTACACTGAAATGTCATAAAAAAAAAAATACAAGTAAAAATTAATAAGAAAAAACTATCATATACATGTGATGTACAAGTTTAAAAAATATATATAATTATTTCTTTTTAAAAATGAAAAATATTGTTACATTAGAAACACAACACATATTTATTACGTATATTTTTAAATAAAAATTCTTTTTGTTTCTTAATCTATGCATGCATATATATGATAGCTAAACTTAAATAATAAACATTTAAATGTAGTGTTTAACTTAATTTAAATCACCACATCTAATTTTTGGGAGATTCATAATTGATAATAAACACAAATTATTGAGCTGACTGCTGAATATAGAATGGATTATCATTTCCTTAACTAGAATTACATTTTCAAAATTATATATTAAATGAAAATTTATACTATATTTGTACGTATTAGTCAACTTCATAAATAAAATTCCTTGTCAAGAAATTTAGCATTAAGATTTAGAGATCAGCAGGAACAAAATCTCCTCCAAAAAGTAAGGGAAATAATTAGTTTCATGAACTTTGCCTAAAATATAGTTATTTTACTATTTCACATTTTCACTTGGTTATCCTTATCCTTATACGCATGATCTTGTCAATTGAGTTAGTAGTTATACTAAATATTGCAATTGCAATCTATCAATAAAAATCCAAAATTCATGGCGAATTATCAACAATATTAACACGTTCTCTTAACGTAAAAATCTAAGAGATTTATATATATATATAGGTTTTGCTATCCATTACCGGCAATGGTTAAGTAATCCATTAATAATTAGTGTTGAAAAGTGTAGAGTATTTAATGCTACAAAATTATTTTCAATTTATTTTAAATACAAAATTTTTATTCATGGGTTGTTTAATCATTGTCCTAAGGGCTAGCAAAACCATATATGTAAACATATAAGAATAGTGTTTTTTTTTCTTTTCGGGTGAAAAATGCTTTATGTGCATAAAAGGTATAATCTTTACTCGAGACCTTTGTGAGGAGGGTCTAAGAGAGTGAGAAAATTTTACTGGGTTAATTGGGGAAGGATGTATCGTCCCACAAAAGATGGAGATTTAAGACTTAGGAGTAAGAGATTGATTTTTTCTTTTGACATGGCTCGCAAGTGAGTGTGGTAGATAATCGTAGTAGGGGGTTTATTATGGGTGAGGGTCCTCTTGTCAAAATATGGGAGAGATATGTGGAGATTAAAAGTTCGTAGGGTAGATGTTCGAAGCGACTTGTGTTCTTTGTTTGGTTTGGATGGACAATGTTATTGTTGGTTTGGGATAACTGGGAAGGTTGGGATGAGAGGCAGAAGTTTTCTGGCCGGACAAATGGTTAGATGGTCTGAGAGTTGAAGTGTAGATTTAAAATGTTATTTAATCTTTTAGTAAATAATAGATTGATAAAAAGAATGGAGGTGGTGGCATGCTTTAAATAATAATAAAAACATGTTTTTGATGATCTATTTCGAATTTTGGATTTAGCTATTTTACAAGTTGAGCGTGATAACTCTCGGATTTAAAATGTTTCTAAGTAAATGCTACATCATTAAGTGAGCTTATGTCGTGAAACTATTTTTTTATAAGAAAAAGTGTATCTATTTCAAACTGGAAAGCTGGTAGATTAACTTATTAAGTGCAATAAAATAGATTTGTTAAGAGAAACTGGTATTTCTTTTTATTTTGTTCCTTACATGAAATGGATTACAAAAGAATGTTTAATATTGAATAAAATGAAAAATAAAAACTTTTTAGATTTTAGTGTTAATAAAAAAAATATTTAAAAAGCTTCCAATACAATATTCTTTAATAAAATCTTTATATTCAGTTATAAAATTTATTTATATAATTAATTGAAAATTCAAAAGATTATTTCATTCGGATAAATAACTTAGTTATATAAGCCCTCTTAAACTATATAATCATCAGATGAGAATTTCATCACGAAACTTGTTAAATTAAATTGAAAATAAAATATTTAAAGTTTTTTTTTCGGTCTAAAGTAGGATATATCTAAAGTTTTTTTTTAACGGATATATCAAAAGTGAAAAATCGTTTTAGCTTGGTCGCTGGGATTAGCACCACTACATTTGAAAAATGCACCATTCATTATCCGGACTCTGCTATCCGAAAAAACAATAGTAGTTTGTTTTCTATTTTCACTATTTTATGAATTTCGGACGTTACTATCCGAAAATAAAAGTGTCGTTTTCAAGTAGAGTGGTGCTAACCCCAGCGGCCCAGGTCTTTTATAGGCTCCTTCTGTACATTGGGCCACCAAAAAAATAGTGACAAACAGGCTGTGGCCCACCAAATGTGGTTGATTGAATCTCCACAATGAGAAAAAAAAAATCTGAATTGTTTAGTAGTCGTCCAAAAAAAAATGAGAAAAAAAATCCCATTAACAATATATCCATTTTTTAAAATCAAAATATATATTTTTTCTCCAAGGAAAAGAAAAGAAATTCTACTTTCAAAAATAACATAATTCCCATTGCATATGATAAAAGAAATGAGTTTTTAATACAAAATAATTTCAGCAAACTAAAATATATTTTAGATATTTTCGAATTTCAGTTTTTAAATACAGAAAAACACATATTATCCTCAAAAATTATTTTCAAAGATTGATTTGTCAAATAGATTTTTAATTTTTTTTATTTTTAAAATCCAAAATCTATTTTAGAAAACCGATATAAAACGAGATCCTACCCTACAAAGTCATGTAGGACTCTTCTAGGTTAATTGAAGTATTTTCATTGATTAAAAATTGTTAGCCAATCCAATAATTTGCGAAAGGTCTATAGTTATAGTTGTAGAGAAAGCATGAATATTGGAAGAATAGTTCCAATTAAGTTGTATCCCCACAATGACCAAAAGAAAAATAAAAGACAATAATTTCAAAACGATATATCTATCTTCGTTTTTTTCTTCCTTCTCTTTTTGTTGAGTGAAAGCAACCATAGACGTATCATTCAAGTCTCAAAACAGAAAAGAAGTAGAAGAACAAGTCACATCTCTGTAAAATCTTGATATAATCGAAACGAGCTACTACTATAAACTATAAAGTATTGGGATTGTGGTTTCAGTATATATATCATATAACTATATTTTGACAATCAACGATTTAGTACTTCGTTGACATTTACGATACCTTATAGATAATGTAGTATAGGTTTGTTTTTCATACTGAACATTAGAAAAAAAGTGATATACTATTTCGGTCCATAAATAAGTTATTTTAGTTTTGGTAAAATACTTGGTAAAACCCAAAAAAATTTAATTTGCTTTTCGATTGAATTAAGTTAGCATAATTGAGTTTAAGGGCCAAACTAATTATTTTGCCAAACTTGACTCAAAAAGTTCTTTTGTTAAAAAAAAAAATTGAGAGCGGGAATTTCACAGTCCTAAAAATTTGAGCGACATGAATACTTTTTGTAAAGATTTAAACTGAGAACTTCCTTGTAAAGTATTCTCGTACACATTATTCAACCTTAAAGACCTAATACACTTTCACTAGGTCAAACCCATTTAGTTAAGTTATAATTATTTGGGTTGAGTTAGCTTTTACACAAAATTATTTAAATAATATTCAATTTATTAAGAATACTTTCAAATAAAATTATCTAAATATAAATTCTTTTGAAAAACTAATTTTTAACTTAACTTATTTTTACTCAATTGACTTTTAGCTGACGAATAGAAATGAAAAAAAATAAATTAAAAAAAAGCAAAATATTATGATATACTTAAAAAGAATAAATAACTCCTCCTTCTAAATAGCCATTTGTTGTACCATACGAAATTGCTAATTACTTGATCGGATTATAGGATGTGGTTAACACGCACTATGTTTTAAGCAGTATATTACATTAAAAAATGTATATAAATTTAATTGAAAATATTTAAAATAATAATAAATTATGTATTTGGTATGTATGTATATTTCTTTTGTTTTCTTTTTTGTTATAATCAATTAAATAATATCATGACTTGTGTATGGTACACCATTTTGAAAGTGTTGAAGGTTAAAATTCACCCCAGTTTAAAAGAAAAAAATAAAAGAAGTATACATACATACAAAATACATAATTTATTATTATTTTAAATATTTTCGGTTGAATTTTGTATACATTTTTTATGTAGTATATCGTATACCACTTACGACGTGGTGTGTGTCAAAATCCACCCGAAAAACGGTGCTAACTTGGAGTTCAATTGTTGAGACTTCATAATGAATGGAGATGGTATTAACTGAAGTTAAAAACGAGCAGCAGTTATTTTTTATTTTTATTTTTTATTCCGCTCAGCACTCCCTCTATTTTCTTACGACAACCTCTTAAACTTTTTTTGAGTTGGTTTATTTTTTTATAGTCTTTTTTATTTATGGTACACAAGTAAAATTTTATATATTATTTTATAATTTTTTTAATTATTAATAATTTATTATTTAAAAAAAGTCAATATCACACTTTAATTTAATGGATAAATTTGTGTCACATAAACTTGTTTATATTTATGTTATATATGGTAAATGACACCTTGATAATCACTTTATGGTCCACTATCTATAAATAAGAGTATAATAAAAAATTATATACTCATAAAAAATTTAACATTTAATCATTTTTTTAATTCTTATACAAAACCTTAAAAGATTAAAAAAAAAACAAAAAAAATTATTAAATATGATTAGATTTTGTGTGCAAATAAATTATAATCGTTGATATATATATTATTAAAACTTGAGTCACATATAACAAACTAGAAATCAAACATGCATCATCTAACTTTATTTATTATATACTATGATTTTAAACTATTAACTTTTTAATTGAGTGATTTTAATGCTCGGTGGTCATTCTAATAATTTCTTATTAAATTTTTATTAGTTAATGTCTCAACCGTCAAACCCAAATAAATTCAATAAAATAATAATAAATAAAAATATATTTTACTTTATAAAAAAAAATTAGGAATAGTGCTCCTGCTCCATCCCATATATATATATATATATACTCTAAAAGTATTTGTTAAAACTACAAAAATAAAAATATTTTATTGAGATTGATAGCATTTAAATATAATTTTAATTTTCAAAATAATAAATACAATCAATTTCATTAAAATATTCTCACTCTTATATTTTCAACGAATATTCTTAAGGCACTATTTAGTATTTTTCATATAATATTAGTTCAAGTAGTGATCTTATAGATGTTGTAGTGTGACTAAAGTAAATCTTAATTGTTTTTACACAAATGTTTAGACTTTTGATAAATTCTCTATATACTAAGTTTTGCTCCGCTGATGACTTGTATTTTTTATGTACCTTGGTTTGTTTTTGTTCATAGAAAAGTAGTACAATTGGGATTCCAACCCGTACTATGTTCCCATGCGTTCACCGAGCTACATGACTAGGACTATGTACCTTGGTTTTGAGTGCGTTTAGTTCTCTTCTTTTTTAATAAAATCTTTTTGGCTTATAAAAAAATAAAATAAATATGCAATATCTTTTTTATTCCTTATGCCGATTTTTCTTTTAGAAAAAAAAAACATATTATTTCTAATATTTTGTTAGTTTTTAATGTGATGAATGAGGACGCTTGTTAGTGGCCGTCTATCATTATCTCATTATCACATCCATTGTGTGTTTGCAATAAAGATATACTTATACACGTGTTAGTGACATCATTTATAAATACTCTTCACTTTCTACCGATAAATTTCAATAATCTTCCTTTTTTTTATGCATTTAAATAAATAATTGATGATTGTAGATTTTATTGTACACTGCTACTAATATTTATATTTTATTTTGCCTAGTACATGACTTGAACTCAGCATGAGGCAAGTACAATGCAAGACGATCATATTGTTAATTAACCAAATCATTAATAAGACAATAGAGAATACTTAAAATTTAAAATTTTTATATTTCTGTAGCTCAGTTAATAAGTATATAAAGACATATGTGTAAGATATCCGAATTCAATTTTCGCTTAATATACTTTTTTATAAAAAAAAATTTTAATATCTTTCTATTTTTGTTGAAGTTGATACATAAAAAACAGTAAAAATACAGTGAAATAATATCAACTTTCATTATTTAATTTATTTTAAAATAATATCTGGTTATTTTATTATATATTTAATTCAATATTTCACCCTTCAATTGAAATAAAATAATATTAGTTTGTTTTCTCTTTTTGTATTTATTTTAATCTGAATCAAATGCGCAATAAGACTAGAACCTTATTACATTACATTAGTCGTGATGGAAGTAAATAATAAGTGATTTAATTAGAAAAAAATATTAATTAACAATACAAAATATAAATATTTAATGTCAAATTTTCAGGAATCAGCCTCGGTCACGCAACGTGAACGAAATTAGTTTCATCTTAAGGATGAGGAACCCATGGTTATAAAAAAAAAATTAAATATTTAATATACATGCAAAGTTATTTTTTATATATATAATGGTTTTTAAGGTTACTTTGTTTAATGTCAAAAAAATGACAAAATCTGACAACATAAAGGGAAAAAAAATTGTGATTTCACTTGGGTGAAGAAAAATAATTCATTGAACAAGGAAATGCTATAAACAATACACAATAAGATTTGAAACTTATGTGACTTTAACAATCAACATCCAAGAACTGTTTAACAAGAAAAAAATATTGTTTTTCCAGTGAAAAGGGTTAAAGCCAGAAAAGCAAGAAAAAAAAGAAGGGAAAATGATCACCTACACACTACAGGAGCATTAACACGATTCGTTTTCGCATTTGGGGATTTAACATATATTATATTTTTTTCCTGTAAATCAAATTACATGCAACACTTTTATAGATGAAAAATCTCTTTATAATTTTTATTTGTCATCAATTATTAATAAAGACCAAATACTAAATGAAAATTTAAAGATAATTTTTTTTTATAGGTGTTGAAGGTCAACGATTGCAATAAATTCGGATTGATAAGTAAAAAGTGAAGTCTATAGAGAAATTAACAAAAGATAAACCTGGAAAGGACAAAATGGTTGAGGAGATGAAATACTTAGTGTGTGTTTAATTTAGTCTTGATATAATTGATTTTGAATCAACATGATTTTATAGAATTAATTTTATGTCAAATTAATTTTAAACTAACGTGATTTATGTTTGAAAATTATTTTTTCAAAAGCAAGTTTAGAATAAAAATACAGTGTAAACTTTTAACCCAATGTAAAAGTAAGTCTCACCTTATCAATTTTAACTTTTTTTTAACACTGAAACAAACAGTTAATTTAACAATCAAAATTAATTTTAACTCTTCAAAATATGTTCCAACCTAACATTTTTTCAAACAACATTTTAAAAAAACACTAATAACCGCCGAAATTATCTCATCATAAAAGTAAAACACTTACCTTACATAATTACGAGCTGTTTTGTTATTAAAATAATATTCTGTCTTGCTTAAATAACTTGCCAAACACAGTCCTGAAAATGTAGAGTTTATTTTGAGAAAATGGATGTGAAATTCAAAAGAATTAAATTGAAAATAACATTTTACAAAAAAAAAATAATATTTTTTATTTAGTTAAGAAAAACATTTCTAAAACACAAAAATATAAGTGTTACGCTAAGATTAACTACATTTTAAATAAATAAAATATGCTTCATTATAAATCAAGGGCAGAAATGGCCAATATAATTTTAGAGACTATATAAGATAAGATAAAAAGTGTCTTGTGATTTTTTTTATTTAATTTTTTAATCAGTTATACATACACACTTCCACATTACATTAGTCGTAAATCTATTTTATTGGTATTTAAACTCCTCTCCTTAAGCTCAAAAAACTCATTCTTATGCCACATAAACTATAAGGTCTTGACGAATTATCACAATAGTTCTATAAGTTTTCTTTATTTACCATCAAATATTGGCTATATATATGTAGAAAATACTACATCGTAATTTAAGAATGACGAAATTTACTTTATATTTACACCTTAAAATAATTCACTTTCAATCAAGATTAGTCTTAATTGCTTAACCCTATGTTTGGTTGGGAGGAAATAATTAGAAAGAAATAACGTTATAATTTTTTTTTTTTGTTTGAGAGAACTTGAAAGAAAAATGTTAACTTATAGAGTAAAAAAATTGAAAATATTTATTTCTCCTTATTGTTTTCTTCTCATAACTTTCTTTCACTATATTTTTATAATTTCTATTTCTACTCAACCAAATACATGATAAAAAAAACAATAATTGTGTGAAATATAAGAAAGAAAAATGAATTTTCACGAAAGTTGATAATATTACGAGTAAACTCTCAAATTTTAAATTAGTCCTAAAATAATAGTAATAAAGCTTTTTTGATCTTTGGATTAAAAAAAGTTTAAATTACTTCATAACTTTATAAAATTGAAAGATATTTTAATTATTTAATTACTTAATAAATTTTTTAAGATAAAAGAAAAATGTTAAAATATCTATAATTTTTCAAAATTTCCAATTAATAAGAAGTCATTGTAATATTCAACTCTTAAAATTTAAAATAAAATATATAAAATATGATCAAATAAAATCATATACAATTATTATTTATTATGTCTATTTTACTATTCATTTGTTTTCTATATTTATTTATTTATTACACCATTTTAATTTGTTCCCTTTTTAAAATTTATTTTTATCACTCATTTTTCATACGATTCAAAATTGAATTATATAAACATTAGGGTAACTATGGCAGCGTTTGATAACAATATAGAACAGAAAGAAATGAAACAGAAGAGGACATAATAAAATTGTGTACTGTGTTGAGTGACCATGAAACATAACATGACTATATGTATCATTTTATATTTAGTGCGGATTAAAATATAGTTTTTTTGTAATATATATAAAATTTTACTTTACTTATATAAAGTATAAAATTAAAAAAAAATAGTATATATTTTAATTTCTTTTTTTAAAAAATTATGAGTATAACTAAATAATATTTTAAAAATATATTAATTTTTGTGTTAATATTTTATGGAAAAAATAAATTATTAAATACAAACTCCTCTCAATAAATACAATTATTAAATATATTTTTAAAAATAATTATTAAATATAAATTATGTTGAATATATTTTTATTATGTAAATTTTTTGCAATTTTTTTTTTAAAAAATTTATCGGAAAAAATAATATAAGGTCTAAGAAATTTAAATATACATTATTTTGTTAATAAAAAATGACTCTATGAAAATAATTATAACTCTTTAGTATGTGTTCAGTTCTCTTATGTTCCACCATTTTCAATGGAACCAATTTGTCCTGTTCATTTGCCTTAATATCCTATTCCGCTTATCTCGACTGATGTACCAAATAAAAAACAGTACACAAAATCCCGTTCTGTTCAAAACGTCCATCAAACGCTAGGTGTACTATTACTAGTTCATACACCTAATTTAAATAAATTTTCTATATAACACATGATAGGTGGTATTATTTTAAATTTTATATAATATTTTTTATCTTTCATCGTTTTATTAGTATAATTGATAAAAAAGCAATTAACGTTACCTTAAAAATAATATAAGTGAACAGATAAATATAAACAATATTTTTCTCTCTGAGTGGACAATTGAAAAGGAGCATATGGAGTATTAAATATACTCTATCTTTGTTCCTTTTCGAGCGAAGAAAATTTTGTTTATATTTAATTGGATGTTAATCTCCACTATCCAACCAATCAAATAATGAGAGATAAAGAGTATTATGAAGAGTTCAAAATTTATTTTAAAGAAAACCATAACAATTATTACACTTCTCAATATGTAGTATAATTTTCTCTATCCGAACACTTAAATAAGAAATAAGAGAGTATTCTTTATGTAAAAAGCAATGATATATCCTCTTATTTATTCTACTAAATATTTGCTTAATTCTTTCAAAGTAAGCATTAAATAAAAAAATAATGTATCTTTTTTTTTCATAGGAAAGTAGCACAACTAAGGATCAAACTTATTACTCACTCAAACATGTCTCACACGTTTACCAACTAAGCTATATGACTGGATAAAAAAATATATCTATGTCTTTTAATTATAAATTTTTATTATAAAGTGCATTCAAATTATTCTTCACTTAACATGCAGGAGGATGTGTAAGAATAACATGTCAAAAGATTTAGAATTATTATTAAGTACTAGTAATACCCTCTCAATTTCTTTTTTATTCGTGTCCATGTAGTGATTTTTTTTTCTATTTATCCATTTAGTTAAGGTAGTATTAATTACATTTTTATTTATTATATTCTTATATTTAATTAAAGAGTTAATTAATGTTCTATTATTAAATTAATAATATAATAAGAAATAACATAAAATCTTTAAAAATTATTTTTACAAAAATTTAAATAACAATTATATTTCTTAATATATAGTATATTTTATCCTCAATTAAATAGATAAATAAGAACACAAATAATATGTAAATAGAAAGATTACCCAACAAATTAATTTGATAATTAGAAAGTAAAGTTTGAAGGTAAATGATATTTAGTGTTCTAAGGGTACTATT
Organism: Cyamopsis tetragonoloba; assembly: GCA_037177725.1. Taxonomy (NCBI): domain Eukaryota; kingdom Viridiplantae; phylum Streptophyta; class Magnoliopsida; order Fabales; family Fabaceae; genus Cyamopsis; species Cyamopsis tetragonoloba. The sequence continues at coordinate 81,068,890 of CM074119.1, forward strand.
TAACCTAAAGGTAGTAAAAAGATATTAAAATGTGTAATTTTTTATATTCTTTAGAAACGGAACAATATGCTCTTATAATTATCTTTCTACTTTTAGTAACCTTAACTAGTGTCCATAGAGCACTGTATATCAAGACCCAAGTTTTAATTATCAAGTCTCCTCTTCAATTTTATATAAGTGTCCCAGTTATGTAGTTATATAAGTGCGTGTGGGGATATAGAGTTTGATCCCGGTTGAACTACTTTCTTATAAAAAAAAACTTATATAAGTGTTATTTGACCTGTAAAAGGTACGTAAATTGAAGGATTCAGAGGAATATTTACTTGAAGATTTTAGAATAGTTATAATGTGAATAGTATTCATGGTTATATTAAATGTTTTTGTAAACGTTATTCGAATTTCAAATAGTAATAATTTGGGGGTTTACTCACATTAATTACATAGAAACCCAGAGGCACAGAGCAAGGGAACCGAATCTGTGACTGTGAGAGTGAGAGTGAGAGAAAGAGAACAACAGAGACAGACATGCCCCCGTTAAAATGAACACAACACACAACAATTTCAATTGCAACGAAAGAAAGTAAGAACCTTTTGCTTTCTCTCTCTCTCTCTCTCTCTCTCTGAAAAGGACTGATTCTCTCTGCTTTCCCCTTCCTCTTTTCTTCTTTTATCCCTTTTTCCCCAACAGATCCTCCTCCTGCTCCTTCTTCTTCTTCTTCCCTCTCACTCTCCCTCTCAGCTTCACAGCTATACACAGTGAGTGAGATGGGTTTGTCCTAGAATGGCTCAGCCTCACCACCACCACCACAACAATGACAATAACAGTGTGGTTCTCCATGACTTTCTCGGCATGAAACCTGCTCATAATCCCCCCAAAACCGCCGATGTTAGGTTATCGGAGACATCCTCCGCCGCCGCTCGTGCCCCCTTCTCCGCCACCTCTGACATCGCTTCCGGTGAGTTCAAAATTCCATCTTTCTACTTTCTAAATCAACCACTGTTCACTTCACTAGTTAGTTTTCACTTTTCACTTCTGATTAAAGTATATAATAAATAAATTAAATAAAAATAGCTTCTTTGGATGGACATTGCTCTTGCTCATGAAGCCATGCTTTTAGTTACTTGTGATTATTATTTTTTTTTGTTTCCTGTAACAAATCTCATCCACTGATGTTCTCTACCATCTCCCTCTCTCTATCAATTTGTGGGGTAGCTTTCTGATGGATTAGTTTAGTGAGGTCAGTACTGGGGTAGGTTGGTTCTGTTGGTCTTTGCGTTCTTCATTTAATCTCATTTTTCTAAAAAATATCTGTGGGCATTTGTTTATTTTTTTCCCTTGAATTCATTCTCTGATGTCTTAATTAAGCTTTCAGGTAATGTGATTTTAATTTGTCAATTTTTTTTCTTATCTTCTGCTATTTAAATACACTGTATGAGGTATCTGTGCTTTGTTTATCTTTGCATTGTGGTGTTTGGTTTGATTCACGAGTATCATTCAATTCATGTACTAGTTGAGTTTGGGAGAGTTGAATTTAAGCTGAAAATTTATGTTGTCCTGAACAGGAAACTTTGTTATGTGCCGTCAAAGTTTGTGCATTGGCCATTAATTGTTATATCAGCTTTTAGGTTTTTTTATCATAATTATCGTTATAGCATTCTCTCTCTCTAACAATGTAATGTTTTCTCCCCTCATCAATTTGGTAGAAAAACAGGTAGGAAATCATCTTGAGGGAATTCCATTCTATGGACCAAGGAGTGATTTTTCTGGCACTGAGATAAGCAACAGACTAATTGGAAACAAGAGAAGTAATTCGGATTCCATTTTTATGGGTTCCTCCAGAGATGCCTTCCAAATGGTCCCTGACTCCTTTCAAAATTCACATTTGATGAAGGTCAGTCTGAATTATGACACAATTTTTCTTCTCCAATATTCTCAATGGCCAAAAACGAAAGTACATTTATGTATTCTTCATTTCTTTGATATTGTGAGTTCTGTTTTTATGCAGGTCCTCCGGAACACGGCTGGAGGAGAGAGGCCTAGAAGGCCCAATGATGATGAAGTGTTACTTGGTATGCAGTCACTGAAGCATTCTTCTGCTTCTCAGATGTTTCATCCTCCCACCAGCGCTAAGCTAGATGCCAATAAATGGGAACGATCTATTCTCATGAATGTTGGCCCTTCAGTACAGCATCCTCCGCGTGGGGGGCAATTGACTCCTTTCGTACATCAAATAGCTTCAAACAAGATTAGGGATACCAGTGCTGGTCCTTCATTTATCTCGCAATCAGCTGCTGACGAAGGATCTAGAACTGGAATCAAGGGTCCGGGAATTTTAAGCTCTATAAACACAACTACTACAGCTGCTGAAAAAAATTCATCTGCAGTGCTGCTGGGTGGCAGCAGGCCAAAGCCCGTTACTAATATTGTAGAATCATCCACACCTTCAAGGTATATCTTATGTATAGATAGAGTTGCTCAATTCCCCTTGGTTCCTTTTGATTTTCACTCCCTTTACCTTGAAAATGGAGAAGTTGCTTAACTTTATCTGTTTTGGTAATGACAGCAGTCAACATGGGCTAACATCTGCCAGCCGCCAGATGACTATCTTTTACGGAGGTCAAGCACATGTTTTTGATGATGTCCACCCTCATAAGGTCTGACCCCTGATTGTTAGCATGGAATGTTTTTTTTGTTGCATTTAGTGGAGGGCCAGAGATTAGTTTGCATCAGTGAATCATCACGGCTCACAGGAAACTATTTGTTTCTTGAAATTTAGTCTGTGGTTTCCTCATGTGGATGATTTGGCGGTCACTGTTTCTATTAGTAGAACTGTGGAGACCACATTTTTGTCAAAGCCCTGCATCTGGAACACTTAACACTCTCATTGGAATTTGGAACTTGTACTGTTGCTCTGGATTCAGTTGAGGAACATGTATTGACTATTGATATTCTAAATTGATTTCCACACCACACTTGTGTTGCAGTTTCTACAATCTTTTAGCTAGTCATCGCACAACCTGTTGTCCTTGGTAAACCTACGATTGCTGATAGGAAAGACCTCATAGCTAGCAACAGTACCTTAGCTTAAGTTTATGTATACCATGTGGAGTCACTTTTGAAATTTGACACTGATTTGAACACTTATTCAGGCTTTTTTCCCAGTGTTCCAATATATATATTCTTATAGCTTTTGCTTTTTTGGAACAATGCAGTGAGATGAGAGGGTGTTTACGAGCAAGGGAAGGAGCATCCCTTATGGTTTTACATATTTGTACAAGACCTTTTCTGAGTTGATTATCCATTTTAGCAAATTGAATTGTAAGACCCTGAGGGTTTTAAATGTGTCTCCAACTTAACTCTACCAAAATAGTTTGGTTTTTGTCCGTGGATTTGTGTTCTTTTGTATGAGTACGCCAGTGTCGCCCCTTGTAGATTTGTTGATTCTTATGGATTTAGTAAGAGAGTAGTACTTAGAGGCAGAAGGATTTTTTTGTCTTGAACACTTTCAAAATGTTTCCTTCTACTGTAGGTTGACCTCTTCGTTGTCGACCCATTTGAATCTAAAGGGATCCTACATGAGGGGGTGTGTTAGAGATCTCATATAGTATAAAACCTTTCACCTGCCTTCACATAATAGATTGAGCTTTTGGAATCATAATTCAAAACAGTATGCTCTTTGTCTTGAAATGTTAAGTTAGCAGCAAAGAGATGCTGCTTGCTAGGGTGTAGCTTTGGGATCTCATTTACTGCCGTGAGTTCCAAAGGTTGTTGGCATACTGCTGATTTGCAGCAATTATCTCTTCTATGACCCCCTTTCAATTTGAAAAATCTCTTTTCACTTACAGAGAACCTGTTCTTGGTTTTTAATTTGTTTCTATCTGTTTCCGAGAAAAAAAAAAGTTTCTATCTGCTCAAACTTCAAATTGCTTATGATTTGTCTTTGTGTGTGTGTGTATCTCTTTTCATTTACAGAGTACCTATTCTTGGGTTTCAATTTGTTTTGTCTGTTGAAATTTCAAATTGCTCATGATTTGTGTTATGGTGTGTCTGTATCACTTTTCGTTTACAAAGCACTGTGTGTGTGTGCGCGTGCATGTTTTTTGTTCTAAATTCTGACTTTGTTAGCTTTTCTGTGGTTCTTTTTCTTCTATATCCAAGATGTCTATGACAAACTTATTTTGTACACAACACAAATAGTGAATACGTTCTCTATATAACACGTCAACCACCACCATCAAGCCTTATCTCGTTGTCAATTGGGCATTATAAAAAACCAAAGCTATGTTTTACAGATTCCAATGCACTTTTCTCTGTCTAGTTTGCATCATAGCTATGTTTTTACTCTCATGAGTCATTGTGCGAATCTGAAATTTCATGCATACACAAATAGGCAGTACTATGGATCCACGTTTTATCATGACTTTTTCATGTTCTCTGATATATGTAGGCAGATGTTATAATGGCTTTGGCTGGTTCAAATGGTGGATCTTGGTCCACTGCATTCTCGCCGAAATCCGCTGTAAAACGGGTGAATGATAGTAACTTGCACAGCGGAGAAAATGAAACAGGTATAGTGAGTAGTGTGGCATTCCCACAAGAGCTTCATGGGAAATTGTCAATTACTGGAAGTACTAGCCATGCGATTGGGCACGCTGATCGAATACCTACTCCAACAGGTAATATCCTCAAACTTACTTCATTTTTTTGGTTTGCAGCTGTCATCTTGTACCTCCCCAACAGTGGAGTTTAGTAAAAGAACAAAACTTAAAATGCAGTTCTTTTGGTGTGGCTGGTGTCATTTTCCAATCGTAGTTGGAGTTTCACATCAGTAGCGTGTTACCAAGGTGAAACTCAAACTCTAATTGAAAAAAAAATAAATGCGGACCACACTTTAGAAATTGTGTCAATGTTTTGTCTCTTAGGTAGTGTTTGGTACAAGAGCATTTTTATTTGGTTATTGATTATTAATAAGTGGTGGTAGGGGCACAACAAGGAAGCATTTTTGCAAAAGATACAAGAAATCCGGTTCAAGCAGCGGATCACAGTTCGGAAGATAAAAGAGCATAGTGATAGAGTTTGATGCTGAAAGGTTTTCTGCCCCCTAAGAGCTTTCTCATATTCTGATTACTATTTTGCATCATCCTCTTGTGAATTTTTCTTCTCATCTTTTAACTTATTTATTTTTCCCCCTTGTTTGGTATTCTTATTCTTATCTCAAAAAAAGAAAAAAAGAAAAGATATATGTGGGGAGCAAGAGTAGGATGATTGTTTCAAGAGGCCTAACAGATATATATCACCTTAATTTATGCAGTGCCTAATTCAACGTTATAATTATCTCATTCTTGCACTTTCTTGATGATTTTATTTTTTTTATTACTGATTTAAAATTTTACATTATAATGTGCTGAAAATAGATGAAAAAAAAAAAAAAGAATACTATAATGGGTTATTGTTCTGTTAACATAAAAATGAAAATTTTGATGGAATTTACTGAATCGTGCTTCAATTTATTCTACTGGGATAAAAACAAAATGTGACACTTTATAAAATTATTTTTGTTTGCAAATATTACAAAGACAAGAGGCTGTAAACAAGGGGTAATTCATAATTCATAAAATAAAAGATAGAATCTTCTCTTTTTTATAAGCCAAAACATTTGTTGATAATACAAGAAGCGATAAAGTTCACTGTGTACTTTATTTTGAGAAAATAATTGTTTATTTAGCATCACTACAGGATTTTTAGAACTAACAGTTTTTTTTTCCCTCAAAGAATTTTTTTCTTAAATAGTACTCTACTTCTCCTTTTGGTTTTATATACAAGTCATTTTTAACAGAATTATCATAGTAAGAAATGATAATAAATTATATTTATTTGTCTAAAAACATAATTTTTTTAATTACTCCCTAGTACAAATGACTTAATAAAGGCATAAAGTTAGCATTGTACTATATCTCTCATTCTGTTATTAATTTTTTTTTGGTAACAATTCTGTTAATAATTCCATTATTAACAATTATTTAAAAAAAAGGTAAAAATACAAATTATCCTTTAATATGTTACTTATATTTTCTTTGTCTATTAAAGGTGATGTAATAATTTTTTTTCTCTCTCTCTCTTCTTTTCTTTTTTTTTCTATTTTCTTTGTATGTATCTTTGTGTTTTCTTGTGTCCTAAAATAAAAATGTACATTGTGCAGTACACTTACAATTTATGTTTCCCTAATATGGGAGATACATTGTGAAATAAAAGGGAAATAAAAGTGATCCATTACCACGATTTGATGCCTGCCACGAAACTTTATAATAATGGAATGGAAATTAACGGTGTCCTTAATGCACAAATTTGGTCTAAACTCACCTTTTCTACTCTCCATCTTTTCGATCCAACAGTTAGATAAATTGATTTTGACTCTTTATTTTCTTATTTGATCGATGTGTATAAATAAAATTGATACAGAAGTTAAGAAGTAAAATGAAGCTTCAAATAAATCAAAAATGAAACTAAAAAAACTCATACAATTTCATATGAACTAAGATAACAAAACTTAAAAACTCATATAATTTTAAATAATATTTTTTTAATGATAGATTATTCTTTTATTAAAAAACAAAAGATAACCAGCAATTTTATTTGGTTTCATGAGATCATCATCTCTATAAGCACCACTTGTGCTTCCTTATTCAATTAATGATATACTCGTATATTTCGTTTATTTTTTCAATGAAAAAATAAAATAAAATAAGAAAAAACACACACACACACAAGGAAGTGGTGGATGATAGTACAACAGAGAATTTCAACTAACTTAATAATTTGTTGTTATTTTGGCAAATTAAAATCCACTAAGATGTTACGTTGGCGTTTGAGTATTTTTTTCTTGCATGAAAATAAATCCATTTCCTGAAAGTTTTTACTATTCTGGTCGGTCGTAGAGGGATTTCATTGAATTTGGAAGAATTAATTTGTGTCTTGTGCAAAGATAAGATAAGGAAGAATCAATGAATCACTTGAGTTTGGAGTAACAAGAAAAACAAAGACATTTGGGTTTCACTTTGATTTGTTGTTATTTGAGGGTGGAAAAATAAATAAATGTTGCTTTGAAGCTTGCAATAAACAAGTGTTTTTCTTTGTTATTTGCTTCGTATGGATATTTGTATTTGCAGAAAAGTTGTGAATTTCTTCCACTAACGTAATTGCTTCTATTCATGTTGCAAATTTCTGATTAGAATAAAAAGATCACAAACACCTTTATCGTTGCAAATAATGTTACAAATATTCATATAATTAGTATATATGTACCTCTCTTATTATATAAAGTACGAATTCATTTTTTTAGATTAGTGTATGGCCCCATAGAATATATTCATTAGTAGTTTTGGAGATTTATTGTATTGTTATTTCTATGATCTTATTATTATGACTCTAAATTTCTTTTTAGTACCCTAATATTTAATCATTCTATTATATAATATTAATCTTTGCTTTTAAAAAAAACAAAAAAAGACTAGTCTATTACACTGTTGACAAACTAGTGGAATTTATATGCATTCTTCCAAAATAATAATAATCCAAATGAACCATCCTTTTTTTTTGGAAACCAATCCAAATGAACCATCCTAAATAACTCTACATGATTTGAGTTCTAAAGATTTTGGTCAAATCTTAATTTGGCCCAACTCAATCAAAATTTTGACTAGTTCACACAGGCCCATTCCACGATGAATTAGCCTAATTTATTGGGTGTTACTATTCGCAACATACATCACTTCTAAGCACACCACATATTGCTATTTTCTTTCAAAATTACCATCCCATAAAATTTAAAATTTCGTATGGGACACCAAAACACACTACAACCATACAAAAATTAAGAATCTATACGGTATAAAATTATATGGATTCTTAAAATTTGTAGCCTACATATTCTCAAAATCTGTATAAAAGAACAACCAAAACAGTATATGAGTTTTAAAATTCCGTCCAAATGGATTTTTAAAATCCGTATACAGTTCATCGTCTTCAACCTACAAAAACCTTCGTTCAATCAAACAAATCAATTCATAATTCATTCAGATGCTTAGAATTCCTTACTTATATGGATTATAAATGAATTATGAGTTGGTTTATTTAGTTGAAAGAGGGTTTATATAAGTTGAAGACAATGAACAGTATACGGATTTTAAAATTTCGTTTAAATTTTAAAATTCGTATACAGTTTTGATTTTTTATTATACAGATTTTAAATATCCGTAGGCTGCGGATTTTAAGAATCCGTATGATTTTACACTATACAGATTCTTAAATTCCGTATTGTGTGGTAGGTTTTGGTGTTCCATACGGAATCTTAAATTTCGTGGAATGGATAATTTCGAAAAAAAATAACAATGTGTGGTGTGCTTAGGAGTGATGTGTGGTGCAAAAAATAGCACCCTTAATTCATTGGCATAATTTTTTTATTAATAAATTTTGTGAATGTAGAAATATTTTATAAATAATCATAAATTTTTAACTTTATATCAATATTATGTATTTATTTATTATTACATTATTAGAATAAATCAACTTTAAATAATTTAAAAAGATATATATGTGCATGAGATAATCTATTTGGATTTAGATTATGTTTGATAACTAAAAATTTTTAGTAGGAGAGCAAAAAATATTAAAATTGTAAGATCTATCTAAATATGTGGGTATCATCACAATCACAATATATATTTTTTTATCACACTAAAAAAATTCAATGACTAGAGAAATTTGAATCCAAACACAGAATAAATTGATAATGTCCAACTCAAAAATTGTCAGGATGCAACCACCCACTGGAAAATAAATGAATAATTGGCACTCTTGTCTCATTATATAAGCACAATCACATACACATGATGCACAGCTTTGAAAATTGAAAATTATTTTTTGAAATATTTCTTCCTGATCATGATGTACCACTTGACTCAACTCCTTTCACGTATTTTCCATATATCATTCAGTATATTTTGCCTTTAATTTCCATTTTTTTGGGTAATAAACCTCTAGAGAGATAATTTCATACTCTCGATGATTAGAGCGACGTAGATAATTAAATATCTTTCATAAGAAAATGTTTTTCAAAAAAATCAATTAAAGCTTTCTTGCATGTAAAATTTCTTTATGGGAGTATCTATTGTCATACTAATTTTGTCTATTACCACTTTAAATAAATTATTTTAATAATATTTATCTTTTATTATTTTGATTCTATTAGTTAAAAATAATACTTTTAATTAAAAATAAATTTAAAAAGAGTAACAATAAACAAGAATAAAGTGACAATAATTTCTCCCTTTCTGCCATCAGAATTCCCACCAATCATTTTTCAAAATTTAACCCCCATCTCATATGGAAAGAGAATCTTTATTTTTTTTTTAAAAAAAAACTATAGTAAAAATAGGTATACAAATAATAGATCTAGTGCAAAATGAGAAATTTAAAAAAAATTGTGATAAGTGATATAATGTTTGGATAAGATTATGTTTAAGAAACAATAGGTTTTTTAGTAAAAAAATTGTTGAGAGTATATTCGGATAAAATTGATAAAATTTTTCAATTTTTTTTAATTTTTTTTGTTTGTTATAACTACAAACAATAAACAACAATTCAAAGTTTATTGAAAAAGTTTTTTGCTTTAATCTATTTTTTTCTTTTATCATTTAAATATTTATTATAAAAAACAAACATTATATCATTCAAACATAAAAAATTATCTTTATAATTATTTTTTAACAATATATCTAAATAAAAATTGATTATATACGTAATAACTAATTATAATAATAATTAATTATATACATAATTAATTATCAAAATAATTTAATTTTCTCGGTTAATACCAACGCTCTAATTCTCCTTGTGGTCCTCCCGGAATGGTAACTTTTTTTAACAATAGTTATAATATTATATCCCTTTTTTTCTCACATCATCACTTCCATATTTTTTTCCCCTTCTTCTTTTTCATCGTATACTTAAATTTTCTTTTTTCGGTATAAAGAGGGGCCAGGGGCCCAAAACGATTTTTCATCACATAACTTATTACTTCTATTATTTTCTTTCTTTCCATTTTTTTTTCCTTTTGACCTCTTTCTACACCTCTATTTTACAAAAAATCAAAAAGATATAAAAATATAGTAATATTTAATTTTCTTACTAAATCTCTCTACTAATCTTCATACTTATTTAATTTTGACAAGTGTCATTTATCTTCTAAAAAGCCAATCTTAAGTGAAAGATAAATGACACTTATAAAAATTAAGTGAGTATGAGAATTAATAAAAAAATTTGATAGGCCACTTGCTCCATATATGAATATTAAATGGGCCACTTGCTTAACATGCAATAAAGTTTGTTCCAATCAATGAGGCCTTTGACCTTTCCTAGCATAGTTAAACCTAATGAGACAAATCTATACAAAACTTTTGATCTCACTATCAAGGATTTGAATCGAACGGTCCATCAACTGGTTTTAACATTATTAATTTATTCATATATATTTATTGAATAAGAAAATAAAATAAAAAATAAAAAATTTAAATTCATTTATCTAATTCTTGAATTATCCAACACCGAAAATGATCCAAACACCACGATCAGTTTATGTGGCCTTAAATTTAATTATTACACAATAATATCACATACTTTATTCTTGGCCGACCCAATAAATATTAAGGCTTAAAACAAATTTTAAAAGCAGACCTCTTCAAAATTAATATTTATAATAATTTACTAATTTTTAATTTTCTTAAGAATTATTTTAATTATTTGTGTAATTACAAAACTAACATGTCACATTCTTATAATGTATTATCTATTTCACTTCAATAAATATGCTAGCAATCTTTTGTTTTTAATCTATTTTCTAATTTTTTACAATTTGAGGCTTAATATAAATTTTTTGTTGGGACCTTAATCTATTTCACTTCAATAAGGGCTTGAGTAGCTTTATAGTTAGGCCCGCTCCATGTTAAATACATTTTCCTTTTTATTTAAGTTTTTTACACCTCTACTAAAGTATTACTTTCTTCGTCCCGAAATATAAGACTTTCTGGACTAATATTGCGGAAATTAAAAAAAATAATTAAGTTAATTAAATGAATTAAATTTGTCTAATAAAAAACATTAAAAAAAAAGAAAAATTCTTATTAAAGTGGAGACTTTACCTCACTAAAGTAGATGACCCATAGTAAAAGTAAAATAAAACTCCGATTTATTATTATTTTTTATTTTCTTTCATAAAATACTTACACATATAAAACACAAGACACCTAAATCTAAGTCTTAGGTAGGTACCATTTGACCCAATTTATTTTTCTCTTAAAAGTCAATTATAAGTTAAAGCTATAACTTAAAAAAAGTCATAAGTTGTTTGACAATTTCATTTTTTTTTTAAAAAAAAAATTGACCGACAGCGGAGGGTGCTGAAGGGTGGCCGCGTGTGGTGGTGAGCGGCGGTCCGGTCTTGGTTATGGTGGTCGGTGGATGTTTAATGAAAATAATAAGTTGAAAAATAAGCACAAACTCATTTGTGTGGCTTATTTTAAAGCTTTTTTTTCTTTTCTTCATTAAAAAAAACCATTTAAAATTTTAAGAGTTTATTAATATTTCTGTTTGACTCGGCTTTTACTTATAAATAAAAGATAAACTCAAAATAAGCCGAGTCAAGCGGTGCATTAATACATATATGTCATTGATCTGGATATTATGACATATAGCGACACAAACTTTGTAAATTTTATTTTTTTTTTGGTTCATAGGAAAGTAGTACAACCGAGATTCGAACCTGTACCCACACACGCATGTCTCCATGCGCTCACCAACTAAGCTATATGAATGGGACAAAACTTTGTAAATATATACGATAAACTAAATTAATTTTAGAACGTAAAATATGACTTATTAAACTACATTTCGTAATTTATATAAAATTATATCTTTTAATAGAGAAATTTTCAGAGTTCATCATGAGAAAACGTTTTTTTTTTTAAAAAAAAAAAATTTATTAGTGAATGTTTTAAAGTTAAATTACAACTAGCATCATATCATTCAGTTATTTATACAAATAATTGTATTACTTTAATTTACCAAAAGAAAAGGTTTTAACACTTGAATTTTTCTGTGTTAAAATGTTAAGAGTATACAAGTAATTTGATAATTCTCTCATATGAACTAATTTTTTGGAGTGGGTTAAGCACAAACTTAAATCAAAGATAATATTATAGTGATAAAATTACATTTTTCGTCCTCTAACTATTGGGTTTTATTCAATTTCGTCATCTAACATTTTTTTGATTCATTTTCGTCCTCGAAGTCTTCTGTTTGGTTCACGTTTGTCCTCCCCGTTAAAAACTAACGGTCAGAGCTTAACAGTTAAAAAGAGACACGTGTCACAACGTGAGTGATCCGTTAATTTAATAATAAAAATAATATAAAATTTTAATAAAACAATAGTTTTTATTTTTATTTTATTTTTATCAACCAAGGAAAAAAATAAATTAACAATTGCACGCTGAAGTAAAAACCAATCGCCCATACCCTCATACATCTCCCACCATAGTTGGAAACCTTCAATTGCAATCAGAATAAAGACATGCCATTGCTCCATTGCCATCGCCATTTTTCCCGCCTTTACAAAATCACCCCACTCTCAACCATACAATCCTCTACAAAGCTGTGAGGGATTCCGGGGATGACATTAAGGCGATGTTGGATTCAGGGATGGTGGGAGAAAGGGAAGGGAAAGGGTGGTGTTCTGGTGGTGACGGTAGGGGAGAGGGAATGGGTGATCCGGTGGCGATGACAGTGAGGGAAAAAGAAAGGGTGGTGGTGGTGGTGTTAGGGTGGAGGAGAGGAGGTGGTGGTGTGAGAAAGGGAGAGAGGGAGGAGAGAGATAGGAGTGGTGGGAGAGGAAGGAGGAGAGACAAAGGAGGTGGAGGTAAGAGGGGGAGAAGGAGGAAGGAGGAGATGAGAATATTTGGGGAAGAAGATAATTTTTTTTAATTATTTTATTAAATAAAAACAATTATTTTATTAAAATTTTATATTATTTTTATTATTTAATTAACGGACCACTTACGTCGCGACACGTGTATCTTCTTTAACGGCGTTAAGTTCTGGCCGTTAGTTTTTAACGGAGAGGACAAACGTGAACAAAATTAAAGACTTCGAGGACGAAAATGAATCAAAAAAAATTAGTGGATGAAGTTGAATCAAACCCAATAGTTAAACGATGAAAAATGTAATTTTGCCTGTTATAGTTTGATTAGTCTCGATGTACGACACACACAGTTAGGAGTTTCATATTGAGTAAAAATGGAAGCCAGTGTGATACTTAAGTCCCGAGGCTCTCTTACCTAATAGATTAGTCTTTTAAATTTGATTCTTTTCATCTGTTTAAGTCCTAACAAATTTTTATCCTTCAAACTCGTCGATTATTAGTAGCTTAAAATTGTTCTAATTTTATTACCGATCAGAGATTTTTCGGTGGGTTGAGTCACGATCTCATAATAAAGTTGTGTTTAACTTAAAATTTGGGTGAAATTTTCGAGGGTAATTACCTTAAGAACAGAAAAAGAAAAAAAACCTGGAGAAAAAGAGTTTTGCGCCCTTCAGATGAATCAAATACCCAATATAGAATATTCTGATGTCAAAGTTATAATAATAATTGAATAAATAGAATGTACAAACAGTGATTTCTCGTTTTATTTTTTCCCGCAAGACTAGTATGACTAACAATGATATATGTGTGTGATACATGGTTTCATCCATAAATTTTAACTTTCTTATAAACAAAAAATTCATTTATTTTAAAAAATGGTACTGTACATCTGAAATAAAAAAAAAAATCTAGGGTAGGAAAAAAAACTTAAACACCTGCAGTAATTATTTTTTTTGTTTAAAAAAAAATCAGTAAATCGTGGTATTCGGTGGGTGACTGACGTTAATCTCGGTTGCTTAATTAGTTATTTGGTGTAGAAGACAAATTCTGAATCGTGCCCTTTTTTTATTCCTCAAAATAAAGCAAACAAAAGTTGTGTCCATCATATATTTTGTTTTATTTTCTAATGTAATTCTGAAAAAGTGAAAGGTTATAATAATGATTTCCTTCTATTTTATTTTTATATCTTATCGAAGACTTTGAGATTCTACAACCTCTTCAGTATTTGTTGTTCCTTCTTTTGTCTTTTTCAACGATATATTCCCTCCCAATTCCAAATATCGACACAACAAAGTCCAACAGCCACCTCCCTCTCCCACCTATACAAAATATATTCATATTAATTAATTCCAAAAAATATGTATATATATATTATGAAGTTGTTATCGTCATTCAATCACATACCCTAATTAAGATTTCTAGCTAGGTTTTGAGCTAACTTGAAATAATGGCTACTCTCTCTAGAGTCTATAAAGAAAACCCTGTTCCTCAAAATCAGATTATCCCTTTGGATTATTCTAAAATGAATACCTTACCCGATTCTCATGCATGGTGGTCATCATCTAATGATGATGATGTTAATGTTGATGATCATGATCATGCATCCATCCCCATCATCGATCTCATGGATCCTAATGCCATGGAACTCATTGTGCATGCATGTGAACAATGGGGTGCCTTCCAATTGGTGAATCATGGCATACCATCAAATGTTATTCAAGATGTTGAATATCAGGCGATGACACTTTTTTCACTCCCCTCCGAACTCAAGTTGAAGGCTCTTCGATCTCCTAACGGCGCCTCCGGATACGGCCGCGCTAGGATAACGCCCTTCTTCCCCAAGTTTATGTGGCATGAAGGATTCACCATCATGGGTTCTCCTTCTGATGATGTCAAAAAGATATGGCCTAATGATTATGTACCCTTTTGGTAAGTATGTACAATCTCATGCATGCACTTCCATGCAATAATATCAACTACACCATTACTTATTATTCGATTTCTTTTTATTTAACTGTTCACTTAAAGTTAAATTATGCATGTCAAAGAATTTTATGATGATTCTTATTTTATCAAAATATTTTTTGAACTCCTTATCATTTATCTATCGTTTTTTATTAGATCAATAGTAAAATATTCATTACTATCTATCCCAACTAAATATAAAATAAAATAAATAAAAATATAATTAATACTTCTTTAGAAATACAAGTAGATAGTTAAATAAGAATAAATTTTTATTTGGCACTACTTGCTTACTAATTTAACTATGATTTAAGTTCTTGCAACAAATGAAGCCATATAGAGAAATTTGAATTTTAAGCTAGATGCTTTAATTTTTATTTCTGCAGAAATGGGGGAAATCTCATCAATTCTTAAACATACTTACATAGAGACAAATGATCTAGTTATGATGTTAAGTAAAGGCTGATTGTTTTGTCGTTTTATGTGATTAAATTATTCCCACAATCACATGGCATATATGTGATTAATAGAATCATTTGTGAAAACTAAGGTTAAATAAAGATCTTATAGCCTCATCCGCCAAAAAAAAAGTTGTTTTGAATAATTGCATCGTTTCAAATACTAATTAAAGTTTAACATTTTAAATTGTTGTAGTTGCATTATAGTATATATAATACAAATGTATTTTTATTCTGTGCAACTTTCTTCATATTAAGACTCTTAAAATGAAAGTTTGTATTAGAAAAAATAAAAATTAAATGTAATCTATATTAATTTTATATTAAATATTTAAAATTTTATTCAATAATATATTTTCAATTTAGATATTTTTAATTTGTATAAAGTTTTACAGGATAGAAAAATTCAATAATTCACTAACGGACAAAATCATAGTATAGATTCTATATTCTCTACGGCACCTAACAAGGACAAATTGTTCAATAAATTTAAAATAGATAACTTGCAGAAGATATTAATTAAAATGAATGTGCAGTGAAGTGATGGAGGATTATCAGAATCGAATGAAGGTTCTAGCGGAGAAGCTAACACGGTCGATGTTCGAGTTATTAAACATTCGTGAAGAAACCAAGAAATGGGTCGGTTCAGCGGACGCGACCGGGTCGATTCAGTTAAATTTCTACCCGACTTGTCCGGAACCGAACCGGGCCATGGGCCTAGCTCCTCACACGGACACGACTCTTCTCACCATCGTTCACCAAACACACACACAGACCAATGGGCTTCAATTATTGAAAGACGGAAGAGAGTGGATCCCAGTGCGGCCTCACCCTAACGCCCTGGTCGTTCACACAGGAGATTATTTCCACATCATATCGAACGCGAGATTCCGTAGCCCGCTTCATCGTGTGACCCCGAATGCTTCCCGAAAGCGTTTATCGGTGGCTTATTTCTATAATCCGCCGGTGGATTATGTGATGTCTCATGTTAGTGCCGCAGGGGATCATAGCTCCGTTGCTCGTTATCGTGATATTAGTGTGAAGGAGTATGTTGGGATTAAGGCCAAGTATCTTGAGGAAGCACTTTCTCACATTAGTATTACTAATACTAATGCTCCAAACTAATTAATTAACGCCTTTAACTTTTATTCCTTAGCTTTACTTTCCCCACTTTTAAGTACCTAAATATCTTCATCTGAACACTTTCTTTAGAATTTAAATACTAGTTTTAATAATTAACAAGTTCGCAAGATTATTAGCTCTTTTAACATTATTGATATGAGTTTGACGTTCCGAAGGGATTAGTCTTCCACTCACTGTTAGGTTACTTCCTATTTGTTTGCTTACTGATTTTAGTTTGTTTGGGAATTTTGGTCTTTTGGTTAGTTATTATTAGAATTAGGAAGCGGTAGGTGGAAGGAAGTATGTGTTTGGAAAAATCGGTATGTGGCTATGTGGCCTCAACATATTCAAGGACTTGACATCAATTTGACACAATTGGTGTTTTTTTGTCTTAATTAGAAGCAAAATGAATTACGGTGATCTAATAATAACATACTAGGTATACTGTTCAACGAAACCTAAGTACAAAAATCTTAGGGAATCACACAGAATTACGAATTTGGATCTTCTGTTATTTGTTATTATATATATATATTATCAAAAAGATAGATGCAACATAATAGTATTAGTGTCGTACTCGTACATAAATAATATTATCATGTTGTGTTATTTATTAATATACACAAGGTTCCACAATTAATTGCGATTATAATGTTTCTTATGGTTCCACAAAGACGTGTACTAAAACAGAAGAAGAAGAAGAAGAAAAAGACGTGTACCGACAAAGAAGAATAAGAAGGTGTTGTAAAACAATTAGTTCCACAAAGACGACCGTTTCTTAATTTGACTAATTCTAAAACATGAAGATGTTATAAAGAAAGAAAAACGTGCGGCAAACAAAAACATACAAAATACAACTAACGTACTTAACCATTTTCCATACAGTTTAATAAAAAAGTAATTATTATAGTAATCTTAAAAAATTAACCATTCTATTATAATTTTATTTTTAAATAAATATAACTCAATATCTTAAAAATTAATAATACTATCTCTAGTTTTAAATATAAATAATAACTACTAACTTTTTGTGGACTTCAATATAAACAACTACTTTACTCACTTTTACTTTAATTAATAAGTATTTAACCAAATATGCTTTAACTGCTTATTTTCAATGATAGTGAATAGAGATAATCTCATAAACAAGTGAACATTTCAGAAAATAAACACACTTTTTATATTAGATCAATAAAACTAAATCACTTTAACCAACATTTTTAATAAACATGTTTTTAGTAGTTATTGCTCATATTCAAAATCGGAACAGAAGTAATATTAGTAGTGAATTATTTTAATAAATAAAGATAAAGTTTAAAAAATTAATAAATACACCGTATTTTGTATAGATATTTATATAAATATTTATACAAAACAGAGGTAATAAATATTTATTGCTCATAATGTTACATGTGCTTATATTTTTAAACGGAGGTAATAAGGAAAATCGACACAGGAGTCCAAATTTCAAAACCAAAAAACATCATAATAAGTGTTGAAAAAGAAATAATCAAAGAAACAATGATTAGTAGATGAGAAGAGAACAATGCGGTGGTCTCCTGGGAAGAAAAAACATGGAAGTTTGAAGATAGTAAGAGATATTGGTCAAAGTTTGACACTTGTTAAATCTTAATGGAAGAATACTTGCATTATACAGCCGAAATACGATCGAATACGCATTTTGATCGATGTCAGCAATTAATTTATATGGTAGTACAGGATTCTCAGAACTACGAATTTTTTTTGTGGGACTACAGGATTCTCATAATCCATAATTCACGGTCCGTCAGCTCACGAATACTCAAAATCCATAAATTCACCAACACAATTTAATTTTTAAAAAATAGGGATACTGAACTATGAATTTTGAGAATCTGAGCGAGGGGGTATGATGAGAGTGCTCGGATTTTCAAAATCCGTAGTTAACGTATTTTGTTTGCTTGGATTCTCAATATTTAAGCATGATAGAATTTTTGTAAGAAAAAAAATGTGGTGTCTTAAGGAAAGTGCTCCTTTGGGTAAATATTTGCACCATCCTCTTTACTACTCTCACCACCATTTTCTTTCTGAAAATATTCCGGAAATTTTAAAAAGTTGACCTTAAAAAAACTTTAGAAGAGCGTTCGAGAAAGTAAATTCTGGAGCAACTAATAAAACTGTACACAATCCCAACCATAGAGGATGCTTCATTTCATGGGAAAATACAAAAAAAAATAAAGTAAAGAATGATCAACAAATGTGAATGATGATATTCTCGTAACTGCAACTCATGGATTAGTTTCTAAACTGTAGATGATTCTGGTTCTTAGTTCGGGAATACTGAACCGTTTTAAGCAACCCAACCTCAAAGATCTCAGCAATTTTTAATTGAAACTTCGACACTGAAACTTCTCATCCTTGATACATTTTGCCTGGCCATCAACGAAAACTAATTTAACATTAATAATTAATAATTTAATAAGTGAAAAAAGGATGGGGAAAAAGGGAAATGAAGATTAAAGCTATGCGGAACTGGCAAAAAAAAATTCACCAAAAAACTTAAGAGCATGCTTAAATTAGCTTATTTTGAAGAAATAATGGCTTGTTTTTTGTAAGCTATGCAAGACAACTTTTTCCCAGATTTAAGCTTTTGCCAAACAGCCACTAAGTATATGTATGGTTAAGATAGTACTCACAGTGACATATTCCAATACCAAATTGATGGTTGAGTATAACTAATGCATACAATCACAACCATGGAAGCTTTTTTTTTTTTCCTTTTTTTTCCTACATCAAAAGTGAGTTTGCGGTGGAATTTATCTAAAACAAATATGCTAAAACCTGGTATCATCTAAATTTGCCATCAGATGAACAGGGAAAAAACTTACCTGAAAGGCTTTCGACAGGGAATAGCAGCGCTTCTGCTCGCCAATGGCCGCAGCATACCTATCCTTAAGATCGTCGAGAATTTTCTCTTCAGCTTGAAACCCTAGTTGAACTTTTTCCAGCTTCTGCAAATATGTGCAGCAGTTAAAACTCTTGCTCATAGGATGCACATTTCGTGAACCAATACAAACTCAATTAAGAGCAAAATAAAAATTAAAAATATTTAGTCTACCAAAATGTCAATGTCTACATCAAACAGAAAATATAAGGATTATTTTGGTATGAAAACATATATGAATTTTTCTCCATAAAATTAAATATGGATCTTAGTAAATTTACTGCCTAAACACTATAATCATAATTCATAAGGACTTTTAAAAAGGAATGAACAGTATCCAATTTATAATAATAGCAGTTGGTAGCAATGATAATAATAAGTCGTAACAAAAAAGAAAGTACAACTTTCAGCATGAACAGTATCCAATTTAGAAAATTATCAGATTCTTTACAAGCATGATCACTTTTTCTTTTGAATATATTCACAGCAACTATGCAATTATGCACAAAATTCAATATTAAGATGACACAATGCACAGCAACTATAAATTGTTAGAATATCTTCAATATTATTATTTACGCAGCATATGATGTGTATATACTATACGGTAGAGTCAACTATGAGCAATCTCAGGAACCAGTTACTAATTTAGATTTGCAGATCTGTATAATTAGGAATGAATCATTATAATTAATAACAACTCTAATATATAGAGAGACAGTGTGATGGTCAAGAGGCACAATATATTCAAATTGCTCAATTTCAATATTCTTAGAATTCTGACGAGTTTAACTCCTCGAGCTGAAGTTAAGTGTTCATCTCTCTAAAATTTATCATTTATGCATGCCGGATAATAGCATTACCTGTTTACTTCCCTTGACAATTCCTTCCATAGAATGAACCAGTTTTGTACGACCATCGTTGCTATTAAAGGCCTCTTGAAACTGCAATCAAATGAGGGGGAAAAAAAATGACAATGATCAATACTTGCTCAGATAACATAACAGCAAACTAGATGGTGAAATATTCTGTGTTCACTCAACAGCTTTTATTCTCTTCTGCAATAAAACTTTCTTTCTGAGAATTTTAAATTGTGGTACAAAAAAATTCTTGTATCTATAATATAATCTTCAATGTAGTGGCCATACTTCTATCCACAATCCACCATCCCTCTAAATGACGTTGGTCACTTTGTGCTGCTATCTAGGATATAACTACGGGTGAAACATTAAGTTAACAAAAAAAAAGTAGCATTGGTTGCCTTATAATTAGTGCAGGGTCAATGAGAGGAAAAGAATCATGGAGATGAAGACAGAGTTGGAGTGGAATTCCAAATTTTAGGGAACTCAGCAACAGAATAATGCATGACCAAGTCATACAGAGGACGTCTTAAGTGAAATCAAATCTCTAGTGAATACCTGTGAAATGAATGAATTTAATAAAGACGTCTCCTTTAACATCAAATCTTTTATTTCCAAAAGAGCATTGTAGGTAGCATAGTATTTACGGGTTTGTCGGTGTTTGCCCTGTACACCACAAAACACCAGGGACATTCAATAACAATTAAAACCAGTATAAATATGAATGGATAGCTTTAACAATAAAAAATAATATCCTCTCCCTAGCTAAACCTTTTCTCTTCCTCTCTCTTGTAAATAAACATTCCTTTTTTTTTTTTTTCAAAACAATTTATGAACCTGGATTTCTGCATTCAGTTCTGAGAGCCTGCGTTCATACCTGCCCAGACACAAATGAAGAATTATCTAGTAAAAAATATATCCAAGACAACTAGTTTGCACATTTTAATTGAGCTAACCCTATCAGTATCAGAAATAGATGGCATTGCTATCCTCTCCGCCGTGCCCCCATCACTATTGTTATTTTTAAAACGTTCTCTTTAGCATTACACATATTTCATCTCACATGAGGACAAAAGTCATTGATATGAAAATTTGTATCCAGTAAGAATGAAATAGAAGATTAACCAGGGAAGGGGTTTACTCTTTCTATCAAATTTCCTATCCAATTTTAAGCCTTGCGGGTCTCTTTATAGCTGTTAGAATCTAACTCTTCTAAGCAGTCAAGGAAACACAAATATTGTGGAAACTAAGAGTGTATTTCAATACGAAAAATGATTCTATAGATACGTTCATTGAATTCTTATTTTCCCGGCCTCGAGTTGAAAAGTTCTGATTGCACAAAAATTGAAATCTAGTGATGCAAGTATTCAACTCCAAGCAATGGAATTTTAAAGAGTCTAAAGGCATTGGAAAACATGTGCAAATGAAATTTGAAAGAAAATATCATGGATGAGTGTTGCACAAAATTAGAACCAGGTAAAGGACATATCTAGCTTCATTCCGCAAAGACTTCTAAGGAGTAAAAGGACAATGGAGAACATGTACAAATGAAAGGCGAAAAAATGAACATACTGGATGAGTTCGGATTGGCATGGTAGGTCATCAATCTGTCGTCTGACTGCCAAAATATCTCTCAGTCTAGAAGCAAGTTGCTAACAGAAAAGGAAAATGCAGGAAGTTTATAATGGTTGAAATGATGGAGTAAGCAAGGATCAAGAACTAATCAAAGGAAGTGTAGGGCTCTAAGCCTCTAACTTCTAAATTGCACTTTGCAATCACAATTGCAGCTGCAATATTCCAGTTTGAGAGGTTTTTTCAATTCCATTTCGATTGCAATTGCAAATTCAGTGGCTGCATTTGCCCCCAATTTCAGTAATTGGAACGCAACAGTAATTAAAACCCTAAGTGTCACAAGATGATGATGAAAAAGAACATCAGACAAGTCTGCCCAATAGCATTTTTTTTACCTTTTTCATCAAATTGAGTTTTTCAAGTGATTCATTATAAGAATTATGCAAGTCATCAGAGAGGATCTTGCTGTCACAGCCATCTGCTATTTTCGTCTCTAATTCACTAATATCTGCTTGAAGTTCTGCATGTCTAGAATCCCGATCAGCCCGAAATTGATTTTCCTGCCTTTCAAGATCCTGAACTAAGGGGTGAATAGCATCAGCAACTCATAATATTAAAATTTTGCATCATTATTAACTTAGAAGTTAGTTGAATCACCTGCACTAAACTGCAGGTTTAAAATTCTGAATATTCAATGAATTTATGGAAATAATTCACCTTCAAAGACGCCATTAAAGAGATCATTTTTTGTACCACAGAATCAACGCCCTCCTTATTGATTCTCTCTTGCAGATTGTCTAATTGCTTCGCAAAATTCATCTTCGTAAGATTCTGTATAACCAAAAAAAAATTAAAATAAGTGGAAAAATCAATGGCAAAGCCAAATAAATCCACTATGACATAGTTCTATATTATGCTAATGATAGCGCTTAGAAATAAAACAAAGGAAATGGTTATCTGAATTTTGTTAACATCAAGTTAGAATAATGATTTAGTTTAAAATAACGCCTTGCTTACCGAAATGCGAATCTTGCAAAACATAAATTCCACTCAGACAAACTAAAATGGCAAAACTCAGTGCGAAATTGAGAATAAATTGATGACACGTGAAATTTTACTCCTATTACACACACAATGAAGAGTAAACAGCAGCCAACCTTTAAGCTCGAAAAGGAAGAACAAGCGAGAGGGAGAGGGAAACGGTGAGTGAACTAGCGAGTAGCGAAGCAGGAGGATTTGCGTTAGGGTTTCACGAGCTTGAAGCAGAAGAATTTTCCAAGTTCCATGACCCTTGTAATCTGTTTAGCAGCGCAAATCGAAGCCTTGCTTCAGATATCCGAAGTTAGAAGTCGAAGGTAGAAAGAGACGAACGAGGAAACAGTGAAACCCAACCTTTTCAATCGGGTCGAATAAAAAGGTCCGAACCAACTTTATATTCGGGTCTGGGCCGGTAACTTGTTTTCTAGATCAGTTAAAATTTTTGGATACAATTCAGTTTTGGAAAACACTTTCAGCCCGACCGGACCCATGTTGTCCCTCTAGTTAAGTGGCTTAGCTCTCGAAACCTGCATCATTGTTTTAGAGTGTTGTATAAACTTGGGGTTAAAAGGAGTCTGTCCATAATTTTGATTTTATTTTTTATTTTTTTATTCATACAAGAGAAGGTAGAAGAGAGGAAAGAAAAATAAGGTTGAAGAAGATAAAAGAGAACGGCGGCACCACAGCTGTTGAAGGATTCATAAGTTAAAGAAATTGTGTCTATATTTTGTCCGTTTGAGCATGAAAAATTGTCTTTCGAACTTAATTTTAATTTTTAACTAAACATTTTTAAAGTGAATCACGAGACAAAACATGAAAACTTGTTACCTAGTAAATCACCGAGAAAAAAAGAATTGTGTCACAAAACAATGTTACCAAAAGTCCAAAATAACCTCGTGTACATAAACTGTCTCCCACTTTTTCCCATGTTCTTGTGCAGTTATTCTTCATGTGCACTTGTGAATAATGATATTAGTAATTTTTTTTAACATCATGATGCACCAAATTAATAGTATTACGATAAAAAATAATTAAGATACTAGAAAAATATTAATTATTAAAAGATGAGAAAGCAAAAAATAAGTTAATGATAAATATTAAAATAATTGAAAAAATAACAATATCATCCTATTTTAAATAGTAGTATAAATTTAGTATTATGTTGTTGAGTATGAGAAGCATGGAACGATAAATTAAATTGGATGTAGAGTAGGGAGATTGATAAGATAGTAAATTATTAAAGTGAATTTATTTATTGGACATATGGGTAAAATAGATAAGAGAGTAATTAAATGGCGGCAGCATAGATTTCGAGTGCATTTTCGTTGAGATTATTGAGAAAGAAATTGAAGTAATCTCCATATTTGAAGGGACGGTAACGGAGAGGATGGATTTGGCCGTCAACTAAGTGAGGAGGAACTTGAATGTTCATATCATCGTTAGGCATAACAAATACTCCAAAAGAGTATCTGTCTTTGTTTCCCTTCCTCATAACAACTCTGTGTACTGGTGCATGAAGTCTCCCATTGCTCCATGCCTTGAGAATATCACCCACAATTACCACAAATCCATATTTGGGGATCTCTAAGTCAATCCAGCAATTTCCACTTTTGGACACCACCTGAAGACCATGGACTTCATTTTCGCATAGAATCGTCAGGGCATTTTTGTCAGTGTGAGCAACAAGGGCAATATCGGAATCACCCTTTCCTTCTGGTACTTTGTACTTTATCAGCCTTGTGTTGCTACTGCTTTTCATACCCTCAATGTCCCAAATGTATTCTTCAGGAAGATCATAACCCTCCATTATCATCTTCATCATTACCAAATTCATCTCTACCAGCTTTGAGCTCATGCTCTTCAATGTCTCACTGCATTTCATTCACATCCACACATTCACATTTACTAACAAATTAACGTGTTAAACAACACATTTCAAACCTTTATAACCAAATCGCATAATAATTCATGAAACTTATACGACACAACACAAGTACACCATTTTATTATATCACACGATCCAACCAAATTAACCAAATAGCAACAGATTTAGTTGATTTTATTCAATTTTTAATATTATTTTTTTTAAAAAAAAAGGCAAATCTCATGATCAATGATCAGTTCAGTTAATTTTTTTCTTTAAAGCAAATCGCCAACACCCCTTTATCAACACATGCATGAAAATAGTAAGAATACCTAAAAGTTGGGTTTCCCTGAGGCCACATGAGGTTAGTGAAGGCTTGAGCAACAGGAGGCAGAGGAGCATCATCAATCCCAAAGCTTTCACACAAAGGAATTATAGGACAGTTTGCTTGGTAGCTCCTATATGGCTTTGAAACTTTGTGTTTCTCTTTGGTTTCTTGAGGTAAACCAAACAGAGCCTTAATCCCTTTAAACATTTCTTCACTTAGTTCTTTTGGGATTTCATCACACATCATCACAAAACAACCGTGATTTTCCAATGCTTCTCTCACTTTCTTGCTCATCATTTTCCACCACTCTCCTTTTTTTTCTTCTTCCATTTTCAACCCATTTCTGCGAAAATCCAAACATGGAATCATCTCACTCACACTACTTCTTCCTCCCTGCAATTTTTTTTTTCTTCCTCTGCTTCTTCTATTTGCTCTGTCTATTTTTTGGAATTTCCTTCACAAGCATCCGATATATATAATCATACAATGGCCTTGTTAACTGCCCAAAACAGGGGGAAATTTTGCATAAAGTTGTTGTTTTGAAATTAATAGTGAGAGATGGAATTGGAATTTTCTTAAATGTTTAAATTTAATGACGTCTCATCACGCGTTTCGTCCCGCGACTAGAAGTATCCTTTGTAAGAGACAAGTTTCTTTGTGTTAGAGACATTTATTTTTAGCATAATTTATAAAACTAGTTAATTCCCTCTTGTTTAAGGATTCAGTCACATATTTTGTCTAGTGACCAGTATCAATTGTGAACGGTGGACCACACCCTTCATTCAGTCACATATTTTATGGATATCTTCTTTCATGTTTTCATAATTTTTAATTTTCTTAGCACACGTAATTATAAAATAAATAAATAAATCTCATACAAAAGAATTATTTGTTATGCCTAAATGAAAAATATATGTAGTGTGAAGAATATAATAGGGATGTGAAAAGGATGACAGAAGTTTATAGTGTATAACAAACATTATCCTATATATGAAAAGGTGTTTGCTTGATATGGTTACATTAAATATTTTGAGGGAGTTGCACTTCTGTAATTTCTTCTTTTTTCAGTTAGCAATGCGTAATGTGTGTATGCATTGTAATGTAGTACAGCTTTTTTTTTATGTATTATAAATATTATAATGTAGAGTACAGCTTTCACCAGATAATATATCAACAAATTTAAGTCAAAATTAGTTGGTTCCTTCTTCTAAATGCATGTATTTGATTCTTTAGATGAAAACCAAATTAAAAGCATATCCAACATTTAATATGCTAGAGATCATATTGAGTATTAAAGCATTGAATTGGAAAAAATCACTTAGTGGTGGAGTTAGTTCTCTAAATAGAGGTTTTTCCATTCAAAGAAGTGAACTTGAGAACTTGGGTTAAGGAAAATGAATTACCATTCAGCAATTAAATCATTTTTTTTAAAAAAAAAAAAGAGAGAGAACATTTCTAACATTAGGAATTAGGGATAATTCCGGTACAGATCTAAGAGTGGTTTCAATGATTAACAAAGTTTGACACAGTCAATAAATAATTAGGTCATTTAAGTATGTTAATAGTGATCTGAACCCTGGCCGTGAGAATGATAAAGACCTTATTAAGAGAGATCTTTCTCTCGCTTAAGTAATTTTTTTTTTTAAAAGAAATTAATTTTTAGTTATCACCTAAAAGATATCATTCACGTTAAAAAAAATAGTTTATATGGGTAATAATTTTGTAACCTCCTTATTTTGTAACTGTTTTAGGTATCGTTTTACTTCTTATAACTCAATTAATTATGCTTATATGAAAAAAAAAAGGTCAATTGTCACACTTGATTTTTATAAGTAAGATCTGATTAGACTAAGCATTATAATAAATTCCAAATCCATAAGTTTGGGGGAGCTTTCCAACTACCCTAATGCCTCTAAACCCACTCCATAATCATAATTACACATATAATCATAATTACATGCTCCACATTTTTCATGTTACATATTTTAAATTTGATTACAATAACAAAAAGGAAGAATCTGTTACTCTAACGCAATAAAATTGACTTTTAAATTCTCTATTAAAAAAATTTCTTGTCGAAGTGATCAAGTCAAATTTTAGTAATTCGAAAATTTATTTTGGTATCTTTTTTCAATCTTTCGTTACGTTACTTTTATAAACTATATATTATAATATTCAATAATTACTAATTATATTTAGTACTTACGTATTAAACATTTTAATCTAAAAAAGTAGTGATGAATAGAGGGACAAATCCTAAACCTCATAAATCCCCCATTGTAATAGAGTAGGTTAATCAAATTTCAACCCAACTTCATAATTAAGGTCTGATTCAACTCATCCATGGAATCACTAAGGGTATGTTTAAAAAATAAGTTAATTTTTTTTTTTAGTTTTTAAGTGTGAAGTTATTAAAGATGTATTTGGAAATATCACTTAATTAAGTATTTATGCATTAAGTTGTTTTTAAATGAGAGTTTTTTTTTTTATAAAAAAAATTGTAAAATTTACCAACAACTTATTCAAATAAGCTATTCTAAATAGTTTATGCAAATAAACTGAAAATAACTTATAAGAATCCATAAGCTGCGCATATACTCTTCTAAACAGGGTCTAAGGCTGTGAGAATATGGGTACGTTTGGATACCATTTTCCTTTTGCCAAAAGGAAGTTTGGAGGAGAAAAATGAAGTTTGTGAAAATAAAATTGTGTTTGGATAATTTTTTCATTGAGATTTTTTTTTCATTTTCAAGTTGCCAAAAGCAAGTTTGTGAGAAGTAAAAATTTAATTTACAACTCTACTCTTCATTACTCTCATTATTTCTTCCGTCTCATCTTTTTAATTATAAATTGAGTCCTTTTTAGTAACTTTATATCTAAAAGTACATTTATCTTTATCTATCTAAACAAACTTAATTTTATCAAATTCACTTTTACAATATCATTTACAAACATAAATTCATTCTATCAAATTTTATTCTATCAAACTCCATTCTACCAAACTCCTAAGCAAAGACACTCTATGATTATGAAATTATAATTATGTAGTTATATTATAAATTAAAACTGGTTGGCAAAATAAGTTTTATAACCAACTGAACTACGATTAATAACAAAAAAAAGAACAGGCAATATTATTGGTAGGATAGTGGTAGAATAATTTATAATTGCTAAAATTAATAAAAGTAAAATTGAAAATAAATTATTAGTAGTCAATTTTAAAAGTTTTTATCTCAAATAGCTTTACAAAAATTAATTATAAAAACTAAAACTTAAAAATTAAAATATTTAATCTTTAGTTACTAAACAACTCTAAAAACTTTTAAAAAATTATAATTTTTTTTTAAAAAAAACCATAATCTTGTGTTACCGACCATACCCGAAAGTTGAGACCTTGTTATACTATAAATTGGGAATATAATATGCAGTATGTTTCCATTAATTTGAACCTTTGTCAATCTATTTCCCATTTGATTGAAGTGAAGTGAGTGTTTGGTTTAGTTTCAGTTGTCCAAACAAGACAATTACTAATAAGAATTGTGGGTGACAGAATGGAGAAGGAGAAAACAACAGACATTGATGCAAATAGCTGTATGCCTAATAGCAAAAAAGAACAAAATTTAAGCATTTGTTTTGTTACTTTTTGCCTTGTTCTCTGGGAACTCACAACAAAAGGCATGCATTTCTTGGATCTGTTCCAAATTAGCACAACCAAATGTTCAATTTTTTTTTAATTAATTTTTTATAAACCAAATGCTCAATTGTTGTGAGTATATGTCTTTTCTATCTCAATGTCAATGATGCACTTTGTTAAATATACTTATATGATAAGTGCACAACAAGAGGCCCTAATATTTGTTTTGGGGACCTAAGGTTGTACAACAAATATGTTATAATTTTTTTTCTAAAATATGTATAACTAATTAAAACATGTGGCCTAACAAGAAAGTCTATGGGGAGCTCCTTTACATAGTAAGTTTTGAATGAGCATTTTATTATATTTGAATTTCAATAACTTATCTCAAAGTTTACTCTATAGAAAGTTCAATAATAAAACTAAATAGAAATCCCTTCATTAAAAGTTTTATGAAAGTGCGTGAAAGATGATACTAGTACGGTGAATCGTTTTGTCATGTTTTGAAAACAAGAAACTTGTTCAGTTTTCTTTTATGCATATGCAATTCATAACGGAAACCATTTTCTTTCCCTAAACGAAATCAACGCGAAATTTTGCTAAAAAGAAGAAAAAGCTAATCGAAAAGAGAATGAAAAGTGGGAAAGTTGAATGCTTTTATTGAATTCACACCGAAAAATTAAAAGAAAGAAAATGACTAATAAAAGTATATGCCGAATTGTTTCGACATAATCTTGTCAAGTTTTATATTTTTATCTATTTATCTCTTCATGAGCATAAATAACAAAGTAAAATGCCTATAAAGAAAAGTAAAATATAGACACAAAAATAAAACATGACAAGACCATATTAAAACCTAGCATAAGAAGATTTAAATCCTATGCGTTATAGAGATTAAAGAGAAAATGAAAGAGAGAAAAGAAAAAACACAAATAACAATTCATAACCGGTGTTCTAATATTCAAGGTAGTTTCTTTCTTCTTTCTTTTTTTTCGTTTTCTTGTTTAGGCTGATGACAGTAAGACTAGCGAGTAAAAAAAATAAAAAATTGCAGATATATAGGAAGTCCAAAGACCAGAAGTGAGTTGACGAAAAAAAAAAAAAAAAAAAAAAAAAAAAAAACCCAGACGATCCCATCAGTGTAACAAAACAAAACTCGCAACATGTCAAAAATACAATATCTTACCATCTTTGTACTTTTTTTTTTTTTGATAAGTCCATCTTTGTACTTACTTGTATGAATCCCCATGCTATTTTTTTTTTCATAAAAAAATAGGTTAAATAGTACAACCTGAGATCGAACCCATACACACACTCGTATATTTCCATGCGCTCATCAACTAAGCTACATAACTTGGACATTCACATTCTATTTGACCGTGTAAGAAACAATTGGTACTTGAAAAAAGGAAATACCAATACATAAATGAGATGTTTCTTTATGAACGAACGTAGTTGTTTGGATGATTCCGATTTAAAAAAATGCCTTCAGATACATATACCTTGTAAAAATGACTTGATTTGAATCAAACAACTTGACGTAAGATATTACTTTTGTAAATTACACAAATTTTTACTTTACGCAAATATAATAAAATATTGCTTTTACGTAATAAAAATAAACGGCAACTATTGTCTTCACAGTATTAATTTCCTGTCTAATTTCTAAACATTACACGAGTGAATATATATAAGGAAGAGATGATTGATGAATCATAGGATTGGGATCATAATCAACATCAGGGTAAAAATGGCACAAAACATATATATATTAAAAAAATAAAAAGGTCGACGAGGCAAGAGTCAAGAAAACATGGTTTAAAAGGAAGAGTGAGTGGACAAGTTATGGATTACATAGGTTAGTAGCTAAAGATGCATAGAAAATCAAAAGGGTTGGTAACAAAAAAAGAAGTAGAAACATGTGATAAAATTCTGGTGGTGTTGTTGCAACTTCTTCTACTTCCAGAGCTTGATGAACTTGTCATGGCTGGCAGAAGCAACCAAACCATTAACAGTAGAAACAGCCAATGCAGTGATAAGACCATCATGAGCTGACAATGTCATTGTCTTGTTTTCTGCCATGTTCCACAGCTCCAATGACTGCACACACATCATACACACTTGAGATTGCATATTAAAGGGAAAAGAGATGGAAAACAAAGAAAGTGAACTTGCCTGATAACAGCCAATGACAAGCAAAGAAGGGTAGGTTGGGTGGAAAACACAAGCGTGAAACTTGCTTCCATTACAGCTAAGTTCATGAACACATTCACCTTCACTTCCTGATCCAACACTCCATACCCTAACAGAATCCTCACTCACTGATGCCAGCAACTCCCCAGATGGATCCCAACACACACAATCTACCGTCTTCGTGTGTCCCTGTACAATCACAGTACAAAAATGCAATCAAATAAAGTCATAATGCAACAAAGTTATGCTTTCTAAAATTCTATTTGGTGTAATCACATTTACCTCTAAGGAAGAAACTCTCAAAGAAAAAATTAAATTATGGAAACCAACCTTTAATGAATATCGGCATGCTTGAGTTTCAACATCAAGTATAGACACAATATTCTCTGCAGCTGCGGCGAGGTACCTCCCAAGACGAGGTTGAAATCTCATCTGGGTAGTGCCACCCTAATCAGCAAGAACATTTTCAGTTAGCAGACTGAAAGGAATGCATCATCAATTCGACACACAAGCTACAAAACGTATGATTTTCCAAAAATAAAGGGCACCCGGGTGCTATAAAGCATCTTCAAGACTAAGATTCTACCTTGGAGACTCTAGCACAACTGCCCTTGTTTATGCTCCAATACCGTATCTCGCCGTCACCATCACAAGAGCAGATAAGGTCATCTTTGTTTGGGTGAAAATCTAGTGACATAACAGATGTAGAATGTCCCGTAAAGGTGCGAAGTGAATACCCAGGCTGCATACCAATTATATTATATATTCAGTTAAAACAAAATGCTTCAAGGAAACACATCATTCATCAACTCCTAGACAGAGGCAAAAAAATAAAAATCAAGACTCCAATCATTAACAACATCTAGCAAAAATGATCAAACCAAAATATAATAATGGGAACTTTTTCCCAGCCTAGTACAGCTCCATAGTAATCATTAACATTGCAATCAGAACATTATGCATGAATCACATGATCTTTTAAACAAGATAACAACAACATTTGAATTAATGTGGAATTAAACATATACGTTGAACACATTACAATCTCTATCAAGTTCTACCTAGAAATACAAAATATAACAAGAAGTACAAATTCCTTAAGCTTTTAACCACTATTGAACCACAATAATCATAAATGTCATGAAAAAATAAAGATAACCTTTCTGGCATTACAGAACATAGCAACAACACATTTAGAAACTCATACACCAAAAACACAGCTGCAAAACAAATACATGTCTTGAAGCATATAATATTTCAAACTTAAAACCCAGTAGGGAAAGAGATAATTTAGATATTATGCATGTGTTCAAAATTTACTGCAGAACAGCACATTAATAAGTTTTATCATCTCACTAAGTGCGTATTTACAGTGAAAAATGGCCATGGTCAAATAGACATCTCTATCCTGGTGACCAACAACAAATGGCAAATGAAACCAGAAACCTTCATCAAAAGTGATATAATATTAAAGTAAAACAGGGAAGAAATCTATTTACATTGTCGACATCCCAAACCCTAACAGTTTTGTCAAATGAAGAAGTTGCCAGACGAGGCATGCTTGGACTGAAACGGACATCGGTGATCAAAGATGAATGCTCTTCTAGAGTAGCTTTTTGTTTTAGAGAATCCGTGTACCATAAAACAGCCTGCATTGCAAAACCATCAGGAGGCAAAGGTCATATCATTCCACATCTAAACGGAATAAAAGGGAAAAAGGCTACTGAATTTATCATTCAACTTTTTTCAAGCAGAAGCATTGCACAACTTTGCTGCTCATTTTAGGAATTCATTTAAGTAGTGAAAAAAAAAATCATATCAAAACTAAATGCTTCCACCAACCTTTTTGTCATGGCCACCACTCGCAAGTAATTTTCCATCAGATGAGAAATGGCAACAGGCAACTTTGCTTGTGCTTGCACGCACAGAATTTACATCAGAAAATGAGAAGCCTGAAAATAAAACCAAGTCATTCCCTTAGGGCCTGCTTACTTTGTTTTCATTTTTGTGCTTTTGTTTTCTATTTTTATGAGTAATTGTAATGCAAAACTATCACCTTGGTCTTATTTTATTTTGTTTTTAAAATTTTGCATAAAAAATTTTGAAAACAACCAAAACAAGTATGATTTAGTTTCCATGTTTTGTAAAACCCCTCCACCTCCACCTCCACTTACAAGCTAAACACAAATACACTACTTTTAAGTTTCTCCCTTCCTACTCTTTGAACTAAACACACAGAAAATGAAAACACAAAAGTGAAAACAAAGTAAACAGGCCCTTAGCTTTTGACTTGTGAATCATTGCCTTTTTTTTGGAAGTCAAGGAATTAAAGGGCAACTACACAGATCCATATAATAATATATGATATATCATAGATAACAAAGCATACCCCTTCTAAACTATACAATAAAGCACATAAATTCATGAAAACAATAAAAGGAAAAGTTGTACATGTTCATAATTAATATTTTAAAGCATATTCAAGGCAAGCAGAAATAGAGGCATCATGTTAATCATTAAACCATCTTTGATTGCTGTTTAAGATTTGTATTTCATTGAAATTCACCCTTAGTATAGCAAGTTATCAGTTAAAAGTAGAAAATGCAAACTTCTACATTGGAGTGGGGCAAAACTAGACATAAACTTGAGAAATTCTTTTGCAAGAGCGATACCAGAATATTTAATGATCAATATATAATGGCGTTTACAGCACCTTTGCTTACATCCATACAACGGCCAACCGTATCTCTAGGGTCTGTATCATCATGGGATAAAAAAGACTCAACATTTTCATCAAGAGATCCATCCTCCACAAAGCGATCCACATCCTGCAATTCAAGATCCTTATCATCCCACTGCCAAAATGGAATGGCAATGAGTCTACATGCAAGGAACTTAATCATTCCTTCCATCAATTGAAGCATACAGAAAAGGCACTCACCAACTGGTTTGAAGGTGAAGTAAGTGTTCCGGTGCCATCAGTGCTAAACATCATTAGAGGCTTTGAAGAACTACCACTATGAGGCAAGGCAGGCATTGACATCACATCTCCAGCTGTATGAGTTGAAGGAGTTGAGGGTGCTGAACTTGGTGATGGGCCTGTCGTATTTGCTGTTCCTGAACTGTTGGCAGGACCCGAAGAAGATACCTGCTTTCTCTTTCTCCCAATCTGGTTTTTTGAAACCTTAAAGTGCATTCAGAAAACCATGTTAGGAACCTATTTCAATTTTCATATTCTTCATGAGGTAAACAAATTGGATGTCTGTTAAATTCAGGGATAGAAATTTATAATCATGTGATCATGTGATGTAATAAAAACAACAGTTAAAATTTTCCGGCATTTTTTCAACATGTGGTAACACTTTTGAAGAAAAAAAATCCACATTGCTAAAGGCAGAAAATAAACAATAAAGATATAGCCATGTCTATTGTAGCCTTTACAAAGGGGTCATCACATAACTGTTCAGGAAACTTACAAAAAACAAAAGCAAAATCATTTTCCAACTACTCAGTTCTGGAAAACTTGAGGTTAAGGTGATTATATTATTCAATATTTTTACTCAAAACCAGCAAAGAATTGACCAAGAAAAATTCAATATCCTAACCCAAACTGCATCCTACCATATAAATTCTCAAAGTCAGACATATAAAACAAATCTGTGGCAATGTCCAAAATTATTTACAATAATAATAAAGGTAAAATTCATGAGTGGGCAAAACCATGAAAAGGGAGACATGGCAGCAGCAAAAAGGAAATGTTAGGAGACTTTTAATCATGCATCTGGTCATCTGGATGCCAGAACATACAACTTGCAGAGAGATAAATGACTAAATTTTAATATACTCAACAAATTAACAAAATAGCCAAACTCTGAACATCAGAAAATTTCCAGCCATTATATACATAAAAAATTTTACTAACTCCATTGCTATATATAAGCACCTACAACAAAAAAACATGTGGATTAAGAAACGTGCTAACATCTAAAAAATGCATTGATATTGAAAACTTTTTTGATGTCTTTCTTACTTTACCCTTGTTTAAAAATCGCTTTTAACTCCACTAACCTTATTAATTAGGAGCAAAAACGAAAAAAAAATAATAATAAATGCTTCAATTTTCTATGTCAACTGTCAAGTGCTTATGAAAAGGAACACTAATTTTTTTTTGTTTTGGGTGTTTATGTATAGGAACGGAGGCAATACAATAATATATAACCCAATTATTCTCTAGAAATGAAGCGCAAGAAACAAAGTATTGCTTGGACATGTATGTGGCATGACAACTATAAAATGACTGACCTGATCATTTCCTCTAAATGAGTTTGACATGCTACCGTCCACAGTGACACTGCCACCGCCTCCCCCTACTTTATCTTGTTGATGCATACTGTGATTTGAAGTAGATTGCTGATTTGAAAGAGCATGCTGTTGAAGCTGCTGCTGCTGTGAATTGGAGCCTGGCTGTTGTTGATGTTGCTGGTGTAACTGAGCCAGTTTCAACTACACATACAGAAACTTTTAGGAGATGCAAATCATGAAGCTTTTGGTAAATATAAGAAATTAATAAACAAAAACATTTAACAATAGGAGTCATACTAAAGATGGGAGGATAGTTAAAATAGAAGTAGCACCTTCATTAGCATATCTGTATCTCCACGGGGAAAAGGAGGGCCACCACCTTGAAGAGGTGATCCAACATTAGATACTACATCACCAACAGAATTTGAAAGACCATCCTTATTTAGGCCAATATTCCTATTACTCAATAGCATTCTTAGTCTTCTACTTTCTTCACTGGCAGATGGTGAAGCTAAATTTTGTTGCGCTTGAGCGAGCATAAGCTGTTGATGATGCTGTGGTGTCAACATTTGAAGTTGATGAAAAGGCTGAGGAGCTTGCATGAAAGGTTTTGGTTGCTGGAGTAGACCAGAGCGTAGTTGCTCCAAGCCCTAATAACCGATTAAAAAATCAAGTGAAACTTCATAACTCAACATCTTAAATTCAACAATTGAAAACGTTGGGATGGCAAAAAAACTCAGAAGTACAACTACTAGACATTTCAGAGAAGAGGCCAGTAATTCTAGCAGAAAACGGAAGTTTAGTAGGTCGATAATAACAGGTGCAAGCAAAGAAGAGCTACTTCTGCTACTTGGGCACAGCTTAAGTTCTACAGATGGTATAAGGTTAGGGTAAAGGTCATAGCTTCACAAGCTAAGCTCTCCTACCTCACTGTAAAGGCTACAGCACAGCACATACCGTGAAGATAATATACCCACCAAGAGAAGTAACATAAAATAAAATAAATAGATAGATTACATACCGTGAGCGGCCATCCTTTCAAAGTCAAATTATTGCTACTTTGATTTGAACCTAACACACACAAAAATGTCTTCTTTACTCCATTTATGCGCAATAGTAATAAAACATTATAAAGGGGGGGGGGGGGGGGACAATTTAATTCTAAAATATCCATCCCCACCCAGGTTCAAAAGAAAATTAAAAAAATAAAATAAAACACCTAGAGTGGGGGAATAATCATGATGGGAACATACCAGGAATTTGCATCAACGATCCTTCGGGACCCCCAGCTCTTGGATTCAAAACAGGATTGATCTCACTCTTCATATCCTGATTCAAAGGGGCAAGTCAGGGAAAAACAGCTGTTAAGAAATTCAAGTAGTGAGATTACTGTTGAAGAGCAAAAGTGTACCATTGTAGACCCTGGTAATTGCTGACTACGAGCTTGAACTTGTGGAGACATCCCACCACCAGCACCATGCAGAACTTGCCTGAATCAAGAAATTTGGTACTAACAAAGTCAACACTCACAAAAAATAAGAGAAGGTTGGATACTCAAAGGATTGAACACCAAACAACTATTTTTTAATAGGGAGCACATGAGCATTGATCCTTCAAGGGTAGAATTTGACTGTCCAGAAAAGACTAGAAGATAATAAGATAGTCTTCTAGTCTAGTTTCACATTTAATAAAGTGAGCTTCAACTCATAGTACTTCAGATTAAACATAAATTAGCAAAACCACAGACTAATCAAAATTCAAAATACAATCTGCCTTCTGTCTCCAGAAAAGACTTGATACAATAACACACAATAAGCAATAAAAGCAAAGTTCAAAGAAAAATACCCTGAAGGCTGGCCAGTAGCAGCAGCTGACTTCAATATTGATGCATGATTTGGGTCCAACAGTTGACCCATGTTCTCACCAAATCTTTGCTGTAAAATACATCAAAATAAAGCCATGAGTATGAATAAAAACATCAGTTCATCTTATCTTAAAGTGCTAAATATTCAGCTCATCTTCCTACCTTCATTGCTGCATCATCCAAAGAATCCCTCTGAAGGGGAATTTTTAACCTCTCCTCATACATCTTTGTTGCAAGTGCATTTGCAGTTCCAGGATTCCCAACCAACCCATTTGCACTACCATTTAGGAGATGAGCCCTCTCCCTACCTTGTTGTTGCTGTTGTGGTGGCTGCTGTTGTTGCTGTGGTGGTTGTTGCTGTTGCTGCGGCTGCTGCTGCTGCTGTTGTTGTTGTTGTTGCTGCTGCTGCTGCTGTTGTTGTTGCTGTTGTGCATGCCTCTGCATAAGGATCTGCTGCATCTGCATTTGTTGCTGCTGCTGCTGTTGTTGATGCGGTGACTGCTGAGGTTGTGGGTGTTGTTGTTGCTGTTGTTGCTGCTGTTGTTCCCTTGCCTTAATTAATTGTGTCTACAAATAAAGTATCACAAAACAAAAACTTAAAGCAGTACCTAAGTTGGAAATGCTTGAGTTGTTATTACTAGGCTAAAACAAATCTGTATTTTTCAGCAGTTTAATAAAGCGGCACAACCAACGCAGTCATGTATGGACCAATTTGCCATATTAGCACCTAACTAACATCATAAACATGAGAAATAACCTGATCATGAGTTCACAATATGCTAATGAAAATTGATTCTAAAGAAAATATCCTATCTTTTCATTTATGTTAAACTGAAACAGAGAACAATGAACAGTTATCCAAATCAGTAATTCATTATCGTTAAGAGGTGCATGTAGGTTAGCGAGAGAGACCAAAAATTTGTACCCAATGGAATGCATAAAATCCTTTGTGCAAAACACGAAAAGCCAAAGTGCAACATCTTTATAAGCTAAACTAATTCAACGCAAAATGTGGAAATGTCACAATAGTTCTTTTTCCTTGCTATTCAATTTCAAGCATCCTGTTTCTACTCAAATAAAGCATGAAATAAGGTTGTATTTGGATAACATGAAAAGCTTTTCAAACCAACCTCAATATATGACGCAGCAACCTCTGAGTGCTTCTCATTAGTCCTAGCAATAAATATGTCCCAGAAAACTGACCACCACTCGAACAGAAAACCTCCCGGGGCATCAATAGCTGCAATCCCATATTTCCATCACACACATACAGACAACCAAATCAATATAATAGACAGAATCAAAACAAAAGTAGAAAAAATACAGAGAATACCAACGTTAAATCCAACTTTTTTCTTTGATAAGAGTAAAGTTTTCAGGAATCTCACCAACGGGGTCGGAGGATACTTTTCCTTCAGCTTGAAAAGCCTGAGCAGAGGCCTTCAAGTCCCTCTTTACTAGGTAATCATGGATGTAAACATCTAACCTGAAATCTCAGAGAAAAACGAAAGGTTGCATCAGCAAAGTGAACAGAGAGAAGGAAACATTGAATCTTTTCATCAACCATATCACAGAACAAACAACAAAATCCGGTGAACTATTTACATAAAAACAAATGAACTTAGCACCCAAAACTAGCAATTTCCAATAAAACCCCCTGAACCTACACAGAACTACAAACCCTAAGATATCCAGCAAACAAATCGGTACATTCACAAGGCCACAAAAAAAAAAAAAAACTTTTTAAGTACAGAGCCTAACCACCAATTAGAAAACCCCATAAGGCAAATCAGGAAGGGAAAGGGAAAAAAATAAGCATAAACCAAAACCCATGTTGAAAAGGAGATAAAAAAATACGGAAGTTACATTTTATCAGCTTCCCAGTTAGTCTGAGACATGCTTATGAAGCTAAATAGTGACCCAGTAAAGGACAATCTTAAAGGGCTCTTGCTGAATGACTTGGGTGTTGAGAAAACCCAGAAGTAGTAGCGGAAGACTTGGATTTTCTTGCTACAGCTGCGACAGAAGTATACAAGAATGGAAAAAAGCGACTGTAGATAGATAGGGAAGGAGGCAGGATAGAAGGAAGAAGAACAAAATCCAACGAATGAACAAAGGCAACGCCTTTAGATTTTAGGAAAATGATTAAATATTTAAAGGGAATCAAATTATTATAACCAATTGTAATTAATTAATTAATCATCGCTAATACTACTATTATAATCATACACTATTGCTTTCTTTACATGTGACGTGAAGAGAAAAAAATAAGGAAAATGAGTTGAATTGAATGGAAAATAAGCCTCGGGCCAACTGTAATTGCAAGTTCACCGATCTTTCATATTTTATTCTACCATCCTTGTAAGTTTTTATCTATTGTATTTGTCTTTCATATCTCTTTAAATGTCTATCAACTTTATTTCGTTTGTAAATTCCTCGTTGTCACTGTTATGTACACAGTTAGAGTCATCTTTTATCCTATATCTCTCATAACTCCGTCGTGATGGTTGTAGTAACTTTTTTCATAAAAAGTAGTACAACTAAATATTGAATCTCGTACTTACACACATATGACTGGGACGATGGTTGAAATGATTAAGCTGTGAGATTCACAGCAGTTAACAACCGGAAATATGATCACGGTGACTAAAACTAAAACACATAACATATATAAGTGTATAAAGACTAAAACGAAAATAAAATATAAGGATAGATATAAAATGTTAATTTAATAAATTTTAAAATAACTTTTTCATTAAAAAATAATTACTTTATAAAATAAATAATAACAAAGAGACATTTTACCCTTTTTGGTTTAGACCAAGATAGAAATTGTAACATAGAAAAGATCAATACATAAGGGAAAAAAATAGCCCTAACTATATTTTTATTAAAAAAATTTAAAAACAAAAATAGTCTTTTTTTTATTACAATCGAAATATAAAAGACAAACTAAACTAAATAAAATGTCACTATCTTATGAGACAGGAAAAATATACTGTATCTCCCTTGCTGCATAATTTCACCAAATTTAAATTTATATTATTTAATTCAACAATAATTTTCACTAAATAATGTAATAAGAATATTTATATCATTTCTTAAAGTTTGTGTATATTATACTTATCCCGTCTAATTTTTAAAAAAGAGCTACTATATGGTGCGAAGAACTAACACATGAATTTGAACCAATTTAAAATTAACGAGTGAGATTTTATAATAATACATAGGGTGGTTACAATTTCATTATTTAGAAAAAAATCAACAGCTATAATTAATGGACGAAATTTGTAGATAATATCTTTATACTAAAAAGTGTTTTCCTTTTTAAAAATATTCTTACTCTAAAATTTATACTTTCATTACAATTATTCATGTTGTTAACTTTATAAATAAAGGCATTACTGTTTAATGATATTTTAATTTTGATATAATAATTTTATAATTTTAGGGATGTTTGGGTAAAATTATTTCTAACATATGTTGGATAGTTATATTTTATACTAAAAAAGTTTGATTATTTTTTTAACAAAGAAAAAATCTTTTTGTCTTTGAGCTAAAAATTAAATATTATTTTAAAAAGCTTCAAAATCACTTTTCACAGCTTAAAATTATGTTAAAAATCGCTTTTGACAGCAAATATATCCAAACAAAAATCGATTAGGTTTCTAATAGAGAATAAAAGTTAGTTACACATTAAAATTGTTATAGTTCGTTAGAGTTTGTTAGAATTAGTTACTTGATTGATCCTTTATAAATACTAGGCTTATCATATTGTAATTATCTTTTATCAATCTAATACAATGAGTATTAATTTCAATCCTAAAGCTTTTGTTTTATCTCATCTCTTTGACCATGAGTGTTGCTATGACTGAAAACTACTACTCTGATTTTCCTATTATGGCATCAGAGCCCTCCCTTGGGAGGATGATGATGATCCTGTTCAATTTTTCGCTGCTACGAACACAATTTTGAGAGCTAAACACCGAAGCTTCAAACGGAAGCATGGTGCCTTCAAGAATTTGCTTCTCGCTGTCTCCACCTTCCTGGAATCTGAAGCTGCAATTCTTTCTTCCAATGAAGAAGACCGTACACAAACTAAAACAGAGACTCCTGAAGATACTCCACCATCGATTGTGGTTGGATCTGTTAAGGTTCCACTTTCTTCCTCTCTTATTTCACAATTCGATCGAGCAAATGATGCGATTTGTTTCCCCAATCTCAGCGCATGTTCAGCTAATCCTGATCTCCTCTATTTTGGTTCGCTCTTCCATGGTGAAATCCTAATTGGCTCAGTTTCTCTTCGATTGAGGCCCTCGCGCATGGAATTTGCCACTGCTTTAGCCCCAAATCGGTTCGGTAGGGTTCCGTGTGACTCTCTGACCGGAGCCTCGCTCAAATCCGTTGTTGACGTTCCTTCGATTTTGCTTGATGAAACCATAGGCACTGGTGTGCGCAACAAAACCGTGATTCTTGTTCGTGATGAAGCTTCTGCACTGAACGCCGGTGACGGCGATGGCGCTACAAACATCGTCATCCTACGTGCTTCTCTATGCGAAATTTCCGATTCATCTTCAATTGCAGACATCCTCAACCACACTGGTTTCCCTTCGTTCTCTCTGTTGCATCGCAACCTTGCGGACGATTTCTTTTGTGTTCTGTTAGGTTCTTGGTCTCAAAGGTTCATTCAGAGTTTGCAATCGCAAAGCGCATCTCAGGTGTTTGCTATTATGCCTGAGAAGTATGCTATTCAGTTTCTTCATTTTTGTATTGCTCGCACACTGTTTGTTAACATGACTGAGCGACATGTGTTCTTCCTAAAGTTCTTGCTTTTTTGGATGATCCATGCTTTAGGCTTTCTAACTGATTTTCTGCCGATACTTAGTACTACAAGCTTTTGTCCTGAGCATTTTGCATTTATTGAGATTGTTGCTGAGTTGTGCATTCTTATTAGCTTTGGTGATGATTCATACGCCTTGGTCTGCACAAGCACCGTTGTTATTATCATTGATATACCTATTTCTCCAATTTTATCTTTACTTGTTGTTCTGCTGTGGAATCCTGGGGATCATGACACCTTGTTCATGACTGTTTTTCATACTGTTGTATCCATGTATTTGCTGCATTGTTGCTCAGTTCTTCTGCTGAATTTTTTGATTGGTCGCATCACTCTAATCTTCTTCTGTTTGAGGAACTTGATAATGTTGCTCTCTTCTTGGTGCTTGTTGAACTATTTGACAGAATTGTAGGTGTGCTGCTCTGTGTTCCAAAACTGCGTATCACTGAGGAAAATAGTATTGTCCAAAGGCTTCTTGCTGGTTTGCTTGAAGGAGATATTTTGTTCATTGGATTCTTGGTTTTTTGCATGGTTACTGTGTATGGATTTTTTGTCACCCTAGACAAATTCTTTCGTTCCAAGATGTGCACTTGGTGTGAAAAAGGTTTGGAATGTCTACAAGTTGTTTGTCAATCTTTCTATTGCAGCACTTACCTTCATTTTTCCTTGCTGTTATGTTGCCATATGCACAGACTATCCAGGTGCACTCTCCTTTATTGGAACTTTTGGCTAGCTTTTAGTAAAGCACTGATTCTGGAACTTCCTTCTCTGGTTCAATGGCATAAATTTGAAAATTTTATCCAGCACCTGATGATGGTTTGCAATCAGTTGGCCTAAATGGCTAGGTCTTATTTTCTTGTGTTTGTATCCAAGCTAGAAGTTTTGAGGCTAACTTCTAGCTTGATGGGGGCTAATAGAGAATAAAAGTTAGTTACACATTAAAATTGTTATAGTTTGTTAGAATTAGTTACTTGATTGATCTTCTATAAATACTAGGCTTATCACATATTGTAATCATCTTTTATCAATCTAATACAATGAGTGTTAATCTCAATCTTGAGGCTTTTGCCTTATCTCCTCTTTATCTCCTCTCTTTAACTATGACTATAGCTATTGCTATGACTATGAAAACTACTACTCTGATTTTCCTATTAGTTTCAGACAATCGATTTTTTTTATAGCTTATTTTCACAATTAATTTTAGTTAATCCAAACACACTGTTACTCTATTTTTCTTTTATTTTTAGATACACACTCTTACTCTTTAGTAACTCTAAGATGTGAAATAAATAAAAAGATAAAATCATTGTCTCATAATTTAAATAGATCATCTGAAACATTAATATTGTTAACAAAAAAAAAGTTAACGATATAATAATTATGATAGAGATACAAACCTCAAAGATAAGTTATAAGTGTATTTTTAAAAATTTTAAGATGTTACCTCAACGGGAAGTTAGTAAAATTATATCGATACAATAGTAAAAGAATAAATTTTGCATCAAAATAATAAGTGAATATTGCATACAAAAATAATAAGTGTGGGCCTTTTTAGTTTTAACTCCTTCAATTTTCTAAAAAGTTTATTTTTTCTGATATTTTCATTTTATCTCATTGTAAGAGAGACTCAAATAATAGTTGTGCGTATAAATAATATTTTATTGAGGATTCAAAAGAGACAAAATTTATTTTAATAATGTCTATTAGTGATTAGTCTTAATTTTTTGTTAAAGTATCTTTGGTAAAAAAAATTCAAATTAGTTTTTATGTTTTATAATTTTTATTTTCTCATTTTCACTTAAAACGAATTAAAAAGAAATGTATGAACCATGCGTGTGTGTATCGAATGGGAAATGACATTGATTTATTTATTTATTTATTTTTTAACCATAGGGATCTCTGAGTTTCTGTATTCATACGGATCAAACACACAACCTTATTTAAGTAGTGAGGGTGTCAAAATACTCACACGGACCAACTTAATTTATTCATACTTTAACAACTTTAAAATATTCAATCACAAAATACATGGAAGAATGAATTAGTTTTCTTTTAAAAAATAAAAAATAAATTGTGGAGACATTCTTATTATTATTATTATTTTGGAATAGAGCATAGAGCATTGTGGTTAAGAATCATCCCAACAAGTCTGCTTTATAGGATTTAAATTTGTTGTACTATTCTTATGGTAATCAAACTGCTTATCACTTTATTTTTTTCTTTTTTTAAGAAAGAGTCTATGTATTCATTACGAAATAAAGATACATCAAAAGTGCCATCAATATCAACAAATTGCACGAGATGTTATGGTATAATAGAGATTTACAAATCATCCTCATTAGAAACAACAAATTTGGTATTGCAATCAACACATTTATTCAAATTACTACTATGAAAGCTAATACGTAAACCTTTCCTCCACTTAGATGTCGAAATACAATCATGTATTATTTCTTCAAAATATAATAAACCAAGGGAATGTTTCTTCCAAGGCTGCACAATGCCTAGACAGTTTATAAGTTAAGACTGTGAAAGTTCATAAAGACAACATTGTCAAAAGCTCATTCTAAAGAGAAAGTCTCTATAACTCTAACTTCTACAACCTCAGGAATTCTCTTTGTAGCAGCACAGAGAAAATGACCTTGAGAAGTCACCATCACGAAACTCAAATCAAAGTCATGTCCAGGTGCAAGTGAGAGATATCTACAAAAACATGAACATCAGCACCATTCACAAAATTAGAACCAACGAAAAAGGACACATCGGTATAATCACAAGATTCTGTACCGAAACCAAATAT
Organism: Cyamopsis tetragonoloba; assembly: GCA_037177725.1. Classification (NCBI taxonomy): domain Eukaryota; kingdom Viridiplantae; phylum Streptophyta; class Magnoliopsida; order Fabales; family Fabaceae; genus Cyamopsis; species Cyamopsis tetragonoloba. The sequence goes on from CM074119.1 coordinate 81,113,621, forward strand.
GCCTTATTCAGAATATTTAGGATAGTTGTCATTTTCTCATTGAATACGCATTGGTTTCTACTGTTCCAAATAGCATAAATGATGCTAAACATTTCCTCTAAGATTTCAGCCAGGGACTGATTTAATAAAAATATTTTAAAACAAAATTAAAAGCATCAAACTAGACATGGAAGGTGTTTTAAATATATTTTTTATATTTTTTATAAACAGTACAGTTGAAAACTTTAAGAATTGATTTTGGTCAACATAATTTCATATTTCCTTGAATATTCAACAAAAAAATTAAAGAATGTTTTTCAATTTGTGCGGCACATGTTAACGCTGATTAAATTTTATATAATTTAAATATTTAAAATTTTAATTAATGAGAGAAAGATGAAAGAATCAAAGAATAATAAGAAGAGTAAAGGTGAATGACAGTTATATGTTTGGTTCATGAATAAAAGTTATATTGAGTGAATAAATAGTTAATTGAGTGCATAGACAGTATAAAAAAGATAGTTTTATTTAAATAACATTTAAATTATTTAAAATCTAATTTTTATTTTTTAGCGCAAAGTCTAATTATTATTGTCACACTAAAAACCCAAAATAAAAATTACTACGTCTTCTCAAGTCTCAACCATCTTTGTTTACTTGGTTTATGAATTTGAATCTCCAATATGCCTGCTTCTTCCTAAATTTTGATTTAATTTATTACTTTATTTTTTTAATATTTATCTGCCCAATTTCTACTATATATTTAACTTTAAACTTTTTCATAGTTATGTAATTTTGTGATTTTCTTTAATTATTTTTTCTCTTTTTAAATTTTGTTTATCATTATTTTGATTCTGTTTTTTATTTTCACAAAAAAATATTCTCCATTAATTTTTTTCATCAAACGTAAGTTAAAAACATTTATGTTTTAATTTTTTTAATATAAAAATTCTTAAATTTAAATTTTGAGCCGAACTCAATATCAAAAACCTATTTTATGCTCTATGATAGTAATTTATATCTTTATAAACTTTGATCACACTTTTTCACCCAAGTCTAGATATTTGGTGTGTTGATGAATAGAATAGTTTAATAATGTGAGACTTCTAACACATACATCTCTTATGAAAAATGCTTAATCTTTCTATTAAACTTTTTTACAAATTCTCCAACTTATCTAATTTTGATAAGCGTCTTTCATCTTCCACTAAACATTTACTTTTTGGAAGATAATTGACACTTATCAAAATTGAGTGGATAGGAGGATTTAGTAAAAGAATTTAACATTACTCAACTCTTATTGGTGGTCTATTAACATATTTAGAATATACTTCAATACCATCTTAAAAAATATCTTTAACTAAACGTAATTTTAAAAATAAACTCATAAAAAGAGATTTGTCACCTTCCAATATACTTTATAATTATGATATCTTTAGTGAATGCAATACTTTAAATAATATGTTTAAATAACTTAATATAATTTTTTTACTCTGCCGGTAAAAAAAGAAAAATACTCTGCATAGAAAAACTTCTACTAAAATTGACCCAAAAAAAACATAAACCAAGAGTTGTTCTAAGTAAGTTTGAAAATGAAAAAAATTGACAATATGCGATGCATGTCCAGCTACTAGCTAGGCGTCAACAACAAAAACAATTGGAAGACTGGTACCCAAAATTGAAGAGATCCACGTCATAAGAAAAAACTGAAAAATGATATTATTATCTTAAATATTAAAAATTATTCGACATGTTTTTAAAGTAAGTTAAAACATTAAATAAGCTATAATTATTAATATATCTTACAATACCCTAAAGAAATTGTAGACACCCATTTAAATTTTCCCCACAACTCTTCATCAAAACTATTTAATGTTGCCACTTTGGAAAAAAAATAGTTAAAACTATTTTACAATAAATAATTCTAAATTCCCTTGTCAAATATTTTTGGAGTCGCTCTATATAAATTTTAAAAGTATTAATTATTTTTTATAATTTTAACAAATAAAATGCATTTATTTTTATATTTAATATTTACTATAGAAAATAATAAGAAAATATGTAAAAGAATATAATTAAACTTTTTTTTATAGCCACGGGATTTCCCACTGATATGATGAGATTAATCTCGTTCGACGTTAGCCTCAAGAATTTAGCATAGGTGAGATTCGAACACGGGACCTCACGTTGTAGATCGTCCATACTATGAACTTAACGTCCCTATTATTATAAAAAAAGAATTTTTAAAGGAAATAAAGTTTCTTATTTCCATTAAATTTATATTAAAAATATAAATTTGAAAATAAAAATTTATTAAATAACTTTAATTTGTGTGTATTAATAATTTCAATTATTTATTAATTAAATATTAATTATATATTTTTTTCACTTGAAATACTATCACGCTTGTGATACACACTTAATAAAAGTAATTTTGATCTGTACCAGAACAAGCAGATAATCATATAATTTCGTATTTGGCATATTTGTGTGACTGTGCTTTTGATTTCCTTGTTGGCAAATTTGGCAGATGAAGATGAAGATGTCATGCTTTCACTTTTGACTTGATTTAGAAGTGACATACCCTTGAAGGCAATGGTATTATCCACGTTGATCATGACATAACATGACATTATCATGGCATTATTATTATAAGAATAATGATGATTTTTGTATAATAATTATTGTAAAATAATTATATAATATTATTAAAATAATAATATTTTTTTAATATTAAAATAAAAATAATGGAACCCAAGGAAGTTAAAATAAAATATTATTATTTAATGATATTGTACTGTTATTGTACGATAATTGTTGTACAAAAATTATTATTCTTATTATATTACTTATTATTATTTCAAAAAATTATTCAATTTACAAGTTTGAATTAGATTTTTTTAATTTATATTGGATAATTATATTTTGCACATATAAAAGCTTTTGATTATTCATTTGACAAAGGAAAAAATTTTGTTTTTCATCTAAAACAGTCTTAAAAAGCTTTAAAATAACTTTTCACAGTTTAAAATTATCTTAAAAATTATTAATTACAATAAATATATCCAAACAAAAATTAATAGTATCAGACAATTAATTCTCTTTTACAGTTTATTTTTACAATTAATCATAGCTAATTTAAATACACTCTTATATTTTTTAGAGCTAGCAAAATAAGTAGAACCGTTAGAACCGGCTTGAATATATCGACAAAATATGAGGGTTAGGAAATTGAAAATACATAATCAAATAAAGTTGGTTATTTAAATGGGACCTACTAAAAAATATGCCGGGTTCATACTATCGCCCATATTATTATTTTAAAAAATTGTTACATAATACCCAAATTTAATCATACAAGATCAAAAACTAAAATATATCAACCTAATTTTTTGAGTTCATTGTCTTTTCTCCAATTTTTGTAGCCTATTGTGCTCTCTTCGAGTTATGATAATTGAAAAAAAAATGTCAGCATAACTTTTACAACTAATTGTGGGAGATTTATTATGCCTTTTTTTTTTCCTTTGTCAAAGACGGTATTAATTTTTGATGAATATTGAACATATCATTTCCTTTGCATGAAACTGAAACAAGTTGATTTTCTTAAAGATTTTTTTTTTTGTACAAGGAAAAAAATAGTAATATATTTTTTTAATAATGGAAGGTTTTTTTTTACTTATAAAAAAAATATGGGCTAAAGGGATGAAGTTACCTATTGTGATAAGGGGGCTAGGCTCTATTACGAAAAAAATTACTATATATATAGTTTTTTAAAATATAAATAAAAATTATTAACACTTTAAGTAATTAATGTCCCAAAATTTTGATTTATTTAATCTATTATATTTGGTTCCCTTAAAAATTTTGGTCTAATTCTGCTCCTAATAAGCCACCTAAAAAAATCGATACTCGCGCAAGATCGAGTTGAACTCATAAATTAAGAGTTTGAATAGAGATAGACATTTTTAGTTTGGACAATAAAAGCCCATTATCCAAATGAACTAATCCAAATAAGATGGATGTGATTAGCACCATCCTTATTGGGAATGACACCATTATTTTTAATACTCCCTCTGTTCAGTAATAAGAGTCGTTTTACCATTTTTCACAAGAATAAAGAAAAATCATTAAAGCCTAAAATACTGCATGATTATAGGGAAATTAAAACAATGAAGATAAATGTATTGCACAATTCCAAGGCAACTACTCTGGAGATAAAAAAGGAAGAGTAAAGAATCCGAAAAAAAAAATCTCTCTCCTCTCTCATTTAATATACACTTAAAAATTAGAAAACAATTCTCTCTCCATCAAACACACAACTCTGTTTCACGAACCGTTAAAAACATCTTCTTCTTCTTCTTCTCATATTAAAGTCCATTAATCATCCAATGAACAACAAAAAAATTAAACTCAAAAGAAGCAATTTGGAGGCAAATTTTGAGTGAAAATTTTGAGCCAAAAAATATGGAGCCAAAATTTGAAAGTATACACCATTATAAATATTGGGTCCTCTGTTTCATCTTGCAACAAAGAGTAGTATGGCTTCCAACAACTATCAATTTGATCTAAACCAAATTCCTAACATAGAAGGGGTTAATGAAATTCAATCAAATGATCAAAATGAAGAACCTGATGAGGAGAGGCAAGGAGCAATTCCATTGGTAGTTCAATCTTTGATGGACGCCAATCTCGTTCTTGATTTTAATACGGATGGAAATCATCATTATCTCCTATTTGACCTGAACGTTGATTATTTGCAACAAGATGCTAACGACAATTCAGATATGGAAGACACTGATTCTATCCTCAGTGAAGGTGAAGACACTGATTCCATCCTCAATACGGGTGAAGACACTGATTCCGTCCTCAATGCGGGTGATGACACTGATTCAGTCCTCAATGCGGGTACTCTATTTTATTGTTCTTTTGCCTTCAAATTACGTACTCATATAAACTGTGTTGTTAAAACTCATTTGTTGAAACATGCTTTTGTAATTGAGATTGATATCTGAATATAATGTTCTTGTTAAAATATTCAATCAGTTTTTTTTTTGGGTCAAAATCTGATTTGTTTGTTCAAAGCTTATTTGTTGATGATAGTTAGAACTTAAAAGTTATCTTATGTTAGCGTTAGAGTCATGTGTTTGTGATTCAGATTAATAGCATAGGTGTTGTCATCTTATGTTATTACTAATAGTTAGAACTAAGTTATTGCTAATAGTTAGAGTCATGCATTTGTGATTCAGATTAAAAACATTATATAGCATAGATAATTTTTTGTTTCTATGTTTTGATTATTTTTTTTTCTCTACAAAATGCTGGTGTATCACATGAAGATGCTATAATAAGGAAAAAAAATTCACAACGAATGACCAAAGATGGGCAATATATACTGCATTACTTGAGAAAAGCGTCAATGGCAAATTGAAACGCAATACAACTAATGAGGTGGCCACTCTATTTTCAGTTTCTTTACGAACTGTGCAAAGAATTTGGAAATGGGCAAAGGATACTCCACACGGTACAAATGTTAATGTGTCCCATAAAAAGACCAAAAATTGTGGCCGGAAGAGAGTCCAACTAGACCTTAACCAAATTAATGACATTCCTTTACACAAAAGAACCACTTTGAGATCGCTTGCATCCGCTCTAAATATGAATCATAACACTTTGTTCAAATATTTGAAAGAAGGTCTCATCCAACGACACTCAAATGCTATAAAACCCCATCTAAAAGACCATCACAAGAGAGCTCGACTACAGTTTTGCCTATCCATGATAAACCAAACTAGTCTACCTCATGAACCAAAATTCATCGATATGTATCATATTGTGCATATCGATGAGAATGGTTCTACTTGAGTAAAAAAACTGAAAAGTACTACTTGCTTCCTATGGAAGAAGATCCTCTTCGTCAATGTCAAAGTTCACATTATATAGGGAAAGTGATGTTTTTAGTTGCTATGGGTCGTCTAAAATTTGATAATGAAGGGAATGAAATTTTCTCTGGGAAAATAGGCGTCTGGCCTTTTGTCACACGAGAACCAGCTTTGAGAAGAAGTGTTAATAGAGAAGCTGGCACCTTAGTGACGAAACCAATTACGTCAGTCAATAGGGACATCAACAGACGGTGGTGGATTGAAAAAGTTATTCCTAAAATTCAATCTTGTTGGCCAAGGGAAGAATTAGGAAGTGTTATCTTCATTCAACAAGACAATGCTAGAAGTCATATTGATCCCAATGATGAAGACATTGTAAGAGTCGGTACACAAAATTGGTTCAACATAAGATTGATGTGTCAACCGGCAAATTCACCAGATTTAAATATTTTGGATCTTGGGTTCTTTAGTGCTATTCAATCTCTACAACAAAATGTTAGAGCAAATAGTGTTGATGAACTCGTTGAAGTAGTTGAGAAGTCATTTGATGAATACCCAACAAAAAAAGTGGAGTATGTTTGGTTGAGTTTACAACTATGCATGAGAGAGATATTGGAAGTGGAAGGTTCCAATCGGTATAAAATTCCACATGTGAATAAAGCTCGATTAGATAGAGAATGTCTTCTTCCAACACAAATTGTGTGTGATCCAATTGTAGTACAAAATGTTAGGAATCAATTGCAATTGTAGTCAATATTTTAATCCAATGAACTTTATTTTTATCAAATGAATTACCCATGTTGTACTCCTATTTCTGCTTATACTATTTTGATCGATAAAAGTTAGTTTCATTGTGTATGGATCATATTAAAAAAAATTCTAGTTTAAGGAATAAATTGAAAATTCATGTCATATAATTAAACCATAAAGTTATTGTTTTTGCATGTTGAAGTATCTAATTTTGTTAACAACTCATAACACCTTAATCATAAGATCTTAGCCAAGTGACAACTCAACACCTTAGTCACAACTAGCCAGCCAAGTGTTACTTGCACCAAAAATATGCATGATTGGTTTCAAAAAGAACTAAACATAACAGCATAACGTAAAATTAAAAAAAAAAAATCAAACATGGCAAGTAGTTTAAGGTTTGCTATGTCTATGTTAACATTATATCTGAGCTCTCTTATTGATTCCACTTATCATTACTTTAAAATTGAGGGAGTTGTTAGCATTCAATCAAAGTGATCCCATAGTACAAGAAAAACCATGATCGCAACTCTTCCTTCTACCTTTCTAACTAGCCATCGCAGATTCTCTTTGAGGCAGTGAAAATTCAAATGTTTATAAACCTTGCAATTTGATTTAGCATGATGAAACACTAAACATACACCCACAAATTGATAGTTTTTGAGAATTCCATTCAAAAAACTCAACACACATAAGCGTATTTCATAATCCAATAGAAAAATTCAAAGGATAAGTTCCATCTTAAACCAAACAAAGATTACAAAAGTTAATTGAAAAGGTCCCTCTTCAACCACCATGCTTTCAAATGAACTTTTCCTTGATGTTTAAATTCCTTTCATGATACTGAGGAAGAACAATTGGCTCAGGAAGAACTCTTGGCTCAAAATACTTGGGAAGCAAAGTTCGTAACATTGACTTAACTGGATCAGCAATAATTTCTTCCTCTGATACCTTTGAAGTCACTTCTTCATCCTTCGATTCTTCAACTGCCAACCCTTCAAGTGAGTCCTCAACCACCATACCTTCAAGGGAGTCCTCAACCACCGTACTTTCAAAGGAGTCCTCAACCACCGTACCTTCAAGGGGGTCTTCAACAAACGTGTCTTCAAGTGAGTCCTCCACCGCCAAGGATACAACGGAATCTCTTCGTACTCTATCCATTGCCTTCAAGTGAGTCCTCCACTGCCAAGGATATTTGCCTACAGCTTGTTATATAAGCAGTAATGGGAGATTTGAAGCATTTGGTAAAATTCTGTAATTAATGTGAAAGGGAGAATAAAGAGAAGAAAGAGATAGAAAAAAAAAACAGTCAGAGATAGCCAGGAATGAGTATGGGAACCAGGGAATAAGTATGGGAACTTGTTAATAAATAGGAGAGAAGAGAGAAATTTTTGTGTCCAACGACTTTTATTTATCCAAAACCCCATGAGTCTAAAACGACTCTTAATACTGAACAGAGGGAGTATATAAATTTATGATTCATACATATAAAGGGATGGTAGGATTTTCAAAATTGGGTGGTCTTAATCCCTCCCACTTCCAAATAAAGCCGAATAATCCATTAATCTGCGGAATGTTACACATGTTTATAAACTATAGATAAAAAAAGTATAACATTTATTGTAAGTTAAATTTAACACTTTTAAGACACTAAATATCATTTGCCTGGAGAGAGTGTGCAAAATGTACACCAGCCGTTAGTGCATCTACTCAATTTCCACGGCAAACACGTTTACCGACCCTTGTTGTTTTTTTTGTGAACACCGACCTTTAACTTTGGTCAACAATAAAAATTAAAAAGTGTCAAATTTAGGAGCCCAACCCAATTTTGTAGTAACCGTTAATATAATATTGCTTATATATGTTTGGGCTGGGCCTCAGACGTGTTTATGATTAATTAATTAATTAATTATTAAATTTTCTTTATTGTTTACGAGAAAACACACAACTTTTAGATATCTATTTGGTTTGTATTTTTATTTTTTATTTTATCAAATTTTATAAATTAAAAACATGAAATGTTAAATACGTAAGGACCTGTTTATTTTTTATTTTCATTTTATGTTTTTATTTTTTATTTTAAGTGTGTTTTGAGTTAAAAAAATGTGAGGGGAGGAACTAAAAAAAATAGTGTATTTATGTTTAGCTTGTAAGGGAAGATAAAGAGATTTTACCAAACATTAAAAATATATTATACTTGTTATTTTCTATACAAATCTTCAAAAAGAGAAAATAAAATGAGAATAATACAATACAATTATTCATGAAAACAGAAAATGAGAATACAAAATAAACCGACTCTGTTTGATTTGTGAAAATATTTTCTGTTTTTATTTTCTGTTTTCATTTCTTGAAAACAATTTTCATTTTCAGAATTTTGAGATAGTTAGACTAACTTCTCGTGATATTTAAATTTATTAAAGTTTTCCTCTTGTTGTTTTTAAACATATATCAACTCCTTTAAAGTTTAAAACTCTATTGCCTTGATCTATTGAGATATTACTTATTAGAGGTTTGAAATTCTATTATAGTTATCCTCTAAAAAGGGAATATATATAATTTTAAAAATAAAAAGAAAATAAGTATGCATAATACATATAAACTTCAGGAGATGATGTTATAATTATCACTTATTCAATGTTGTGATTTGAAGTGAGGAGTTCAAGAACAATTTAAAGGCTTTTTGATGGTTTTTGACTTATTTATAAATGTGCCACTACATATTTCTTGTTTCCATTATCGAGATTTATGTTTACATATTTGACTTCCTTATGTTAATTTTCCTATTACATTTGATATTTGATATGCATGTGTGAGCGGAGCGGAAGGGAAGCTGCTGGAAAAGCAACATACCACTGAGATACTTAAAGTGGCCCCCACAAACCTCTCATCAATAGTATAATCATTCATTCATTCCATTCCACAATTCTCTGCTATCTCATCAGGAGAGGGGACCCCTAAAACAAAAAAGTTGAGTAAAGTTTATTTATTTGCCTCGAAGGAACCACAGGTTCAGGCTCAGCATTCTCACCACTTGAATCAAACTCTGCACTTGTAATAGTACTAGTAGTAGTTTGAGTTGCTCTGTTTGTTGAGGTTCATCAAGATCAGTGATGGTGTGGCATTTAAATGCAGGGGATAAAGAAGAGTGGAGGGAAACAGAATTTCGAACCAGTGACCAACACTACTTTAACTGACACACAAATACTCCGATCCTAGTAATGCTGAGATTCTAGCCAAGGAAAAACAATGGCACAAAACAATCTAACTTTTTACTTTTTATTTGGTACATTTAATTAAAAAATTTAGAGAAAATAGAAGATTTTTTTTTTAAAAAAAAAAGACTTTTTCTTCAAAAATTTCTTATTCTCGTGGTTTTTTTGTTTGTTTTTTTTTAAATTTCCCTTCATCTTGAAAATACTACTCCCTCTATACTAGAATTTGTCATTTTAGAAAAAAATACAAAGATAATTAAGGAGAGTTATTAATTTTTCTATAATCTAACAAATAAATGATGAATAAATTAAATTAATTTCTCTTGAACAAATATGAGTATTAATTATATTTTTTATTTAATAATGGAAAAAATATCATTAATAATAAGAGAAAGTGAATTTTAAAATTAATAAAAGTTAAAATAGTTGATAAAAATAAGAGTGAAAATAGAATATGATACAATTAGGGCTTGTTTGAAATAGTTTTAGTTTTTAATATTTTAAAAATATATTGTAAAACAATTTTTAGAAACAATTTTCAAAAAAGTTAGAAGTGTTTTCAATATAAATTTGCATATAAATTCAAAATACTGAAAAACAGAAACAAGTTTGAGATGTTTCCAAATTTTAGTTTTTAAATACTAAAAAGAACTATTCTCGAAAACTGTTTTTGAAAATTCGTCTCCCAAACGAGGTTTTTAGTTTTCAGTTTTTAAAAATAAAAAATTATTTTTAAAAATATGAATCAAACAAGTCAATGTTTAATATTATTAAAATTAAATTATTAATATGCATGAAAAATAATATGTAGTAAGATATTTATATTTAGGATTTTTTAATTGTTAGTTAACTATTTTTTAAAATAGTTTTTTATTTTTAAAAATAAAAACTAAAAAATTTGTTTGAAAGACCAAGTTTCAAAAATATTTTTTGGGAACAATATTAGCCTGTTTGATTTAGTTTTTTTTTTTTAAATGTTTATAAAATAATTTTTAATGTAAATTTTAGATGTCTCTAAATTTTAGCTTTTGAAAACTAAAAAACACATACTATTATCAAAAACTTATTTTAAAAACTAGTCTACTAAACAAAAAACAATTAGCCATCAATAATTATTATTTATTATTCTTAGACTTTTCATATTGAAATTTATTTTTATTTTGTAAAATCAAATACAACAGTAGTTTTTGGTTTTTATAAAAAATCAGCTACTTTAATTTTTAGTAATTAAACTAAATTAAATAATAGTTTATAAAAATAAAGACAAAAAAATAATTTTTATAAAATTAATAACTAAAATAACCGACGGCTTAAAAGTCAAACGTCATTTTGTCATTTTATTATAATGAAATCCTTCAACGTGACTTTTCAGTTTTCAGTGAAAAACATATCAGTGTTTTGATACGGGGGATCTAAAGAAACAGACATTTTAGATTCATCAGATGCTGGAAAATCTAACATGAAATAAGATCTATATGGACTAGATATCCAACAAGAATCTTTCGTGGAATCTATATTGGAGTCCATTGAGGTTCTTTTATATAAAGTGATATATAGTAGGAGTATAATTCAAATTAAATATAAAAATATTTAGGGTAAATTGCACAAAGTATTTTTGAAGTTTTAGAAAATAGTACAAATTACCAAACTTTAAAAAAATTAGCAGTCAACACCATTTTCTCAAATAGGCACTAACCATAGTTAAATCTCTCTATTTTTTTCTATAAATAAAAAAATTAATTTTCCTGTATGCCTTTTTTTGTACAAAATTCATCTACTGAATTTTCTCAAATTTTTTTTCATAAAATAAAAAATATTTTTTGTGAATAAAAAATTATTTTTATTTGTATTGGTGAATAAAAAATAAATAATTTACGAATGATGATAGTATTTCTTAGTAGTAATTTATAAAATATAATTTTTTATTCATAAATAATTTTTTATTTTATGAAAAATAATTTTTGAGAAAATTCAGTAGATAAATTTTGTATAAATTTTGTATAAAGGAGATTTAATTATGGTTAGTGTATATTTGAAAAAATGATATAGACTGCTAATTTTTTTAAAATTTGGTGGTTTGTGCTATTTTTTAAAACCTTAAAAATACTTTGTGCAATTTACCTAAATATTTAATTAGATGTACGTTATTGATTTTTTATTATGACATACTTCAACATATAAATATAGGATTTTGTCAAACAGTGCCTTAATAGCATTTGTTAAAAATACAAAAATAGAAATATTTTATTGATATTGATAGCATTTAAGTGAGATTTCTAACTTTTGAAAAAATAAATACTATCAATTTTAATAAAATATTTTTATTTTTGTATTCTTAATAAGTGTCCTTTAGCATTTTTCATAAATACATAGTCGCTCAATTATTATTATTTTCTTTTTTTTAAAAAAAATCAATACTTATACTTCTAACAAATTAATATATAATGTGCACGCTATATTAACATAAAACTAAAAGTATTTAATGAGGCTGTGATTTGATCCTTATGGTAAATTGATCGATGAGGATGTGCAACAAGTTTAGTTTTCACATACATATTTGAATTTGAATGGTAACAACTAAATGGAGAAAGTCAAGTGCGTAAACAATTAGTACAAAATTGTTTAACTTTAATAAATATTCTTATATTTGAGTCGTAGATATATTTGTAGACAGTTAGAGTTTTGTAGGTTTATAATAATTTTATTTGATTCAAATATGTTTGTTCTCATAAAAATATAACAATAATATTTTGTGTATAACAACTTTTTAATACGCATTGTGTACATAATTAATAAAATAGTAATATTTAAATTTTAAAATAAAATATTAATAAAACGGACAAGAAAATATATTATTATTTTAATACGGTGTATAATTGTTGTAAAAAAATCATGGTTAAAAATACAATTTATTTTAGCACAGAGTAAAATAATGAAGGAAGTTTTACATAGACACAATATCATTATTTATAATTTTCTGGTTTAATCTAAAAAAATTATTATTTATAGATATAATCAGTAAAAATTTAAACAAGTATTTCAATAATAATAAGTTTAACTTTAATATTAATAATAATGCCATAAATATATATTTTTATTATCAAATGAAAAATATGAATTGAAATTATTTATCATAATTGAATAAATCATTTTACCTCTAAAATATTAAAAGATAAGTTTTGAATAAAATTAAAAGTATTATAATAAATATTATGAGAAGTTCAAACGGTGTCGCTTGGTGTTGGCCGTTGCATGCGACACTTGGAGGATAGTAGCCAGTACTACGTGTTTACTCCACAGATTGTTTGGCATACCATTAGTGGGGCCAGAATTATATTTCTGCATGGAATGACATTTTTAAATCAACAAGATATTTTTCAATGTATCATTTTTAAAACAAATTAATTACACTTTTTTTCCTATTGTTAATTATGTAATTTTAATTATTATAATTTTAATTAAGTGATTTTAAGTCCCGTAAAATTTAAAATATAAAAATTGGATTTTAAGATCTAATTTTAGTTCAAATTAAACCATCAATTTTTTTTATCGGTAAATATACACGTCTTAAATTAAATCTTCAATATCTTACACTAATCTCTGATATATGTCAAGTTTTGAACCCTTAGACCTCCAATTTTCTTAAATTTAAAGAATTGATATCTAATCAAGTGAACTAATATCTACGATCCAAATAATTAAGAAATCATTTATTATCTCTTACCTTATGTTTGGTGCAAAGGAAAAAAATGAGAATGGAAGAAGAATACAATGATACAACTTTATTTGTTTTGTTTGAAAGAAATTTAAAAAAATGATTTCTAAAAAGAAAATTAAAAGATTTTGGACTCGTTTGATTTCTCTTTTTGAAAACAATTTTCTGTTTTTAAAAACAGAAAAATAAAAAACTCGTTTGGTAGACGAGTTTTCAATAACAGTTTTTGGTATTTAAAAACTAAAATATGAAAATATGTAAAACTTGTTTTGGTTTTCTGAATTTACACACAAATTTGTATTGAAAACTTCTCTCACTTTTTTCAAAAACTGTTTCTGAGAACTATTTTATAATACAATTTTTAAAAACTAAAAATTAAAACTCTTTCCAACAAGCCCTTCATTTCTTTCTATTTTTCTCTTCTCATAATATTTTTTCACTGTATTTCTCTCTTTTGTATTTCCACTCAACTAAATACATAATTAATAAAGTTAATAATCAAATAAGAAATTAAACACAATTTTAACAGCAAATCAAGCATTGTGATTGTTCGTCCCAATTATATGAATTAGTAGCCAGCTATAGGTAAAAAGTGTAGGATGGATTGGAAATAGATAGATATAATTTGTGGGAATCATAGAAACGACCATAAAAAGATACAAACAATGGAACAAAGGCAAAGACCTGGCTAGATAGATTGTTTCTGACCTAAGTCTAGTAGGAACAATAATGCTAACTTTTTTGCTATCAGTTTCATCATCATGCATGCATATGTGTCCAATGTCCATGGTTGCTCAGTTCCAATGCCCTTTCAAAACAAAAATTTAAAAGTAGCCACAATATCTACTTTCTCCGATTTCATCTATCATCTCCATATCAACCATATATTTTCTTTTAAGTACCAACCCAATCATTTCTTTGACTCTATTGTGCAACCTAGCTATTTATGTAATTTAAGGAAATGAACCTTCTTTAAATATGACTAAATTAAGTACCTTCTAATTAGTTCTTTGCATTTTTCATTTATTTCCACTCCCATTTATTTATTAATTTTAATAAATAATTGCAATACAAAACCGTTATTTGTATTTATTTTATTTTTATTCATTAGGACTTGTTTTGAAAACAGTATAAATAACTTGTTTGAAACAGTTTTGGTTTTTAGATATTTTAAAATTTTTGTTTTTAAATATTGAAAAACAAAAACTATTCTCAAAAACTGATTTTGAAAACTCGTCTACTAAACGGATTATTTAGTTTTCTATTTTTAAAAACAAAAAACTATTTTCAAAAACAGAAATCAAACAAGTCCTTAAATTTGTTTTGTTGTTTTCTACGTGAATTTCAATAAGCGAGAATCAAAATAAAAATAAAATACAACTTTTATTTTATGATTATTCATGAATACAGAAAATAAAAAATAAAATAAACCGATATTAATTCTTGAGTGAGAGGTCAAATTAAAAAAAAAAAAAGGAACGTGTGATGAACAAATAAGAATGTGTGGTGGGCAAAGTAGCCACCTATGACTAGAGTTAGGCCCACAGACCGATCTGCATGTTCACGGGTTACACGGATTTTAACCTTAAAAAAGCAGTCTATTTAATTTGCGGGCTTATATGGACTGATCCATTTATTTGCGGGGTAAAACGGGCAAAACCCGCAGGCCCACCGGTACTGCATATTTTTTTTTTTACCTTTTTAGACACATTTTTATTTGGATTTGAAAAAAAAATATGATTGCAAGTTGTGACTCAACCCAAACTTAGAAACAAAACATATGAAATAAAATCAAATTTCACTTTAGTCCAAAAAAAAAATCTAAAGAGAAACAAAGACAAGTGAATCAGAATTCAAAGATAGCAAGTAACAAACAAATCCTAAGTAAATTTAATTTATAGTAAATTTCATATTTAGTATAAAATTATAATTATAATTTTACATTTATAATCTACTTAAGAAATTAGATATTTTTAATGCCGTGTTTTTGTTGGCTCATTTAATAAGTAGGCTTAAATAGATTAGTTTGTTTATTCGCGGAGCGTTGCGGGCTACCTGCATATCCAGTGCTACCTATGATTCACCCACCTGTTTGTATTTTGAGACTATTTGTTATTCCTGCAAGCAACATGTTAGTTAATTTGGTGATTAGAGAGTGAAAATTTAAATAACAGTTAGTTTGAATTCATGTAAGTGAATAATGTCACTTATTAAAAATATTGCTTCCTGCGCCAAAAAAAGTTTGTATTATTATCATTATCATTATTATTATTATTAAGACCCTAATAATTCGGCATCACAATATAGATTTAATTTGTTAATTTTTTTTGGTGAATTATTAATTTGTTAAAGTTCATGAATTGGAATCCTATGAACAACAAAGTTCAATTCTTTCCCATCAAAATTATAACTGAATTTTGTGTTTATTGGTAACAGATAACGTGTTTGATCAATACTTTTTCTTCTTTTTTGTCAATTTTAAAAGTTTGAACTCTTATGATTTATTATTTTTTATCAAATAATTTATTTACTATAATAAAAAAAATTATATTTGTATATTTATTTTTCTTCAAAATATGTATTTTTATTGTGAGGTTTGTTAATATATACCCTCGTTTTTTTAAGAAAGAGTATGCTAACAAACTATATCTCTTAGTGTGTTTTAAAAAAGTATGTTAATAAACCTATTTTATTATTTGTGTATAGTAGAAATAAATAAAAAATATCAGGTAATAAATAAAATTGTGAAGAATGTGACATTTTTTTGGGTCAAAGGAAGAAGATGATACAAAATAAAGGTAGGGCCAATTTTGGAAATCCCAATGGTTACATTATGGAAAAGAGGGAGCCCAATAAAATAGTGGGCCTAATAAAAAAGATAAAAGAAAAAATAGTGTAGTGTAGTACATTGTATGGTGGCAAAAGTAGGGGCCCAATAGTCGCTAATGCATGGGATTGGAGTAAGTTTGTTTGTACTACATGTACTACAATCACCAACATGTATTAAAACAAACAAGTACTACCATTAATTCACATGGAGAAGCAACCGCCCTTGTTGCGTGTAGCTTTTTCGGGTACCGTGAGGGGCGGCGGCGCAGCCTTGGAGGTGGACCCAACGGCCTCATATCTCCGGCGTGCCGCTGGCCGTGGAAGATTCTCCGGCACGATTGTTTCAAGTGAGTTGACTCGCCAAGAAGGGCACGCCCGTTTCTCGCTCCATTTGGCACGCCCGTTCACCAACTCTTCCTTCTTAGTATAAAATTCCTGAGCGAGTGTCACCGAATTATTGCACATGAATTGTAGTCCAATTATAGTGCAAAACGATGTTACTCCAATCAAAATAAATTGCCTTCTCCAACATCTTTCGTTTTTGGCCCCCCTTTACATTAATTACAATAAATTAATTAATAAAATATTGAGACATACACAAGCTACTACTCCATAATTTAAAAAACATTAAGAACTTACAATGAAGTTTGATGAGGTGGGTTGATGAGAGAAGGTTTGTTAGATGATGTTGTTGGAGGAGGAAGATTAAGGCAGCAATTAGCAGTTAATCTCATGGTGGAACTGTTCGTGTATGTTAGTGGTAAAAGAGCTAAAACGTGTGGATATATAGGGGAATAGAAAAATATAAAAATACTTGTTGCGTTCGAAATTGGAAAAATAATTAGTACTAGGACTTAGGAGAGAATGGTCAGATCACGGTAACTGCTGTAAGGGACACATTTGGAGTGGCGTTGTTCGTAGTTGGACACGTGGGTTCCGATATCACCGTCTTTCAATTGCCAATTGCCAATTGCCAACTGCCAAACCCATTTTTATTTAAACCCACTATTATACTCATACTAATCTTTTTTACTCGTTAAATATAATACTCTATAAATTATCTTCCAGCTCTCATTAACATGGAAGACACGTGTTAGAATTTTAATGACAGAACTATAATTCAACTTCTTAGAAAAACTATTAGTAATTGACTAGCTAGTTAGTTTACATTTAAATTCTTATTTTTTTATCATGATGATCCTACAATTGATGAATGCTCTTTTCATGGGTGTATAGCAAAAGCAAAAGATTGGTTAAATAATTAAAATTACTTGTGTGATTATTAACTTGCATTTAACAAAAAATTAAGACTACAAATTAAAAAACGGCATTTAGAAAATATAAATAAATATTATAAAAATGTATAATTGGTTAGAGTTGTTAGCATGTTGATGGTTGTTTCATACCACTAGTTCCTATTGCTTGCCGTCTTTGCAGCAATTATCAAGAGAGAAACAAGACACACAAGTCATGCTCTGGGGCTTTGCCTAACCTACTTTCTCTCCATCTCACTATTTGCCTTGCCTCCTTATTTATATCACTTCTAATTTCCAAATATTATTTTTAAATATTTTCGTCTCTCACTTTTTAATTTTAAAATTACTTGTGTGATTATTAATTTATTGAAATCAAGTAAAATTAAGACTACAAATTAAAAAATTAAACCAATCAACTTTTATTTCCTATTAAAAAAAAACCTTTCAATTAGGCTATAGCCAAGAAAATATAATAAATATTATTTTAATCCTATAAATTATACCACACATTTAAATTTTTTATTCTTGTAAATTTTTTAATCCAGTTTTTAACTCTTACAAGTATTATTATTGTCATTAATTACAACTCATTATTGGTTCTTTATACTATAATATTTTAGAATTAATTTGAATAATTTTTTTAATAAGTTTCTTTTTTTATTGAATTCCTTTAATAAATTTATAAAGTGAAAAACTAAAACAACTAATACATGAGATATAAAGAACTAAGTAGATATTTATTTAAAAAAAACAAGAAAAAAAAAAACTCATGAATCATTTTCCATTGGCAAGGAAAGATATTGATTATCCATCATTTTACTTTTTTGATGATGTATTATGAAAAAGACGTACCTCCGCAGAAAGTGCCATTGAGTCGTTAACAAAGTTCAAAACGCTCTCCGCAACAACGTTACATTGAAAACGACGTCGTTTCGAACTTGCCACCGCACTTGGATAGTTAAAACCCCCAACCAACCACCGACCACCGCCTTCAGATACGACGGTGAATCTTACTCTTTCTTTTTCCCCAACATTTATGTGAAGCCACTTCTATTCGCATTTTTCACATCTCGTTGTCATTTGAATCGCCGAGACACAGTTTTACACTCGCGGCAGCTACCCAAACCCAATACCTCTTTTTTTATGATCTGGGTCAAACCCATTTCGATTTGCGGTTAATTTAGGTTTTTGGAAGAGGGGATCTTATGATTGAGAAGAATGGAAGAAATTGAAAGGGTGAATTGTTCTAGTGAAAGTAAGAGCTCTAGTGAGAGTCGACCTCCCAATCCTAACCCACCTGCTTCTGCGTATCGCCAATGCCAACGCACTGAACCTCTGGTGCTTCCTTGCAAGAAATCCCTAGTTCGCCACCCTTCTCTTGTAAGTGATTTTCTCACAAAAAAGTGGTTTTTTTTTTCCTTCTTCTTCTTCTTCTTAATTAATGTGTATTTATTATGCCAACTGTGTTAGTGTTTGGAATGATTTATTCTTTTGTTGTTACAATTGTTACTGGAGTTATTACTTAATAAATTGCTTAGAATTATTCTGTCTATATTTGTGAGTTTTTGAAGTCGTTCCCTTTTCTTTCCACATGTCATTTTGATGCAGTGAGAGTTTTCGGAAAGTTGAGTCCTATGTGCAAGTATTTCTACCTTTTGGTTTATATTTCTTTTTTTCGTTATCATGAATAAAATCTAGGACTGGGATAGAACATAGAAGAGAACTTTGTTGGGAAATGGCCATTTAAAAATTGAAACATTGATGGTGGGTTGGTGTGGTCAGATTGTGGAAGTACCAAAGTAATAAATTAGATAACAACATCATGTAAAAAAAGATTGCTCTTTGTTCCTTCTTGTCAGGAACTGATTGCTTATTTTATTTTCAGTAATAGGAACTAGGAATAGACATTTAACCCCATTTAGATGTGCACCTCAAAATGTGCTAACATGCTGTGCCTCTTTATTCTTTGTTTGTCTCATTTGTAATTAGTTTTCTTGTTTATATAGTTTACAGCCCTTTCACTGGTCATTAATGATTGCTTGTGGTATTGTTATTTCTGGAGTTCAAGTTTCTTTATGAACTGAAAAATTTGAGCTTTCTAAAAAAAATTCTTTTTTCTAATGTGATTCTTTTTCTGATTAATTAATCATCAGACGAAAACAAAGTTGTTTGATGTATCTGCTGAGCCAGGAGGCACAGGACATGTCACTGAAGATTGTCAGTCCAATTTCATTCCAAAGCTTCGTTCCGGAGCCTTCGCTGATATTGGTTTCCGGTCTAGTATGGAAGATGTGTACGTTTGTTTTGACAACTTTATGCAGGATTATGGGCTTAAGAACCATGTAGATGGACCCAGTGCTTTCTATGGGGTATATCTCTTCTCCTGTTGCTTAACTTGATTGGGGTGCTGATTATTGTGTTAATGAATTTTAGTTTCTCTGGGTTGGTAAGGTTTTTAATCCGTTATCACCCTCACGCACCATTGTTTCTTTTCTTTCTTTGTTTTCTTTTTCTTTGGTGCTCTGCAATCTGATGAGGACTCTTTGAAAGCTTTTTGCAAATCTTACTTAGCTTGCTAATTTTGTCTGGTAGCTTTGTGTTGCTTTGCCAATGGTATGGACCTATGCATTTGAACACATTTTAAACTCACCATTGTTGGTCGTTTGGAGTATTTATGGCTTGCAAGAATGGAGAAGTTTTCATATGTTGCTTGCATTGTTTTGTAAACTTTTTTGTGTAATGACTTTGCTTGTTAACGGCTTGGTCAGGTATTTGATGGACATGGTGGGAAGCATGCTGCTGACTTTGCTTGTCATCATTTACCGAAGTTCATTATTGAGGATGAAGATTTTCCAGGAGATATTGAAAGAATAGTTGCTTCAGCATTTCTGCAAACAGACAATGCCTTTGCAGAAGCTTGCTCTCTGGATGCTGCACTTGCATCCGGCACCACTGCATTGGCTACTCTTGTTATAGGAAGGTCAGAGATTTTATATTGAATATTCTGCATAAACATCATATTTTTACAATTCATGCCTGAAGTATGTTATTTATTCTTCTTTGATTTGGGTCTGTTTGGTTTGTGTTTGCATTTTCATTTTTTGTTTCCGTTTCCCGTTTTCCTAAGTAATTTGAAAACAGCCACATTATTTTCATTTTGTTTCCTGTTTGTTGGATTTTGTATGGGAAACAAGATCTTGCTTCCAGTTATTTCTGGTGTTTCATATACAAATTTCAGAAAACATGGTGTTAGTTTTGAAATTGTAGTTATTTTAAGAAAACAAGAAATGAAAACATGAAATAGAAATACAAACCTAACATGCCCCCAACTTCGTACCTCTTCTAAATAAGTACAAAAGCCTGAAATCAGTGGAACGAGGTTCGAGAGTATTTGTGTCTGCCTGCCACAAAAGATGGCCTAATTAGTTTCCATGTTTATGCTTACTTATTTTGCAAAATTAAACTGTCATGACATCAACTACATGTTTTGGTAAGTTGTATGTTGAGTGTAGTTTCTGATTGCAGGTTGTTGGTGGTGGCAAATGCTGGAGATTGTCGTGCAGTGCTATGCCGTCGTGGAAAAGCTATTGAAATGTCAAGGGATCATAAACCATTGTGCATCAAAGAAAAGATGCGTATCGAGGCATCTGGGGGGTATGTCTACGACGGATATCTAAATGGACAACTTAATGTTGCTCGTGCTCTTGGCGATTGGCACATGGAAGGAATGAAAAGCAAAGACGGCGGACCACTGACTGCAGAACCTGAACTCATGACTACAAGGCTGACCACGGAAGACGAGTTTCTCATCATAGGCTGCGATGGGATCTGGGATGTCTTCAGGAGCCAAAATGCGGTGGATTTTGCTCGGCGCAGGCTTCAGGAGCACAACGACCCGGTCATGTGTAGTAAGGATCTAGTTGACGAGGCTTTGAAGAGAAAGAGTGGAGACAACTTATCGACCGTTGTGGTTTGCTTCCAGCAGCAGCCTCCGCCTAACTTGGTGGCGCCACGCTCTAGGGTGCACCGGAGCTTCTCCGCAGAAGGTCTGAAGGAGTTGCAAAGCTTCCTTGACAACTTGGGTAATTGAGTTGACTTGGTTCAAAAGTAGTTACTCATTTTGGGGTTTTGAGAAATTAAGATTGATTTTGTAACTGTAGGAGGTTTAGGCTGAGAGAAAACTCTTGACTGTAACATATGCGGCATGCATCTAGTCGACATTTAATTTAGGATTGACCATGTGGAATTTTACTGCTACTGATGTTCATTCTTTTTGTTTTGTTTCATTTTGGTTATTGCCTCATCATTCTCATCTTGTTTTTTCATAAACCAAACCAATCAAGTGTATGTTTGGATTTTCAAATGTGATTCTGATCTGCAAATTAACATCTGACAGTGTTTCGATAATTCATATTCTTACTTACCTTGCTTGAGGATGTTATGAGATCTATTCTATTACGTGATGTATTCGTATAATCTATATATATACCATGTTAAATTGTAAGTACTTGTTTGCATACATTTTCTATTCTTTTGAATTTTGAGTGTGACACCTTTTTTTATACTCATTCACTTGAGGAATTTTATTTTATTTTATCTTTTCATCTTCAACCATCATTCGAACTTAAAAATGAGAGTAAGATTGACTTGCGTTATTCTTGACTCTTGATTAAGAGTAATTTAAGAAGTAAGTTATTTATAGAAAAAGACATTTTAATTTGGTGGATCTTCGGTTTAACCTTTTTTTTTTTTAAAAAAAAAATGTTTTAGTAAATTTTTTAGAGTTTTTAAAAATGAATAAAAAAGCGATAAATGTTGGTAATATGCCCTTTTCTTTTTGAATATATCCTAATATCGATAATTAAGATGTAATGAAACAAATTTCTTTCAAATTATTTACTATTTTGGTGCTTCACTTTGTAATTACAAAGCATTTTAGTCTCATTAATTTTACACTTCTTAGGTCACTTTAGTCTTCAATTTTAAGTAACACTAACAAAATACTTGCCTATATGGTATGTTAATTGACAAAAGAGTCCACGTAAGCAACAAAATGACATTATTTTGCTCAATATCAAAATAGATAACTCGATTAGTCCCTCAAATCACTTACAAAATAAACCAATTTTAAGTCTCAAAACACTGCGTAACTTTGGAAATTAAGCAAAACGTGGACTCATATGTGATAAATAGCGAGCTATACGGGCACTTTATGTGTCACGTAGACATTTCGTCAATGTTATTTAAAGTCATTGACTAAAGTGACTTATAGAATGAAGGACCAAAACGATCAATCACTCAATTGTTTTGACCATCTAACGTACACTTGAAATATTTCTTTTTCCTCTTCCTTTTTAAATTTTAGATGTTTTATCAAACTTTTTTTTTACTCAAAATCTTTCTGTTTCTTAATTTGACAAGAAAGAAAGCAGTTGGAGATCAAATGACTAGCAATTTATTTACACAAGAAGGGAGTGATGTATCTACGTTTGAAGCTATATCATTGAACAAAATTCTGGAATGTGATAATTCATTTACAAGTTGTATACATAAATAAATATATAATTAAAATGGTCATCTCTTTTGGAAATTGAATGCCTTAATGGAGAAGGCAAACACAAATCCAAAGAGCAATGAAAAGCCAACAACCATAGCTGCAGCTATGCCTATGAAGTCTTCTCTATACCCAAAATAGTTCAAAACAAATTCTTCCACTGTTTCTCCTGTCTCTATACGCTCTTTTACATCACCAAATTGTGTAGTTATCAATCCATATAACGTCCAAGAAACCGGACATATCCAAAAGTACCATCTCCACCATATAGGCATTCTCTGTAACAACATAATCACAATTTTAAGCCTTTATCAGTTCACAATCATCATGTCTCCGTTCGACAAAGAAAAAAATAATATGTTTGAAGGTAGGACCCACAAACATATCGTTTCTTTCTATCTCTTACCAGAGAGAACAAGACTCGTCAACATGCACAATATTAACATGAAGATAAAGGGCACTAGGTATCTTTTCATGTTGTTGGAGAGTTCAAGCATGAGAGAGAAAGATAGAGTGTTTTTGTGGGTCTCACATGTCAGGTGAGGCCTATAAAAACACTCTATTTCTCTAAGTACTAAAACTCTCCATCCATCTAGTACCGTAGAGAACTTGAGCTCAAGATAAAGAGACGTTGAAACTTACAGTTCTTGGAATGACGAATCCAGAGAAAAGGTTCCATATCAAGTAGAATCCAAAGGAAACTATGGCAGCAACGTTGTGATCAGGGGTAAGACCCACAGCCATCATGCCATATAAGGTGAAGTATAGGAAGGTGAAGAACATGAAGAAGAGGTACCAAAAGAACTTGCTCACTGTCCAATCAAACCCAATCATAGCATACACTATAACCCCATATACAAGGGTCAGTATGAATATGTATGGGATCTCAACAGCAACCTGAACATTTCAAATGTTTGTCAATTCACTCAGTTCTCTAAATTTTCATGTAGTAGAAAACAATTGGGTAATTACTGAATTTCGTCCTTGGATAAATACGGGAAGACACATTAGTCCTTAAAAATATAGAAATCCCAAATTGATCCCAACAAAATATAAATGACACTCATATTAGTCCTTATGTATAGGAGACTTTAGTCCTAAAAAGAACTAATATGACTAACAATTATACTTCTAAAAGATTTAAGTCTTACTAATTAGTAGTTAACATTTGTTAATTATTACTTAAGGAATTTTCAAGCATACCTGTCCAAATGCATATGGCAAAGCTGAGTACATTCCAGCAGCTCTTTCTCTATAGAATACTGTTCTTTCAATGGATACAACTGGTTGTACTGAATTAGCATTTTGTACCCCGATGAAGAGAACTGCAGCATACATGGATCCCATGGCATTAAATAGATCTTGTTGTCTTTGCCTGCATCATCAACATCATAAGAATATACAACAATCGAAGGTAATAAGAGAACAGATAAGAAGAAATTAAGGACACTGGTTGCATTTTTTGGTACCTTTTGGAGCCAATATCCCAAAATATTGTCCCAAACAACAAAGCTATGATTGCTGTGAAGAAAAGTTTCACTGCAGTATACGGCGGATTCCGCCAGTACGATAGGTGTTGTTTCCAAAGGCAAGCCTTACATTGGGTTGAGAAAGACTGAGAGTACTTTGTTGGGAAGAACAAGTCTTTAGAACCTGCTGGAGGTATACTAAGTTCCTTGATCAAAGCCTTGTTTCTCCTGAATGCAATAATTGTATAATATTACTTCACCATAAAAATGCATATTAACAGTAAAAATTGCATAAAGAGTAAGCATCTGAATCAAATTTCCCATCATGGATTTCTGATGATGATATCATGTTCAGTTTTCTATAATTTCAAGTTTTTGCTACCTGTATAGATCAGAATTCATGTATATCTCGGCAAAGTTAACTCCAAGAGCTGATTCTTGTGCTTCTGAAGTAACCTCCAACATCCAAGTGGCAGGATTATAACCATTCTTAATTTTTGGCACTCCATTGATTCCCTAAACCAAACTTAGCTCAGTTTGATGAATAAACTTATTCATAATATAAAGCATTTAGAACAAGTCACTAAATAGAAATAGTGCTAACTAACCTCAAAGTAATTGATTAGATGAGAACAATGCCTGCCTAATGGCCCCACATATATTTCCTCCCCTCCACGCTTCAAGAGAAGTAGCTGTAATTTTACAAGAAATGAAAATGCAAATCAAATGGACCTCAAAACTTTTTTTGGCGAGTTAGAGAAAAGAAAAAGGGTCACTGACCTCATCAAAAGCATCAAATATATCAATGCTAGGTTGGTGAATTGTGCAGACAACGGTTCGCCCTGTATCCACTGTATTCCTCACAGTTCTCATTACTATAGCAGCAGCTCTGGCATCAAGGCCAGAAGTAGGTTCATCCATGAATATTATAGACGGATTCGCGACGAGTTCAACTGCAATTGTTAACCTCTTGCGCTGCTCCGTGGAAAGACCATTCACTCCGGGCAATCCAACTAGGGCTCCTCTTAATGCAGTCAGCTCTACCAGCTCCATAACTTCCTCTATGAACATCTACAATCAACCAATAGGAGTAGTAAGCAACTTGTTTGACATTCAAGACTTTAGAGCCTGTTTAGATGAGCTCCTCAAAAACACAAAAGTGCTTATAGGATTAAGAATTTTCATATCAACACTACTGTGATAAGTTGTTTCAATATAAATTTCAAAGATCATCTTCTGATTTCAATAACATTTAAGTTGGCGACTTTCAATTTTATGACCGGAGGCTTTACCTGTCTGGTGGCAGAATCAACCTCAGGAGGTAACCGGAGCCAAGCAGAATAAACCAGAGATTCATAGACGGTAACATGAGGAGAGTGGATATCATTTTGCTCACAGTATCCTGAAATGCGAGCAAATGTTTCTTGCTTCTTAGGGTAACCAGATATAGTGATTTGACCTTGAATATATCCTGCTGTTTTCCTTCCAGACAACACATCCATTAGAGTTGTTTTACCAGCACCACTTACACCCATTAGTGCTGTCAAAACTCCTGGCCTAAATGCTCCATTAATACCCTTCAAAAGTTCTAGTCTATCTTCAACAATGCCTTCTGCTTTCATTTCCTGCAACAACAAAGGAAACATTTTTCTATGCTTGTCTCATCTCAAAAAAGGAAAACTTCTTCATATCCTAGTACATTACAATTTACAAGCAATTTTTGCGTGCGCACACTATCTAAAAGCACAATCAATCAGAAGTTTCTAATAAGATTGAAATCATAATAGCATAGGTTTTAAATTAGAGTTTATTATTATTTTAATACCTTGTTAGTCATTAGCTTGTGATTGTTTGTGCCCATAAACACTATGCTCGAACCAAAATTATTACTATATTATGCTATGTGCATGTCAGATGACTTAAAATGGTATGTTTAGTTTCCATTTTTCATTTCCTAGTTTCAATATTATTTATTATTTTATAAATAATTATAAAACTATTAGTTACTTTGTTGACATTTCTACAGAAAACGCTGAAAATAACTACAACAAAGTTTCTAGTTTCCGATGTTTACTATATAAATGTCAAGAAGTAGAAAGCAAAATAAGAATTGTATGATAATATTGTAACTATTTATAAAAATAGGAAACAAAAACAAGTAATGAAAATGGATATCAAAATTGCCCTTTAAAAGGGCACTTGTGGAAGTAATTTATTTGTACCTGTGGCATGTCCACTGCATATCTGATTTCATCAAAAGTGATAGAAAGGGGTGTGAAAGGGAGAACCATCCCTCGCTTTGTGTTATGTTCAGTTGCACTAATGCTGCCAACTCTTGCTGACAATGTTCTGGAGGGCACACTTCTGTGACTTCCATTCCCTTTATCTGCACTGAAACCAGAAGACAGTTCAATTGTCTGTCCTTCATTTCTCTCTGCTAAGGCTTCTTCTGATATCAACGCTTGAGGCTTCCCAAATGCTGCACCACCAAAAAGGTTGTCAATTTCATGTTTCATAAGTGAACATTACAATTTATAAAAAAGAAATTAAGATGCAGAAAAATGTGTGGTGATTAATGAAGTTGTACTTACGGTCAAGATAATATAAGGCCAATGGGTAAAGGAAGTTGAATAGTAACATGTAAGAAATGGAAGTTCCAACACCAATCCAATACCAGTATGCTTCTTGGAAAACTCCACGTGCCTTCAACACTTGTACTCCTAATGGTTCTGTTGAATTTGGTGGAACCTGACAATGCAATCAAATGTATTCACATTTTGTCCAAAACTGTTATATATATATGTGTGTGTAGTTTTTCATGTTTAATTCATGGGATGGGAGTGTGGTTTTGTTGCTTACATGTGACCAACTCTTTCCAAGGAATTCATTCACTGCTATTGCATTCTGTCCATACATCATGGGTGAGACCCAATAACCCCATAACCACCACTTCTTCACATCAACTAATGTAACAGAATTAGATAACACTGTTAGATTTGAATTCTGATATCCAAATACCTTGTAACAAACAATATGCATATTTGAGTATACAAAAAAAAAAAAAGGTGTTGTTCTTTAGGTGTGGTTAGTGATGTCTCCATTTAAAGTTGGAGTTTTGATCTTGGTAACCTGTGCATGTTACCGATGTGAAACTGCAACTCTGACCGGAGAACAAAACTAACCACGTATAAGAAACTGCATGTTGTAAGTTTTGTCCATGAGAATAATCTGCATTAAGACTTCACCTCTTGATAGGATGAATCCACCCATGACCATAACTGCAAGTAAGGCAAATGACCCAAATGTGTTTGCTACAATAATGTTCCTCCCAACTGCCCCCATAAATCTAAAAAGTCCAGATGCCATTTGATTGATACAAACTAGCAGAAAATATTGCTTCAAAAACCTGCCAATACAATGACGAAGAGCTATCGACAGATTATAAAGCAAAGTATATGTAGTCTATGCATTTTTTTTTCTTAAAAAAAAAAAGAAGAATATTCTCACCTTTCAAAACTAGGATCAAATCCTATTACATAGTAAGTCATCACAACCCAAATACCAACTTCCACCAAAGTGATAGGAATCTTAAGGATCCACGTAGGCAAAGAGTATGCCCAAGGAGGGAAAAACAGAAGGTCCCTATGCTTATAGAACACAGGAAGCTTCATGATGGACATGGATAGCTCGGAGAATCCATTGAACATCATTACAATTAGTATGAAGAACAAAGCTCCCATGTAGATTCCACCGTCAGCTACCGTATCGCGGTGCATCCCAGTTCGCAGGAATAATGTCATTGTTATTAAACCAGTTAAGATCAACTGAAAAAACAAATGAATGAAATCAAACATGAGATGATTAACATGAAGAAAATGATAATAATGAAGCTCAAACAGTTACTTACTTGCCACATCTTGAAAATATAGACAAAAGAATTCCTTTTCATGAGTAAGAATTCTCTGGATGCGCATGCTTTAAGCAGTTCCTTCTTGCTAACACCATACTTGTTTTTGGTTAACACAGCAGGGTGGCCTTTGGACTTGTCAAAAGGAGTAGCAAGTTCATCACCAAGTTTTCTCCCAGTGTGAAATGATTGAAATGCTTCAGCAAATTCTTTCACAGTGATGAAGTTATATGGCTCATCTTTATTAGCCCAATACTGTTCTTGATCTTTTCTTGATGTTACCTGTTGTTATGTAAGTGAACATAAAGACTTGAGTCCTGTATCTTTTGAAGGACAAGAAGAGCAAAATTGGAATTCACTTATTTTTAAAAGCTCTTCCAAGGAGCCGGAAAAAATAAGCGATTGTTTCTTTATAATAAGGTAAACCAAACACGAACTAGGTCTGTGGAAAGCTAAAAAATTACTTCTTGTAAAAAGTCCGCTACTCCTTTTCTTTCTGGACATTTGAAGCCCATGTATTCAAAGAACTCAAGCACATTTTCTCTTGGACCTTGATACACAATTTTTCCATCTGAGAGGAGAATTATGTCATCAAACAACTCATAAGTTTCAGGTGCTGGCTGGAGAAGAGAGATGACAGCTGTTCCACTCAAAATGTGGATAGATTGTCTTAGAGAACTAATCATTTGAAATGTGGTTGAACTGTCCAAACCAGTTGATATTTCATCCATGAAAAGTGCTCTTGCTGGTCCAACTAGCATCTCACCTAAAGATTTTTATCCACAAAAATAAACCAAAAAAAAAAAACCTGGTAACTAGCACTCACATCTTTAATTTCTCAAACCAAAACCAAAAAAAGAAGAGAGAAGAAAAGAAAAAAAGAAAAACTTCATTCATGTTAAACAGTTAATTAGATTTCTAGTTTACCAGTTGTGACTCTCTTTTTTTGTCCTCCAGAAATACCGCGAATCATGCTGTCTCCTACCATGGTATCAGCACAAACATCTAGTCCCAAAATCTGCCAATTGTTAGGAACATGAAAAATTGTTTCATTCTCCATTTATTTTAAAACTGAATAATCCAACAAATTTGCTGAATTTACTTTGCTACCATACCATACCTTCATTATGTAATCTGTAACTACATTTGTTTCTTGGCCTTCTAGTGCTGCTGCCTGAAAATTTCAGTCTATTAAGTATTAAGTTTAAAAAAACTGCAAAGAGGTATATTAATTAATCTTTAATTTTTCAATTTTCATCTTAGCTCACCTTCATATAAATATCAATATCAGGATCTGGCTTAATGTTTGCAGCTTTCTCTCTTCTTGATAATTCTGCCAGCATCTCTGCAAGTTCACACAAATTGGAAATAGTTACAAAGTCCCCCAAACTCCATGAGGTTTGAAAGGGCTTAGTGTGTGTTTGGTTTTGTGGTGGTAGAATTTTGAAAAATTAATTTCGTATAGAATTGATTATGAAATAATATGATTTTTGTTTGGAAACTAGTATCAACTTACTGACCATAACGGGTTCCGATCCCTTGACACCTTGCTGAAAAAGCCAATGTTTCTCTAACTGTCATTTCTCCTATGTGCAGATCAGTTTGACTTATGTATGCTGATGTTCTCTGAGGTACAAATTCCTCCATTCCATGTCCATTATACGAAACTCGCCCCGAAAACTGAAAATTTATCACCAAAAGAATTCAATGAATCATAAAAAGCTAGAAGTAACTCTGGATAGATGAAACAATCGCAATCTCACATATCATTTCTTACTTTTAGATCTTTACCAAGTCTTCCAGCCAGTGCCAACAATAAAGTTGTCTTTCCAGAGCTTGGAGGGCCTAATAGCAGTGTCATTCTACAAAAAAGCAAAACAAAAAGTCACATCAGACCGTGATTACAGTAAACATGAGACTGCAACTCCAATTTGAAACATTATATAGTATCGTCTCAATCCCAACAATAATACATGTACAATTGTACATGTCAAATTCAAAGGCTAATTACCTTTTAGGCTTGATGATTCCACTAACATCGTGAAGAATGGTGAATGGCTTCTTTCGACTAGGGATAAGGCGAAGAGAATTTAGAAAACCCTTTAGAAAGAGAGAGAGAGAGAGAGCAAATTAGTACAATTTCAACTTGTAATTTCAAAGACAACATCCAAATCTATTGACCTTGACCATATGGTTTTGACAACTACATTTTAATTACCTCCAACAAATTAATGGAGAAGTTAAAGATTGTGGGCAATGCCCTGCTTCCAACATGAGCTTCAGCTTCAACATTCAAGTGTTCAAAACGTACTTCAATTGTTGGAATCTCAAGTCCAACTCTGCACTTTCAATCACATCAAAGCATCATTACAAAATTTCCTTAACCAAAACACTCGGAAACACAAGCACGGATCTGTCCTGTGTTTCCATTGAGCTTATCTTGAATAAATAATTGCTTATTAACGAGAATTTAATGAAAGAACTTCAAGTTTGTTACCGATCAATGCGTTCTCTTAACTTCAACAAGAACTTCTCGTTATCTTCCTCTGCAATCTTGACAAGCCTATCAACCAAATTCTTCCTTTGTAGAGGTCCAAGTTTGTTAATGTCAATCTCAGAGGGTTGACCTTGATCTTCTGTGAGAATACCTCTTTTCATGCGCAGATAAGTCGGAAGTTTCTCAATGGCAGCCCATTTAAGCTCTTCTTCGTCGTCGTCCCTTCGCGAAGAGCCCGAAAAGACGTCCATGGCCGCGGTGCTGCTTCTCCATATGCTGGAGCTTCCTATGCGTGCACTTGCCACTCTCAGTTCACCACCACTTTCCATTAACAATGATATTTGAGTTTCAAGTTTCAATCAATGCAATGGAAATTACATGTATGTTAATATGTTTGTCTTCTTTTTCTCTGTTTCTGACTCTGTTTTGGAAACAGAACAGACAGAGAAGGATCCGTAGAACTGTGACAATGGAAGCGCTACTTATAGTGCTTGAACCACTCTGTCAAACTCCACATGCAATTACAACTAGTTTATTTATTTATTTATTTGTTAAACTAGTTGTAATGTGTAAATAATCATGAATAAGAGTTGTATGTTTATATTTTTTGCGACTAATGAAGCAAATATGAATGCAGTGTGTGATTTGTATTTAATTAGAATACAGAACCTAAGAAATTTCATGTTATTTAATGAATTCGGGTTCCCTCATAAAGAAAACTCCATTATTAAATAAAAAACCACTTAGTCTTATTTAATAAAAAATATTAAATATATTGTATTTTATTTACAAATTTGTATAAAGTATTAATAAAATACTCTCTCCGTCCCTAAATATAAGACCATATAAAAAAAAGCCACAAGAATTAAGAAAATTAGTAAATCTATAAAAACTCATTAAATTTGGGTAGCAACTTGTCATTCTTTCCCTATTTATCCTTGATTATTAAATCCAATAATACTCCCTTCGCCCCAAAATGTAAGACCCCCTAAATCAATATTGCGAGAATTAAGAAAAGTGGTTAATTTAATTAAATGCATTAAATTTGTCTATCAAAAAGTATCAGTTTCCAAATTTACCCTTCCAATCTCTTTCTATCACCTTACTCTCTCTTAATTAATATTCATCAAAATTAGTTGAGTAACAAGGATATAATAGTAAAAAAAATTAAATATGCACAAAAATTTTCAAATGGTCCTATAAAATGGGACAAACAAAAACTCTCTAAAGGGTCTTACATTTTGGTACGGAGAAAGTATTATTCTCTTCTCATTAAATTAGTCTTCTCCAATTATCATAAGAGAGAATTTTTCTCTCATCAATTTAGTACATTTATTGACTTTAAATCACACAAAAATGATTGATTAAATAAGAATAATTTAATAAAAATAATTTAAATGTACACAGAATTTTAAAAAAATTCTTATAAAAAGGACAAACAATTTCTTTTTTTAAAGATTTTTATAAATAGGGAGGAGGGAGTACGTCGTCAGTGTTAAAAGAAAATGTGATTAATCATTCGGGAATCGGGATGATTAGTTTTGAAGTTAGTTCCTGCCATATATAGAGAGGGTAATAATTTAGCATCAGCAAATTTTCACCTATAACTAATTAAGTCAAATCTTTTGTAAATATACTACCTCCGTTCTTTTTATAATATTTTCTAATTAATTTATAAGAATTAAAAAAAGTTAGTTAAATTGATTAAATAATTTATATTAGTTTTTTCATATTACCTTCTAATCAAGTTATTGGAATTATTAATATCATATTTATCTTTTACTAAGAGTAGTTGGGGAATGAGTATATTTTAAAAAAAATTAATTAATAATGTAAAAAATTAAGAGAATGTCTTATAAAAATAATCAAAAAAATTTATTCAAAAGGTCCTATAATTAGGATCAAAAATAGTACTGATTAAATATTAAATTTTAATCATTTTTTGTTGAGAGAATTATACTCACATTAATAATTGATATATTTTTCTCTTTCCAATAATTATTTTTTAGCTGCGAAACATAGTTATTTTTAGTGAAAAAAAAAATATTTCTGCGTATATCTTAAATAGAAATTAATAAGTTATATATAAGTAAAACTAGTTGCCGACCACAAATATTTTACTTGTGTATAATGGGATAAAATATGTGTGGTTGCTTAATCAAAATACTGGTTTTGTGGAAGCAAAAGAATGAATAATAATGCCTTTCTCCCCCACTCTAGTATTATTATAGAAAGTTTACACAACTAGCTAGTCACATTTAATTATACTTTTTTACTCATTTATTTTGATTAATGAGTGGTTTTGATGCATGTGTTTCGTTTATTTTTTTAAGATTAATTAATATTCAATAATAATGTATTATGATTAAATCATTTAAAATGCTCAATTATCACAACTATACTACTTGTATAAAATTAAATACATCAATTATTCTTGATCGAATTAAAAACTCATTTTTGTACAATACATTTCTATTTTCATATATATGAACAGCAAAACAGCAGCACACGTTAACCAACCAGACATACAACGTTGGATGGTAATGCGTTCTGTGCCACGGCGCCAACACAAGTTATTTTGTAAGATATAGTATGTAGTAGTACTATCATATATATATCTTACAATATTTTTATTTTATTCGTGCATTAAAGGTATCTCCAATTTGAAAATGTTAAAGACTAATCAGTAAAGTAAAAAAATCACTTAAATGAATATAATACAGTCTCTCTTGCCTAAATCATTATTATTATGTATATAATTAGAATTTAAACTGTTGTGAACGTACTCAAAGAACTTAATTATTTATCAATTATACTAAAATTTTATACCAACTTTCTATTGAAGTTTAGGTGAGAAAGAATATATAAGTGAAGGATACTATAATGCAACCAAAAATCTTAAAGCATTAGGTGAAAGGGTCTTTCCACATATAAACTCTTCACCATCCAATATGAAACTTCATTTCTCACTTTATACTTGATTTTCAACACTCCCCCTCAAGTGTGAATCCTCTTTCATCATTGGAATGGCTCCATCTCCGGCTCTATATGGTCACACTGAGTCGCATCACTTGCGCTCTTCCACACGTGCACTGACCGTTCACTCAACGATCACTTTGTGGGCTCCACACCCTCCTCACGTGGGCGCCATCGGCCTCTTGTCGGGACTAATGTTGTTACCGTCAGTCTCTTTGCGGGCCACTTCACCATGGGGAGGCACGTACTCGTCTCGGTCACCAAATCGACATGGCTCTTAATACCACGGTTGGAAGTGACTAGATGAGAGGGGATATATAAGGGAAGAACACCACAATGCAACTCAAAACCTTAAGGTATTAAGTGTAAGAGCCTTTCTATTTATAAACCCTTCACTTAACTCTTAATCTTCCAATATGAAATTTCATTTCCCACTTTACACTTGACTCTCAACAACTTATACATATTTTGAAATTTGCATAGATTTTCCCTTAACATTAAAATGGGAGGGTGTATGCGAATATTATAATTGTCCGGAAGAGAAATGTGGATTGGAATGAGTTGTGTTGGATCTAGGATGAGTGAGATATGGATCATAATAGCATGGATGCATGTGTACCATAATCCCCATGGATCCGGAGAAGATCTGTCGGTTCATGGGTCAACGATTACACACTTACTATTTACATTATACTTAAATTAGTAGTATACATATATAATAGTTAATATATTTTCTGACAAAATATTAGTATTTATATATAATGTATTCATATATCACATTCATGTGCCCGGCGGACTGGCTTTAATTTGCTTCACCCAAAAAAATAATCATACATAATATAATGGTGTATGTCTCGCACCACACATCCATCATTTTATCTTTAGTAATAAACAAATGCAGCACAACTGTACTATCAACCAAAATTTTCTGTGTCTACTTCTTTTAATTTCTATTTCCCTATTGGAACTCTTGAAGGCCTTTATTATATATACTCCTAAAATTTAAGAGATTTAATTAGTCATCTCAAAACGAATATTCGCCTCCTTCCTTGTAGGATTTCAATTTAATTTTATTATGAACAGGACTGTTTTTTTAAACTCAACTTTAATTATCTTTTCTTTAATACCAGCGTAAAAAAATTATATTTTTAATAAATAAATAATAATACCGACCGTAATAAATAAATAAATTAAACACATTTTTATTTTTCTAACAAAATTATTTAGTACTATTAATTAGTAGTTATAGACTTATTTGTTAGTGATTTATCCCGCCAAACCAAAAAGTCTCACATGGAATAACAATAAAAATCAATAGTGCTTTATACCTCCCACGGCCACAAGACCTAGGTCTATTACTCGGAGTTAATTAAATAGAGTAGAATATTTTGCTGAAAGCACGAATAAAAGTGAAATTTTAAATACAAGAGCAAACTCATCGATCATAGTTTATTTCCAATTTGCAGGATGATTGAGGAAAGATGAATTAGATAAAATTAATTGTGTCAACCAGTTTTATAAAAAAAATATGATTATGATGTATGTTCCCATCTCTTAGTGTAATTATTTTATCTACAGTTTTTGGGGTTCTGTTCTGTTTGCTATGAGTATGAGGTTGTATTCGTGTTATATATTTGACTTCTTTCTCGATGGGTTAAATTTTTGTGATTATAAAAATAAAAAAAACTATGTCGACTAGTTGGCTAAATTCTTTATTCTCATTTACGTTTCGGGGGATATAGACAAACTTAAAAAGAAGAGAATCAAGTTTCTTGTGTTAGAAATATGCGTTTGAGGAATTTTTTTATTATTATTATTGTTGAAAATTTGAATTTGAACTAAAACAACTAATATATCGCACATCAATGACGTACATTAAGGTTTATGTTTAACGTTCTTTCTAATAAAATGAACAGCACTTCATCATGATCGGATAGATGGAAAAGTTTTGCTTTGTTTTTTTCTGTTCCCATAGAAGAAATTAAATGATTAATTGGCCACATGAAAATGGGTTAGTTAGTTGGCATGGCAGATCCATCCCTATCTTCTGATTGAAGAGTTTGATTTGAATAATTAAGTGATTCATTGGACGGAATTGGGGAATTTTCATTAGCATATTCCATGCATAAATTGATGGTGATTAATTTGTAATGTGCTAACCACCACTAGTATACAAAAGGTTTTTTTTGGTGGATCTAGTATTCAAAAGATTAAATTATAGAGTAATTATAATTCTAATTCTAATGAATGAAACCATAGTGGTTAATAATGTGTTCAAACTAAAGGTGCACTACGTTGTTGATGAGTTGAATGACCCAACATAATTTTAGATTCTCATTGGATGATGTGATGGATGTGGTATTTACAATAGCTTTAAGTTAGTAAGTGACTTAGTCAATGTGAAATATTACTTATTTGATAGATTAGTCTTTAATTATTTATAGTTGAGCTCTAAAGTCTCAAGTTTTGTTCTATAATGTGTTTTGGGGTTTAAGGCTTAATTCTCAAGTAGTTATTTTAGTACACCAATGGAATTATACTATTGAGTTTATTCCGGATGTAAGCTAATCCGAGATGTTAAAGCAACGCTTGTTTTTGCCGAGTTGCCCTCTATAATATATCCTAATTATATGCATCATAAGGTCTAAGTTGTATCTTAAGATATAGATTATTATACTTTTCAACGAAACGCGGGTCTCTAATTGTCTACAAGACTAAAATATATATTCAGCTGATGCCCACTAGTTTTGTTCTATATCACCAATAAATGAGTGAAAATTGAAAATAAGAGACTTAATAAGGTATTCAAATTAAGTATATCTCTAAATATAAATCAATAGCATTTTGCTAACCGCCCAAAAGACAATGATTGGATGTAAGTTTGGATACCAATGTGACTTCTATTGAGATTTCTTGGAATGTTTAATTTCTCTTTTCAAAAACGTGAAAGAAAATTTTTCTTTCCATCGTGTTCAAACTTAACTTAAAAAAAATTATAAGAAAATGTAATAAAAGTGTATTCGTAGCAGCTAAGCTCATAGCATTAAATATTACAATGTTCACTTTATCGCATTTTAACCACGATACTTAAGATAAGATAATTCAGAGCAAAAACAATCAATAAATATATTGATTTTTAAGAGGATTTAGAAATTTTTTATAGGCAATAATAAATATTTAATAAATCTTGTATGTAATATATAATAAATATTTTTATTTTTCATAAAAAAAAATTATTTAAATCTTTTTAATAACATTGCACATGATAAAAAATCATAATTTTATCAATCATCGTTAAGTGTGTTTCATAAATTATTTATGCATTAATCTTAACAATAATATTTTGTGAATAACAGTTTTATATACACTCTGAGTATCACCAATAAAAATTTTTATATTTAGATTTTAGAATAAAATATTGATGAAACGGATAAGGAAATATATTACTATTTTAATGCTATTGTAATTGTTGTACAAAAGTTATCGTGCAAGACTCGGGCTAAATATTAAATAATTAAATTTGGCACAACCATACATCAGCGTCAGTAGTCCAACGGTAAGGATAATTGCCTTCCAAGCAATAGATCCGGGTTCGACTCCCGGCTGACGCATTCCTTAATATTTTTTTTCAATACCGCAAGTGTATAATTCATTTTTTCTAGTTACCATGCTTAATGCAATTTTATAATTATTATTTTTAGAGTGAAACTTTTTGTTGCTTTTCTAAACATAGGTGTGTTATCAATTTAGCCATTCAGATATTTTTCTAACCATTTTAGACATAAAAACAGTGAACATTATTTACTAATCCTTTATTTAGTGAGGTTTTTCGAAAATTAATACACGGATTTCTTTTATATGTGTAATATTTTACAGGTTAAAAAATTAAAAATAAAAAGAAAATACAACATTAATTGTATGACAAATATAATCACATTAAACTTTTATTTTTTTTAACAATAATTTTCTATCTTTGATTAATGTATTAAACAGGTTAAAAAAATCTTTAATACAAAAGTAAACAGATGGTGCAAGGAACATCTTTTACTCTTATTTTTAGACATAAAAATGTATTAAATATTCCAAGCGTGTATTTTAAGATAATATTCACACGTTGATTCGTTACTATATTTCATTATCACAATCATTGAAGTTTTATGTACATTATACAACAAATAAGATGTAGTAGAATGACAGGTAAGGACCAACAAAATTTATTATAGTTAGTAAATAATTAGATTTTTTAAATATGTCAATAAGGGTTTAAATTTTGGTTTTGTATATAAAAAAATGTTTTTTTATAGAGACAAAATTTATTTTAGTGATTTTTATATCTTGAAAGAATTAGTTTTCTGCTGTTAGCTGGAAGATGCCCTTAAAAAAATGACATGTAAGATGAGAGAACATAAAAAAAGAGAGTAAATAAATAATGTTGCATTAATTTTTTCAATCAATGCTTTATCTTAGGCTAGTATACACAAAAGAAATATATATCAAAATAGATCCTTAGTTTGTATTTTATAAGTCATTTTAATTCTTAATGAAATTAGTATTTTAGTTTCTAATTTTCACTGTCATCAGTTATTTTAGTCCCTAACTTTTATTATTATCGGTCATTTTAGTCCCTGAAAGTTAGGGACTAAAATAAATGTTTGTATAATTCAGAAATTAAAATGAGTTATTTACACAGACTAAAATAATTTATCCTCACAAAGTTAAGAATCAAAATGATATCTCACCCATACATAAAAATTCCTGGTTTCTAAATAAAACATACTTCTCATTATTCTTTCTAAAAGCGGGAAGATTAACGTCCTCCAACTATATTCCCCAAGTTGACTTATTACATTATTCTGTTGTCACTATCATGAACATTATATGTATACATTTTAAATATGGATTT
Organism: Cyamopsis tetragonoloba; assembly: GCA_037177725.1. Lineage (NCBI taxonomy): Eukaryota > Viridiplantae > Streptophyta > Magnoliopsida > Fabales > Fabaceae > Cyamopsis > Cyamopsis tetragonoloba. The sequence continues at coordinate 81,152,550 of CM074119.1, forward strand.
AAAAAATTCGTAAACTAATATAAAATTATATATAGCTAATAATTAATATGACAGGTAAGGTAATAAGTAGCATAGAGAGGAGAAGGAAAGAAAATCACGGCGGTTTTGATCCTTTGTACATGGCCATATATATATAATTAAGGTCAACAACTTGGAATCTTCATATAAAGATTGAATGTGAGACACAATCAACTTGGGAAATATGAGCCGTTGTAGTAAATACTCCCTCTATTCTGAAATACTTATTACCTTAAATTAATGTGCACATATTAAAAAAAGCAATAATTATTTCAAAATTTATAAAAAAAAATTATTGTAGGACAATATTGTCCTTCTCTTAAAAACATCACTTAGTATTATTAGTAATACTACTTGTTTTGATAATTTCAAAAGCAGAGTTATTATTCGGAGGAGAAAAAAGATGGGTGTGCATGCCAAGTTTCTACACTTAATTCCTTTCCCACCAAAAATTTTGATTGATTTTTCACTTGCTTAACTTAAATTTTTTTCCCACCAATATTTTTAATAAAATCTATAGTTCCCACCAAATTTAATTGTATAAAACCATAAATCCAAAACCCAATATGTTAAAGACACAATCAAAATCACATGGCTTTCTCTGAAATAGATTTGAATTCAAATGAGATAATTTTTTTCTCTGAAAATGAAGAAAGGCAAGTAGGACAAATTGAAATTGAGTTGCCAGACTTTAACGTTGATTTGCCAGAACTGAACGTTGATTTGCCAGACCTAAATATTCCTGTAGTTGCAGAAATTAATCTCAATCTCAGTCTAACATCTTCAGTGGTTGACAGATCATTGGATATGAACTTGAATAGTGAGCCACTTGGAGTAGGTGATGACTTGAACAATGAGTCTCTTGCAGAAGATGATGACGTGGAGTAGAAATTCATGAAGAGTTAAATAATGGTATTACTCCATCTTTATTGTCTATTCTTGTGCCGTGTTGGATATATTTTTATTTTATTTTAATTTTTTTGGTAACAAGGTGTTGCATATTTAAACCCCAAATGTATTTACATTACTGACTATGGCTTATTTCATTTTCAATTTTTACTAGAAGGAAGTCAAGCAGAAGAACTAACACAAGTACGCAATCACATAAAAAAGAATTTGTGTAATGATCAACGTATGGCCATTTACAACATGCTTCTTCAAAAAAGTGTTGATGGTAATTTGAAAAGGGGGGTGATAAGTGGAGTGGCTTCGTCATTTTCGATACCGAAACGTACTATTCAGCGCATTTGGATGCAATCAAAAATTAGTGGCAATGTGTGTCACAGAAGGACAAATTGTGGTAGAAGGAAAAAGGATATTGACTTGGCTCAATTGCGAGAAATCCCATTACATAAACGAACTACTCTTGAATCTCTAGCTTGTGCGATGAAAATGAGCAAGACTAGATTATTTGGGTTTCTAAAGTCGGGAGGCATTCGTCGACATTCAAGTGCTATCAAGCCTTTTTTAAAGGAAGAAAATAAAAAAGCTCGATTACAATTTTGTATATCAATGCTTGATGAAAGTACAATTCCACATGATTCCACTTTTAAGGGAATGTATAATGTTATCCACATAGATGAAAAATGGTTTCAAATGACAAAGAAATCAAAGAATTATTACATGCTTCCGGATGAAGAAGACCCACCACACAGTTGTAAAAGCAAACATTTCATAGGAAAAATTATGTTTTTAGTTGCTATAGCACGACCTAGGTTTGATGCACATGGTTGTGAACTTTTTTCTGGGAAAATTGGCATATTTCCTTTTACTAAAAAAGAGCCTGCGATAAGGAGTAGTGTGAATAGAGCTGCAGGCACATTAGAGACCAAACCGATAACTTCAGTAAATAGAGAAGTTATGAGATGCTACTTGATTGAGAAAGTGTTGCCTGCTATCAAAGAAAAATGGCCTAAAGAAGACCTAAAATATCCAATTTTCATTCAACAAGACAATGCAAGACCTCATATTGACCAAAGTGATGATGCATTTCTCCAAGCAGCAGCACTACAAGGGATTGATATTCGTTTGATAAATAATTCTCCCGATTTAAATGTTTTAGATCTTGGGTTTTTTGCTGCTATCCAATCCTTACATCATAGAGAGTCACCTAGAACAATTGATGAACTTGTTGATGCTGTGGTGAATTCATCCAATTCTTATCCCGTAGAAAAGTCCAATCGTATATTTCTAACTTTGCAATTGTGCATGATTGAAATTATGAAAGCCAAAGGATCTCATCAATACAAAATTCCACACATTAATAAGGCAATGTTGGAACGTGAAGGTAGGCTTCCTACTCAGATGAAATGTGACCCTGAGTTGGTAGGAGAAATTCTTAATTATTTAAGCTAGGTATTATTCAAATTGCTCACATGATACACATTCTGAATGTTGTAGTTTTTTCACTCTTATATCAATATCAATATAAATATGAAGATTTCAGCATTATGTTGCGATTTTTATATTTATTCATGGATTTGAACGCGTCAACAAGGTCTTGTGTTGAGTAAACAAATAACAATGATAATTGGTTTGTGATCAAGATTTTCTTGATGCTGAGAAGTCACAACAGAGTGAATCAGCAACTAGTGGAACTGGGAGTAAACAAGGGAAAAACACAATTCTGTTTCTTGACCCGTTCCTTTGCAAAACATGGAAAAAAATTCAGAGTAAACAGAAAGATAAATATGAATACAAAGGGGAAGCTAAGTCAACAGAGTAAGAATCATTATATAAAATGTCAGCTTCTTTTTATACCATACTAGTGCAAATCAAAAACAAAAGGGTGAAATCCAAAATTAAAAGCTTGTTGCTTGTTCCAACTCTAGTTACATTTCAGTTTCAATAATTAAAAAAGATCTAGAACATAAATGCTTAACAACGTGTCCACAACTTCCTGCACTTCTTCTTCTTCTGGAATCTTGTTCAAGTCAAAATCAAAAAGGTTCAAATCAAACTCTTCTTTCTTTTTGTCTTCATTGTCAAATGCTGCTTCAAAATCTAACAAAGAGTCAATGTCTAAAGAGTCCTCAACTCTCTCAATTTCTTCATGAAGCTTTTGGGACTCAATATCCAGAGAGTCTTCAACTATCTCAATTTTTTCATCATATTGTTGAGAGTTTAAAAACATAGAGTCTTCAACCATTTCAATTTCTTCACCATGTTGTTGAGAGTCTAAAAATAGAGAGTCTAAAAACAGAGAGTCTTCAACCATCTTAGTTTCGTCATCATGTTGTTGAGAGTCATGTAATAAAGAGTCTTCAATCATCTTAATTTCTTCAAGTTGCTGAGCCTGAGAGTCTATATCCAGAAATTTCTCAACCCTTCCAATATTCTCTTGCATTTGTTGAGATGAGACCTCAAATCCTTTCATTTTCTCTCTTAAGAAAAATCTAAATGAAGGTGCTATTTTAATAGAGAGTAACAGAACCATATTGAAGTACTAATTCATTAATGAGACGTTTTTGGAAAGACAAATTTATGTTAAACAAGGCTGAGCATGAAAAATTGGAGATTAATTGATAACCACTAAGTAAAGAAGGGTATATTTGGAAAATGTATAATTAATGTTACATTGGTATTCTAAGATGACAAATATTTTGAAACAAATTTTTTTTGTTAAAGTGACAAATATTTTAAAATGGAAGGAGTACATGATCTATACCAACAATTAACAAAGTCCAATAATATTAAACTTAAGTATCTTAATTATAAATTAATTTTTGAACATGTATATCAAAAATGTTTTTTTAGTTATGAAAGACTATACACATTTTAATGATTTTTCTGTCTCGAAAAAAATAAATCTTCTATGGTTAACTGGAAAATAATATTGATGTACAAAAATATAAGTACATGGCTTGATTGACCTTAATGCTATATAGCTTTCTCATTCTCACTTAATTCTTAGGAGAGGTGCAATTAGAATTAAAACTCACTTTGAAACACAAATAAACTCAATCCTTAGGTGAGGTGCAATCATAATCAAAACTCACCTAAAAACACAAATAAATATGTGTGACACTCGCCAAGTATTTTATAAATGAACTGTATTTTGGTGTAGCATCCTAGTAATTGACTAGCCGGTCCCATATGAGACATCACATTAATTTCGTTTTAGTCAAATAGAAGCACGATATGGACTATGGAGTAGAGCTCTCCTTGTAAAATTTTAAGGCTGCTACATTTTCAAGATTCAATCTCAAAACTTTCAGTTAAGTTAGAACAACTTTGTGTCAATTAATTTACACACTCAACATTTATATAATTTTACATAGGTGAAGGGATTGACATCACCCCATTTGAAAACGGTACCACCGATTTCCAAATCCAGATGCTATTGTCCGAAAAAACAATGGTGGTTTACTCTCCATTTCTACTATTTTATGAATTTCAGAGGCTACTGTTCAAAAATTGCGGTATCGTTCTCAAGTGGGGTGTTGCCAATCCCTTCACCCATTTTACATTTGTTATGAAACAATAATTACAAAAATGTTTAGCAATTCATTTTTGACATTATATTTTACCAATGAGCCACCATTTTGATTTTCATAAAAATAACCACAAGTGAGAGAGTGGGAAAAGTGAAGTCAATGCCAAGCATTTTTTTTTAAATAGAGAAATAAAATGGGCTAGAAGAAATTTAAGAGTTAAGGGTGTGTAATAAATGCACCACCCAAAAGCCCATCCTCTTAGCCCAAAGCATTCCTTGGAATGGTGGAAGGGATTGACACCATACCTATTGAGAGTTGCACCATCCTTTTCAATATATAAAGGGATGATGAGATTTCTAAAATTGAGTGGTCTCAATCCCTCCCACCCCTAGAAAGAATTAGTGGAGAATGGGCCAGAAGAAATTGAAGAGTTAAGTCTGCGTAACAAATGCACCACCCATTTTCAAAAGTTCACCATCCTTTATTTATTCCGAAAAGTTTCATTCGGAAATATTTTTATTCCAAACAACGTATTTCGGAAAGGTATGGGATGCTTATTAATATGTTTATGCAATAGGGAATTCCATATTTTCATCCATGTATTGTGTTTATGGTAATTAGCCTTTTCCGTTCTCCAGACATTAGGAATTTTAACAAGTTTCTTAATTCCAACACAACTGAAACAGACAGTACAACAAAAAGGTAATATAAAACTTTGGAATTGAAGGGGGTAATTCTTCTCATTCTTTCTTATTTAAATCCCTACAAATTTTAGATCCAAAAGGGGATAAAATACAGCTCACAGTATTGATGACACCAAGGGGCAATAAATTTTGAACAACTTTGTAGGATAATTGAATCAGGGGCTGCATTAAGATACACGCACATGATGATTTGAGCACAAGTATAGTATACACATTTGTGTATAAGCACTAAAAGTATGCTAGTTCCTAAAATGCACCAGAGTGTTTAAATTTGATTAGCGAACACTGATTAGATCTCTCATTTAACACATAATAACAGCAGAGTTTCTTACATATGTACAATTTTTACAGATTAGGATACCAATAGCAGGTCATTTCATTCTACTCAACGGAGCTTCATGAAACTGATTTCTGCATTGGATGTTTTTCAATATGCCAACCCACCAGCAAATGTATCTGTATCGTGAAGCAGAGACTCTGTCAACCAATAACCATCCCAGCATCCGCCAACCCTCTGCAAGTGTCGAACAAGAGATAGATGCTTGAGGGTAAGTCAGATAATCATGGAAGTAATATACCAAATTTATGAAACAGATGCTCAGATTATCATTGAATTAAGAAAAGTAGTATCAAAATTAAACACTGATCTAATGTATAGTCTTCGGCATATAACAAATACTCAAGGGAATCGACATATATATATATAAACCGATCTCAGATAAAAACGTATACCAAATGCTTCTAATTGTTAGAAAAGTATAGCGAACTTACGACTGAAAAGTATACGAAACTTATGCATTAAAATCTTGTGCCAAATGAAATTGTGAACAAACCTGAACCATTGTAAATTGAAATATCTCCTCTTCTTCTGGTCGACTTCCACGAATCCAAACCCGCTGCTTATATTTGTTCTGTTTGAAGATCACCAATCCAATCCATACGCTTTAGATAACAGAGAAAACGGCGGAAAAATGAAAATGAGAAACAATGACAGAAGGAGGGAATAGTTTCTACCTCTTCCACAAACAAACTGCTCATGATCTTTCTTTCCCTGTGACCTAGCAAGACTCGATAAGTAGAATGATGAAAAATGCGGCGGAACCTTTCAAACTGCACACAATAATAAGTTGTACTGTTTACCATCATCAACATATACCACATCTATTGATAATTAAATAGCCACACTACTCAAATTGTACCCGTTTATCCTAAAGAAAAATAACATCTCTTGTAAAAAAGATTAACAACGAATTTTACTACTGGAGTGATTCAAATCCCTAGTAATTAATAATAATGACGAAGCATATGGAAATTTTGAAGATTACTAACCTGTCCCAAATCAAAGAATGGGCCAAAGTAGGTTGACCTTTCAAAAGGATCAAATCCAGCAAACTATAAACAATAGAAGAAAGGGTTAGGTTATGGATAGATGAAGAAAATAGAGAGAGAGGGAGAATGATTAATTACCCTGTACATAACCTCGATTCCATAATCTTGACGAGGCTGATCGTTATACTTCAAAGCTTCAAGCTGGTGATGCACAGCATCTTCTGCACTAAACTATAGCAACAATTAAGTTAACAGAAGAAGAAGGTGAAGAGATGACAAGTGGTTCTGAGTTCTTACATCTAATTTTGGTCCAAAAGGTTTCTTCTTGCGAGATTCTAACCTATAAATATAGAAAAGATGAATAATGAATTAGATGAAGAAGGGAAGGGAAGGGAAGGAAAGCAAATAGTAGTACCAATCTGCAGAGAGGAAATCGGGAACATCGGCTGCTGCCTTGAAGCGACAGGTACGGTGGTTCGAGAAAAACGAAACGCCGTGCGGAGGAGACAGTAGCGACCACCCAAACGACATCGTGTTACGTTGTGGTATGAGAACAACGGATGCAGCAGATCATACTAATTAGTACTCCTTCCTTATTACAGATCTGGTTAAAAAATTAATAACATTTATTGTATTTTTTCAATTTTGTTCTTATTTATCCTTAGTATTAATTTACGTGAGTTTTCATAATTCATTTAATGTATTATTTATACTAATATTACAGTCAATTATACATTTGTTGCTGACTCATTTTAATGTCACCTGAGTGTCCTTTATTCTCCTTTGTTCTACCTTAGTTAATTTAACTTCCAATAGTTATCTGTATGTATACACCTTATGTGTATAGTCAATTTTATATCTTCTTGTTGATGATTCTACTTGAAGGATGGGTTGAGATGATCTTGTTAAAGTTCTCAAATGAATACCATAAATAGAGAAAGTTGAAGTTTCAAAGTTTTGAAAAAATTTTATTTTGGAGGGAAATCAAGTTGCAGCCAAAATTTTCATCCTAAATCAAATTGCAACCTAAATTTTCATCCGAAGAAATTTAACTTGGAGTAAACACTAGTTTTTGAGAATTACAAATAATTAAAGATTTCATTATGATTATCACATTAATAGGGATAATGAAGAGAGATAGTGAATTTATATTAAATGAGGATAATACTGAAAAATTATTGTAACATTTTAAAATTTCAATAACATTTTAAAATTCTAATAAGATTTTAAAATTCAACCTATGCTCTCACACTCAATCCTTAATTTTATTTTATTTTTTTTCCTTTTTTTTTTTTTAAGCACGAGGAGTATTAAGAATTTAAGATAAAAGAGGAAGAAAATTATAAAAAATTATTTTCTTACACTAATACTTTGGAATTATAAAGTTAGTACCACTAGTCAAATTATTTTTTAAAACTATAGAAAAATTATTATTGAATTAGTTATTTTCAATTAATATAAGTTTTACACTAAACTTATTTATTTCAAAACTGATTTAAGAGATTAAATTGATTTATTCTTTCATAATTTGTAAGACTAAATCAATATACTTCTAAATAATTGATTCAAAATGGTTGATTTTAGATATTAAAATTTATTTTTTATAATTTGAAGAACTAAATTAAGTTATAATTATATTATTTAAAGAACTAAATTGCTATTTCCTAATAAACATGTGTCATGTGGAGTTTATATATATATATATAACTTGTATATTGAACTAAGTACTTTTTTCACTTTTATACTGAAAACATAAATTAAGCTTATAGTTACGGCCAATAGTTGAAGTAGTAGCCATCAATTTAAAACAGCCGCAAATTGATAGATAAAACCAATAATAATAATAATAATAATAATAATAATAATAATAATAAAATAAAAAACGTTACCAACGCAGTCCGATAGAGTTGGTAAATAGTTATATTAAATAATTTTCATTTTCGTGATCTGTGTTTCAAAGAAATTTTTGTTTATTTTGTTAATCATTTTTTATTTTTATTTACTATTTTTAGGAACAATTGCAAAATAAAACTATCAATTATTCTCATTTTATTTTTTATTTTTAGAGATTTGTATATAAAACTTTAAAAACAACCCAAACAAATATAATATATTTTCAAAGTTTTATAAAATCTCTATATCTTTCGTTACAAGCTAAATACAAGTACACTATTTTTTATTATATTCTCTTTCATTTTTTAAACTAGACACACACATAAGATAAAAAATAAAAAACAAACCCTAATCTTCTCTATCAATTAAGAAAGTTATTGTGTGGTGAAGTCCTGATGTAATGAATAAAAAAATAAAAATGATAATAAATTTAATTTTCATGCTTATTTCTTAATTTTTTTATCATTTAAAATATTTAAATGAAAACTTTTCAGGTTATATTTTCAGTGGTCAATGCAAGCTATGCAATGCAAACAAGATTAGTCTCATCTTAAAAGTGGAGATACTCAGTGTTATACCATAAAAAAAAACTTTTCATGCTAGGGTGCATATTTGCTTTCGAATTGTGAGACTCGCCACATTGCAAAAATCATAACTAGTGATAGTTTCATAAAATGAATTTTTTTTACTTGTGCAATATTATGTGTTAAAAAATCAAAAATAAAAAGTTGTTGAAAAAAAAATAATATAACTGTGTTTGACATATAATTAATATTTTATATATATATATTAATTAATTAATCCATGTAATATTGCACAACTTAAAAAAATCTTTATAGTAAATTTAAAAAAAACACACTACACTTTTTTAAAATAACAATGTAAACAACACTCTTACATGAAATAAAATAAAACATAGAACAAATTATAATTAATTATATTTTGTATTATAAGAATTTAAATGATATTCAATATATTTTCTTGCTTTTTTTCATTTTTTATGGTTAATTCCTCGCAGTATAAAATAAATCCTCTATTCTTTTAGCACATTGCAAATAATTATACATACTATTTTATTTAATTTCCTACATTTTTTAGTCCAATCACATACATCTCTTATATAAGATTTGAACATGGAACATTCGTATTACAATTGATTAACTTTTCTGGTGGATTCTTTTATCTACAAAGACTCGGATCCGTAACTCTTTCTTAAGAAAAATATAACATGTATTATGCACCTAAACAAAAAACTCGCTGATATTTTCTTTTTTCTTCCTCTTTTCTACATTTCAAATTTGCTTTATTGGTTTTCCATATCAAGATGCAAAAAATAAACAATAACTATTCTTTTCACTCACTTTTTTCTTTTTATCTTGTTTTAATTTATCTTTTTTTTCCCCTTATTTCTTTCTATCACAACTTTCATTCTCTCTTCTTTTTTTTTTAACAAAAAAAAAATTATTTAATTTCTATCTCTCTCTCTCTGTTACCACTCTAACACCCTAGAATATAATGTATATATCGTTACTCTAGAATAGTAAAAGTGTATATTGGTTGGCATCAGTTTTTTAAAGTTGAGATAAATACAATTGTTCCTTCAAATTAAATACTCACTCATAAGTTGTAACTATCCTTTCTTTATTAAATTAATCCGTCAAAAGATTTATGAACTCCCAATTTAGTTTATAAATTTTTTAAATATTATTAAATTAGTCTCTCAAATATTTAAAACATATATTAAATAATAAATAAGTACATCAAAATATATAATAAATTTTTTTTATTCATAGGAAAGTAGTATAACTGGGATTCGAACCTCGTACTCACATACACATGTCTCTATGCGCTCACCAACTGAGCTAATACATGATATAATAAATGTTTTAAAAATTAATTTAATAGCAAAAATATTTGAGAAATTAAATTCATGACAAACAAGTATGATCAAATTAATTCTACTTCGTCCCTATCAATAAAACACTCTACTAAAACTGCCCCAGAATCGATAAGACATTTAATTAATTAATTTAATGCATTAATTTTTTAAAAATTAGAACTCCCTCCGTTTAAATAATAGTCGTTTAAAGTTATTTTTCGAAAATTAAAAAATGCAATAAATATCATAATGAGTAGAATAAATTTACTGAAATTCCTCTATTAATGATTAACACATTAATTATGTAACCATATTTATAATTGACATTAATTGTTTTAGGGTCTTGATATGCAATGTCTTTAAGGCACTGATTAATGTTACTAGGATTAGAAAAATAATCCTAAGAACACATTGTTCCATCTCTCAAAAATACAATCACTGTACATTCCAATATCTTTAATAATGCATTTAAAATATCATTTTTAAAAAATCCTCTAAAACGACACTAATTGTAAAATAGATGGATTATAACTTATTAAATTTATCCTCATTTAATGTAAAGCTATATAATTAATGCAATAATTACATCTCATTATCCCGGTAAAGTTACTGCTCTATTTCACAATACTTATCATTTAAGGTTTTGACACAATTACAACAAAAATATTTAACACTATTAGTTTTACAAAATAAACTACTTATTTTTCTAATATATCATTTCTCTTTCATAATTAAATTTTTCACTCATTACATTAACTTCACTCTCTCCATACTCAACACTAAGGGCTTGAAAATTGTATTATAAAACAGTTTTCAGAAACGATTTTTCACTCATTACACTAACTTTACTCTCTCCATATATCATTTAATTTTTAGTTTTTAAAAATTGTAATATAAAACAGTTTTCAGAAATGATTTTTAAAAAAAGTTAGAGGAGTTTTCAATACAAATTTGTGTATAAATTCAGAAAATTGAAAACTGAAAACCAAAACATCTTTGAGATGGTTTCATATTTTGGTTTTTAAATACCGGAAAACAAAAACTGTTCTCGAAAAATATTTTTGAAAACTCGATTGTCAAACGGGTTTTTTAATTTTCTGTTTTTAAAAACAGAAAACTGTTTTTAAAAAAGAGAAATCAAACAAGCCCTAACTCTCTCATTTTAGGGGTATAATTGAAAAAAAAATTTATAACCTGTGCAATATTACACCGACTAAGCATCTCAAATAAGAAGTTTTTATATGGGAATAGATAAAAATTAATTAATTTATGTTTTAATATACATTTATTACTTACCATGATTTTTATTTTGTGTAATTTTGCACCGATTATAAAAATCCTTGAAAAAAAACAATTAATACTATTATTGAAAATGCAAAGTGATTAATTTGAAAAAAAATAAAACGGCAAAATGGAAGGAGTACGGGATAGATATAGAAATAAATAATAAATACTGCCTCCCTTCTGTAATTCTTGTCATTTTAGCTGTTTTAAATTTTTTTTAATGACTTGTCATTTTACGATTCTAATAATGATATTAATTATTTTTTTCAACTAATACATACTCAACGGAGAAAGAGAGTTAATATTGAATATGGTGAAATAAGTTAATCTCAATGTTTAAAAATGAGAGAAAAATTAAATTATAAAAGAAAAAAGATACATTAAAAAAATTAAGTAATTTATTTTATAAAATTAATAATGTTAAATGAATTTTTTAATTATTATGTCAAAATTTTAGTGGCATGTATTGCGGAACGAAAACTCTGTATAAGATTTATATAAAAAAACAAACAATTTTTTTTAATATATATATATATATATATATAAAAGGATGGAGGTAATATTTTACTCTTTAAATTTTCTTCGCAATCAATGCCATCATTCATGCTTCTTTAAGGTATTCAAAACAATGATCACAACAATCGAACTAATAGTGAATGCAAATCTAGAATATAATAGTTTTGCATTTTTAGATTTAGAGTTTTTTTTTTTTTAAATAAAAGTCTCTTTAATAGTTTATGGTTGGTTATGTTTAACATATCAATTAAATGTTATTTTTTCGGTTTTAATTTATAATAAATTAAATAATATATGTTTCTACTAAATACTTTAAGGATGAAAAAAAATATCAGTCTGGAACAATAACAAAAAAAATCACCAGCCTCCTCCTTATCTGCGATGCCATGCTAAATGGTTAAGTCACATTTTCAAACCCTGCAGCAATTGAAATACAATTATTGAAACACTATAGCGCATGCAGTAGTATTTAATTAATTTCAAATTTCATAAGTAGATAAACAAGTCCACCAATTATTAATTAGAACCATTTTTTTCCGTCGACAAGACATTCAACATTTGATTTTTCAACAACTAACCTTGATAATATACAGCCAAATATCTCACCAAAACAAAACAACCACGTAACATACACTTAACAATAAATAATTAAAGAAATTGAAAATTAAAAAACAGGATGTAATTAAGTAAATTAAAATAATTAAATCACGTACTGCTGGAATTCAATGTTGATCAAGGACGCAGAACCGTTAGCGATGGCCTGAAACGCAGTGGTGGAGAGGACCATGGTAGTTCCTGCGGTGGAAGGTCTAGAAACCTGTGATTGCGCTCGGTCAACGATCTTGATCTGAATGATCTGATCAGGAACGCAAGTTCTAGGAGTTGCAGCACTGATGCACCGCACCTGATACTGCCTCCCACACGCGGCTCCGTTGTCCCATATACCCTCACCGGCTGATCCAAACATGTTGTTTGACGGAAACTGTGACGCTTCTCCCGCGAAACATGCCGTCGCTGTTAAAATCAAATTAATAGGTGAAATTTAATTTTGTGGTTACATAGGCTATATGGTTTAAGACGTACAGTGGGATGAAGTTAGTGAATTAATTCATTTCAATTAAAAGAAGTTTTCAGCGTGAAATCAAACACACACTATAACGACACTTACGAATAAAGGGAGGGCCGTATTGAGCGGCCGTGCCAACGTCAGCAAGAGAGTAATGGATGAAGAGGAGGAGATTTGAAAGGATTAGAATTTGGAAGGAAACATGATAATGATGACGAGTTTTGGACATTGCTTCCTGCAAAGTGCAAATTACAAAATAAGCAAATGAAAAAAAATAAAAAATAGTAGTGGTATTTTAAGGATAAAAAAGTCAGCGCTGAAAAGCTATGGTCAGCACACCGGCGCCTACCTAGCGTAGGGTATCACATGCCTTCTGCCCTTTTGTGTTTTTTTCTACTGAGTTTCTAGAATTTTTAAGGACATAATTGCAATTTTTCATTAAAGTGTTTTCAATAAAATCATTTAAAGTTGGTCAAACAAGAGTAAATATATGGTTGTACTTTTGGTACACAATAATAAAGGGAGATTGATCGAAAATCTTCGCACCAAAGTAAAGTTATCTCCCTGCATTAAACATGACGAATAACGAATATGGCTATCGAAATACTTGAAAGATTTTCAAAAACAAAACTGCTAAATTTTAAGGAAAAAATCTCTTCATGTTCAAAAATACTACTCCTTGAATAGCAAAAAAAAAAAACATTAAATATTTATTATAAGGGCTGAAATAGAAAAATAACATTAAATATTTATTGATTTCGTAAGTTGACTATTAAAAATAAGCATAAAAAAAAATACTAACATGAAATAATACATGGATTACATGCTAGTGTAATGTGATTAACAAATACAAGGCCACCTTGTGATTTTTTTCTACCTAATGAAAATATAAAAGGTTTGAATTTAAGAACTTCAGATAAACTATTGTGAATATTAATATTATTTTCAAGAGTATTGTTATATCCTTCTAAAAATTTTCTTACGTATCTTCCTATTATTATATAAAGTATAAAATTAAGTAGACTTTCAATCTTAAAATCATAAAAAGCATTAAAAAAAATTTTTAATAAGTAAGTAGGAGGATTTGTAGGAATATAGAATAAGAAGATTACGAATTACTCTACATTTTTTTCTTTTGTTTTCCTCACTTTTCTTCTCGCATTTCTTATTTTCGTTATTTTATAATTTTCCTCAAATAATTACTAATGCATAAGTGACGTTGAAGTATAATTTTTCCGCAAGGTATTAATGAGAGCAGCGTCCACGTATTATGACATACTCCTTCCCTGTATATAATACCATTTTTTTAATAGGAAAGTAGTATAATCAGAGATCGAATTCCGTATCACACACGTATATCTTCATGTACTCATTAATTGAGCTACATAACTGAGATATATAATACTATTTTAACATGGTCTTTGCTCCGGTGTTCCTTTGTGAGAAGGAATAAATTTGTTCCTCCACGTGGCTCCACTTAAGTAACGACACTTGTTATAATTTATCCATATCATCTAATTTAATATAATTTTATAATATTGCAAACTCATCCTCTCTTTTAATAACATTTACACTTGGTTTAAGCACAATATTTCTTAAAAAAAATTTATCTTTTTTCTTTTAACAAATTAAAATGCAACATCCACAACTAAATTAGTTGTCCAATATAAATTTTTTTATAAATATATTTATATAAATATATTGTAATAAAAATTTTATTAAAATAATATAAATATATTTATGAAATTTTTTATATTAGACAACTAATTTAGTCGTGAATGTTGCATTTCAATTTGTTAAAAGAAAAAAGATAAAAATAATTTAAGAAATATTGTGCTTAAATTAAGAGTAAATGTTATTAAAAGAGATGATGCGTTTGTAATATTATAAAGTTATATTAAATTAGATGATATGAATAAATTATAATAAGTGTCACTACTTAAGCAGAGTCATGTGGAAGAACAAATTTGTTCCTTCTCACGAAGGAATACCGGAGCAAAGACCTTAAAAAAAGGTTGGTTAAATTAAGTAAGGTTATTTAATTTGTCTAATGATTTGAATTAATTTTTAAAGTATTTTTCAATTATTCTCAAATTATCTTTTTTTTTCTACTTAATTAACTCTTTTCCAATTATCAAAATAAAGAAAAAAATTTCTTCATTCTTTTATTATATTTATTAACTTTGAACTATATAAAAATATAGTTGAGAAAATAAATAAATAAAATTTAGCAATAACTAATTAAATTTACATAAATTTTTAAAGATGGTCTTAAAAAAAGGGGTCTTACAACGGAGAGAATAATTTGTAAAGTCCATGATTGGTTTTTATTTTGTTACTTATTTCTCAAACGAATCTTCGGATTGAAAATCCCTCCATTGAGTATAGTATTATTAATGGTAGGACCAATATTAGAATGAAAAAATAATAGTGTTTATTTTAAATATTACTACTAGTTTAGAGAGTATAAATTTGTTTTTATTCAGTTGTTTATTTATATTTTTAAGGAAATAGTTATTGCTCTTTTATTAATTATATTAGTTTTAATTTGGATAGTAATTAATATTTGACTATTAATTTAATAAAATAAATAAAGATAAAAAAATATAAAAATTTTAAAAAGTATTTTGATAAAAACAAGAATAATAATAAATGGTCAGTCAAATAAAAATATAGTAAATATATAAATATAGGTTAATCTCTTTCATAAAATTAATAATATAATGGCAAATATATATTCACAAACAGAATCTATTAAGTTATGGATGAGCTCAGTTAACTGCCGACCACCTGTCGTTGGTGGTTAGATTTTAGGGTAAAAGCATAAAGTACCTTCGAGGTTTCATAATATTGCGCAAAACACCAAATTTGAACAAAATAAGCACTTCCCACCAAACTTTAACAAATCCAAACCCCATCAAACATAAAACTAACTATAATTACCTAAGGTAACTATGATCACAAATTATTTTGGATTAATTAGTGAAAAAAACAAAATCTTTCTCTTTGGTTCTTCATTTTTAAAATTATTTCCGCTTGATTCATTGTTCCTTAAAATTCTTGCCCCTTGATTCCTCATTCTTTGGCTTAGGGCTAGGTCTTCTCTTGATGCCATATTTCTTTGTTCCTCGTTTAGGGCTCGCTATCTTTTTCCCTTCCTAACATCCCAGCCCTTCTGCACCGTTTTCTCATTCACACTCCGCTCTCCCCTCTATATCACCCCGTTCAGGAAAGACAAAGAGGCGATGAACTCACAACAGTTTTCCGACTGTTCTATTTGCTTTTCATTGTGGATGTGACGCCAGAGAGAAAAACATTAGTTTTTATACTAATTGTTGAAATTCAATGTGTTTTACTGGTTTGATACAATGTAATTTGATGCTAAAATACATTGTGTTTTTTTATTTTAACAAAAAAAATTATTTTCACGTTTATGTAATTGAATGCTAAAAATCAATTCAACTTATGATTTGAAATAATGCAAGGAGATCCTGAAAATAAAACTAAAAAACCTCTAAGAAGAGATCATGATTTAAGGGAAAAAATGACTGAAAAATAAAAAGAAGAATTAAAAAAAAATCTTGCAAGAAAAATAAAAGAGTTAAAAAAAAACTAGAGTTAACCATAGTTAAGATTTTTAACATAAAATTCTCACATAGTAGTTGTTAGGTTATTTGATGGAAAATACTCATTTTGTTAAAGTTTAGTGTTTTATATAATATTATAAAACCTCAAAGATACTTTATGCATTTTACCCTAGATTTTAATATGCATGTTCAATTAAAAAAAAGACCGTTTACTTTACATTTCAATTACTTATTTTTAGTTTTTATTCTGTTGAATAAAAACCACAATGTAAAATTATCATATCCCATTGAGCTAGAACAATATATAAAAATGATATATATGTGGTGGCTATATATGGCCATTGGAAAAACGCCAGCCGGCCCTGACTTATTTAAAGGTTGATCTGACCTAGTTTGATTAATAAAAAGACTAGGTTCAAGCTTTTAAAAATCTTAATTAAATAAAAAGATTAGGTACATGCCTTTAAAAAAAGTCTATTAAACTTAATAGGTCAATTAAATTTTAATATATATATATATATATTATAGATTTTATAAATATAAATAAAATAATATTTTTTTAAAAATTAATATATATATATATATAATAAATTTAATAAATATAAATATAGTAAATTTTTTAATATGTTTATAAATTAGGCTTATTTAGAGGACTTGTTAAAAAGGTTTAATAACCTATTTAGTGGCTTGTTGGCATATTTAATCTAGATTTATTGGCATTTTTAGAGACCTTAGGACAAAGTAGGTTTATAAATAGACTTTCAGACTTTATAGAAATAGGCTAGTCTTAGCCTGAAAAATGAGTTTATGATAGGTCAATAGACCACGTTTAACTCCATCAATTATAAAATAAACTTGACCTATTTAGCCAAAACTTAATCTGACCTGTTTCCACCACTAATGGCCATCCCCAATAAAATTGTTGTTATATATTTTTAATGGTATCATGTTCCCCACCTCCAATTAGATGTATAATGTGGTAGAAAGAGAATAAGTTTTAATGCATGAGCATCTTGATTAAGTAAATTTAAAACTTAATTTATGCGAGAGTGAAAATAGTAAATTTTAACTATTAAATCACATTATTAATAATTGAGATTGAAATATATAAGTTAAGTGAATTTTTTAAAAAATTATATGATTTTTGAAATCTTTTAAAAACATTTAAAACTTTCAATCTAAACCGTTGAAAATGTTTTATATTTTTTGTTTCATATCACATTTCTTTCCAAGAAAACAAAAATAAAACTCCTTTCTGTTTCCTCTGACTCTGAGTATTTTTTATTTAATCTTTCCATTGTCATTATTCTATGTTGAATTCGTCACTCTTCCTCACCAATTTCATTCATCTCGTTTTCCCTTTTTATACCCAAAAAAAGTGATAGTGTTGAGTTAGGGGCTTATATTCAAAAACTGTTCAATCCAAATTAAACCAAATAAAGTTACAATTAAAGCCAGCCAAGTCATTGAATAATATCATGCACCTAGTAGGAATATTTATGAAAAGAAAATTGTATATATCAAAGAAAGACCTCTATATTATAAAAAAATAAAACTGTACGTTTAGGTTTTGATTATCCCTTTATCAAAGTGAAAATAGTGATAATGCAATTATTGGTTTCATCATCAACACATAATTATCAGATGTAAGTCTTTTTGATCAATGGATGCTCTGTTTAGCAGAGAGATCAACAGATCCCATCCAGCTTATTCTGCAGTTTTGTGCTCTGTTATTTAATGTTACAGGACAGGGTTTAACAAGATTTAAGAATCCTTCATTATCAAAAAAAGAAAAAAGAAAAAAAGAAAAAAATTTAACAATCCTTCCGTTAATGAATTGAACAAATTTTGAAACAATGTACACTAATAAACCAGGCAAACAATTATATGAGGGGGATGGGATTAGCACCATATCTATTGGGAGTGGCACCATCCTTTTTATATGTAAGAATCATAAATTTATATACTAAAAAGAATTGTGCCACTCCCAATAGGAATGATGTTAATCTCATCCACCTTATATGAATCAGACTAAAATTAGAGTAGAGTACCATTCATCCAAGAAACTAGGCTCATTGTTTGCATATAACCCTTTTTTTTTTTCAAATATAATATTTTCTCAATTATATTTGAATAATATTATAATGGTTAAACTAGTCATTTGGTCTTTATTGCTTATTTTCGTTTTAGTCTCTATAAATAAAAAATATTATATGGTGCAAAAAGCAAAAATCAATAAAAAAAAGACAAATTTAGATTTTTTAATTGATTTTTAATTAGTACGACGGGCCGGCGACCTGCCTAATTTTAAAGCGACGAGCCAGACTAGCAAAACTTTTTGGTGGGCTAGGCAGGTCGCGGGCCAAACAAGTTGGGCTGTCCCGTTTTTGCCACCCCTTTGAACTACTAACATAAAAATTAGCTAAAATAAATAAGAAAATACTGAACAGTTGCAAAATAAAAGGGAGTTGATTTCTCCCGATTTTAAAACCCTAAGTTTGTGTTCCTTGCAATTATGATGTGTTAGTTCTTACTCTTTTGCGATTCCGCTTTATTTTTTCTTGTCTTTGACTTTCATTACTTTCATTTCAAAATCTATCGCCCTTTCCCTATGAGTAGAGCGAAGTAGGACTGATTAAAAAAACTAAAAGAACCACTCTGAGTTGTTAATCAAACCAAACTGTGCCATTTAAAAGACTTATCATTTGATAAAAAATCAAACTATAATCAAATTTAAAAATTGGTTTCAAACTGATTTAGGAAAATAAAAATGGTTTTAGTTTAATCTGGTTCAAAATCCGGCTTTAAACCGGTTTGAATCGATTTAAACCAAATTTAGGGATGACAAAATTGAACTTTTTTGCATTGACATAAAAACGGTTCAAACTGATTTGAAGTGATTTGGGCCATGGTCCATCTCGAAATCGCTTGGAGACTACATAAGTGGTTCGGTCGTATAAACTAAATTATTCATTTACTTTGATGTGATTCTGGTTTAGTTTTTGAGTTAACCAGAACCATCAATAACCCTATAGCAAAAAGGCAAAGGAAACACAACTCAAATATCAGGTAACAATGATAAAGATGCAAATGTGGAGGAATAATCAAAATATCCATAGTAAAGACAAATAAATAATTATGGAAATAGGTTTCTCATATGTTATAGAGTAACAACAAGGTTGAAGAAGAACAATGGTTAATTATAAAGTTGTGAAAGTAGATTATCCGACTCTATTTGGGCTGGCCCATTTGAGCATCGAATTTCTACGATCGAATTAAAAAACCCATATCTTCAATTTAATAGTATGTTTGTTTGCGCTTCTTTTTAAAATTAAGCACTATAATCAAAAGCAAAAAATAATAAGATTTTTGCTTATTTTGAAAAACAGTTTTGAAATACTTTTCAAAATAATCATATGTAGTGGAAGAGAAAAAAATTAAAAAAGCAATTATTATTATTTCAACTAAACATAAACAAGTTCCAATTTTCACCATAATCAGTTAAAAAAATAATTATTTCTCTAATTGTTTACAAAATTATTTATTTTAAAATTTAAATAAACCGGTCCTAAAAGTCCAAATTGGCCCTATAAAGGTATTGGTTTTTTTCCGTATACCTCATTTTTTTTTCATTTAACAAAATTAGCCTAACATTCCTAGAAAAATACATTACTGTTTTTATTCCTTGTACCAAAACTTTATTTTGGTTTGTTGAACATTGAAGAATGATGACAAGGAGTTTATAATTTTTGAATTCTATACTGAAAAATCATTTTAGTGATTTAAGGCCCCTTTTGTTTTTTTTGTTTTTTGGTATAATTTGAGTATTAGAATTTTGCATAAACACAAAATAGTACAGGTAGTCAGAGCCCAATAACTTTTTTGAGTTTGAACCCTTTTTGCGGGCTATTATGACCCTCGTAAAAAATGCTTGATTTTATTTAGATTTTGTTTTTGGGTCTTGATATATATAGTGCCTTAAGGGTACTAGATAAAATTAGTGAAATTAAAAAAATAATCACAAGAGTACATTGTTCCGTCTCTCGGGAATACAAAAAAACTACAAATTCCAATATGTTTTTACTATATTTGGGTTCTTAAATAGTGCCCTTAGGGCACCAAGTATCATTTGCCTTTGTTTTTTATACTTAAACTCTTCAATTGTGTTTGTTAGTCGGGCATGCTTGTTATCAACTCTAATTGATTACATGTTGAGGTTATTTTTTTTATTTCTTAAATATGTATTAACAATTATGGGTTTTAAGGTGCACAATTTTTACAATGGTGCACTATACACCATTTTATCAAGTGTAACAGAGTCTAATGTTCATTTTAATATAGTCCATCCAATGTATAACTAGAATATAAACGGTTAGGATTAGACCTGATATGTTAATTTTATATTTGCAAATTAAGACTCGTAAGTTAACATTTGATATTTCCAGTCACACTTCTCTCCCAAAAACGCATTAACTCATCTAATTTGAAAAACAAAATGAAAAAAAAAAGATGAAGATTTGATATGAAAAATAATATAATCCTATAAAAACAAAAATCAGATTTGAAAAAAAGGAAAAATATGAAAATGAAAATCCATATCTAAAGAACAAACACTCAATCAAAAGAGTTTAGATATGAGCGATATGGACTACGATCCATATTTAGAAAGGGGAAAATCTGAAAATGAAAATCCAGACCTAAAGAACAAACACTCAATCAAAGCTAAGATTTGAAAACAAAATCAGTTTTGAAATATTAGATCCAAAAAGTGAAGAACAAAGATGAAGAAGATGAAGCAATAACAAAGAAGATGAGAAGAACCCGCGTACCTCCGCCACAAGACACACTGTGAGACCTCTTCAACCACGACCTAGAAGATGAGAAGAAGAACTTGAAGCCTCCGAACTGAAAGTTCAAGGTCCATTGGAAAAGAAACTGTGGCTTTCGTGTCTTAGATCTTAGTGTTACTTGTGAGATGCCAGAGACAATTTTGACCTTGGGCTTCTTGAATCTTGGAATCAGACTACTTAGTGCCTGAAACCTTGTTTGGATTCACTTACGTAGCCGTTCGATTTGGCGATTTGAGGAAATATTTGATATGCATGTTTTTCTCTTAGATAATCAAAGACGGTAAGCAATCAATTTAAGGGAACAATACAATCGGACCTGGGCGACGATCTTGCAATGTGAGCGAGCATGGTGGTTGTCATTCATGGAGGTGTCGTCACAATGGCAGACAAAGGCAGCTTCATGGCTGAATCGCACTGTTCGTGGAGGCTAAATCGCACTGTTCATGGAGGCTGAATCGCACTGTTCATGGAGACTAAATCACATTATTCATGGAGTATGAAGGTGCAATAGATCGACGCAATGTGAGACATTGGGGCAACAATGGTTTAGAGAAAGGAGATAAGTTTAGCGCACAAAATTTGTAGAACAGATTAAGAGTGATTAGTGAAAGTTTCAAAATAAAAAATACGAGAGAATAGGCCAAAACCACAAATAATAAGAATATGTAAAACTTTATTCTTTTCTTATCATGTGTCATCTCACACTAGATCACATTTTTTTAAATGGTTTATGGTACACTATTAACAAAATGGTACACCTTAAAATTCATCATTAACAATTTATTTTAGTGTATGCATTGATAATATAATTCTTATATATACTTATTTTTTATTATATTCCTTATATATTTATTTATTGTTTTAGTTTTTATCAATATACAGTACTTATTTTTCTTTTAGTCCCTTGTCAGGTCGGATTTTCTTTAACTCAAAATTAGTACTATTTTTTTATATTGCCTTTGCCCCTTGCTACTAGTTTACTACCGCAGTTCAATTTTATCTTCAATCGTTGACTGTTTATTTTACTATTTTTTCCCCTCTCTGTCTCAATTTTGAGCGTCCATGGGCGCCAACAAAACCCTCTTTCCCAAAATTTGCGTCCCCGCCAAATCCACTCCTCCGAGATTTCTCACTCTCTATTAATAAACTTTCTTCTTATATCCATTTCACTACCGTTTAACCCCAAATTCTAAAACCTAACCCTAATCTCACAGTGCTTCCATTCTCTCATTTCTCACACTCGGTTTCACTTGGGAAGGAGGTCACCAGAGAGTTATCGGTGGTTGTTTGAGCTCTAGGTGGCGGTGTGAACTTGCATCCTGCCAAACACGTGTACCAGCTCTCTAAATATGGTGTTACCGAAACTGAAGGGTAAACAGAAATCTGCGGTTTCCGTAACCGAAGAGGAGGCTATGGCCGGAAATAAGCAAAAGAAGCGAAGTTTGACGGAGAGAAGCGAGCAGCCTGCCGCAACGCGCAAAATGCCGAAACGAGCTGCAGCGTGTAAAAGTTTGAAGGAGAAATCCTTTTCCATATCTCAGAAATCTTGTCTCATTGAAACAAAGAAGGATCAGATTGTAGATGAAGAAATTCTTGCTGTCCGACTGACTTGTGGACAGGATGATGGTCGTCCGAATAGAAGAATTACAGACTTTATCCTTCATGATGAAAATGGTACTGCACAGCCACTTGAGATGCTGGAGGTAAATGATTTATTTATCACTGGAACTATACTGCCACTTGAAGGAAATGCAGGCAAGAAAAAAGAGAAAGAGGAAGGTATTAGATGTGAAGGTTTTGGTCGAATTGAAACATGGGATATATCTGGATATGAAGATGGCTCTCCAGTGATATGGCTTTCTACTGATATTGCTGATTATGACTGCCAGAAACCTGCTCCTAGCTACAAGAAATTTTATGATCATTTCTTTGAAAAGGCTCGTGCTTGCATAGAGGTTTACAAAAAGCTTGCAAAATCCTCTGGTGGGGATCCTGATATAAGTCTTGATGAGTTACTTGCCGGCATGGCACGGTCCATGAGTGGTAGCAAGTGCTTTTCTGGAACTGCATCTGTGAAGGACTTTGTTGTTTCTCAGGGAGAGTTCATTTATAAGCAACTCATAGGTTTAGACATGACCTCCAAGTCCACTGACAAGATATTTGCAGATATTCCTGCTCTTGTTGCTCTTAGAGATGAGGGTAAGAAACAAGCAAACTATGTGCATGAACAAATAATGCCTTCGAATGGGAGTTTAAGGATTGATTCAGGAACTGAAGAGGAAGAGAGAAAGAATAAGATGGATTTAGTAAACACTGCTCTTGAGGAAGATGAGGATGCCAAGTTAGCACGACTATTGCAGGAAGAAGAGTATTGGCAATCCATGAAACAGAAGAAAAACCCCAGATCAGCCCCTGGATCTAATAAATACTATATAAAAATCAATGAAGATGAGATTGCCAATGATTACCCTCTCCCTGCTTATTATAAAACCTCCCTTCAAGAAACAGACGAGTTTATAGTTTTTGATGTTGACTATGACGTGTATGACACTGAAGATCTTCCTCGAAGCATGCTGCATAACTGGTCTTTATACAACTCAGATGCAAGATTGATTTCCTTGGAACTTCTTCCAATGAAACCTTGCTCAGATATTGATGTTACTATCTTTGGATCTGGTATAATGAGTTCAGATGATGGAAGTGGGTTCCATCTGGATGACGAGGCTGGCCAATCTTCTTCTATCAATTCTGGAGCACAGGTTGCTGATGGGATTCCAATTTATCTGAGTGCCATAAAGGAATGGATGATTGAATTTGGATCTTCTATGATTTTCATATCCATCAGAACAGATATGGCCTGGTATGGTGCCTCTTGTCTAATTTATTATTATTATTATTATTACTGTTGTTGTTGTTGCTGCTGCTGTTGTTTTGCATTTTTTTAATATTTAAAATAAAATAAAAGTTAGGATTCCATTTAATTGAATTCTGTATCAAACTGTCAATATAAGTTATTTGCAAACAAAACTATTGCAAGCGAAGTGGGTTAACTGTCATGGATAAATTTGGTCATGAGTGAAACATGTACAAATTTTATGTATGTATATTTTAGAATGATTTGGTTTTGAATGACAAATACTTTTGTAAAAAGATGACTAGATTCAGTCATATTTCATTCCTTTCAGGTATAGACTTGGCAAACCATCAAAGCAATATGCTCCTTGGTATGATACAGTGATGAAAACTGCAAGGCTTGCTATAAGCATTATCACCTTGTTGAAGGAGCAGAGCCGAGTGTCCCGTCTTTCCTTTGGAGATGTCATCAAGAAATTATCTGAATTCACTCGGGAAGATAGGTATTACATCTCTTCTGATCCATTGGCTGTTGAGAGATATGTTGTTGTCCATGGACAGATAATTCTGCAGCTGTTTGCAGAATTTCCTGATGATAAGATCAGAAAGTCTGCATTCGTGACTGGTCTTATGAACAAAATGGAAGAACGACACCATACTAAATGGCTAGTGAAGAAGAAGAAGGTTATGCCAAGGGGTGAGCCAAATTTAAATCCTAGAGCAGCAGTTGCTTCTATTGTATCCAAGAGAAAAGCTATGCAAGCAACAACGACAAGGCTGATCAATAGAATATGGGGAGAGTATTACTCAAACCACTTGCCGGAGGATTCTAGAGAGGGAACTGCTAATGAATTAAAGGATGACGATGAAGTTGAGGAACAGGAAGAAAATGAAGATGAGGATACTGAGGAGGAGACAATATGCTTGGAGGGAACCCAAAAGTCACATTCGGCTTCCAAACAAACCAAAACATTTTCTGCTGAAACAGAGATAAGATGGGAAGGGGGTCCTGAAGGAAAGACCAGTTCTGGACATCTTCATAAGCAAGCTGTTATTCGTGGGGAAGTTATTTTGGTTGGAGGATCTGTATTAGTTGAAAGTGATGAATCTGATGAATTTCCTGATATATATTATGTTGAATATATGTTTGAATCAAAGGATGGAAGAAAAATGTTTCATGGTAGGATGATGGAGCGTGGTTGTCAGACTGTTCTTGGGAACACTGCTAATGAGAGAGAGGTGTTTTTGACTAATGAGTGCAGGGATTTGAAACTGCAGGATGTTAAGCAAACAGCTATTGTAAATATTCGTAAAATGCCTTGGGGGCATCAGCATCGGAAGGATAATATCATTGCAGATAAAGCAGATAGGGCTAGAGCAGAAGAAAGGAAGAAGAAAGGATTACCAACCGAGTATTACTGTAAAAGCCAGTATTGGCCTGAAAGAGGTGCATTCTTCAGCCTTCCATTTAATACTCTGGGTCTAGGGTCTGGCGTTTGTGACTCTTGCAAACTAAAGGAAGATGAAAAGGAGAAGGATATTTTCAAAGTAAATTCATCTAAGTCTGGGTTCCTATTGAGAGGAACTGAATATTCTCTTAACGATTATATTTATGTAAGTCCGTTTGACTTTGAGGAAAGGATAGAACAGGGAATCTATAAGAGTGGGAGGAATGTAGGGTTGAAAGCTTATGTTGTTTGTCAAGTGCTTGAGATCATTGTCAAAAAGGAAACAAAACAAGAAATGAAATCTACACAGGTCAAAGTCAGAAGGTTCTTCCGACCAGAAGATGTATCAAATGAGAAGGCATACTGCTCTGACATACAAGAGGTAAAAGCTACCTAGAAGTTAAAACTTAATAAGTGAATCAACAAAGACATGCGCACTGGAGGCATGTCTAGAATAATTTTACTGAGAAAGCAACAAAATCTTACTGTAGACTTTATATCAGGCATATAGGGCTTGATCATGTATATTTTTCTATATGATATTTTGTGCTAAGCCATCCATGCTCAATCTAATTGATTCTTGTAAATGACCTGCTCTTTATATGTGTGTTTTACTGGATATCTTTTGTATTGGTTCTACTTTGTGTATCTTGTCTGTGTTTAAGTTTTGATGCTGACTAGTATTTTGTGATATATAATTTTAGGTGTATTACAGTGATGAAACACATGTAATCTCTGTAGAATCCATTGAAGGGAAATGTGAAGTCAGAAAGAAGAATGACATCCCTGAATGCAGTGCCCCCGGATTCTTCCAAAATGTATTTTTTTGTGAGCGCTTGTATGATCCTGCAACTGGCTCACTCAAGCAGGTATTTTATACTTGGCCAGTTATGTAAGTATATAATGTGCTTGGTAACCATCAGATATATCTTTAAAACCATCAGGTTTTTTCAAGTTATAAAGGTTTTATGCTTTATATAATTATATTTTATTTTATGAGGGTGGCCTATTTGGACTCATGATATTAAGCCAATGCTTATGTAGCTGCTTATCATCTTGCAAGCTGTGTTCTGTTTTCTTGGTATTTAAATAATGTCCATAGCTCATGTATAGTACTGGTATAAATGACAAAGGTAGTTAAAATTAGGATTTTACCTAAGGTTTGAAAGGTTACCTAAGATCATAAAACATGGAATTGTTAAATCGAATTGTAAGGTTTTACTAGATTTATCAATTCATAAAATAGCATATTTAAATCACTGCAAACATCATAAACTCATAATAAGCCACAAATTAACAACCTAAAGTCCTAAACATAAATTAATATCAAACAAGTTCTTAGCTGAAGCAGAAGCCACGAAGAAGGACGAAAAAAATGAAGCGACAGTGGTGTGGGTGGCTCGCAGAGAAGAACGATGAGGAGCAGTGGCGGCTGGCAGAGGAGAATAAGGACGGTGCAGGGAGAAGAAGCAGTGGCGCCAGCGATGGTGTGGGAAGGAGAAGAAGGCGATGGCATAGGGAGGGAGAAGATGCGATGGTATTTTGGAAAAGATGGTGCTGTGTACTCTTTATCATGAGTGCAGCTGGGAGAATAGGAAAGTTAGGGTTGTTTCCATAAAATGGGCCGAACCCCGGTCAAACCCAGCCCATATCTGTTGATTTCTTTTTTCAAAAACAACTGAAATTGGTGGAATATTGCAGGATTCCACTATTTTATGATCTTGAATAGCAATATTAGCAATGCCACCCCATTTGGAATTTTACATGGAATCCAAATCTCATAGGGGTTGAAAAATCGTATGATTTCACGATTAAAATTGCGATTTCAACTACCATGTAAATGACTGCTCTTTGGAGTGTTGTACTGTTATAGAATCTAGTCTAATGTTAGCCTTGTTGCCCGGTTGCATTAAACCATGAAATGTATTTTTACACTGTCAGTAACCGGGAAATTGCCACGTTGTAGGTACTAAGTTCTTTTATTTCATTACTAAAAACCAACTCTTTTTGAAACAGGTGTCATACAGGCATGGTTTACTGGTAGTGTAAAACTCTACATTGTAGGTGGATCAGAATCAAATCCAAAATTTAAAATTTAAATTCATTGCAAATATTCTATATAAATATATCCTTCCTGCCATTTTTTTAATTAAATTTAAGTATTTAAGTTTAGTATTAATTAATTATCATCACCATCACCATCACAGTTGTTGATATTATTTTACTATACATGGCATCAATTCAAAATTCAGGTGCTAGGGTTGCGTTGCATGATTTTCAATAACTAATAACTATTTTCTTTTTTATTTCTTGACAGTTACCAGCTCATATCAAAGTAAAATATTCTAGTGGACATACAGCTGATGCTGCAGCTAGAAAGAGAAAAGGGAAATCTAAAGAGGGAGATGACACTTCAGAGCTTGATAAGGAAAGAAAAACATCAAACGAAAAACGTTTAGCAACCTTGGACATTTTTGCTGGTTGTGGTGGATTATCAGAGGGGTTGCAGCAATCGGGTAATCTTACTACACTATCAATTCATTACTGTAAGAAACAACTATATCTGCTATGAATGCATAATATATTTGTTGCTGTTTGAATGCTTCAGGAGTTTCATCAACTAAATGGGCTATTGAGTATGAAGAACCAGCTGGGGATGCATTTAAAGCTAATCATCCAGAGGCCTTGGTGTTCATTAACAATTGCAATGTTATTCTTAGGTAAATAATCCAATTGAGATAAAATATATTCTAGGTCTCAAGGTTGAACTGAGTGGAACCGTTTAAGAAAGTGACTCATAATACATTGTCATGTAGGGCTGTAATGGAGAAGTGTGGGGACACAGATGATTGCATCTCAACAACTGAGGCTGCAGAATTGGCCTCAAAACTTGATGAGAAGGAAGTAAGTAGTTTACCCATGCCTGGGCAAGTTGATTTCATTAATGGGGGACCTCCATGTCAGGTATGACTAGCTATTGGTTTTGTTTCTATGGTGCCAATGAAAATAAACTATGTTAATTATTGTATGATGTGTTGTTGTTTTAGGGTTTCTCTGGGATGAATAGGTTTAACCAAAGCAGTTGGAGTAAAGTCCAGTGTGAGATGATACTAGCATTCTTATCCTTTGCTGATTATTTCCGGCCAAGGTATTTCTTGCTGGAGAATGTGAGGAACTTTGTGTCCTTCAATAAAGGACAGACATTCCGTTTAACCTTGGCTTCACTTCTTGAGATGGGTTATCAGGTAAAATTATGTATCTGCGAGGGGCTGTTAATTTTAACTCTCTTTTAGCTGGCATGAGTTATGACATAACATAAAATAAGTGGCTAAGATTTATTGTTGCTCAAATCTCGATCACTGCCAATGGAATCTTAGGGAACTAATGAACACTGATTTTCTTGTTGAAAAGGTGAGGTTTGGTATCCTTGAGGCTGGAGCTTTTGGGGTTTCACAATCAAGAAAAAGGGCATTTATATGGGCAGCTTCTCCGGATGATGTTCTTCCTGAGTGGCCAGAACCAATGCATGTCTTTTCTGCGCCTGAGTTGAAAATTACATTATCCGAAAATGTCCAGTATGCCGCTGTCCGCAGTACTGCAAATGGTGCCCCATTACGTTCCATAACTGTTAGGGATACCATTGGTGATCTCCCAGCTGTGGGCAATGGGGCCTCAAAAGCAAACATCGAGGTATGTAAAACTAGAAAGATACATGTTGAGAAAGATTTTTTCATTTATCAACGGAATTTTTCCCTTTCCATCATAACTCATTTCAATATTTCTTTTAGTTTATTTTATTGATCAAACAAAATAAAAACAGTTCTTTTAGTTGCTTTGATAGGCGCACTTGTTGCGGCTCTCCAGTAAGAAGCCTTTACAGCTAGTAATATGAACAAAAAATCAGTTTTTTTCTATTTTATTATCACATTTATATATCGTTTGAATTGCCTCCATACTCACTACTTAACTGGTTTTGTGTTGTCTAGTATCAACATGATCCTGTCTCATGGTTTCAAAAGAAGATTCGAGGTGATATGGTTGTCTTGATTGATCATATATCAAAGGAGATGAATGAGTTGAACAGTATTCGATGTCAGAAAATTCCCAAGAGACCAGGTGCTGATTGGCGTGATCTTCCAGATGAAAAGGTAATGCTAAATTCTTGTGAATTTTGACGTTACAGTTTTTGTGATTTAGCTAATTCAATAATTCTTGATTTCTAATGGAAATGCAGGTAAAATTGTCCACTGGACAAGTGGTTGATCTGATACCATGGTGCTTGCCAAACACAGCTAAGCGACATAATCAATGGAAGGGACTGTTTGGTCGGTTGGATTGGCAAGGGAATTTCCCAACTTCCATTACAGACCCTCAGCCAATGGGGAAGGTTGGAATGTGCTTCCATCCTGAGCAAGATAGGATTCTGACTGTTCGCGAATGTGCCCGATCTCAAGTAAGTCCGTTTGTTTAGTTGGCTCTCACTCTGAATGCTATGATAACAAATGGAATCTAAACAAATTTCAAATTAATTGTTGTGTGAATTGATTTTTGTTATTTCTGAAATATGATGGAGAATTCTGATCACGTGACTTATGATACTCAACTGTTTGATTTATTAGTGACAAACAATTTACTATGTGTTTGGTTTTCAGTTGACATAAAAGATTGGTAACTTATGACTCATGATGGAATAGTATTCTCACTCATGTTAAAACCCACCTTGAAAAGATTATCCTTATTGATGTCAATTCATAGTTTTAATTGAGATTGCAAGAAATAAGATTCCACAATTAGTGAGCATAATATCCCTTGATTACAAAACAATGGTCTGAAGAAATCTGCCTAAGAAAGAAGATATCATGTGATTTGGTATAATCTTTACCTTGGCATGTTTCCTCTTTCATCAATAAATAAATGCAGGGCTTTCCAGATAGCTATCAATTTGCTGGAAACATCATTCACAAGCACAGGCAGATTGGTAACGCTGTTCCTCCTCCTCTTGCATTTGCATTAGGGAGAAAACTCAAGGAAGCTGTGGACACCAAGAGTTCCACTTAGAAGAAGATGGGCAATACATTCTGTAAAGGGCAAGATTATGAATAATAGTCTCCAAAGTATAGTAAATTTGAGGATGATTCTTGTTTAATTTTCCTGAACCGAAAAATTGAATGGAACATAAAAATTCATTTTCAATTTACTTGGATCTTCATGATTAAAGGATTTTTGGCTGTTTCTCTTTCATCGAAAAGGGTATGCAGAGACCTTAAAAATTAACA
Source organism: Cyamopsis tetragonoloba (assembly GCA_037177725.1). Taxonomy (NCBI): domain Eukaryota; kingdom Viridiplantae; phylum Streptophyta; class Magnoliopsida; order Fabales; family Fabaceae; genus Cyamopsis; species Cyamopsis tetragonoloba. The sequence continues at coordinate 81,183,689 of CM074119.1, forward strand.
AATTGTGATCAACACTGCTTTTATTTTTTGTTTTTATAGAATTTGTAGTATCAGCATACTCTATGACATACAATTCGATTAATCATTAAAACAATTGCTTACTCACTAGTATTATTTAGTGCTAATTATGTAGGATCAGTGTTCTTCGAGGGATAAACATAGTGATGGAGTCGATCTAAGCGCTAATTAGTGTTTCTTAGAAAGAGGACAATCTTTGCAAGTTCATATAAGTTCCATTACTTACCCAAAATTCTCTATTTCACATTGGAGATTGGACACTTGCTCAGTAACAAAACTCTTAACTTGAGGAATAAATTGAGAGAAGCTTCAGGCAATACTGGAAATTATGGCTGAGCAAAGTTATTTTAAAAATTGAATCGTATAAAAAAAATACTCAAATTGGATTGACACTATTCCATTGGAGAACGATACCACAATTTTCGGACAGTAGCTTTGAAGTTAATAAAATAGTAGAAATAGAAAGTAAATTATTTTTGTTTTTCCAAACAGCAGTGTTCTGAAACACATTTCTAGATGCGACTATCCGAAAATAGGTGGTGGCGTTCTCAAGTGGGGTGGTTTCAGTCCTTTCACTCTCTAAATAAATATAATTCACCACCTAACCCCAAATAACAGCCCATATCAACCTAGTAAAAAAATTAGTTGGACTCCAGTTGATATTTGGCCTAGTTAGAAAATAGTTACTTTCAGTCTTACGCTCTCCTTCGACTTCAACTCTTCGATGTCATTACTCATGCACAAAAATCCTTCTGCTTCGCTTTGATTTCTCTCCAAAACCCTAACTGGTCATGGTCATGCCCGTAAACTTCTGGTTTAGAGTGTTTCAATTATACTAAGTGTAGTACAAATAAGAGAAAAATAAAAATATCTTTTTTAATGCATATTTTTCTTTAAATTATTTTCATGATAGCAAAGTATTCAATATCCTTTTCATTTGGTATCCATTTCAACCGATAACGAGTTTTCGTGTGTAGTTGAATATAAAAAAAAAATGTTGAAACTTATTACATTTATATAATATAATATTGACTACTAGAGTTTTCCATTATCTAAGTACTACAACTTAAAAAATAATATAACGGCTTTCCTAAATTTTTTAGAGGGCGTTTGTTTTAAAATAATATTACTGAGAATGTGAGATTTGTTTTAAGGCTTAAAAAATTATTCTCAGACATCATTTATTTTTCGGAATATTTTTTTTTTTGTATTTTCTGTAATCTCCATTCTCATGGTGAAAGGTAGATAAGTTACTTTTCCATGAGAATATATGTAGTTATTTTATATTTTACTTGTAACTATCATTTTTTTTATTTTTCTTTTTTGAATTTTTCATTTAAAATTCAAAAAGTATTCCTAATTATGTTAATTTTATCAAACACTCTCTTATAAAATGCTCAAAAATACACATTTTTAGAAATATACAAATTATCAAAAATAAGATGCCTGAAATATTTTTTATTCTTCAAAGCTAATACCCTTTAAGTTATCAATGTTATGTATCTAATTCATTATATATATATAGTTTGGTTCAAATGACACCAAGATGTCAAAGTTCTTAAATGACATCGCACATAACTTTTTATAAAAAACGAATTTTGCCGATCCAACCAATCAATTGAAAGTTTGTATGACGTAGATCAACTATGCAAAAATTCGTACCATTTGAAAATTTGTAGGTATGTAATCTAACAAATGAAATTTACTTGTATTTTAAATAATGCATTAAACGTTCAAGCAAAATATTCCGATAACGTATCAAATAGTTTTCAAATTGTATAAATTTTTGCATAGTTGATCTATATTATATAAACTTTCAATTGATTGGTTGGATCAGCGAAATTCATTTTTTATAAAAAAGTTATGCGCGGTGTCATTTAAGAACTTTGACACCTTAGTGACATTTAAACCCAACTCATATATATATATATATATATATATAATGAATTAGAAATATTAATGGAATATATTTTATCATACGACTATTATGCACAAACACTTTGTCGATGGCTATTTTGGCGTCGAAAGAGTCGACCAATTCTCTTTGATGGAGAAGTATTATGCACATCAACCAGAAGCCTTGTGAGCCTTTGTTGTCGATAACATTTCCGACTTCTCCAATGCTGACATCATTATGTGATTTATGTCCAAATAGAAGGGTGTAAGATGTGATAATACTCTTTCTAAAAGTCATGTAGGTATATATTATCCGCTCCCATTAAATATATTTTACCATGTCCTGTAAATATAGAAAAATATTTAATATGTTTTTAAATAAAAATAAATAAATTTGTAAAAATGTTTAGTAAATAAATTTAGATTTAGAATTTTTTAAATTTGTGCACACTGAACTAATCCATCTAATTTCAGGATATTAATGAATGATTTAATAAAATCATAAAAAATGCAACAGAAAAAAAAGTTTAGATATTTTTACACTTATAATATAATATGGGTAGTGAGAGAGAAAGAAAGAAAAATAGAGAGTACAAATGAAAGTGGATAATATGAATTACTGTGATAAAAAATATAAATTAATAAAATATATAAGATTTAGATATGTTGCTGCTGCTTGAAAATATAGCCTATTTTGATTTTAGTCTCTAAAAGCTTTTGTTGCTAATCACATTATTTTAAAGTTAAAATTTTTTATTTAAGTCTCTATTATTAATCTTTTTTATTAATTAGTGACAAAGAAGACGAAATGACGTATGTGAGATTAGCTGATTTTGCTAAGTCAAATTAAAATATCTATGTCAATAATAATTATTATTTAAAATATTCTGTTTTGAATTTTATTTGTATTTTAGTAATTATTTTAAAATTTAAAATAAAAAAATTTAAAAAAATTTATTTGGTGATTTGACATTAGAGGTGTTTGTAGCACGGGTTACACTTGTTCCTCACACTGCCCTAAACATAGTCCGGGTCAATTACGCAGTCCCAAACCTGATCATAGACCCGATAAATCCCGAAGATATATGAGTCTAATTATGACCGGGTTAAAAATGACAATACCGAGATGACCCGGACATACAACTCAATATAAATATATTACAATAATATATGATTATTTCATGATTTTATATATAACTTTCATTTATTGGTAATTCGCCATAAAATTAATATTTAAGATTGATTATAATAACGTAAATTCCTAATTAAAAAAAATGAAATATATATAAGGATATAACTCATTATTGTAGATTTTAAAAAAAGTGGTTATTGGTAAAATTTTAATTAATTTCTTAATATTTTATTATTATGAATTACATTATCAAAACAAATATTTTTAGAAAAGAGTGTAGTAAATAATGGTAGGAAACAATAAGGAATAAAAAAAAATACGTAAAGGTGTACAACGTAGTGACGAGTTAGGATAACCCGAAGGTGAAATCGAACTCGACCCGAGCAAAGGGCAAACAAATAGGACCAGAATCCGGTCCAAAGTTTAAAATAGACAGTGTTAGACCCGACTCGAATCTCTTGGGACCGGGTTGACCTGAAAGACGGGCCGGGTTATAAAGACCCCTATATTGATGTGTCGTTATAGTTTCTCAGGTCACTAGTTAGCATAAAAATGTTACAGCAAAATTTAAATCAAAACTTTTGAACTTTAAAAAATACAATTAATATTAAAAAAAATTTATGGTCTTAAATTAAAATGTACTATATTTTCGTGAACGAAAAAAATATTTCATATTATAAAATATTATTTGGATAATTGCGATTGAGAATATCAATTAATATATTAAATTTTAAAAAATGAGTATAATTTCTTAAGTTTATTCCTATTTAAACTAAAAGTATATAATTATTATATTGACTTACATTTTGGAAATAAAAAAAATTTAATCATTTATAAAAAGTGAATAAGAAAAAATTTAATTAATTATCTTAAATATTTGTAAATAAGCTTATAAAATAAAACACTCGTCTAATCTGAAAATTGTCTTATATCGTGAAACGGATGGAGTAGTTTGTTGTGTAAAAATGGTGAGCGTGTGTGAGTCGGTGGTTAGATTCTAATTTCTTGGCCATTGTCGTCGGGGGATTAGTCTCTGCTGCCCTTTCCTTTGTCACTTCCTTCGTTTTCTACTATTTTTCAATCTTCCAATGATATACAAAAATCTGGAATCATGGTTCTCCTGAACAGTGAACTTTGAAGAAGATTTCAGTAACGATATTCTTTGTTTGTTTCTTCCATGGCTTCTGCTCCTTCTCGATACACTTTTGGAATTCCTTTCCACTCACATGGTGCTTTCTCTCACAAACTGGATTGCTCGTCTTCCCAGTTCCCCCTTCACTTGGACCTTTCAACAATCACTTTGTGCTCGCGTTCTGCTTCTAAGGTAATCTCAATTATGTTATTTGGTGGATTGGATTGTAGAGAACAATTTTGATACCATTAAAATGTTATTGGTTGAGATTGACAGTTGAATTGTTCTTGTTGGACACATAGTTTAGGTTGCAAAATCTTGAATTTCGTTGTATTAGCAATGGGAAGTGTCATCCACCAAAAAAAAGCAATGGGAAGTGTCACTGCGTTATACTTCTAGTAAATAAGTTTCAACTTATAGATCGAATGGATGCTAACATGTAAATTCATTTTGAACTTTGAGTGTGCTGTGAGATTGTAACTGAGGGCGCATTTTGAAATGGCGGGACTTGGAATCTTAGTACTACAATGTCATTTACCTCCCTAGTTGAATACTGAACTTATATGTGATTATGTAGTGGATTAGTGTCTAATAAGTTCTGGATTTAGGGATTAATTGATCGAGTATATGCACGGCCTGATATTGATGATTTCTACTGGGAGAAAGTTCCAACACCCATTCTTGACACGGTTGATAACCCGCTTTGTCTGAAAAATTTCTCTCTTAAGGTTGGTTTTAAGCTTGTGACATTTTTATCCTTTTCATTTTGCAATCATATCATCTGTATTTGCAATCTTGCGAAATTTAGTTTGTGACATATTGTCTTTGCAGGAACTGAAACAACTAGCAATTGAAATCCATTCGGATCTGTCTACAATTATGTCAAGTACTCAGTTATCACTGAAAGCAAGTATGGCAGCAGTGGAGTTGACAGTTGCAATACATCACGTTTTTCATGCTCCAGTCGACAAGATATTATGGGATGCTGGGGATCAAGTAAGATTTTAATTTGGAAGCAAAACTGCAGGCCCCGCTCCCCCGGCGAGCATTATTTGAAAATTTCCTGTCTCCTGTTGGGGTTAATGCAAATATTGGAATGTTAACATAGTTTTTTACTCAATATTCATTTTGCAACAAATCAGCGAATATTTCCTTTTCTTTCTGTCCATTTTCTATGTATATGATGAATGACCGTTTTCTGGATAATGTAACCTATTTATTATTTGTGTGCAGACATATGCTCATAAGATTCTTACCGGTAGGCGACAACTCATGACGACTTTGAGACAAAAGAATGGCCTTTCTGGATTCACCTCCCGATTTGAAAGCGAATATGATGCATTTGGTGCAGGTCACGGATGCAGCAGTATTTCTGCTGGACTTGGTAGGTTGTAAATTCTTTTCCCTTTTTGACCTTATTAAGTAAGGCGATAATATTCAGGCTTCGTTCATATTGTTTTTATTGTCATATACTGTGTTGCATATGCTATATGTGGGTTGATATACTTTCTCTACAATGGATAAGGCCCACATCATATTTTCCTTCTTAGACAAAATTCCTATAGGCAAGGTAGTTAAAATTGGGATTTTACCTAAGATCGGAAAGGGTACCTAAGATCGTAAAACCTATAATCTTAAAATCGAATCGTAGATTTTACCGGATTGCTAAATATATATACATACACATATGTATTCATATATATGAATAGAAAATACCATAAATGACAACAAAATAAGGTCTAAAACATAAGTTAATATAAACAAGTTCAAGTCATAACAATATCAAACTTAATAGAACAGAGAGGAAGTTTTACAGAGTAGTAGAACAGAGAGGAAGTAGTGTCTAGGAGAAGAAGAATGACAAGGAAGATAAACTCTCAACTCTGTTTGTGTTGGGACTTAGGAGAAGAAGAAATAGAAGAAGATGATGATCGATCAAGAATGGTGAGAAGTAGTGGCTGGAAGATAGAAGAAGACAAACTCTGTGTGTTGTGTGTGACTGTGTGTTCTGTTCTGTGTTGCGCCATGGAAAGAATAGGAAGTTTTAGGGGTTTTTAAAACTAAACAGGTCAAACCCGGTCGAAACCCGCAATTTTTTTAAAAAAGAAAAGGTGCACAGAATCCCTAAAATCGCATTTTTTTAATGATTTTACGATTTTCAGATGCGATTTTACCGATTTTACTCAGTTTGCGATTTGAATCGCACAGGAATAGTAAAATCGTAAAATCGTGGGATTTTACGATTAAAATCGAGATTTTAACTACCATGCCTATAGGTAAAGTTTCAAGTGATCTTGAATTCATATCCAGTGTATTTTATTTCAGGCATGGCAGTTGCTCGGGATATTAAGGGGAGGCGAGAACGTGTAGTTGCAGTTATTAGCAACTGGACAACCATGGCAGGTCAGGTGTACGAGGCAATGAGCAATGCAGGATATCTGGACTCAAATATGGTGGTGATTTTGAATGACAGCCGCCGTTCTTTACTCCCGAAAATTGAGGAGGGCCCTAAGACGTCTGTCAATGCCCTATCTAGTACCCTTAGCAGGCTTCAGTCCAGTAAATCTTTCCGGCGATTTAGAGAAGCTGCTAAAGTATGCTTATTTTTCTCCTCCTTTTCCGAGAAAGAACGCTAGATAGCTGTAAATTAGTCTTGAATATTTTTTGCTAGTATGCAGGGTCCATATGTGAATGCCACGTCATACAGAATGGATGAATACATTGCAATTATTCTGATATGACTTGTAAAGTCGTCGCTTTTCTTTTATTTTCGTTTGACAGCTGAGATCTGCCTCAGTGTGCATTACGAAACATAAATAGAGTTGCAAATCTACTCCCCCATCCCCCAAAACGCATGATATGTCTAATAAGTATCAATCTAAATGCCCGGTGCTTCAGGTAAAATAATTTGCAACAATTTGTTTGCTTTATCACAGGGTGTTACGAAACGAATTGGTAAGGGTATGCATGAATGGGCTGCTAAAGTTGACGAATACGCTCGTGGTATGATGGGTCCACTAGGCTCTACTCTTTTTGAAGAGCTTGGGTTGTACTACATAGGCCCAGTTGATGGACACAATATTGAAGATCTGATATGTGTTATGCAAGAAGTAGCTTCCCTGGATTCAATGGGTCCTGTCTTGATTCATGTGATAACTGATGGAAGTCAAGGAGAAGAAAACAGTCAAAAAAGTGATATAACAGACAGGCAGCAAGATGGTATTGCTTTTTCTTCTCTTGGTTGTAATTGTATTGTATAATGTTCCATTTCTCATGATTTCTTGTAGTAATATATAGCTTATCTTGCCAACGATAAGCTTCTCCCTCTTCCTTTTTTTCCTAGTAGTTTTATTTCAAATATGAAAGCCTTTCAGAAAAGGAATAAATCACTTCATTTATTTGTGTGCATACAGATAGGATCTATGCAATAACTTGAAGATAACTTATGCAAATAGGGTATACTCCATAAATCACTAAACAACAAAGTCTCATTCCACTAGGTGTAGTCAGCTAAATGGATTAATCTACACCACTGGGCTTTTTGAAAAACCAAAGTTTCAGTAAAACCATTTAAAGAAATGTTTTTGTTGATGTTTTCTCCTGACGTTTTATTCGGTTTTCCTTTATTCCTTTTGAATGTTTTTAAGCTTTTTGATCTTTACTTGCGATGTCCTCAAGCCAGTATTACACATATTTGGCTTAGTATCTGGATTCTGTTGGATATAATTAATACTTCATGTAGGCGTAGTTCCGTGTCTTCTGAATGCCACCAGATTATAATTTAGCCTCTCCGTGGCTTGAGTTTCTCATTATTTTTAAAATTTGAATGATATCTGATTTGGCCAAATGGTTTTTAATGATTTGCCTATGTTAACTTTTCAGATTCTGTTAAATCTGATTCATTAGACAATGCTGTTCCGTCTCGAACATATGGTGATTGCTTTGTGGAGGCTTTGGTTGCAGAAGCAGCGAAAGACAAAGATATCGTCGTTGTTCATGCAGGAAATATGATGGAGAAATCACTTGGACTGTTTCAGCAAAAAATTCCAGATAGGTTTTTTGATGTGGGAATGGCTGAGCAACATGCAGTCACGTTTGCTTCTGGTTTGTCATGTGGTGGACTTAAGCCATTTTGCATTATACCTTCTTCCTTTCTACAAAGAGCCTATGACCAGGTCCAATTCTATTTGAGCTTCAACTATCATGATAACCACTATCTGTCATTCACAGACAATCAGAATTTCTGAGAACAGTGTATTTTTAGTTGATATAAATTATTAAATCTAAAGGTCTATAAAAAGGAATTGAATGCTGAACATGAATGGTGGACTATTCTTAACATGTTAATGTCAAATTCAGGTGGTCCATGATGTCGATCAACAGAAGATTCCAGTGCGTTTTGTCATTACGAGTGCAGGATTGGTAGGTTCTGATGGTCCCCTCCAATGTGGGGCATTTGATATCACCTTTATGTCATGCTTACCAAACATGATTGTCATGGCACCATCTGACGAGGTTGAACTTGTTAACATGGTGGCTACTGCTACTCATATCAATGATCGGCCTGTTTGCTTTCGGTATCCAAGGGGTGCCCTGGTTGGGAAAGACCACACTATATGCAATGGAATCCCCATTAAGGTAATTGGTTGACCGTAATCTTTTGATACATTGTATGATATATCTTCCTTCTTTGATTTGGAAGTGGCTGTAATTTATTCATAAGCAGATTGGAGAAGGTAGAGTTCTTGTTGAAGGTAAAGATGTTGCTTTACTAGGATACGGCTCAATGGTTCAGAACTGCTTAAACGCACATTCACTTCTTTCAGAGCTTGGTGTTGAGGTGACTGTTGCTGATGCAAGATTCTGCAAGCCCCTCGACATCAATCTTCTGAGGCAACTCTGTAAACACCATTCTTTCCTAGTTACTGTTGAGGAAGGATCTATTGGAGGTTTTGGTTCTCATGTTGCTCAGTTTATTGCACTGGATGGACTGCTTGATGGAAGAGTTAAGGTAATAATACTTTAATCTCTGTGGGTAAGTTATACTTGTTTTATTTGGGATTATAATTGGCTTAAAAGATATATAAAATAAATTGACAACTCAGGAACTTCTTTCACTTCTTTGCCTCTTTGAATTTCTTTGAAGATAAGGTTCGTGGATTCATGATGTATTAAACTTTTAGTTTCACAGAATCCAGTTGTTTCTTTGTCTTGTGTATCCGTGGGATTTGCAGTATAATCTATCTGAAAATTGAAACTTTAAGAATAGATGGTGTGTTCACATGCAAGTCGCTCTACCCTTTCACACAGCATTTTGTTTATTTTGTAAAGATCCTTTGGTAATCTTGCTCATGTCTTGTCTGGTACATTTTTAAACATATTTCTTGATTTCTTCACCATATCTTGTCTGGCCAGGTGTGACTAATTTATTTATTTTTTTTGTGTCCAAGTTTCTGATATTCTGTTGTTTGTTCTTTTTTTTTTTTTCTGGATCAAATCTTTTAGTGGAGACCAATTGTGTTACCAGACAGTTATATTGAGCATGCATCACCAAATGAACAGCTTGACCAAGCAGGTTTGACTGGACATCACATTACTGCCACTGCATTGAATTTATTAGGTCGCACCCGTGAAGCTCTCCAGTTTATGTGTTCCAGATATTTGGTTCACTGATCTCTTTGTATTTGTCATCTTGTGTAGTCAATAGTTCTGCTTCACGTGTTTGGTGAAAAAAGAAATTCATGAACGTCGTCATTTTTATTGTATAGAACTATGTCTGTCAAATAGAAAAAAGAAAAAAGAAAAAAAAAAGCAGCTGATATTAACAATGACAGTCTAAGAACTATGTCAAATAGAAAAAACAAAAAAGAAAAAAGAAAAAAGCAGCAGCAGATATTAACAATGACAGTCTAAGTCTAACAAATGAAGATCTATGATGCTATAGAGAATGCATTACTACTACTACTACTAGTCCAGTGGGTGTGATTAGTGAATACCATTACAAGTATGAAGTATGGAAGTTTTTTGTCAACTTGAGCATTTATTTATATTTTGATGACAACTTTAGCGGTTCAGCTAAGGTGACTCATTGATCGTTCACCCTAGTTAGAAAACGCCAAATGATGGCATGTAGGTTGGTATTATATCATTAAGCTATGGATCTATGCTGGAGTCTAAGAACTCGTTGATCTTACAAGTGTAGTTTTTCACCCTTGCTATCATAATTTAAGTCGGCTATTAATTATATTGCTTGCTTTCTCTAATTCCAAAAACAAACAAAAGTATCAGACTAGCATTAAAAATATTAATATTAATATTAAAGGATAAATTTAATTTTTTTGAAACTTGGTGGATTAATAGATCAAATTTGACCTCCGCTCACCCTTTCCCTCTATATGGGTGTGTTGGGTTAGCTAGTTGAAAGCTTAGAGATTACTGATATTCGTGATAATTAAAAGTTGAAAATTGATTAGTTAGTTAATGAAATTAAGAGTGTACAGTAAAACTAACCACATAATAAATGTAAATTGACGCAAAATGTCATAACTAATTATAACATTTTCTTTCTAAAGTTCTCCCAATATTTTTTTATCTCCTCAATTTTTCTAAAATTTTTCCTCTCTACAGTTCTGAAATTTATTGTTCCGCGACTCATCTAAAAATTTTCCTTTCACAAAACGTTTCCTTGTTATAAACTTGTCTTCAAAATTTTCTTATTCTGAATTTCTCTACATAATTTTTTTTTTCATAGAAAAGTAATATTACCGGAGATTGAACTCTATACTTACACACGCATGTCTTCATGCATTCACCAACTGAGTTACATAACTTAGACTTTTTTTTCTTTAAAATACCCTAAAACTTTTCTTTCTAAAATATCTTAGAAAATTTTCTCCCAAAATACTACTACTGTGCCAATCTAAAATTTTTTCTGGAAACTTGTGTCTTTAAAACACTGTGTAGATCAGCCGGTGGCGGGCTCCTTACAAATAGGGGTGAAAAAAGGCTAGCCGGCCTAACAGGGGCCTATGGTCTGGCATATTTAAAGTCTGGCCTAGTCTAGCTTGTTTAATAAAAAGGTCAGGTTTAGGCTTTTTAAAAAGTCTATTTAAGTAAAAAGGCTAGGTATATGCCTTTAAAAGAGTCTATTAAGTCTAATAGGTCGATCTATTAAATTTTAATATATATATATATATATATATAATATTATGTTTTTTCAAAAAATAATATATATGTAAATAATAAATTTTATAAATGTAAATACAATAAAGTTTATAATATGTTTATAAGTTAGACTTATTTAGAGGCTTGTTAAAAAGGTCTGTTAGGCTATTTAGTGACTTGTTGGCATATTTAAGATAGAATTGTTGGTCTTTTTTAGAGGTCTTAGGACAAAGTAGGCCTATAAATAAGCTTTCAGGCTTTATAGGTTTTCAAATAGGCTAGATTTAGCTTGAAAAATGAGCCCAATAGGTCAGACTTTGCTCCATTAATTATAAAATAAGTCTGACTTGTTTAGTCAAAGTCTAACCTGGTTTGTTTCCACCCCTACTTACAAATCCTGGGAGAGAACCTCTCCATTTCAATCACATAAATTGTTGAAAATAAAAACGAAACACAAATTATATTTTGTTGGACTGGATCAAAGATCAAAGTTCATGAGACCCAAGACACTTCTAGTTAACCTTAGAGACTCTACAATAAATACATAAACATGCACACCATGCAAGATACTTAACTTTTCATTAATACAATTAAACTCGATCTCATCGGTCAGTGACTTGATATTAAAGTCTCTATGAGTACAACCTTATCACTTTGGGGAAACTCTTTCACCCTAGTTTCAACAATTTCATGTTTGTGACTTAATCCTTTTAAATTAGTTCACAGCATATTTAAAATATAAAATGATAAAATAAGAATACTAAATAATACAATATGAACCACTAGAATAAAAAAAAATGGACATGTCGTGATCTAGTTTGAGAAATGAAGAGTGAAGAGATGCATAGTGTGAGAACACATAGAGTAGTCCAACCAAAATTCGGTGTTTTAATGATTTTAGGTTTTTCCAATGGGACCGCTACCTTACAATTACATTAGCGCGTCACACTCCATTCTGATTCTATTCAAAGAATCAAATAAATGTTTTTGGAACAAAACAGAAAAGAAACAAATTCACTTACTTTATAACAAAAGTTACTAGTAGTAAAAAAGAAAAAAATGAAGACAGAAGAATCCAAATAATGCCAACCAAATACAGCCTCTACGCGTTTCGGCGATCCTTTTCTTTTCTTTTCTTCAGTTCAGTTCAGTTAACCGTGTGCCAGCTGCCAACACTCTTCACATGCAAACTACTACTCTCTTTCTACTAACCAAACAAACCTATCTATCATTGCAACGTCCTATATTTCACTAATATACTACTACAATTAAAAATGCTTTTGTTCAAATTAAATAAAGATTTGTCCAAGTCTTATAATTTAGTTAAATGGTAATACATCTATGAGTATGCAAGTTTAATTCTCCAATTAAATAAAAATTTATTTAATAATAATTTATGGTCTATGTGCCACCTCTCTTTTTAGTTAGGAAAATTGTTCTTTCAATTATATTTTTTACTTTACTACATACAATTGGGAATTGAACCTCGTATTTACACACGCATATTCTTATGCGTTCATCAATTAAATTACATGACTGAGACTTCTGTTTGTTTAGTTTGACCAAATGAGCACAAGAAAATCAGAAAAAAAGGGAGAAAATTATATATTTTTTACTATATTGTATATATACACTTTGAATATTAAAGTGTTATAAGAAAATAATTTTTTCAAAGAATAAAAGCGTACAAATGTATATGTACAATAAATGACTTAATGTAACATGTACTCCATTTTTGTATTAATAATTAATAAAATTTCGCTGACAGTTACCCTTAGAATAATAGATAAACAACTTATAAATATAAATTAATATTATTAAAAATAGTAACATTTAATGCTATAAACATATTTTTATTAATTATGATTTTTATTATCAATTTTTATTTGTGCATTGTTTATTCATTACTCTATGGACAATGATTAAATCCAATGCCACAAACCACCAATGTATAGATTAATTAACAAGGAAGTATTTTTTATTATCGAACTCGAACAAAATAATTTCTTGGAACAATTACAATTGTAACCATTGATTTATGTACATTCTGTATATTAGGTTAAATATGTATAAATATTTGATTAAAGTAGTATATAATAATTTTATCAAATATGCACTTAAATTAATATAAAATAATTTAACTAAATAATATATTAATTTAATTATATATTTTTATATACATTTAATTGATATAAAAAATATATGTAAATGATAAGTGGACATAAATTATTTTTAAATTTCTTGTAAAGGACATTGGCTTCAGAGAAAAAAAAATACTAATACCGAGAGAAAATAATGGCAAATGTTTAATGTCTAAATTAGCATCTAGGGTATGAACAAAAAAATTAGCATCTAGGGTATGTAGTCTCACCGAAAAGGGTCCTAAAATTAAAAAAAAATGATTTGTAACTAACTTTATTTGGCCAATTTTTATTAAATAATGATATTTAAAATTTTCTATTAAATTTAATTTAAAATTTGTATATTTTTATTATTATTTAATAGAAATAGAGAAAAATTGACCAAATAAGATTGGCTATAAATAATTCTTCAAAATTAAAGGTGATTTGAGTAGTGTGCCCCATATTAGAGGTGTAAGGACCTATGAGGGCGAAAGATGGGACCCACTTTTGCCATAATAGAAGGCAAAAGTAGCTCATTACCAAAAAAAAAAGGCCAAAAGTAGCAACTACATGGGACCCAAAGACCAGTCCGAAATCCTAGGATGTTGAAACGGAGGTCCTCTTATTTTGGGGCCCACAATTTTCGGTTTCGCGTTTTCCGTTCTACTTAATTTCAGCATGCATTGCCACCTAAACCCCTTTCTCTGCACCTCTGTTCTCTCTTTCCCTCTCACCCTAATACCCACCTTGCTGCCTCTAGAGATAGAGAGGCAGAGAAGATTCCTTTACCAGAAAGAAAGGGCCCCACTATCCATCTCTGGATTTTCCGGGGACCCTCCACCTTCATTTCATCAACAACCACCCCTTCGTCGTTCTTTTCTTCATTTCAATTTGAATTCCTCTTTTACCTTCTCAGGGTCCGGGTGGACCCACTCTCCTCCCATTTTATTCAAGTATGTAATGCAACTCTCCTTATTCACTTCCTCAAGTTTTCATTTTTTTCAATTCCTGCATTCATCAATAGGGTTTCCCTCGTTCTACATTGGTGCATTTAATTTGTTTGTCTTCTGATATGTGAGCACCCCTTTTAATTAGCTCTTCGTTGATGACTACTTGTTGATAAAAATAAAATCTTTTCATCTGAAAATATAAATTTTTGTATACCCCATTTTTTTTATATATATCTCATTCTATGTTATTAGTCAAGTTCAATTAATCAAGTTTACTCATTTTTTTCCCGTGGGATAACAACAAGAAACTGGTATTGGATTCCCATGATTTCCCATATTTTAAAATGAAGTTTTTTTCACCGCTAGTGGTTTACAGACACGGCAACTGAAGAAATACATTTTCCATCACATGTATCCAACTGTTGTCTGTCCTTTTTTGAAGTGTCAAATTTGTCTCTTTTTGTTTTGGACTCTACCATTCATCATTTCGTTCTCATTTCCTCTTTTCTTCTTATTTATATGCATAATGCTGATTGCTAGTAGATTTCATCAGCAGAAGAAGTTCTTCTCATTGCATCATATTCTTCAGATGCAACCAGTTTTTTGAAATTGTGTCTTGATAATTTGATATAGCTAACCTCTGCATAATTTCCTCCATCAGCTATGGGGAACATGGGAACCCCATTTAAGGGAATAATTCAAGATGTCAAAGGAAGAGCTAAATGCTACAAAGAAGATTGGGCTTGCGCAATCTGTTCTGGCATCCGGTAATTCTTGTCTATCTCAAGCAACACATTACATACTAGGATTTTGTGGTTTCCCTAAGCCCATTTGAATTCATTTTGTTAGAGGGTTTAAAATACATTGGAGCCCAAATATACTGTTCGGATAAAGTAATTTAGATGGTGTGTGTTTATCAGCAAAAGTCTGATTCTTGCTTCTTTGATCAATGGCAGCATATTGGCTCCAACATTCTACATATTCTTTGCTTCTGCTCTCCCAGTGATTGCTTTTGGAGAGCAACTTAGCAGGGATACAGGTGAACATATATTACCAACAACCTCAAATCTTTGAGATACTAATAGTTATTTAAGGTTTTTGGAATCCTGGATAACATGTTTGTTGCTCTATTTACATAACCTGTGTGCACAGATGGAAGCTTGAGCACAGTGGAAACATTGGCATCTACTGCTATTTGTGGAATTATCCACTCAATACTCGGTGGCCAACCTTTGTTGATTTTAGGTGTTGCTGAACCCACTGTGATTATGTACACTTATCTGTACATTTTCTGCAAGAATACACCAGAACTCGGTGCTGGGCTCTTTCTGGCTTGGGCTGGCTGGTACAGCATTTTACGTTCTAATCCTGTTTCTGGTTCTTCCATTACCTGAATCCTAGTACGTATTTAAGTCTAACTTTTATGTTCATTTTTGCTGCAGGGTTTGTGTTTGGTCAGCCCTCATGTTGATTCTGCTTGCGATTTTTAATGCTTGCAATATAATCAGTAGGTTTACAAGAATTGCAGAGGAGTTATTTGGCATGCTAATAACTGTTCTTTTCTTTCAAGAAGCTATAAAGGTGTTGCTTTCTCTTCCTATCAAAAGTAGATTGTAAATTTGGCACTGCAGGAACGAACCTGACAACTGTTTGAACTGCAGGGAATAATGGGCGAGTTCAGTACAATTAAGTCTGAAGATCCTTCCTCAGAGGAATTTCAGTTCCAATGGCGGTATACAAATGGACTACTCGCAATCATTTTCTCTTTCGGAGTACTTATAACTGCCCGTAAAAGCAGAAGAGCAAGAACATGGCTATATGGAACAGGTAAATGATTACAAACATCTACCAGGTTAGAGACCTTTTAACAAAATGCCAGAAATCTTAACTTTTTATTATTCTTATCATTCAATGCAGGGTGGCTACGAGGTATGATTGCAGATTATGGTGTTCCAATTATGGTAGTGTTATGGACTGCACTATCTTATGGTGTACCAGGCAAAGTTCCGGAAGGCGTCCCCAGAAGGCTGTTTTGTCCACTCCCCTGGGAACCTGCTTCTCTCTATCACTGGACAGTTGTGAAGGTATTTTTTTATAACATTAGTATAATTTCAAAACAGAATTACATCCTTAGTTGGCTTAGGATGCATAGTGAATTTCACTGTTTTTTTATGCTTCTGTTGAAGAACATTGTGAACTGCTAAAAGCGATTACTTTTAATTTGGGCAAGTCCGAATGGAAAATATCCATCTAACAGTTACTACAAACTGCAGGATATGGGGAAGGTACCTGTGGTGTACATATTTGCGGCAATTATTCCAGCTCTGATGGTAGCGGGTTTATACTTTTTCGATCACAGTGTAGCTTCAAAGATGGCGCAACAGAAAGAATTTAACCTTCAAAAGCCAACTGCCTACCACTATGATATTCTCCTGCTTGGAATAATGGTATGATATTTTGTCTTTAACATCCTACTTCCTAGAACCTGGCTTTATGTATTTTCTTGTTGACGAAATTGCCTGACATGTCTTATTGTTCTTTAGACTTTGATTTGCGGTCTCCTTGGTCTTCCTCCTTCAAATGGAGTCCTTCCGCAGTCCCCCATGCATACAAAGAGTTTGGCAGTTCTTAGGAGGCAGGTATGTATCGTCTTTTGCGTAAAGTCTCTTGGTTCTTACTTCTTGTACATAAACTCAACCTAGATTCTCATATCACGTTGTCAATTTTGCAGTTGATCCGAAAGAGGGTGGTGAAGAGTGCCCAAGAATGCATTAAGCAACAAAGGACCAACTCTGAATTATATGGAAAGATGCAAGCTGTGATCATAGAAATGGATACGGACCCTACCGTAAGTATCGCTTCCTTCATTGCCGAGTATCTTTGTTTTTGCAGGCATGTTCAAGAGTAATACAATAGAATGTATATTTTGGATATGGTGCAGGTTAAAGAATTGGAGAATTTGAAGGAAGCTGTAATGAACACTGATAAAAAGGATGGTGCCAAGGAAAATTTTGATCCTGAGAAACACATAGACGCATATCTGCCAGTCCGGGTTAACGAGCAAAGAATGACCAACTTATTACAGTCCCTCCTTATTGGCGTATCGATCCTAGCCATAACTGTCATCAAAAGAATACCAACCTCAGTTCTTTGGGGATATTTCGCTTACATGGCGATTGATAGTCTCCCAGGGAACCAGTTCTGGGAAAGGATATTGCTCCTCTTCATCACCCCAAGCCGGCGTTACAAGTAAGTGGCCTTATTCAGGTTCCTTTTTCCAATGCATAATAATGGTTTTGGAATTGAGAGATTTATCATGAATATGCAGAACAAATAACATAAATTTGGTTAACAATTTCACTAGAAATTTTCAGTTGCTGTAAGAAGCTAATCATGCATTTTGTCATTATTGTTCCTGTCTTGTCTGTTTGAGCAGAATTTTGGAAGGTTCTCATGCTTCATTTGTGGAGACAGTACCATTCAAGACCATAGCTGCATTTACAGCATTACAGTTAGCATATTTTCTGTTCTGTTTCGGAGTGACATGGATACCAACAGGTGGAATATTGTTTCCACTGCCATTCTTTCTTCTCATAGTCATAAGAGAACACTTGCTTCCAAAGCTATTCGAGCCTAGCCATCTTCAGGAACTGGATGCTTCTGAATACGAGGAAATTGTTGGCGCTCCACATATGTCACTCAGGGTACGGTTCATTATTCGTTACTTTGTTATGACAAATAATGTGTTCTGTACTTTTGTTTGTATATTCCATGATTTCCAACTTAAGACCCGAAAATGTTTGATCAGGATAAGGAGGTGCGCGATTCTGATACTGACGGTGGCTCGGATGCTTACTATGATGCTGAGATATTGGATGAGATGACAACCAACAGAGGAGAGTTGAAACTTAGAACTGTAAGCAGTAGAAACCACAGCTTCAGCAGTAACAGCTTCAGCGAAGAAAAACACACTCAGGTAAATGGCTTTTAGAGTCCTTTAATGATTCAAGTTCAACTTACAAGTTGCAACAGATCTCTTGTATTTAGTATTTACTATGTTTGTCTCAATGACTTGGACAGGTTCACCCCCAAGATCATGTCTGAAAATGATGAAATCTCTCTCAGAACGCGCCTTATTTTAGGATGCAGAAAGTGTTGATATAATATTATGTTCCTCTCGAGAGGAAGCTCATGATTCTTTTGTAGTCATTTAAGGTTGAAGATGATCTTCTGTGGAACAAGAAAGAATTCAATTGGCGAATGGCGAGAAGTCATGCAAAAGGAAAGAGTAATGGACAAAATGTTCATTTGAATTTTGAAAGAGGCTTCAATATTATTAGGAAAACACTTTAAAAATGTTAGATCAGAGGTCAATTGCTTCCTTAGTTGGCTACAAAGTTGACAATAAAAATGAATGGGTTAGATTGGGTTGGAGGGGAAGAATGATATGTGAGGGAGAAAAAAAAAAAAATTGCCGAAGAGCAAGGAAATGAGAAAACTCAAAATTATTATAATTAATTTTGAAGTTAAAAGTATAGATAAGTTTCAGTAGTGCATTCTTCAAGTTTTGTTCACTCTTATATTCTTTTGAGTGGATACATTAGATTTTGTAAGAAAATTTTTGTCATGTCAACTGCAACTGCTTGAGTATCACGCATATATAATTATTTTGTTCATAACAAATTAACATAAGCGAAGTGTATTCTTATTCTATCAGCATTCAACACCACTGCATGAATGTAGTGAAATGGATCGGAATAGAATTTAGTTTATACCTTAATTCAAATTTTATGTGCTTAGACATTGATTTCCAAGTTTTACTTTGCCTGTAAAACAGTCATGCATGTGATTTTTTAGCCTTTAAATATCAGTTTTGCTATTTGTTGTAGCAATGGTTAATGATGCAAAAATGGAAAAAATTATTTAAAGAAAAAAAAGATTAAAATGCACTTACATTGCAATAAACTCTAAACTATTCAAAAGATAGCTGTCCACCCCATTTTGTCTAAAGGGAAAAAACTCCATCCAATTATTCTTTAACCATGGTTAACGAAACAATTGGTTTCGTGCACTTGAAGAAGGAAAAAGAACACCATCATGCCGTCAAACAAAGTTACATATGCGATATTTGTTTACTCCTCTTTGATTTTCGTTTGCTTCTTCTCTGCCATTTGGAAGATACAACTTACGATATCAAAGTCACTATTGCACGCACGCTACTACACATTAGCAACTGAGTGTGTCAGTCTCAAAATCTAGTTTTGCCTAATGTTTTATTTGTGTGTGATGGTGTCGAATTTTTTTTGTTCTAAGTGCTCTATTTTGTGGTAACGTTTATTTTTGTGTGACGGTGTCGAATTTTCTTTCTAAGTGCTCTGTTTTGCGGCATTGAAGTAATATGTAGAAGGTAAACACACGTGAACTTCAAACTAGTGAAGTTGTGATAATGACTTATGTAAAAGTATAAGAAACATTATATAGAACAATTATTTCCAATTTCAAGAAGCAATGAAAAAGATAATCGCACATATACTCTGTCAGTGTTAATTGCGTATAAAATTCGGGAAAAGAAAATTTGGGATTACAAATCCCTAGTTTGTGCCTTGGTTACTAGACAATGATCAAAAAAAAAAAAAAAGATAATCATGATTAGTTTCTTAACAGAATATTCTCTAAGATTGACACTGTTATATTATTTTAGAGTAAATTGCTATTTTTTGAATAGTTTGGAGTTTATTGCAATACTTATATACATTTTACCTTTTAAAAAATAAACATTATTTAATAAGATGTTGAAATAATTATTGTTTAGTTTGAAAAAAAATGGATGAGGACTAAGGTGTTAGTTTCTTTTTTTTTTTTATATATATATATAATAATAAAAGGAAAATGAGAAGAAAAAAAAACAAAAGAAAATGTGAAAGTATAAAATATCATTTTTTTCTTTAAATTATATTAGTGATAAAGGAGTGTGATGGAGATAAAAATCCCAACCCTGACAGGTTTAATTTCTGTTTTTTAAAGTTTTGTTGGGATCTAGTGCAAAATGAGGTGATGCAAATGTTGGGTGAGTTTCATTTTAATTATTCCATTCCTAAAGGCTTACTATCTTATTTTGTGGCTTTGCTTCCAAAAACAAAAAGTCCTTAGCAGTTGGATGATTATCGTCCTATTTTGTTATTAGGATGCCTTTATAAAATTTTCTCAAAGGTACTAGCTAATAGACGAAAGGCGTTTTGGATGAAGTAATTCATGAACTGCAGTTCGGTTTTGTTCCGGGACAAAATGTGTTTGATGGCGTGCTTATAGCTAATGAAGTAATTGACTTTGTCAATGAAACAAAAAAAAATGTTTTGTTTTCAAAGTAGATTATGAAAAGCCTATGATTATGTAGATTGGAGGTTCCTTGTGTATATGCTGAGAAAGTTTGGTTTCGGGAAAAAATGGGTACAATGGATGCAAGCATGTATATGTGGAGGTCATCTCTCAGTTCTGGTGAATCAGAGTCCGACAAAGGAGGTGCCGATTGGGAGAGGCTTAAAGCAAGGGGATCCGTTATCACCTTTCTTATTTTTGGTGGCTGCAGAGGGTTTGAGAGGTTTGACAAGGGGTGCGGTTGAGAAACGCTTGTTTAAAGATATTAAGTTGGAAAATGGTCTCGAAATTTCCATGCTTCAATTTGCAGATGACACTTGGTGCTTTGAGTTGATGTTTGGTCTAAAAGCTCTTTTATGGGTTTTAATATTGACAATATTTTTTTTTCAGTGGCAGCATCTTTTTTAAATTGTAAAGTGGGTTCCACTTCTTTTCGTTATTGTATGTTTGAGTTTTAATAAAGTACTTATTGATTTAGATTCCTAATTTAGAAAAATAAATAAATGATACATATTTTTTTATACAAATAAATAAATGATACATATATCATAATATAACTCATTTTTATTAATTCAAAGAATAAAGTAATTATTGATAAAAAATTATTTCATTCATTAGTATTTAGTAATTAAGAATTATGTTATTAAAGCAAATATTTTTAAAAAATGTGCTAAGTAATGCTCAAAAATAATAAAGTATAAGCTAAAATAAAAAATATATAAGGGTACATAATATAAGGACAGATTAGGACAACACGAAGGCAACTACAAACCTAAGTCTCGGACCAACAAGCAAAACCCAACCCTAAAACATAAAATGTGCAGCGTTAAACTCGACCCAAATAACTCGATATAGAATTGACCCGAGGAACGAAACTGAATTATGATCACCCTTGCTACAAGGCCCTTTTCCTCCGCTTTCTTTTTAACACTATAAAAATATTTAATTAAGATTCTACATTTATGGATATTGGATACTTAACATATTGTTATTCTCTATTGAAGCCTTAAAATTGACAAAAGAATGACAAATAATTTACATTTTTATTGTGCTTTCACTTTCCACTATAGGCTAATCATAAATCAACCGAAAAGGAGGAAATAATTTTGTCATCTACAAGTTACAAACATATTTCCTAGAGACATTGAGATCTCCATTTGCTCTTTCTCTATTTTCTTTTCATCTCATATTAAATGATTGAGATCTTGTCTATTTCCTAGAAAATTGAGAGGATCCATTACCCCAAGAAGGGAAAAATTGTGGGAAGAGATTGCACAACAATTAAAAATGAGGTTTTGGGAATCAATTCTAATTTTCTTCAATCCCGTGTAAGAATAAGATGATCACCATCTCTAATAAGATCTATATCATCAATTTCAGCTCCATCAGTGGTCAAAATTTTGGTGGCAGAGAAATTAAACTTTTTGGCACCAATATCAAGCAGTTCCTGAAGTGTTTTGGGCAGAAAAACTAGCTTCTTACGTTGTTGTTCACCATTATTTTCGCAACAAATTAGTGTCACTCTTGCTGCTAATCCATTCACTTGTCCCAAACTAGTATTGTTTAATTCAGATTCCTCCCCATCACTTTCATCTGCAAATAGTTAAATCAAAACATAATTAATCACGTCCAATAATTAATCGCATTACATGTTTTTTTTAATATGCGTAATTGTCTTAAAAAGATGCTTACCACGGTGCGCTGCAGACATGATACCAATAATGGAATTATGAAAATTGCTGGCGGTTCTCCTGCGACGATGCTTTACACTAGCGACACGTGTCAAGTCTTTGAATATTGGCATATTTGGTTCACTTTGAAACTTTCCACCACCAGTAAGAGTTTTACAAGAAGCCATCAATGGGGGCAAAACACAAGTTGATTTTCTTCTTCTGCTCTCTGCTCCTCCTTCATCATTATTATTCTGCAGCAATATATTTTTAATCTCTTCATGCCCTTGATTATCTGCCAATGCCCAAGCACTCCATCCATTACCATCTGGCAGATCAATGTCTGATCCTTGCTCCACAAGGAACTTCACTATTTCAATGTTTCCTTCACATACTGCAGAATGAAGAGCAGTGGTTCCATTTCTTTTTGCTTTTGTTACATCCACACCATGATTAATAAGTTCTTTCAGTAATTCTAGGTTGTTTTGTTCAACAGCACTGCATGCTAAGTGTCCTGCATCTGCTGATGATAATTCTGCTCCATTGTCTATTAGCAATTTTGTCACTAATTCATGTTTTCCCATCATTGCTTCCCATACTGGAATGTTTCCATCCAAATCTGTGTTTCATGTATGTGTAAGTAAAAGTGATTATAGATCCATACTAATGGGTCAGTTATTTAAACCTAAAAAATGAGTGATTTCGCACACAAGTAAGTAAGTAGGAAAGTGATGATTTTTTTAATTGATTTTTATGAAAATTAAAAGCTATTTATATTTGATTACAGTAATTCTTCTTTCTGTCCATATATTATGTTGTTTAAGATTTATATGTAAAGGTAACAAAAACAATAATTATATCATTTTTTCACCTTTTAGAAAAAATTACCTTTATTAATTCCTTCAAAATACAATAGGTCAATAAGTGAGAGTATAACTAAAAAAAAAAAAGTCTAAAATCACATAACATATGAACAGGAAGGAGTAATAAGCACTTTTTTAATTTTCTAGTTAATTATTCTGGGAAGAAGCTTAGAGTAAAATAGAATCTGATTATTTACTACTTCTAACATGCGAAAAAATTACAAAAATACTATTTTTTATTAAAATAAATAATAAGTACAAACAAACAAAATGGCCCTTCATTTAATTGTGAAAAACTAAATATATATATGGTGGGAATTTACTTGCTCTAAGAGTAAGTCTTGGGCACTTAATATCTCTTCATTCACATTGAATTTCACTAATCTAATTGTTGAATTACATGATGCTATCATGATAATTGTATATATTAAATTTTAGAAAAAACAACATCTCTGGGTATGCCATCTTGTATGCGAGATTTACTTATGTTTTAAAAACCGTTTTATTCCTTAATATAAAGTAGATTGGTGAAATATCAACAAGTGTGAAATTTTGTATAATTGATCTATTCATTAAGAACTTTATATTCTACGGTTGGATTGAATATTCAATCCGGCTGAAAGAGATATTATATATATATATATATATATATATATATATATATGGGACTTATATTGTTTGAATAATAGTACCTTTGCTATTGGGGTCAGCACCATATTCTAGAAGCAAAGTCACACAATATGCATTCCCCTTGGAAGCTGCAATATGCTGTTACATGAGAGAGTGAAGTTGTAACATTCTATGTTCTGTGTTGGTTTAATTTGAGGAAATTAATAAGAAAAGATTGTATGTACAAACCAGTGCTGTCCTTCCATTCTTGTCTGCTTCATTTGGATCAGAACCCTTCTTCAGCAAACGATGTAACAATAAATCATCATTTCTGTTTGCTGCAAAACATGTGCTGATAGGCATATCCATTCTTCCTCTAGCCAGCATCGCCTCTGTTTCTGCCAAAATAATATCCATCTCTGGATGCTTTGACTCTCTCAAGTGCTGCAAAAGAGTGTATCACATGTCCCTAATTAAAAATATTAGTTACTTTCCTTTAATATTCTTATTTTCATCTAAAATCTAGAATTGAATTTCATTTTATAAAATGTCGTTTATGAGATTTATAAGTGTATATATGATACAGAAAGCTTATAATATTACACATAAGTTTCTCAAAGACTAGAAAGTAAAAACTTTTTATTGGACAAATATTTTACAATTTACATACATACCTGGAGAAAATTGCTGACAATTATTGTCCCATCTCCAACATTTGAATGAACAAGAGTCAAGAATGTAGTACGGCTCAAGCGCAGAATTTGGCTTAATCCTTTTGTTCTAACTGTAAACTGTTGTGGCCTATAACATAAAACTCCAATTTCTCCAACAACATCTCCTGATTGTGCCTCACCAACAACCTGCAATTTTTCCAAATTAATCACATGTTTAATTCCTTAATTAGTCATATATAGAAATAAGTCACTCATTTCATGTAATCAAAATGATAGTATTAATGTGAATAAATTGAACTTGCCTGTTCTTTTCCATTCTTTTGTATGATAAGTTCCTATTAGTCAAAATAAAACAACACTTCAGTTTGTATTTTTTTTTTCTCAATAGATTTGGAGAAAAAACATTTGAGAATTCCTTACTGCAGCACCATTGACAAAGATATAGAAATCTGTTGGCGCTTCATTCTGCAAAATAATATCTTCCTTTGGAGGGAAATACTCTGCCTTCATCTCTGATACCTTGAAATTTCAAGAAGTGCTTATAGCCTATAGGAATATATGTTATGGTGAATAATGTGGTATTGAGTTTATGATTATGAAATAATATTGTTACCAATTGAAAAAGCAGATCAGGTGAGACTCCGTGAAACAAGTAAACTCTGTCAACAAGTGGATAGAAGAGGTAGCGTAAGATGCCAGATCGAATCGCGTTTGGAAGAGATTCAATTATGTCTTGTTGTTGAAGTCCTTCTGAATCTGTTCTGTATTTCATGCACAAATGACCAAGCATCTGTTCTTCCAACCGCCTCGGTAACCGATTTCTCTGTGCAAATCCTATGGCAGCTTGCACTGTGTCTCTCTGAATTTGAAAACCAAAAAAAAAAAAAAAGCATAAGGAAATCTTCAAAGGACGAAACTTAGGTGCTTTTTTAAGTGTTATTAGTGCTGTTCTCTAATCAAAATTAGTTTCATCTTATCTTAGTTATTGTGTCGTCTCTTAGTAGTGGCCTTTATCATGAATCTTCAATTTTAATTAAGCACAAAAAGCACCTAAGGAAATGCATGTCCATCTTCAAAAACCAAGATTGAAGGTTTATTGAATTGTACTTTACTTGTACTCACATATTGCATAGTTCTGCTTGTGCCATGAACAACCAAGTTTGTCATGTTTCCAATGAGATATGCTGTTAATCCTAGATTAAAGAGCATGAAGAATATGTCAAATATCATCTCTCTTGTATTCACAGGATGCAAATCACCATAACCAACCGTTGTTAGAGTCGTTATGGACCAGTACACTGAGCTCACGTAAAAACCCCAAATATTCTGTTCATCGATGTCAGAAACAAGCATAAGCCATGTTGTTTTCTTCTCATGATTCTCAGTAAGAAAATAGAAAAAGCAAGCAGAAAAATGCACTGAGAATAGAGTAACCTACAATCACAAGAATTAACAATTGTTTCAGTAAGTTTTGCATAAACTCTTGCAAACAAACACGAGACGATCCAAACGATTAATAAATTGAGCAAATACTCACACATATAAGCTTTACACATCTTATCGCGAAGTAGCTATAATTCCTGTCCTTTTCTAATCTGTGAAAACAACAGAGTAGCCTAATCAGTTCCAAATTGTTTTACATACAAACACAGAGATATTAGAATCAGAAGTAATAATTTATGGCTTCCTCTCAAGTGGCTTGGTTTACGTGTATTTTCACCTCTCATTTTTTAACTACCTGGCAAACATGGCGCTAACTCTGCGAAGACGCCAAAGGCGAAGCATGTTGAAGTAGCCATAAGTCTTAAGAGGGCGCGGCAATATGCTGCGCGCGAGTTCAGATGGGACGATAGAGATGACGTCGAAAGCCATCCATGTTTTTGCATATCTGCAAGCAATTAACTTGGGTTCGTCCACGAGCAGATACGTAGCCTTATCTAGATAAGCGACAAAAAAGGTGAGAAAAATGTCGATGGCGAAAAGAGCATTCACCACATTGTCAGCTATGGAAAGAGGATCCTCTGGTTCGTTCATGAATCCGAATTCAAAAGGACACACCCATGCAGTGTAAAACACTAAAAGCACTAGAAATGTCTGCCACAATCTGTATTGAAAAAAGTAATTATTACGAATATAGCACATCATTGCATAGAGATAAAAGGCGTAGTTAGTTAAAGAGACAAATGTATGTACCTATAACGAGAGTTATGGGGGGAAATAATGAAAGACCGGAGTTTTGGTTTCCGGTTGGCTGCAGTGGCGCCGAGAGAAGGAAGCGGAATGCCGGTGAGGCTGTATTGGCTGCCGTCGTCCCTTGACATTTGATCCATCTCTAAATGTTCTCTGTGTTTCTTGTCATCTATATCTCCGTCATGGTTGCCGAACAACCGTGCAAACCTCTTCTTTGCACGGTACGCCATTTTTAATTTTGTTACTTTTTTAGAGGAAACAAAACTTATTTTACATTATAATTGTCATTGCGTTGAGATAATGGCATTAGTTACAATCACAACGCGATGATAGCAAAACTCTAATATTATTATAGCCGCGTCAAATGCAGGCTGCAAATTAAAACCACGATGACGATGGTGGTCGGGTTAAGGAGGGCACAGGGAACCGGCGATGGGTTACACCTTGGTAAAGCCATGTTAGTTCCCTGTGGCGTTTGATTGAACAAAATTAAAACCCAAGAAAATGAACAAGTTGTTGAATGATGTATATCTAACTATAAACTCGAAAATTAGTTACTTATCTATATATAACTTGGCCACATCTATGTATCACTTTCTATCTGCGATTACGTCATCTCAGCCGTGCATCCGTGCTGGTATTACTATTTTATGAAAACTTTTTTTTTCGCTTTGCATGATATTTATAATCTTTTCCTTAAATTTATTTAATCATAATAACACATCACGTTTTTTTTATGATATTATATAACAACCAAATCCAAAGAAAAACACACGTTCCTTCTATAAAATCTATTTGAATTTGAGAAACATATTAAAAAAATGATCAAAATTACACTTATGAAAATATAAAATACATTTTTCTTTTATACTTTTAATATTTTGTAAAACAACATTTTTTTTATGAAAAAATATATTAATTAGTGATTGAATCTAAATACCCACACACATATTTACATGTGCTCATCAACTGAGCTATATCTTGCTTGTCTAAAAGCCCACACTCTCGTTCTACTATGAAGCAGATTTTCAATAAGATGGTAATCTAAAAGACATATTCAATGGACTAGTTTCATAGTTCAAATATTATAGTAAATAAATTTCGAGGCTCTTTCTTCTCTGATTTGGGTTGCGATTGATTGTTACCATTTATTTTGTATTCCAAGTTATTTGAGTTAAGATGTTTTGAACTTTGTCTAACCTACCAAAGTCTAGATATTATACTTTTTCCCAGCTCCAAAAAAAACTCGATGACTTTGAGCTAGTTGGTGAGTATGTTATATGTTGTTGTTCATAGACCTAAAAAGTTACTTAAATTTACTTAAATTGAATGAAAGTTACTCAAACAGTAATTTTCTTTATTAAGATTTCATGTTATATACTTCCAATTAAGTTTATTGATCAACAAAACTATATATTTTCAGTCAATTTATGTTTACTATTCAAAAGGTGAATGACCTTAATTAACCTTTCTTCACATATAATTATAAAAAGATTCAAATGCTTGCAAAATTAACGATAAATCTTCGTAAACCGTTTGAAAAAAAAAACATTGGTTATTGTTTCTCTTGAATTAGTTGTTAGATGACTCTTATTACCGATGTTGGCTAGAGAATACAAATCCTTGCAAACCAATTGGTACTTAATCTACCCATCACTCACTTTCTTAGGAATTGATTATACCCATTTTTTTTTCAACTGTTCTAATGTGAGAATAGCTTTATAAAACTAAACTAAAACACCTAAATTTAAGAGGATGATATTAGTACCATCTTTATTGGAAGTGACACCGTCTTTTTTATAGGTCAGAATCATAAATTTATATATTAAAAAGGAAAAAGGATTGCGACACTCCCAATAAGAATGGTGCTAATCTCATCCACCCTAAATTTAACCTTCTTTTTTTCTTGGGTCATGAGAGGAAGCTGGCATAGCAGCAACTACAAGAAACCCAAACACGTATTCCTAGCAAATACACAATGGAACCCAAAGATAAGTCAGGCCGAGCCCGTATCTCATAATCGGGTGAAAGTTAAAACTAGGTAAGCGGAACAATTCGGCCCAAATATTTGAAAATTCTAGAACGTTGAGGGGTGGTGGATGGTCTAATGGGTGGGCCGAACCCAGTTTAAGATTGTGATATGATCCAACGGTGCAGAACGCTGCGTGAAGCTAACGCTGCGTGAGGCTAACGCTGAAGAAGGGTTTTCAATCCCTTCCCTTATATATAAACCCTTGTTTCTCTCCAGTATCACTCGTTCTTCTTCTCTTCGCATCGTTACTCGCCCCCAAAACAATCAGTATCAAATGGTATGTTTCCTTGTTTCACACTTGATTTTCCTGTTTTCGTTTTCTTGTGTCAGTCGATTTACGTATTTTCTCCTTTGCGGCATAGGCATTGCCCAATCAGCAAACGGTTGATTACCCTAGTTTCAAGCTCGTAATCGTCGGCGATGGTGGCACAGGTCAGTTTTACTTCTTCTTTTCTTTCAATAAATTGTTTCGTGCTTCCGAGGTTATTATTCTGTGTCGCGATCTAGGTTAAATCCTGATCGGTGTGGTTAGGACTTAGTATCAACGGTTTTGCTCATACCATTAGTATAAGATCTTTACTGTATTCAACATTTGCAGGAAAGACAACGTTTGTGAAAAGACATCTCACTGGAGAATTCGAGAAGAAATACGAACGTAAGACTTGTTTGTAATTGAGGATTATGCGCATGATTTTGTTCGTCCTAGTGCATGTTTAACTGATTTGTCATTTCATTTGGTCTGAAACAGCAACCATTGGTGTCGAAGTCCACCCACTGGACTTCTTCACTAACTGTGGCAAAATTCGCTTCTACTGCTGGGATACTGCTGGACAAGAAAAGTTTGGTGGCCTTAGAGATGGATATTAGTAAGTGATTGATATGAGATTGCTCAATTTACTATTATATCAAATACGTCGTGACCAACTATTATTAATGAATTATTAGTAACTTAATTAAATGTCCTTTATGAGTCTGTTGTTTTAATATTTATTTTCCCTTAACATGCTTGATCATCTTTTCCTAATGATGAAAATTTACAGATTTTTAGATTGTCATTGGAAATTGGAATCTGATTTCGTGGTTTTTCTATTTGCATGTTGTGAGCTTTCAATATGCATTTTTTGGTCTTGCATGAATTACTGGTTTGGTGGTCATCAGTCATTTGATTCTGTTTTGAAAGCTATGTTAATATTATGGTGACTTGAAACATGAGATTTTTAAATTATTCTTCATATTCCGCTGACATTGCACTTGTTTTACAATGGAGACCTCATCTGTATGAGTGTTAAGTGTTATATCTGTCAACTATTATAAGTGTTTGGTTCCCGGGGTTTAACAACATTATAGTTGATCTTGTCGTTTTCTTGTTGATATTTTCTTTTCTGGTACCTAGTGTGTAATCAGAATTTAAGATCTTCAATGAAATATTTAATAGTGTAAGCTTTTTATCCGGCCATGTTGCAGATTCTTGTTGCTTTCTTTTAGCGTCTGTTTTAATTGCTATATCGTGCTTTTAACATTGTGTCTTGTATTGCAGTATCCATGGCCAATGTGCCATTATCATGTTTGATGTTACTGCTCGGTTAACATACAAAAATGTTCCCACCTGGCATCGTGATCTTTGCCGGTTTGTAACTCAAGTCCTTGAAGCCTTTTTATAGCTCATGCTTTTATCTGATTACTAAGCACCAATCTGGTTTATATAGCAGCATCATTGACCCTTTTTCTTCATTGATTTTTTAGGGTCTGTGAGAATATTCCAATTGTTCTTTGCGGTAACAAGGTTGATGTGAAGAACAGGCAAGTGAAGGCAAAGCAAGTTACTTTCCACCGGAAGAAAAATTTGCAGTACTATGAGATATCAGCCAAGAGTAATTACAACTTTGAGAAGCCTTTCCTGT
Organism: Cyamopsis tetragonoloba; assembly: GCA_037177725.1. Classification (NCBI taxonomy): domain Eukaryota; kingdom Viridiplantae; phylum Streptophyta; class Magnoliopsida; order Fabales; family Fabaceae; genus Cyamopsis; species Cyamopsis tetragonoloba. Next base: position 81,214,418 of record CM074119.1, read on the forward strand.
ACCTTGCCCGGAAACTTGCAGGGTAGGTAAAAGTAGATCACGCCAAATTTTGAAGACTGTTTTACTGATATTATGGTACTCTCAATTTTGCAGTGATCCTAACTTGCACTTTGTAGAATCTCCTGCTTTGGCTCCACCAGAGGTTCAAATCGATTTAGCTGCCCAACAACAGTAAGCTATTGACCTCGCTGAATTAGTTTTCTCCCTGACTTTGTCTGATTTATGGGAATGATAAAAACAGGAAGATATAGAATTTTAAGCTGCATTTTAAATTTGAAGAGAAAAAAGAATCTAATACTGTTTTGTCACAGTGAAGCTGGAGATAGGGTTTTGAAGCAAAGTATTATTTTTAGATTCTTTTAAGGAAGTCAACAAAAATCATTAGTCGTTTTATAGCAATATTGGAATATTGTTCTTCAATTGGAATATTTGGTGGGTTTTGCAGGCATGAGGCTGAGCTTGCTGCAGCTGCTAGTCAGCCCCTCCCTGACGACGATGATGATACATTTGAGTAGGCTTGCGCGTCTGTTGATCCTCTTTCTGGTTGGCTGGTGTTTGTGTATGGCTGTATGCTACAATTTGTTTTCTGTGGGTTGTATTATTGACATTTTTGGATGTGTGGATTTTGAGGATCTGAATTCAGTCAGTCACTAAAGAGATATTTTGTTTAAATTGAAAATCTCGTCATGGGCATTATATGGCTTACTTCCCTACAAGAAACTTTTTTCCTTTTATCCTTTTATTTGAACAAATAATTATAAAATTATTTAATAGAAGTGAGTTATGTGGTGGACCATATCTTTAGAATTCACTGCAGTGGTTTAATCTCAGGCCTTTCGTTGGACTTTATTTTGTTCTTCTCTTGAAATATTGCGCCGTAAACGTCTTCTGCCTGCTAGCGTTTTATCAGCTTTTTCTTTGATGCATGTAGGACTGATGTATACAAGTATCATTATCAACATATCAGTCTGGTAGGTTTGGTTAAGGCTCCATGAGTTGAATTTATCTTAATTTTCTTAATAGTACAGAATTGCGCAGTGCCCGAGTAAATAACTAAAAAACTTTTTGAGAAATAGCATTTTGTTTTATATCGAAATCACAAGTAACAAATAATACAAATATCCTGCGTGTCGGATTTGCAAATTGGTATTACAGCTATTTGCTAATTTGGAGTAATATTTGCATCGATGAAAAGTTGAAAAACTTCACGGCTTCACATAACAATTTCTCTGGCCGGACTTACTCAACAATTTCTCTGGCCGGATTCCAGAGAGTTTGAAGAATTGCACCAGCCTAACAAGAGTTAGGCTTGATCAAAATCAACTAAATGGGGATATAACAAATCCTTTTGGTGTACTATCAAATTTGGACTATATTGTTTTGAGTGAGAATTGTTTTTATAGACAACTTTCACCTAATTGGAAAATATGCAATTTTTACCCAAAAAAATTGAAAAATATGCAATAAACTCAAATCCCTCAAGATCTCTAACAATAATTTATCAGGTGGCATACCTCTAGAGTTAAAAAGCAATTTACATGTATTTGACTTATCTTCCAATCATCTTTATGGGAAAATTCAGGCTCTAGGAAACTTGACTTCCTTTAACAATAATCTTGTAGGAAATACCATTGAAATAGCATCTTTGTAGGAACTAGATACTTTGGAGTTTGAAAAAAAATAATTTAGGTAGCTTTATCACCAAACAACTTGGCAGATTGCTTAGGTTGTCCTTCTTGAATTTAAGCCAAAATAAATTTAAAGGAAATATTCCTATTGAGTTTGGCAATTTAAATGTTCATTGAAGCCTTGATCTTAGTTTGAATTTTTTTATTTTTATTTTTTGTGTGGAACAACACCAGCAATACTTGGATAGCTAAAATATTTAGAGACATTAAATCTCTCCCACAATAATCTTTTAGGTGTCATTCCTTCATGAGATGTTATCTTTGATATTTATTAATATATCCTACAACCAATTAGAAGGTCCTCTACTAAGTGTGTGTTTGGTTTAGTGGTGATATAATTGATTTTGAATGAACGTAATTTTATAGAATTGATTTGGTCTAAAATTGATTTTGAAGCAAAGTGATTTATGTTTGGTGATTTTTTTCTTAAAAGTAAGTTTAGAGTAAAAATACAGTGTAAAATTTTCAGCTCAACGTGAAAGCAAGTCTCACCTTGCTTTAGCCAAAATCAATTTTGATTTTTTCCTAACTCAAAACCAAACAACTAAAATTGATTTTGCAGAGCCAAAATCGATTTTGATTGATAAATCAGCTGTTTGTTTTTGCGTTGAGAAAAAGTTAAAATTGATTTTGAGCTGCCAAAATTGATTTTGGCTGAAGCTTGCTTTCACGTTGAGTTAGAAAATTTACACTGTATTTTTAGTCTAAACTTGATTTTGAGAAAAAAATCTCCAAACATAAATCACGTTACTTTAAAATCAATTTTATACGAAATCAATTTTATAAAATCACGTTAATTCAAAATCAATTCTACCAACGCTAAACCAAACACACACTAATTTGTCAACTAAAATTGATTTTGAGCCAAAATCAATTTTACTCCAACTCAATATTTTTCCAAACACACATAAAAATTTCAGCTTTTAACAATGTTACGTTTGAAATATTAAAAAATAATAAAAGGTTGTATGGTAATATCTCTAGCTTGTTAGAGCCTTGCCCAACATCAAGTGACAATTTTCATAGTCAAAATACCAATAATGTCATATTGGTGGTGTCACCCCTCATTTCGGGCATTCTTATATTAACATCATTTGCTTTTGGTGTTTCATATCATCTTTGCCAAACTTCAAAGACAAAGGAATGTCAATCTCATGCTCAAAACTTGTTTGCAATATGGAGTTTTGAAAGTAAATTAGTGTATGAGAATATTATTGAAGTCACAGACGAGCTTGACAGAAAATATGTCATAGGTCAAGTTGTTGCCGTAAAGAAAGTAGGTATAGTAATAGAAACCAAACCCCCGGGTATCCGACCAATCCCGTCCCAACGTTGATAGGGAATCCACGCTTTGATTAGATTTTTTATGGGTTTGAGTTTTTCATACCCCTGCTTTTTGCGAAATAGAGGCGGGTTTGGGGTTCTAAATCCACCTTGCCCTTGTCCCCGAACACGTCCCAAGTCCCAAACATATAATTTTATATATTTACACCTATTTACATAATTATATACACATAATAGTATCATTATTAGCAATACTAATGATAATAAAATTAGAATTTTACTCTATCTCTAATAGTTTTCACATATAATGTGAATTAAATAGTTTAATTTAATTTTTACAAAATATTTTAAATATTTAATTTGTGTAAAAATATAGTAATAAATTATTCTTTGAAAAAATAATATGAACATTAGTTTCTCGTGTGTTCTCCGGAGGTTCCCTATCCCCAACAAGGATGGGGATGGGTTTGAATTTTTCATTTCCACCTTATTTTTTCTCAAACTCGACCTCGTCCAATTGCCAACCCTAAAAGAAACTTTATCTAATAGCAAATCGAGAAATGACTGATCTAAAAGCTTTCACAAGTGAGATAAAAACTTTGACATCTTCACATGGTAAATTTTTATGGATTTTGTTCTCACTAGCGGTTCTCATTTTTGGTATATGAGTTCTTGGAGACAGTAGCCTAGACAAGATTTTAAAATATGATGAACAAACAATTGCATTTGATTGGAATAAGAGGATGGATGTGATTAAAGGTGTGGCAAATGCTTTGTGCTATATGAACCATGATTGCTTGCCTCCTATCATTCATTGAGATATATCAAGCAGGAATGTTCTTTTGGATTTGGAAGATCTCATGTCTCTGACTTTGGAGTAGGTAAGCTTCTAAATCCTAATTCAAGTAATTGGACTTTATTTGTGGGCACCTTTGGATATGCTATTTCAGATTAGTTCCTTGTCTTCATACTAAATTATGATGTAATGTTTTATTAGTAAAATTATATTCTGTACTTGATAGGTGTTTTATTATGTTACAGAACTTGCTTACGCTATGAAAGTAAATGAGAAATGTAATGTGTATAGTTGTAGGTATTAACATTGGAAATACTTTTTGGAAAACACCCTTGAGATGTTTAATTTTTATTTTTTTTGAGATGGAATATCACATATTTGACAGCTTATACCATGCCATTGATTGAAAAGTTAGACCAACGTCTCCTTTGTCCTATGAATCCTATTTATAACAAGGTTGTATTAATTGCATGGATAGCAATTGCTTGCTTAAATGAAAACCCACACTTTCGTCCTACTATGAAACAGATTTCACATTATCACATATATAGTTCAAATATTGCACTAAATAAATTTTAGCACTCGTTCTTCTTTGGTTTGTGTTGCTATTGATTGTTATCATTTATTTTGTATATCAAGTTATTTGAATTCGGTTGTTTTGAACTTTGTCTAACCTACCAAAGTTTAGTTAATATGTTTTTTTGCAAGCCACAAAAATATAAAAATAAAAAGATTGACGACTTTGAACTCGTTGGTGCGTATGTTACATTCATAAGCCTAAAAGTTACTAAAATTGAATGAAAGCCACTCAAACAATCATTTTCTTTACTAAATTTTCATGTTATCTGCATCTATTTTAGTTTCTCCATCAATAAAACTATATTGTCGGTCAATTTACTGTTAAAAAGGTGAATAACCTTAATTAATCTTTCTTCACCTATCATTATACAATGATTCAAATCTTTGCAATATTAAAAATAGGTCCTCACAAACCGTTTGAAAAAACAAACATTTATTAATTATTGTCTCTCATGTGTTAGTCGTTTGATGACTCTTATTGCCAATCTTAGGCCAGAGGATACAAATCCTTGCAAACCAATTCAAACTTAATTTACCCATCACTCACTTTCTTAAGAATAAATTATACCCATAAATATTTTTTTCAACTATTGTAATGTGAGAATAGCTTTATAAAACTCTAAACATATACTACCTCCAATTCAAAATATAAGTAATTAGAACCTTTTCACACAAGAAAAACAGTTATTATATAAATTTTGAAAAAATTAGTTAGTCTATTTCAATTTTACTCTTAAATAAATATAAACTCATTCTCTCAATTTTAGTGAGATAATTTAGTAAATAGAGATAAATTTTAAAAACATTAACAAACTTATCTTGTGTTTTGTGCAAGTACTTATAATATAGACCAAAACAAAAAGACTCTAAGGGTCCGTTTGATTTGCTAATTTTTAAGGTACAGCACAAAACTTTTTGTTCTGTGTTTGATTCAAAAAGCTGTCAAGTAACAACACAAAATTTGAGTCACAGGACAGTACAAAATGGTAATTTTTTGTACCTCACTAAACCAAGACACAACTTTCTTGTTCCATGCACAAGAAAAGACATAATTAACCTTGTATTTTTATTCAGTACTGTAACTACCTTCCCCATTTTCTCCACTTACGAGATAGTTTATGTTGTATTTTTTTTTAAATCAATGTTTACGTCATTTTTTATTTCATTTATATATATATATATAATTAAAATAACGTATTAATAATAAAATAAATTTTAACGGTAAATATAAATATTAAAAAATAAAGAGTTAAAAATATTTTTTAATAATAATTTTTTTATATATATTATAATTATTATATTACATAAAATATATTATGTAGTAATTTATTAAATCATGAAATTTTAATTTTATAATAAATAATAAAATAATTATAAAATATCAAAATATTATTTTCTTAGAAAAATTTAAGAAAAATTGATAATATAACATGAAGGATATTATTGTAAAATTTATGTTGTGCTTTTTGTTATGTGCATTGAGTATCAAACGATACACAACATAAAAAGTTGTGCTGTGCCTCATAAAACTTGTACAGTGCTATACTATTTGTACTGTCATGTTCACGTATCAAACGCACCCTAAGTGTTTATATTTTAAACATGAGGTAGTACACTCTAAATTTACCCTTCCTTTTTTTTAGGGGGTCGTGATAGATAATCGGCATAGCAACATCTACAAGAAGGCCCAAAAACGTAATCCGAGGAAATAGCACAACGGAACATAAAGATAAGGGCCGTTGGGATAAGCACCACCTAATTTGAGAAATGCACCATCTATTTTCGGATTGCAGCGTCCAGAAACGTGTTTTCGGACGCTGCTGTCCGAAAAAACAAGGGTGATTTATTTTTCATTTTTACTATTTTATGAATTTCGAACACTATTATCCAGAAATGATAGTGTCCTTTATAGGTAGGGGGTGCTAATCCCAACAGCCAAAGATAAGCCATGCCTAGCCTGTTTCTCATAATCGGGTGAAACTTAAAGCCAGATAAGCGGAACAATTCGGCCCAAAAATTTGAAATTCTAGAACGTTGAGGGGTGGTGGATGGGTTAATGGGCCGTCCGAGCCCAGTTTAACATTTTGATATGATCCAACGGTGGCGATAGCTGCGTGAAGCTAACGCTGAAGAGTGAAGAAGGGTTTGAAAACCCTTCTTTCTCCCACTCTAAAACATCACTCGTTCTTCTTCTTCTCTTCGCATCGTTACTCGCCCCCAAAACAAACCAGAATCAAATGGTATGTTTCCTTGTTTCACACTTGATTTTCCTGTTTTCGTTTTCTTGTGTCAGTCGATTTACGTATTTTCTCCTTTGCGGCATAGGCATTGCCCAATCAGCAAACGGTTGATTACCCTAGTTTCAAGCTCGTAATCGTCGGCGATGGTGGCACAGGTCAGTTTTACTTCTTCTTTTCTTTCAATAAATTGTTTCGTGCTTCCGAGGTTATTATTCTGTGTCGCGATCTAGGTTAAATCCTGATCGGTGTGGTTAGGACTTAGTATCAACGGTTTTGCTCATACCATTAGTATAAGATCTTTACTGTATTCAACATTTGCAGGAAAGACAACGTTTGTGAAAAGACATCTCACTGGAGAATTCGAGAAGAAATACGAACGTAAGATTTGTTTGTAATTGAGGATTATGCGCATGATTTTGTTCGTCCTAGTGCATGTTTAACTGATTTGTCATTTCATTTGGTCTGAAACAGCAACCATTGGTGTCGAAGTCCACCCACTGGACTTCTTCACTAACTGTGGCAAAATTCGCTTCTACTGCTGGGATACTGCTGGACAAGAAAAGTTTGGTGGCCTTAGAGATGGATATTAGTAAGTGATTGATATGAGATTGCTCTATTTACTATTCTTTCAAATACTTGATGACCAACTATTAATGATTAATAACTTAATAACTTAATTAAATGTCTTTTGTGAGTTTGTAGTTTTTATATTTATTTTCTCATAACATGCTTGATCATCTTCCCTAATGATGAAAATTTACAGATTGTGATTGGAAATTGGAATCTAATCTCTTGTTTTTGGTGGGTTTTCTATTTGCATGTTGTGAGCTTTCACTATGCCTTTTTTGGTCTTGCATGGATTACTGGTTTGGTGGTCATCAGTCATTTGATTCTATCTTGAACGCTATGTTAATGTTACGGTGACTTGAAACACGTGATTTTTAAATAATTCCTCATATTCTGCTGACATTACACTTGTTTTACAATCGGGACCTCATCTGTATGAGTGTTTAGTGTTAAATTTTATACACATCAACTATTATAGCTGTTTGATTCCCTGGGGTTTAACAATATTATATTTGGTCTTGTCATTTTCCTGTCGATATTTTCATTTCTGGTTCTCGGTTGGCATTACACGTCACATGTAATTAGAATTTAAGATCTTCAATGAAATATCTAATTGTGTAAGCTTTTTATCCTGCCATGTTGCAGATCCTTGTCACTTTCTTTTAGCGTCTGTTTTAAATTCTATATTGTGCTTTTAACATTGTGTCCTGTATTGCAGTATCCATGGGCAATGTGCCATTATCATGTTTGACGTTACTGCCCGGTTAACATACAAAAATGTTCCCACCTGGCACCGTGATCTTTGCCGGTTCGTAACTCAAGTCCTTGAAGCCTCTGTAACTCTTCTGTTTTTCTCTAATTTTTAAGCGCCAAGCTGGTTTATATAGCATTATTGACCCTTTTTCTCTTTTTATTTTTCAGGGTCTGCGAAAATATTCCAATTGTTCTTTGTGGTAACAAGGTTGACGTGAAGAACAGGCAAGTGAAGGCAAAGCAGGTTACTTTCCACCGGAAGAAAAATTTGCAGTACTATGAGATATCAGCTAAGAGTAACTATAACTTTGAGAAGCCTTTCCTGTACCTTGCCCGGAAACTTGCAGGGTAGGTGAAAGTAGTTTTCTACTTTCTACATTTTATTTTTTATATACATAAGATCACATCAAAGTTTAAAGACTTCTTTCACTTGATATATATTCTGGTACTCGTGTCAATTTTGCAGTGATCCCAACTTGCACTTTGTAGAATCTCCTGCGTTGGCTCCACCAGAGGTTCAAATTGATTTAGCTGCCCAACAACAGTAAGCTATTGAACTGAATTAGTTCTTTCCCCAAGTTTGACTGATTTATTGTTGGCTTGTTAAAAAGACAAAGTTACATAATTTTTAAGTTGCGTTTTAAATTTGAAGGAAAAAAAGAATCTAATACTGCTTTGTCTGTCTCAAAGTGATGCTGGAGATAGGGTTTTCAAAGCAACATGTTATTATGTTCTTCAATTGGAAATATACTTGTCAAATATCCTTCAACTTATTTATTTGGTGGGTTTTGCAGGCATGAGGCTGAGCTTGCTGCAGCTGCTAGTCAGCCCCTCCCTGACGACGATGATGATACATTTGAGTAGGCTTGTGCGTCTGTTCATCCTCTTTCTGGTTGGCTGGTATTTGTGTATGGCTGTATGCTACAATATGTTTTCTGCGGGTTGTATTATTGAGATTTTTGGATGTGTGGATTTTGAGGATCTGAATTCAGTCAGTCAGTTAGAGATACTTTGTTTAAACTGAAAATCTCGCCATCGGCGTTATGCTAGATTTGCTTACAGTTGCTTATAAGTTTTTTCTTCCCAACAAGAAACGTCTTACCTTTTATCCTTTTATTTGAACAAATAATTATAAAATCATTTAATATTAGTGAGTTTTGTCGGGTACCATCTCTTAGAATTCACTGCAGTGGTTTAGAGTTCGGTTGTTTATGCATATTTTATAAAATAGACACTTATTTTAAAAAAGGCACTTATATAAGTTTTTATTATGTTTGATTGTGTTTCTCAACATAATGAGAAACAGAAAATAATCAACTCTAGAAGAGACAGAAGATTAAAATAGTGATTATTTTTATTTCAACTAAACATAAATAACTTTTAATTTTTATTATTACTCATTAAAAAAATAATCAATTCTCAACCTAAGTTTAAACAAATTGATCCTAAACCTCAATGTCTTCTCGTTTTACATTATTTTGTTCTTCTGAACTACTTTGTTGTAAACGTCTTTTGGCAGCTAACGTTTTTCTTGTCATACATATTAGACTTTTTGATGTATTTACAAATGAATTTTATTTTTTAACAAAAAAAAGTTTTGGTACTCCAGCAAACATTTAGATATTATTTTAAAGTCTAAAATATATCTTTGGTCTTTTATGTTTTGTCGAAGTGAAAGGGCATACGGGACACCTACATGACATTAACGGAGTTAGTTGTCATTCCTTTCCAGATAAATTATCTTATTTTAAAAAGTTTAAAAATTTCTTTTCCGGTTAAAAATTATCTTATTACAAATATACTTAAATAAAAATTTGGCAGCTAACTTTTTCTTGTAATACATGTTAGATTTTTTGATGTATTTACAAATGATTTTTTTTTTTTTTAAAAAAAAGCTTTTGATTCTTTAGTCAGAAATAGTTTAAAAATCAATTCTTATTGTTAAAATTTTTTTTATTAGCGAAACACATACACTCTCATATTATATTATTCTTAAATTTACTCCAATGAGAATTGTTTAAAATTATTTTTAAAATCATTTTTCACTGCAAATATACTCAAACAAAAATTAATTATATTTCAGATAATCAATTTTTTTTTTCATTGTTAATCTAAACACGTCTTTAGACCGGAGGTACATAAGTGTCATCACTCATCATCGACATATCATAGCTTCATGACTTGAAATTTCATGGGACTTTTCTTACAGTAATGTGCTATGCTTATTCTCCTAGTCTGAAGATTTTTGATGAGCCTAACAACATTCAAAGTCAAATAATATTTCTATCCAAACGAAATATTTGGAACTTTTCTCTACCTTCATAACCAACAACCAACTAGCAGATGAGTCTCATACACCTCCATACGGTTGATTGTGGCAAAAGCTGCCTATAATCACAATTAAGCTTAACAGTGCCACTGGCATGAGAGTGCGGGTAAAGCTGCACTATAACAGTACCGTGTATATAAACTCTCGCTCAGAAATTCATCATGTGTTCATGTATGAACACTTAAATCCAGTGTTGAAATAAGTTAAAATACGAACATTAATATTCAAGCAAGAATTTTTAAGTTGAAACTTCATATATTAATATTCGAGAGAAATTCCAAACATCCTTGTAATTGAATGTAGGTGGACACTATTGACACCACACATGTTTCTAGGTTTACCACACTCAATTAATTTTTTTTTTCAAAAATACCCTTACTCATAAACTAGTTTCTGTTTTTTATTAAACCATAAACTAGTTTCTGTTTTTTATTAAACCATAAACTAGTTTTATTTTTTAAAATGCACCACACAGTCTAAATACACCACACAACCCAGACTTTCCGTGCACCTCATAATTCCAAAACCTTTCTCTCTTATCCTCTTAATCTAAAATTTTAGTTTTTGTTTCGTTCAAATTCTAATTTCTTGAACGAGGGGTATTTTCGAAAAAAATTAATTTGTGTGGTGAATCAAGAAACTTGTTTGGTACCAATAGTGGTCACCTTGAATGTGGTGTACTAAGACCTATTTTAAAGCAAGGGACAAAACTAAAAATAATAAAATACAGCGTGTGATGAACTACAAACAAGAGGGGTGCTACTTTGCCCACCATCCTGATTTCTTAGTTCACCACATGCTGCAATTTTTTTTCCAATTTTGCTCTTCACTCGGGGATTAATCCCCGTTTTTCAACTTAAAAAGAGACATTTGCGCACCACATTTAAAACAGAGGTTAATTTCCGTTTTAAAATTCGCTCAGAGATTAATCTCTGTATTGCAACTTAAAAACCTTCGCTCGGAGATTAATTTTCGTTTTTCAACTTAATTTCAACACTGTATTTCCATACAGATATTAATATCCGTTTTGATACAGATATTGATATCTGTTTTTTTGCAATTCATTATTTTCAAACGGCATGAATGACAAAAAAAAAAATCCTTGATTCTTACTGTATTAGTGATAGAAAACAATGTTGATGATTTTGGGTTTAGTTAGATATAGAGTATTGAGTATGTCAAAATTTTGAGTTTTCCAACTTAATTCCATCACTGCATTTTTATACAGGGATTAATATTTGAGCGAGAATCAGAAAAACATGAATGTGTTGCCAATAGTGGCCACCTTGAATGTGGTGTACTAAGACCTATTTTAAAGCAAGGGACGAAACTAAAAAAAATAAAATACAGTGTGTGACGAACTACAAACAATAGGGGTGCTACTTTGCCCACCATATTGATTTCTTGGTTCACCACACGCTGTTATTTTTTTCCAATTTTGCTCTTCACTCGGGGATTAATCCCCGTTTTTCAACTTAAAAAGAGGCATTTGTGCACCACATTTAAAACAGAAATTAATTTCCGTTTTAAAATTCGCTCGGAGATTAATCTCCGTTTTTCAACTTAATTTCAACACTGTATTTTCATACAAGGATTAATATCTGTTTGATATTAATATCCGTTTTGATACAGATATTAATATCTGTTTTTCTGCAATTCATTATTTTCAAACCGCATGAATGACGAAAAAAAAAAACCCTTGATTCTTACTCTATTAATGATAGAAAACAATGTTGATGATTTTGGGTTTAGTTAGATATAGAGTATTGAGTGTGTCAAAATTTTGAGTTTTCCAACTTAATTCCATCACTGTATTTTTATAGAGAGATTAATATCCGAGCGAGAATAAAAAAAACATGAATTAATATATGTTTGACTCAAATATGAATTTAAAAACATAACTTTACTAATTTTTCAAAATCACCAACATTGTTTTCTATCATTAATATAGTTGGAATCAATGTTTTTTTTTCTTCGTTATTCATGCTATTTGAAAATGGTGAATTGCATAAAACAAATATTAATATTTGTATGAAAACGGATATTAATCCTGGTATGAAAACAGATATTAATCACGGTATGGAAATACAGTGTTGGAACTAAGTTGAAAATGGAGATTAATTTTCGAATGAATTTTAAAGCGAAGATTAATCTCTGATAATCGAATGACAAAATTTTTTAAAAAAATTGATGAACAGAAAAAAGACGATAATGGGCAAAGTATCTCATGATCGAGAGTTAAAAGAATTGGTGCCAAAAAAGAGTTGTAGAAAGAAAAAGTGACATGTTCTCCCTTACGCGTTTGCGCGGGCAAATAAACGGTCACGATCATTGTACCTAGACTAATCCTCTCGTACACGCATCGCACCTGATCCCAGTTTCATTTTCCCATACACCAGCAGCACTACCAGTGGCACGCCTTTGATCACCGAGCACCTCACGGAGCGGATCTCAATTCTTCAACACACACTGTGTTTCCTATTATCATGAAACTTTTAAATTACAACACTGGCTCACGCTCCACATTTTTTTCCCATAAAAATTTTCCGTTAGGGTTCGTTTCATTCCTCAATACTACTTCTTTTGGTGCAATCCGCAATGGAGTTACGTGAGAGAATAAGCGTGTTCTTCTTTCGTCTTGCGGCGTTTTGAGAACGTGATTCAGTGTTTTTGTGGTTTTCACGGTTTGTTCACGAAGAGAAGTGATTTTCCCCATCCCAAAATGGCAGTTTCTCCCGCCAATTTCCTCTTTAATTTCTTGTTATTTTGTGTTGCGTTGTTGCTCACATTCATGTAAGTTCTCAAATCTCAACCATTATTTACTTGTTGGTAAATATGTTTGTTGTACCGAATTTTAGCGTCTACAGTGATGATGTCCAATCATTGTTGTGTTTAGATGCGGTTGTGTTTAGGACGGATAGTGGCGTAAGCAAATATATTGAATTTCAAATGCTTTCACTCGGTTTTAAGTTGAAATGAATTTGGACTATAAACCGGTTGCTTTGATTGTTGGGAGTTCAATTGTCAACAAAGTTCTATACTGGTATGGAATGGACTAAAAGTGTGGGTCACCTTACTCACCTAAGTGGAAAGACAATGTGGTGTTAATCTATTAGAAATAATGTATGTGTATTTGAGGGTAAACTTGTGTGTGTGTTTTTTCCCTGATGTGCTAAAAATGATAACATACAATACTATGGTTTTATAGTTTCCCTGTAGTTTGCGAACGGTCTTGTTTCTGGACTCTGATTACTTGTCCTATAACAGATTTTCTTCTGCATTGCTGGCTTGGATTTTGAGCCGAATTTTTGGTGCATCTGTTGGATATTGCGTTGGTGGATGTAACAGTTTAAAAGATGTGGTAGTGAAGTTTAAAAAGGTTTTTCTTTGCCTTAATTCTCTGCCTCATTTCATAGTTAAGTATTTTGAAGGGATTTGGGCCTTTGGGGTATGCTATCAGCCTACTGCTCGATATAGTAAAATTCATGAATTCATTTAATTTTATCATGATAATTGATTTATATTTCCTGACTAAATAATTTTCTCCTCCAGAAATTTTGCAACTTTAATCTTAAATATAAATTTTCTTTGTGTAACAAATCCCTATTTTCCCTGCAACCCAAAAGCTATGATGATCATGATGCCCTATCTGCCCAATAACATTGATGGTTGCTACAAAGGGTTAATTATATAGTTCTCCGTAGTGCAGAAAACTAATTTTTAATCACCATTTGTTAATTAATTAAAACTTTATGTTGAAATAATGATTTGTTACTTGCTTGTGGAACTTTTTAAATTATTACATTGCTTGCTGATTGTTATGATTTAAGAACTCAAGAGAAAATTTAAGAATCTAAAGTGGAAGAAAATGTAGAGAGAAAATTTTCTGAGAAGGAGATTGTAATTTCATGAAGTTCAGAATACATCTGTTAGAGTTTATATTACTAGATGTCTAATAGTAATTCTAACAGAATCTGATGGGGACGATCAGTAAGCCAGGCTTGCAGTTAGTCAACTGTTACAGCGTTGAGAAGCTACTGCTACTTAGCTGTGACCTATTGAATCACTGTCTTTAACCCTACTGAGTTGCCCTTTTTCTGCTCCCTCCTTTTTTTTTTGTCTCAGTACTGCGCAACTTTTGTTATTTTTTGATACATGAAAATCAGCTGTTTCTGTCTTTAATGGTAAGTATAAAGCTGTCCTTTTAATTGGTATTTCTCTCGTGTAACGCGGGTAGTGTACTGCCTGGGTGAACTTAATCTTGAATTAGCCATTTGGCTTGTAACTCAAAGTGGGTTTTATCATGCCTTCCCCCAATATTTTCAATTGAAGTCTTTGTCTATCATTACTTCTAACCCCAATCAGCTTTTCCTTAGCTTCTGAAACCTCTTGACAACTTGTTTCAACTGATCTGGTTTTTCTTTATGTAACCTACTCTCTGGATTGTACTTCAAATTCTATGCTTTAGTTTCATGTTTGTTTCTGTCTCTAAGGCCCTATAGCAACATATTCTGTTGATTTATGACATGAACAGGGTGCTATTGATTCTGTATCTATTGGTGAAATTAAGCTCAGTTTACGGTACCATTCATTGCTTGAACGCGGTATGGGTTTTAGTTCTTGGGATCCAAAGTTGCTACTTTTAATACACAACTTAGAAGTTTCTACGAGGCCTTCAAATAAAATTCCTGAGAAGAAGAAAACTCGTAAATCTAGTGGTCGTGCTCCAGGCAGGGGAAAGTGGAAGACTATAAGCAATGTTGCAAGATATTTGTCAGTTTGTGTGACAGACCTGGTTCTGAAGGTGTGCATCTCCATATCATTAATATTTCCTCTTGTTTGGCAGAACGTATGTTGATTCCAGTATTTTCAATGCTGCTATCTATGTGGGTTTTTACTTCATGTGATAGTATATTAAAAATGACTTTTATATAATCAAATGTCATGCTTAGTATGAGGGTTCAATGAAGTTTAATAGACATATCTATGTGTGTATATAAATCAACTTGTATTTTTTTTTTCTCTACTGGGACTGAGATCTTATTCCAAAATAGGCTAAATTAGTACTTTTGTCTTCTAATTTTTTTAATTTCGTCCTCTAACTAATAAAAGTTTCAAATTGGTCCTGTAACTTTTCATTTTGTTTCAATTTCGTCCTTTTTCATTAACTCTGTTAAATGACTAACATAAAGTTATAAAACTGACATCAAAACGATGTCGTTTTGCATACACCCTAGCTAAAAACAACGTTGTTTTAGATATTTCTATTAGTCATTTAACGGAACTAACAAAAAAAAAAAGGACGAAACTGAAACAAAACCAAGAGTTACAGGCCTGATTTGAAACTTTTATTAATTAGAAGACGAAATCGAAAACAAAAAATAAGCTACAGGACGTAAGTATTAATTTGGCATTTGAAAATATCATCTTTGGATCGCTGAGAGTCTCTATTCAATGTCGCAGACACCTAAATATACTCTTGAGATCAGGGAGTTGAATGTGGATATATCTAAAGGTGGTGGTTTTGAGTCAGATTTGCTTGTTAGGGTACAAATATTGCCCATTGTTGTTCAAATCGTTCAGCCTGAACCTAGTTGTGATCAGTTATCTAATTTTAGTGGTGGAGGATGCAGTGCTTCTAGCCAGGTGTCTGATGCTGCTATAGAAAAGAATTCTCCCTCATTTATCTGTGAAAAATTCTCCGTCTCATGTGAATTTGGTCATGATAGGTATTATTCTTCCAAATATGCATTTTTTCATAATATTAATCTTTCACTAGTTTGAATAGTAGTTGGAGAAAAGGAAGTGGATCTGTATGCAATATGGTTACAAACAGTGCAAGCCTTATGGTTGAAGGCAAATATGAGTTCTGAAGGGAAAACTTCAACTGTAATTGAAGATTCCAGTATACAAATGGTGTACCTCTTAATTGTGAAACAAACTAACCGATTAGTTTGAAAAATATTGTAGTTGGGCCCAAATTTGAGAATTCCAAACCAACTATTACTTCATTGCGGTTTAGTACACAGTTTTGGTGCCGCACCATGTGTACCTAAGAGTTTTTCAAATTTTACACTCTGTTCAATGGAACTCGCTTCATAATCCTGATATTTTTAGCTGACTTTTGTTGCCTTGCGGTAGAAAGAGGCTCTTCTTATAAGTGTAGTTGGTTTCCCCTCTGCAGTTACAATAAATGTCTTCATATTCAAAAGAAAAAAAATTTACCCTTCTGTATTCTGTAACATTGCAGTACAGTTACCTGGCTTTAACTTGGATACTCTCATCCTCTCTTGATTTTCATTTTTTATCCTTCGATGGTTTATTAGTTGTTTTCTTCTGCTTTTTGGACACAGGGAAATGGGTATAGTTATTAAGAATGTAGACATTTCCATCGGAGAGATCACTGTGAATTTGAATGAGGCGTTGCTTGTGAAAGAAAAACGTTCATCGGAGTCTCCTTCTGGCTCTAACAGAGATGTAGGGTCAAATGTTGATTCTGTGAGCGAGAAACAGCCTTCCAAGAAGCCGCAAATACTTGCAGGCTACAGTTCTCAGTTCCCTGAAAAGGTATGGAATTTACACATACTTGTATACTTTCTGAGCCTTGACAAAATTGTATGTTGTAGCTTTGTGAACTGATGCTCACGTGTTTTAGTCGTAGAAGTAGCTTCTCTTCTTATTTGGGTAGGGGTGTATACATCTAGTACTCCCTAAACTGCACATTAGGGAGCCTAATGGGAACACTTGCCGTGTCTTAACTCTGGGCGTTGGGCCAAAGTTTACAACTCCTCTTTATATACTTTATTATGGTCATATTCCTTGCCAATATGAGACTTAGTCAACATCTTAACATAACCCCCTCACATTAGGAGTGGCAATCTAGTGCATGAAATTTGCAGGAAAACATGTGGGCTGGGGGCCAAACAACCATTTGGTCAGGCGTTGTTACCATCTTAAATTTGAGTTTGAGCTTAATTCAATCTCAAAAGGTAAGCTCATAGGAGGAGATTTGTCATGCCTTTATATAGTCTATTATAGCTATATTCTTAGCCAATGTGGAACTTAACTCAACATCTTAACACCATGAAAGAAAGGAAAACTAATATGGAGGATAATATATCCTCCTCAAAGACTAAATTACACAAAAACAATAAAAGAAACAAAGGAAGAACATTTATACAATGATTGAAGGGTATTCTACTTCAAAGTTCAAATCTATCTATTAGACATGTATTGGACTTCTAGAATATTTGAAAGTATCAAATAACATCTTAACTGCATCCAAGAGCATCATAGGATTAGTGTTCGTTATTCTTTTATTGTGTCATACTTTAATTCCTTATTTAATTAGCATTTAGAGTTTTGTACTAATATAAATACAAATAGAGATTAATCTTTTATATTTAGTACAAGAAACAAGAACACAACACAATACAACACTTGTAAAGTAAGTTTCAATTCTTTTTTTTTTTCAATTTGTAAATGTCCATGTTTTTAAGTGTACTGGACTTAACTTCGAAAGTTAACTCAAGGATGAGAACTATCCAAGCCTTATAAAGGCTACTTTGGCTATATTTCTTTTTGATATAAGATCTCAACACACCCTTAATGCCCAGGATTGGATATTTGGAGCATAGACTTTGCTGGATTGGAGACATCTGCAGGTGGCCTGATATAAGGTCTGGATAGCCTTTGATATGATGATATCATATTAGAAATTAGAAATGGATTGGGCCAAATTGTACAAAGGATAAAAGAAAAAACTAATCCTTATTAATACTTGTACTAAACTCTTAATCATAATTAAATAATGAAAAAAAATCATGAAGTAATAAGGAAATACAAAAACTAATCCTTGTTGTGATGAGAAAATATAAAGATTAGAGACTAATCCTAAGATACTCTAAGTTATTATTAGATAAAGTCAAAGTATTATTTTATGTTTTCCAAACTTTCTAACAGTATCAACTATAGAACCTTGCTTAAAGTCTTGAATTATTTCTTTAATTATCTACGTGTTTAAACTTTTTGCTGTGCTGCTATTTGACTGAATATCAGGAAATTAAAACTGTATAACATTATTTGTCAACAAAGACAGACATGACTTAGTGTATTTTAACTGAAATCTATCTTATGTTTTCTGTTTCTTTCTGTTCTTGATTACTTTCTATTATCTTTTTCTTAATTTATACAAAAAATAAAAATAAAAATATGAATCAATTCAAATTTAATACTTTGGTTGCTCTTAATGAGCCTGAGAAAAGGCATCTCTCAGGCTTTCTTCCATTGGCATCATTTTGGTAAAGTTACCTTTTGAAAACTATTGGGCGTGTCCTTCATTCATTGTATTTGATAGCGTGTCTTTTATGAGATTGGCATGCTGTGGTTCATGTTTCTTGAATTTTTCGTCCTTTTTTCTCCTTGAGGATTCCTTGTCCTCTACATTTGTATCTTTCTCTTTTCTGTCAATAGATTCTGTTTATATTAAAAAGATACTCCTTATATTCAGTGTTAGAAAATTCTGACTAGAATTGCCGATTTCAGCTTATTTCTCGTGATCTTATGTGATGTTGGCTGACTTCTCAGGAAACCCAATGCAAGAACAAGAGTTGGAATTGTCAAATTCCAACATTGTCATAAGATATGGTCAAAGTAGTTCTTGTAAGGCTTGGCAATCCTCACTCTTAGTGTTAGCTTATGGGTTTAAGTTAGGCCCAATCCAAATTCTAAAATGGTATGATTTATTATTGGGCCACCCGCACTGCACTCTTCTTAGGGGCCAACCTTAGCTGCCTTCATTTCAGTCTCCCTTCGTTGCTGCTTCTGAAGAGATGTCTTCATTGGTATCGCACCTTCTTAACAGTAGCCTTCATTGCTTCCCATGGAAAAACTTTAGGCTTCATTCGTCCAGTTTTAAGTGTGAGGTGGGGGTGGGGAGATAAAAACTTTCCAGGGAAGCAGTGAAGGCTACTGTTTAGAAGGTACGATACGATGAAGACATCTCTTGAGAAGCAGCAACGAAGGGAGACCGAAATGAAGGCAGCTAAGGTTGGCCCCTAAGAAGAGTGCGGTGCAGTTGGCCCAATAATAAGGCTTAATAGAGTAACTAGCCATAACTAGTTCTCGCTCCCTACTTGGATTTGAGGGGAGTGTATTAGGATAGTATAAATAAAAGTGCTGTGTTCAGCTGTCACTGGTTTAGGAGACATGTATAAATACCAACACATAGGTAACCTTTAATTGGCCTTTTAATAAAATCAGACTTTCTGAAATAACTTCTCTCTCTCTTCATCCTTTGAGCTAGATTTTTGGATGAGTTAGGCCTAGCTCATATTCTAAGAGAAATTGATTGGAAAAACGAATATTTTGAGAGATTAACTCCAGCCTATTGAATTCATAATTGCACAAATGCAAAACTTAATCTTTATTTTAGTGATCGAATAACCTAATCACAGCAGAGTATCCTAAATTACACATATACATCTAATCACTAATAAACTATAATCAGAACAGTATCTACAAGGAAAGAAAGAAATAGGGAAACTTCAATCAATAAATCCGAGCACATCTAACCTCGGTCCATATATATAGGATCCTTCACAAAATTTTTTTTTGTCCCTTTTTATAAAATTATTTACAAAATTTTGTGCATAATTAATTTTTTTAACTAAAAAAAATTATCTATCAACTACTTTTGTATAGTCCAATACAATAAATAAGATGTACAAATTCTCTTTCCAATGATAATTGGAAAAGATGAAGCATTATGAGTTCCAAGTTGAAGGGTACTTGTGAAAATCATCACAAATCGTTGGACAACTTTAATAAATCTAACTAAGTTAACCAACTTTCTTAACTCGTGTATTTTCTGTAGACGATCTTATTTATTGGGACGAAGGTAGTAGACTAATAGCTAAGTGCATTATGTTAGTAGTAAGTTATGTGACTTGGTGTGTCTTTGTGCATACTTTCCCTACTTTGTACTATTTACATTGTACATTGGTTATTATTACCTCCATTCCTAATTATAGGACTTTATAGAGAAAGTTTGATGGTCTATTAATACCCTCTACAAAGTTCAAAGATCATTTATTATTTTTTTTCATGTCTACTCTTCATAATTAATGAACATTCTTAAAGAGATAATAGGACACAATTAATGCATTAATTGAATTTTTTTTTTAAATAAGGGTAAATTAGGTATATTATATTATTTTTCAAAAACCAATACATTAAATGACTTTGTTACATATTCTTTTTTAAGATACATAATTCGGTTAAGAAGTTCCTATATGAAAGACCCCAGGTAGTAGACTAGTAGTTCCCATGTTGATAGTTCTATTTTTGTCAAGACACTGTCACTTTTTTAATGTGAGAAATTGACTTTTGGGAAAATGTGGTTCCTTCACTTGTAAGTCTCTTGAATATCATGTTTGTGTTGTTGGTGATTTTTTGTTTCCTGTGCGTAATTTAATTTGGAAATCCAGGGTCCTCTTGAAAGTCACAGTATTTGTCAAATGTGTGTACATACTAGGGTAATCAGTTTCTGTTATGTTTTCTGACTATGATCGAGTATGTAACAAGTCAGTTAGCTGACTGGTAAAGATTTGAATATTGCTAGGTTGTTAACAGTTAGCTGGTTATATTCTATTACTTAACAGAGTCTGTCCGTATCTCTTTTCTATGAATACTCTTGTACTCTAAAAAATCATTCAATGAATTCACATTTTCGATCTGCACAATAGAGTTCTCTCTTCAAGATTTTCTCTATTTCTTTCACTTACTCAGAAACTATTTCTGTTAAAGCCAACTTAAAACTGTTCAAAAGTTATTCAAAATCAAATAGTTTTAATGCAAGCTGTGGAATTATATTTCTTAATGATAGGTCAGCTTCAATCTACTAAAGCTGAATGTGAGTTTTGCGCATCGCGAATATGGTCTTTGTGTTGAAAATAACATTGTGGGCATCCAATTGAAAAGCATCAAATCAAGATCTTCTAAGCATGTTGAGGAGAGTACACGCCTTCATTTCCAACTGGAGTTTAGTGAAATTCATGTATGAAGTGTGTCTGTTGATTTGTTGAAATCCGTGTTATGATTTCCTCTTTTTCACTTTGCTTCTTGTTGACAAGTTTTATTTTGTTCCATTACCATTACAGCTTTTTAGAGAAGGTGGTTCTTCCATCCTGGAGATATTGAAGTTGGGTTTGGTGTCTTTTGTCTATGTTCCAGTGCAGGTGAGTTTATTTGCAAACTACATAAGGAACCTCTGTATCTCTGTAAAATTGAAAATTTTTAGTGTTTACTCCTTGCAATATTTTCTTTATAATAGGAGCAATAGAAGGGTAAAATACAGTTAGTTTATTTTTTATTTTATTTTAAATTGTTTTGCAATTCTAGGGGATGGAACATTTATGTGCTCTTTCCGAGATTCTAACCTGTGTTCACATTGTTACGAGGGAGATCAAAACTGCTTACCATTGGTCAAACAATTTATTCGTGTGCAAAATATGGTTTTTATAGGGAACTTTACCAGAAGGCAGACTGCTTGGTGGGAATTATTGAGGCCTACACATTGATTATACATAGTACTATCTTACCCCCAAACTATAGTAGTGTTTATATAAGAAAAGGTATTATCGTTGATGTATAAATATATAAAAAAGGTCTCAAAGATATGGTCCACGTATTCAAGAGATAATGGCCCAAATGAAATAAGTGGATTAATTTTTTAAAATATTTTGATTGTGTTGAATAACAGAGAAACGGGAGACATTTAGTGAAAAACACGTTTTTTGACTCACTATGAAGGTCTATTTATAAGAGATAAAATCGTTACAATAATTATAAGTATATATAAGAATAATAACTATGATTCTAATATCCTAATTACATAATTACAAGATTTGTGGAGATTAGCGCATAAGTCATTGGAATTAACAAAACGTGTAGCATGTCTACGGATATGACCATCTTTCTAATGAAGTAACAATCTATCTCAATATGTTTGGTGCTTTCATGAGACACTAGATTTGAGAAAATATGCAAGGCTGCTTGATTATCACAAATAAGAGACATCTGCTTAACTTGCCCAAAACTTAGTTCCTTAAGAAAGTGTTTAAGGCACATCAGTTCATATGTAGCCGATGCTTCTGCACTTGATCGAGCAACAAAACTTTGCTTCTCCCCTTTTCAGGAAATCAAGTTACCACCAATAAGGGTACATTATCCAGAAGTAGATCTATGGTCACTAGGAGAACCGACCTAATCTGCCACTCTTATCTTCATACAAGAGTCCATTTCCTAAAGCTCATTTGATGTATTTAAGGGTGCGAATAACCGAATTCATAGGGTGAATTGAGAAATTGTCTTACCACATTACAAAAGAGATATCAAGGCGAGTGATTGTAAGATAGTTCAATTTTTCAACCAGTCTTCTACACTAAATGCTTCTCTTGATTTGGCATAAACTTAGCATTGGGATCCATAGGAGTGTTTATAGGCTTGCCCCTATTAATTCAGCCTCTTTTAAGATATCCATTGCATACTTCCTCTAAGAGATCACAAAGTCATGATTATGTAACTTCTATCTCCAAGAAGTATCAAAGTGTACCAAGATCTTTTGTTTGGAAATGGCGATGCAAGTGTTGCTTCAATTGTGTGATGTCATGGTGATTACTTCCCGTAATTACAATGTCGTCAATATAGACAATCAGATAAATACACTGTGGCTAAGTGACGATAGTAGACAGTAATTTTTTCACTTCGAGTCATGCTAAACTATTGTATCTCAGTGCTAAAGCGGGCAAACCATGCCCTAGGAGACTATTTAAGGCCATAAGGAAATTTACGAAGACGTCAAACAAGTCTTGAAGACTCCCCATGAGCAAGAAAACCAGGAGGTTGCTCCGTATACACCTCTTCAGCGAGATCACCATGAAAAAAAAATCTTGATATCTAGTTGAAAAAGTGGTCAATGTCGAATGACATTGATAGACAAGAACAAACTGACAGAAGCCATTTTGGTCACCATAGAGAAGGTATTAGAATAGTCCAAGTCAAAGATTTTGGGTGTAGCATTTGGCCACTAAATGAGTCTTAAAGCGATCAATGGCACCATCAGGTTCAACCATAACTGTGAATATCCACCAACACTCAACAACAGTCTTTCTCGAAGGGATAGGAACGAAATTCCATGTACCATTTTGCTATAGTGCTCCCATTTCCTTAAGCATCGCTTGTCGCATGAGATAAAACATCCCGCAGAGTCTTAGGAATAGAAACAGAGAACAAAAAAGAAAGACAAGTGTAATGGAAATGAGACAAGACGTGATAAGTTAAGTAACACACATGTACATGTACTGGAGATAGTGGAGGATCATTCAAAGTATCTAGCTTTGCAAATGGATTAAATAACACCTCCGTAGGAGTAGTAGAAGAGGAACTAGAAATAGATTCTGGCACGGATCCGTCGTAGACACCCGAGAGACCTCCACAAGGCAGGCTAAAAGAGTCGAAGGACAAGAAAAGAGTTATAAACAAATAGGCTCATCAAGGAGCATTAGCTGCGGGTCGATCATGAATAAGGGTACCTCCATTGGCTAGGGAAGATTATTCGGACGGATACAAATGAAAGAACTAGCCCCATCCCACTCCGCCAGGTCTAGACGGGAGAAACCGAGATAAAGAAAGGCAGCAATTAAATTAAATCTTCTCCTGCTTATTATCTAGGGGCGAGCAAGCTAGAAAATAAAAGTGAACCAGAGCTTTGTTGAAATCAGCTGCGAATCCGGCTAGATCCTGGATTCATAGAAAGAGAAGCCGCATGGAAGAAAAGCTAAAGTTTGCCGATTAAGAAAGCAAAGTTACAACTCTTCGGTCTAAGCTAGAACTTAATTAAGGCTGACCTCTTTTCTAGAGAGACCCCATTTTCCGATCTAGCTTCACTGAGTAGAAGAGGAACTAGAAATAGACTTGGAGGATTAGAAAGGTCCAAAAAAAGGGCTGGACTCTAAAAAAGTTATGCTAGCCGAAACCATATAGTGACACAAAGTGGGCGAGTAATATTTGTAACATTTTTGATACCGAGTGTACCCAAAAATACTCATTTCTGAGAATGTGTAGAGTTTATCAATTCTTAGACTAAGATTATGAACGAAAAACGTAGACCAAAAGGCACATGGTGGTAAAGAATATAATGACTTGGGTGGAAACAAGATGTAGTGTGGTACCCAGTTGTTAAGAACAGAGGAAGGCAAGTGATTCATGAGATAACATGTCGTAAGCATAGCATCACCTCAAAACTGATGAGAGACATTACCATCAAGCAAAAGCGTCGAGTTATTTCAATGAGATGTCGATTCTTCCTTTTAGCAATTCCATTTTGTTAAGGAGTATATGGACAAGAGGTTTGGTGCAAGACACAATAAGCCATAAATTCTTGAAATGGTTGCAATACTCACGAGCATTGTCACTCCGCCATGTTTGAATAGAAACACCAAACTGATATTTTATTTCCTTGCAAAAGGATTGAAAAATGGTAAACAACTCAAAATGGTTTTTCTTTAAAGATAACTAGGTACAACGAGAAAAAATCATTAGTAAATGTAACAAACTATTGGTGACCCAAAGTAGACAGTACGATTTGGACTCCATACATTAGAATGAACTAAAGTAAATAGAGACATAGCTCGACGGATAACATGACTCTAAAAAGAATAGCGTGTGCGTTTACCTAATTGACATGACTCACATGACAAGGAGGATAACTTTGAAAGATGAGGCACCAATTTGTTGTAATTTTTTAAGGCTAGGTTGACCCAATTGAGCATGAACAAGAAGAGGTGAATCCACCGCCGAACCAACATGTGCAGATGGTTGAAGTTGGTATAGCCTATGTGATTCACATCCAGTGCCAATCATCTCCTGAATGCAAGTCTGGTAAGAAAACAAAGTCTTTAGTAAAAGAAATAACACAATTGAGACCGGGTAAGATGACTAATAGACAATAAGTTGAATGGAGACCCAGAGAGATAGAGGGTGTTATCGATGGAAAAAGTAGGGAAGGGATGAATAGTACCCAGACCATGTCTAAGAACCATTAGCCATTGTGACATAGGGTAAATAACCTGATGAATAAAGGGAAGAAAATAAGGATTTATTACCAGGAATGTGACCGGTGGCCCAGAATAAAGAACCCGAGGATAGAGAGAAGTAAAATGAGAGATGCCAGTAAAAGAATTATCAGATTGGGCGACAGAGGCAATGGAGGTAGCACCTTGAGATTGACGTTCTTCAAACCACCTCAGAGAATCAGCATATGCAAGCGTCGGCGCGAGGAGGAGGAACACGTGTTTAGAAACCAACAAATGAGTCATAGGTATAAATAGAGGAGACAGAGGCGAGTTATGAGCCACGAACCGCTGCCAACAACTGGTCAGAACGCGCTGTCGTGCGCCGAAAGTAGGCAGCGGTGCTGGGTTTCACCAGAAAAGGGAAGGCGGCGTGTCGCTGCATTGTTGGCCGTGGAATTTTGCGACTGGGCCGCTCTGATGGAGGCACACCCGATCCACTAGGTGGATGACAGAGAAACCGCTGTATGCAGTCTCCGGAGAGGGAGCAGTGGCGCGGTTGAATAACTCCGTAAACAATAATGAAACTTGAAAAGGAATACTTACATGAAATCAAGAAAATTAAATGAAACTAACTAATTTTTTTATTATGCGTAAGATAATTAATTTTTGCTTATATATGAGTTCGGAGGTAGTATCTGTTACGATAATTTGTAAATCAGAATAAATCATGCAAAAACTAAACGAGTCTGATAAATTGGCCAGCATTCGCAATAATCTTTAAACTTTAACCAATGATCCTTCAATATGTCATTAGTATTAAATCTTCTAAGAACTACTTTCCAAAAGAAAGACTTGTCGTTAGGGGGAGCTTTAGATTTCCAAAGTTGTTTATCAAGATGAAAAATATCCCCATTTATAGAATGAGCGAGTACAAAAACAGCAACAAAAAAAGCCTTTCCCATTGCATAATTAGTGAGTAATTAGGAAAAACATGTTGATAGAGAGGGAAAGAGATTATATGTAATTAGTGCAATGACAGACTCCTAATTACTATTAGTACATGATTTGGTAATTTTGGTTAGACTATATACTGGATCTAGATACTATTTACACAATAATACAAGTAGGTCATATGGGCTGAGCTTGTTACTAAGGTAGTCAATTTGAGATCCCCTTAAGGACTTGGGGATTTATCATTTGAACTGACAAATCTATTGTTGGTAACTCTAGATAGGATTTTCTATTTGATAAAATGACAATTTACTTTAATGTGTTTTGTCATTCCTGAAACATTGGATCGGTGGTTTTATGCAATCTAGCTTGAGCATCATAAATGAGCATCTATGCATAATCCCTTGAACTAAAACTCTTTAGATAGCTGTGTTAATCAAATAAGTTTGCAAGTGGTTGAAGTCATTGCCCGATATTCTGCTTTCGGTGCTTGCAACCACATTTTGTTTCTTACATTTCCTAGATATTGGATTACCCCCAATATAATACTAAAAGTAGATCTTCTATTAGAAGCAAGGAGACTAACAAACTGAGCATGACCCAAGTTTTCACAGCCTTCTCCTAGAGCTCCTTTGATAATATACTTCAGAGATGGGCCATACATCCCAATGATCCTCAACTGGAGAATTGAAAGAAAACCCCTTATAGTTTTTTTTTTTTTTTCTTTTTTTTTCTGTTATATAGGCAACTTCCACAGGGATATGATACAACGATTAATAATAGAGCGGAATGCTTGAGAGACAAGCCTGAATAAGGGTAATCCAACCCCTCAAACCATTTGTTAGTTGTATTGTTTTACTGTTTAACTGTTTTGTTCATTTGATATGGATTATTGGATCGTGACACTGTAAGATTCTTTTTTGTATCTTCTGTACAAACTTACTTTTGTTGGGGTCCTTTCCTTCAGTCAGTTTCACTTGTTAGAGCTGAAACTGAAATCAAGCTTGGAGGTTTCCGGTGCAACATCATAATGAGCAGAATAAAGCCTTGGTTGCTTCTCCCTTCATCCAAGAAGAAAAAGATCGTACTTCGGGAAGAAGCTCCGGTTGTAAAACCAAAATCAACTGATAGCAAGACCATCACATGGACATGTAAATTGTCAGCTCCCGATGTGACAATAGTGCTTTTCAATATGGCTGGTTCTCCACTGTATCAAGTAAGTAGTTGCAAATGTACATATTTATCATTATTTTGTGAACTTAGACACCCATGCAAAGAATAAAATGAAGTGTCGGTTCTAGCTATACATATCATTGTGTACTTGGTGACTAATATAAAATTAACAAGTTCCAATTAAAATTTAGAACGGCCAAGAGCTTGTAGCTCAAGTGGCATAAGGAGGAGCTCTTTGAACTGAAGGAGAGGGGTTCAATCTCCGGTGGGTGGAATTAGGAGTAGTGTAGTGTGGGGTGTTTGTGTTTGGCCAATAAAAAAAAATTAAAATTAAGAATTAAACACTTATGCCCTTATTCACTAATATAATAGATGATTGGATTAATTTTAAATTTGAAACATGAAATCGAATTACTTATTACTTATGACTAAATTTTGAATTTAAATTTTAAAATTCGGAGCATGTAAACAATATATTTGGTCAATGCATGACGTAACTTTATCATGTGTGATCTCGGAGGGAATCACATTATGAATTAACTGGAACTGGCATTAGCTTCACATGCATGTATTATTTTTTATATAATAGTATATACATAGAAGCATTAGAAAGTTTGTTACACATTTCTTGGGGAAGCTGTTTTCAGTAGATGCTGAAGTTCCCACATTCTGTAATACGGCCTATTTCATGTCTTAGGCTTTGTAGATGTTCTGGAAGCATCGCTCACTCTTTAAATCAAATGTCCTTTTGGATTTCTTATTTTCAATTGTGGCTTTGAAGTTTCAACTTTCAAGGACCCACTATTTCAACAACTTATGATTGTAAGAAAATTGGTCTTTCACATTGTATTTTGTATGACGAAGTAATTAGGAGATTGATCCTTGTTCTCGTTCTTCACTAGAGACAAATTCATTAAATTTCACAGCAAGGTGAAATTGGTTTGTGCATTGGAACCTTTGTCCATGCTTATATCCCAAAGACCCAAAGGTCTGTTGCATTAAGGACATTAGAGACATAAAACCATTCTTCGACTTCTACCATACAACTTAAGCTTTTAAGTAGCTGGTCTTAAACAGGTTAATGGTAGTTTCATAGAAAGAATCAAAGAAATAATACCACAATTTTGAAACCTCTTTATTTTACTTTTGACCGACAGTCTGATTCTTAAAGTGGTAAATTGCAATGGGGCAACTAGTGATTGTAAAATTGAAACTAGGCTTCATCTAAGGAGCACCTCTAAGAATAGAGCGCACCTGTGCGCCCCGCCATCTGCTGCCGTTGGCTCGTGGCTCGTTGTTTTTGTGTTGAACGACTTAGATTAATTACCGGTTAACTGGGAATAGAAATGGCAGAAAAGTTTTGAATATTACGGCTGTGCCCATTGATTTGTAGCCCGACATGTATTTGCCTTTGTTAACACTGATATTTTGTGTGATTATGTTCAGTTGAAAATCATTGAACTTGAACTGATATTTATATTGAGAGGTTTACGCTAAAATACATTTAACCTGTACAGATAATAAATAAGGAACCTAGGAATTATCTAATACTTACATAAGAAACCTAGGAATTATCTAATACTCTTTACATGTATTCAACAGATAATAAGGAAGCTAGGAATTATCTAATACTCTGTACATGTATTCATTAATTATATTTCTACACTCCCCTTCAAGCTGGAGCATATAGATTATATCTGAGAACTTTAAAGTTAAGACATTTGCTAATTGATCCTTAGAGTTCACAAATTTAGTAGCACTGCATTCAGACGTGATTTTCTCTCGGATAAAGTGACAATCCACTTCTATATGTTTTGTTCACTCGTGAAACTTGGAAGAAATGTCCAAGGCTGATTTGTTAGCACACAATAGCTGCATTGGCCCTCTATCTCCAAGTTTTAATTCTCGGAGTAAATGCTTTATCCATACAAGTTCACGATATTCTGCTTCTACACTTGATCTTGCAACCACATCCTGCTTTTTGCTTTTCCAAGATATCAAGTTACCACTAATGAGCACACAGTAACCTGGTTGATCGTCTATCCGAGAGTGAGCCAGCCTAATCAGCATCAGTGTAACCCACAATTTGAGAATGTCCTTTATCTTCGTAGAGAAGTCCCTGTCCTGGTGTTTTCTTGTTGTATCTGACAATTCGCATTGCCGCATCCCAAGGAGTGACACGTGGGTCTTGTAGGAATTGACTAACTACACTTACGGCAAAAGAGATATCAGGCCGAGTGATCTAAGGTAGTTAAGTTTACCAACAAGCCTCTCATAAAAGTTCTCCTTGTTCTGGTAGAAGTTTGATGTTTGGATCCATGGGAGTTTCCACAGGCCTACAATCTGACATACTAGTCTCCTCTAGAATGTCAAGAGCATATTTGCGTTGGGAGATTACGATACCTGTGGAAGACTGAGCTACATCAATACCAAGAAAATACTTGAGGTGACCTAAGTCCTTAATTTGAAAATGCTGAGAAATATGTTGTTTTAGTTTGCCAATGCCATCTTCATCATTGCCAGTGATGACAATATCATCCACATATACAACTAGAAATATGCTCTTGTGTTGTGTTGAGTGACGATAGAAGACAGAGTGGTCCTTCTCACTACGAACCATACCAAACTGTTTGAGTACATTGCTGAATCTTCCAAACCATGCTCTAGGAGATTGTTTCAAGCCATATAGAGATCGGGGAAAGCGACAAACCAAGCCAGACTCCCCTTGAGCAACAAAGCCAGATGGTTGTTCCATGTACACTTCTTCTTCAAGCTCTCCATGTAAGAAAGCATTTTTAATATCAAGTTGAATAAGAGGCCAATGATGAATGGCAGTCATGGAGAGGAGAAGTCGAATATCCCATAATCCAATCCGTATATTTGAGTATATCCTTTAGTAACCAATCGGGCCTTTAAACGATCGATTTGGCCATCGGCACCAACTTTAACAGCATAGACCCAACGGCACCCAACAGTAGTTTTCCAGGAGGAAAAGGGACCAACTCCCAAGTTTTATTGGAATGCAAGGTTGACATTTCATCCACCATAGCTTGTCGCCACCTAGGATGGGATAGTGCCTCACCTGTAGTCTTAGGAATTGACACAGAAGACAAGGAAGAAACAAATGCAAAATATGGAGAGGATAAACAGTGATAGCTCAAAAAAGTATAGATAGGATGAGGGTTACGAGTAGTCCGATTACCTTTACGAACTGCAATAGGAGGGCTTGCAGGAGGCAGCACCGGGGGCGGTAAAGTCGTTGGAGTAGGACCTGAATCCACAGGAGCAAGAGGATGTGGGCGACGATAATAAGTCTGGATAGGAGGAGGAGGATTTTGTGGAAGAAGAGGAGGAGGATTTTGTGGAGGAGGAGTGTTGTCTTCTGGTAAAATAATGAAAGGTACAGGAAGGACGAGGGATGCTTAACCGAAGATGAAGGAAAAAACGGGGATTCTTCAAAAAAGGTGACGTCGGCAGAATTGATGTAACAGTTGAGGTCTGGAGAGAAGCATATGTATCCTTTCTGTAAGCGCGAGTAACCAAGGAAGACACACTTGAAAGATTTAGCTGTCAACTTGTCTTGGCCAGGGGTGAGAATGTGAACAAAGCACGTGCACCCAAAAATGCGAGGTGGGAGATAATATGTAGGCTGAGAAGGAAACTATAGTGATACAGGAACCTCGTTGTGAAGCACAGAAGAAGGCATCCGATTAATTAAGTAGCACGCTGTAATAACTGCATCGCCCCAGAATTTGAAAGGGACGTGAGTGTGAAGGAGCAACATGCGAGCAGTTTCAATGAGATGACGATTCTTGCGCTCAGCAACACCATTTTGTTGAGGGGTGTGAACACAGGAAGATTGGTGAAGAATACCTTGAGACTGCATAAAAGACGTGAATTGTGTAAAGAAATATTCACGTGCATTATCACTTCGCAAAATGCGAATAGAAGTATTAAATTGAATTTGAACTTCAGCACAAAAGGTCTTGAACACATAAAAAATCTGAGAGCGAAATTTCATTAAAAATAACCAAGTACATCTCGAGAAATCGTCAATAAATGT
Organism: Cyamopsis tetragonoloba; assembly: GCA_037177725.1. Classification (NCBI taxonomy): domain Eukaryota; kingdom Viridiplantae; phylum Streptophyta; class Magnoliopsida; order Fabales; family Fabaceae; genus Cyamopsis; species Cyamopsis tetragonoloba. The sequence continues at coordinate 81,245,915 of CM074119.1, forward strand.
CACAAAATATTTATATCCTAATGTTGTGGGAATCCGACTAGGACCCCTAACATCGGTATGAACTAACTCAAAAGGAGATGTAACACGATTATTTACCCGCTTTGGAAATGAAGAGCGAATATGTTTCCCAAGTTGACATGACTCACATTCTAAGGAAGTTATGGTGGGGAGATCTAGGACCATTTTCTGAAGTTTAGAGATGCTAGGGTGGCCAAGACGATTATGATGTAATAAGGGAGAAACAACAGACACAAAAGCAGATGGAGAATGTAGTAAGGTCAACTGATAAAGTCCCTCAGATTCACGCCCTGCTCCAATCGTATGTCTCATAGCCCGGTTTTGCACAAGAACTGAATTAGCAGTGAAGACAACAGAACAATTAAGAGAACGAGTCAACTTATTAACAGAAATCAAATTAAAAGGACAGTGTGGAACATAAAGAGCGTTATCAAGAGGGAGAGAAGGGATTAGACAAATTTGGCCAAGGCCCTTAGCCATTGTTTGAGATCCATCGACTAAGGTGACTATAGGAAGGTTGGATTGATAGGTAAGTTTGGGAAAAGACGAGTGTTACCATAGATGTGCTCTGAGGCTCCAGAGTCCAAAATCCAAGGACCAAGGGATGATTGGGTGAAGCACACAACAAAATTACCGGTCTGAGCAACCGATGTAATGGTGGATGAGTTGGTAGCCTCAGATGCCAAATAACGTTCATATTCAGCCGCAGGAATTGTCACATGAGTCGAAGTTGGAGAATCTGATGATGTCATGGTGGCAACTGTAGTCATGGTGGAAATTGAATAACACCAGATAGAAGTCACAAAATCTGAACAGTGAAGAACATGTTGAACAGTGAACCAACGACGGTGATGGGTCTCCGGAGGTAGGCCATTTTGACGAAGGCGATTCTGTGGGTGGTGGCGGTGAGAACCAACGACGCACCCAAGAGGGTGGATCTAGAATGAGCAGCCGCGGAAAGAGAAAAAAAAAGGAAACAAGGACACGCGGCCGGCTCTTGATATGTTAACACTGATATTTTGTGTAAATATGTTTAGTTGAAAATCACTAAACTTGAACTGATATTTATATTGAGAGATTTACACTAAAATACATTTAACCTGTACAGATAATAAATAAGGAACCTAGGAATTATCTAATACTCTGTACATAAGAAATCTAGGAATTATCTAATACTCTATACATGTATTCAACAGATAATAAGAAACCTAAGAATTATCTAATACTTTTGCAGATGTATTCATTAATTATATTTCTACAGCCTTCACTGAAATTCCATCGGAGATGCAGGCGGTGGTTCTGCGAATTCGTAATCTTAGCCCAACCTACGCTTGCCTAAGCTGAAATTCTATCGGAGATGGAGATGGTTCTGCAAATTACATTGCTTACTGAGGTTACAGTCGACCAACCAAAAAAACAGAGCATGAGGGTTGGGTCTTGCATTCCAAAGCTACTGGGAATAACAATGTTCTACCTAAAATGGTCTGCAATAAAATAATATCAATTTCATTCTCACCGATCATGAATCACCATGAATCTAAATAAACAGAAAACCCTTTACTGAAAAAAAAAAAAAAACCGCAAAACCTAGGGACTCAAAACACGAGTTCAAAAAAGGCCACTCAAAATCAGGTAAATTGCCTATAGCTGGTCTTCAACCGAAGGACGCACCAGTGCGCGAAACATGAAGTGCGCACCTTAAAAAGGCACCTTGAAACTAATCAGGCCCAAAAGCAAAATAATGTTAATGAGAGAACGACTAGAAGAATAGTAAAGAAGTAAAAGTACAATGATGTTATCTAATAGCTGTGCTGATATCCAGCCAGATCAAATCATGTTAAAAATCTCTGCTCTGACGACGTTTTGGTACATGATTGGAAATTAGCAATTGTAAATTACCAGTATAAGTTCAATTTCAAATATGTGATTTTTGACACTTTATTGTGTTTTTCCCTTTTTTGATAAGAAATTATATTTTTGATGCAGGGTGTAGAGTTACACTAGCATCAACAAAGCATAAGCTAGATCAGTTCATCTCATATTGTAGTTTAGTTATGATTTTGGGATGGCAGAGAATAAATACTGCAAAAATTACTTAAATACTATTACCTTCTGTCCTTTTTATAAGAGATAAAATAAGAATTTTTTTTATCCTTTTTATAAGAGACTTTGTGAATTTTCGAGGCGAATTAATTGTTAAGAAAGGGTAAAAATACTTTTTTACCCTCAATTTATTATGAGAACTCACAATTTTCCATACAAGTGAATACATTAACTACATGGATATTTTAGTAATTTTCTCACATCATTAATCGAAAAGAACATCACTTATTATGTTTTATTGGTATGTGTAAAACTTGTCCAATATTTCTTATAAAAAGGAGCGGAGGTAGTATTAAACTGATATCAAATCATACAAACAGCTTTTAGAAAAGGTCATTAATTTTTGAAGAATAAATTCATCCCCCTAAATAAAACTAAATGAAAATATTGAGATAATTTGATCTGTAAGGTTATGCTTTGATGATGCTGCTGCATCCTGGATTACTATTGCTCGTGCTTCTCACCTTCCATTCTTTTCTCTCAAATAAAATTTGTTCTTTTGTCAAAAAATCTCATATTATTTATGACTTTATGTTGTTGTATTAGTGGGTTTTTGAATCTTGCTGTCTTTGACGCCTTAAGAAAAACCAAGAGGTGATGATAGAGGCCATCCATGTGTCTATATGAAAAGAGCACACTACTGTACAATTATTTATTTTTTTGGCTCTTTAAATGTACGTCTTTTTTTTTCTCATTTTGATTTGACATGTTTTTACTAACAATTAAAAAAAATATCATTGTTTTGACTTCATTGCTCTTATACGGAATCTTGAAAATAGGAAACAAGTGAAAACCGGATAGCCTTTTTGTAACTATTAGTGAAAACATATCAAATAAAAATGAAAATAAAGATCAAACTAAAGGAATCCTAAATTTGTATGTTCATCAAGCATGCATTAAGGATGTTGTACCATCAATAAAAACTAATAGAAGGCTTAGACATTTGTAACAACTACATGGAGGTTCAAAGGATTATTTTCAATGAATAGTTTCAAGTTTTTTGTTCGAAGGGCACTTAATTGATCATTTCCATCATAGGAAAGACATGGGTGGTTTGTTTGACTCTTTAAATTCCTCTTGTTGAAGTTACTATATTTCTAGTGTTCGACTCTTTTAAGTTATATTGTCTTAGATGAAATTATTCTTGTCATGATTTTTTATGTTAATTCAAATGATTTGAGTAAAGGTATTTACCCCAAAGCATCAATCTATTGCTTTCCAAACCTAGGGTTGTTTTCAATCATCAAGTCTCATAGCAAACATTTCAAATATGGGGACTACAGTTCACGCTGAACTTGGTGAATTCAATCTCTGCATGGCTGATGAAAATCAAGAATGCTTGAAAGATATTTTTTGTGGTGTGGATTCAAATTCTCATTCCATTATGCGCATTACAAAGGTTAGTTTGAATTGGGGCAAAAAAGACATGAAATCCTCCGAAGAAGATGGTCCTGGGTCTATGCTAGGTTTATCAATCAATGTGACTAGCATGGGAGTTTATCTTACTTTCAAGCGTGTAGAATCATTCATATCAACAGCGATATCCTTTCAAGTTCTGTTGAAAAATCTTTCAGCTTCAAAGAAAAAATCAACACAGACCCGGAGCCGTTCATCAAAAACTTCGGGGAAGGGAACTCAGATGTTGAAATGTAATCTTGAACAGTGTTCAGTATATATATTGGGAGAAACTGGATTGGAAAATACAGTTGTTCTAGATCCGAAGCGAGTGAATTATGGTTCACAAGGTGGTAGGGTCGTAATAACTGAGTCAGCAGATGGTACCCCTCGCACAGCAAATATAGTGTCCACTATTTCTGATGATTACCAGAAGCTAAAGTACTGCATATCTCTTGAAATATTTCGTTTTAAGTTGTGTGTGAACAAGGAGAAACAGTCGACACAGGTAGAACTTGAAAGGGCCAGATCTGTCTATCAGGAATATATGGAGGAAAATAGGCCGGTAACAGAGGTGGCATTATTTGATATGCAAAATGCTAAATTTGTGAAACGCTTAGGTGGCCTTAAAGAGAATGCTGCATGTTCTCTTTTCAGTGCTACTGACATTACAGTGAGGTGGGAACCTGATGTACATATATCATTAATTGAACTTGTTCTCCAGCTGAGATTAGTGGTACACAATAGGAAGCTTCAGGAGCAAGGTAATGAACACATGGAAAATGCGTCTTATGTAAGAGACACTAATTTGAAAAAAGAAGCTACTGTGGGATCAGGGCATCTTGAAAAGAAGAAAGAATCTATTTTTGCTGTTGATGTAGAAATGTTAAAAATATCTGCTGATCTAGGAGATGGAGTTGATGCTATGGTTCAGGTGCAGTCAATTTTCTCTGAGAATGCTCGTATAGGAGTGCTCCTTGAAGGACTTATGCTTAGTTTTAATGGGGCTAGAATCATCAAGAGTAGTCGGATGCAAATTTCACGAATTCCTAGTATATCTGCTAGTGCATCTGATGCAAAGGGACCTGTAGTGACAACTTGGGATTGGGTAATTCAAGGTCTTGATGTTCACATTTGTATGCCATACAGATTGCAATTGCGTGCTATTGATGATGTTCTTGAGGATATGCTGCGAGGTTTGAAGCTTATTGTTGCTGCAAAGACTAATCTGATTTTTCCTATGAAGAAAGAGAGTTCCAAAGTTAAAAAACCTAGTTCAGTAAAATTTGGATGCGTAAAGTTTTTCATACGCAAGTTAACTGCTGATATTGAAGAGGAACCAATCCAAGGATGGCTTGATGAACACTATCAGCTGTTGAAGAAGGAAGCTGGTGAAGTAGCTGTCCGGTTAAACTTCTTAGAGGAATTTATATCGAAGGCCAAGCAAGATCCGAAATCTACCGATGATGCCAATAGTTCTTCTCAAGAAAGAATGGTTAATTTCAATGGTATTCAGGTTGATGTGAATAATTCTTCAACTATTGAATCCATTCGAGAAGAAATTTATAAACAATCATTTCGTTCATATTACCAAGCATGCCAGAATCTAGAGTTATCTGAAGGGTCAGGTGCTTTTATGGATGATGACTTTCAAGCTGGTTTCAAACCTAGTGCTTCCAGGTCTTCTCTTCTTACGATATCTGCATTAGACTTAGATTTAAGCTTGACAAAAATTGATGGTGGTGAAGCTAGGATGATTGAGGTTGTTAGGAAGCTTGACCCTGTCTGTCTCGAATGTGATATACCATTTTCTCGACTGTATGGCACAAACATTCTCTTAAATACAGGTTCTCTTGTGGCCCAGATTAGGGATTACACATTTCCACTTTTCTCTGGAAGTTCTGGTAAATGTGAAGGTCGTATTGTGTTGGCTCAACAGGTGATATTATGAAATCTAATTTCTTTGTATACTTTATGTGTACCTTTTTGTTTATGTCAGTTGCATATTTTGGTCATGCTTAAGTTATGAAGATCCTGTTAACATATAGAATCAATATCTTTAAGGGATCCTGTAAATAATTAACTGTATTATAAATCTCGCAACTTGGATTTTTATGTTTCTTGTTACTTTTTATTGGGAAAAAAATGCTGCATGTTACTTAAACTGAACTTCAAATTTGTTTTTATACTCTATTTGGGGGATTAACTACATGATAATCAGCCTGATAATATTTCTTGGTCATTATTATTTTATTATTTCAACTAGGCGACTAGCTTTCAACCTCAAATAGTTCAAGATGTATATGTTGGGCGGTGGAGAAAGGTATGCTTGCTTCGATCAGCTAGTGGTACTACTCCACCGATGAAGACATACTCAGATTTGCCAATACATTTTCAGAAAGGTGAGGTGTCATTTGGGGTGGGTTATGAACCAGTTTTTGCTGATATTAGTTATGCTTTCACTGTGGTGCTGCGGAGGGCTAATCTAAGTGTTAGGAATCCTGGTCCACTTATTCTGCCACCGAAAAAGGAGCGGAGTTTGCCGTGGTGGGATGATATGAGAAATTACATTCATGGAAGAATTTCCTTAATATTTTCTGAAACAGAATGGAATATTTTGGCAAGTACAGATCCTTATGAAAAGCTTGATAAACTTCTACTTTTGACTAGCAGTATGGAAATTCACCAGTCAGATGGTCGTGTACTTCTTTCTGCCAAAGATTTCAAAATTTTACTAAGTAGTTTGGAGAATTTGGCAAACAAACGTGGTTCCAAAATTCCAACAGGTCTCTCTGGTGCATTTTTGGAAGTCCCAGTCTTTACACTTGAAGTTACAATGGATTGGGATTGTGACTCTGGCAACCCCTTGAATCATTATTTATTTTCACTTCCAGTTGAGGGGAAACCTCGTGATAAAGTATTTGATCCATTCAGATCAACTGCTCTTTCCCTTCGATGGAACCTATCCCTTAGATCCTTTCTTCCTTCATCGGAAGAACAATGTCCATCCTCCACTTTGCAGAATGTTTCATCTGCTTCCCCGACAATAAAACTCGGTGCACATGATCTAGCATGGTTCATAAGATTCTGCAACTTGAACTACCTTCCTCCGCATAAACTGCGCATGTTCTCACGTTGGCCTCGTTTTGGAGTTCCAAGAATTGCCAGATCAGGCAATCTTTCACTAGATAGAGTGATTACTGAATTTATGATCCGTATAGATTTCACACCAATCTGTATAAAAAACATGCCTCTACATGACGATGATCCATCCAAAGGACTGACCTTCACGATGACAAAGCTGAAGCTTGAGTTAATGTTTGGAAGGGGAAAGCATCAAAAGTATTATTTTGAAAGCAAGCGTGACCTTCTGGATGTTGTTTACCAAGGTATTGATCTTCATGTGCCCAAGGCTTTCCTAAGTAAAGAAGAGTGTGATAGTGTTGCCAAATTAGTTAGCATGACACCTAAAAGCTCACAATCTGCATCCGAGGATAAAATTCCCTCTGAAAAAGCTCATGTAACCCAAAAGAACCATGATGACGGATTTCTGTTATCCTGTGATTACTTTACTATAAGAAGACAGTCACCAAAAGCTGATGCTGGTAGGTTAGTAGCCTGGCAAGAAGCAGGAAGAAGAACTGTGGAGAAAACCCATGTACGGTCTCAGTGTGAAAATCTGAATGAAACTGATGAGCATATGCAATCAGACCCAAGTGACGATGATGGGTACGATGTGGTAATAGCTGACAATTGTCAGCGTGTGTTTGTCTATGGTCTGAAGCTTTTGTGGACTATTGAAAACAGAGATGCTATTTGTTCCTGGGTTGGTGGTCTATCCAAAGCCTCTGAACCTGCCAAGCCTTCTCCTTCCCGGCAATATGCACAGAGAAAATTATATGAGAACAAGAAACAGCTTGATGGAGCTGAAACTCATCTAGATGATGCTTGTGAAACCCATCAAGGTGATGGAGCTGAAACCCATCAAGGTGACGGAGCTGAAATCCGTCAAAGTGAAGAAGTTGAAACTCATGAGGATGGTGGAGCTAAATCCTATCAAAATGCAGGAGAAGAAATCCATCAAGATGAAGTTTCTAAGCAACTTCCCACTGATAACATCTCAGACTCACACTCTTCTCAGGCTGCCATGACTCCTGGGTTACTTTCATCCCCACCACATTCGATTATGGTGGACAAATTGTCATCTGGTAAGTGCCATTTACTTTAATAAATTTTTGGCAACTGCTATCATTTCAGGCATGTAAATATTAGATCAGAGACTAGTACACCAAATAAAAACATACAGCAGAAAATGTCTTCTGCCACAAACAAATATTTTTCTGCTTGCTAGATCCTGGAGGTATTTTCCTTAAGCACAATTTGTTCTTAAGTATAATTACTGATAGGTTTCTTTGCCCTTTTTTTGTTTTTTGGCAGATAAAAATGAAAATACAGAAGATTCAAAGGAGGGGACTCGGCATTTCATGGTTAATATTGTTGAACCACAATTTAATCTTCACTCACAGGATGCAAATGTAAGTTTAAACTTGCTTTTGCATTTCAAATAGAGCTTACAAGCAGAAAATTATTGTGCTTGCTTTATAGGCAGAAAGTTGGACACAGAATAAAGAAATTTCCTTTTACTAATTTTTAAAATTGATCTTTTTTCAGGAACATCCGAATTCTGTTTGCTATTTGTTTGTGTTAGAGTGGTTAATGTGTCAACTGTCAAGCCCTAAAGTGCATGTGTCATATACTCTGTTGGAAGTTACAGTTTTCGGTTAGAGTCATGTTTAGCGTGTATAATCTACCGTGACCTCAGTTAGGTCACAGCTTAGTCATTATAGCTAGTCCTTTTTTTTATAAGCTAAATGCATCCACATGGATTCAAGCAGAGAAGCTGCTAGTTAAAGCTTTACTCGCTAGCCACTAGACCAACATGCGAAGTGTTCTTAGCTAGTTTTATAAGTGGCAGCTGTATTTAGTTAGGAAAATTTGATTTGGTGAGTGCCAACTCAGCTTAATGACAAAGACCCCTATACACACATATAAACTTTTACTGATCAGATTCAAGACTAAGAGATATTCTTTTTCTTCATTTGTTAAGTCTGAGTTCAACTTTCTCTTTGCCTACACTTACTCTCTGAAGCTACTCCCTCCGTACATATATATAAGGCCCTCTACAAAAAAAATACATGGGAATTAAAAAAACATGTAACTAACTCATTTAATGCATTGGTTTTTGAAAAATTAGTAGTTTACCAAACTTACCATTATTTAATGTAAAACTTCCTAATAATGCATTGATTGCATCCCACTATCTCTTTAAGAATATGAAGGGTAGACATGGAAAAAAATAATAAATGCTCCTTGAACTTTGTAGTGTGTCTTATATAAGGGGATAAACAATTTTTGTAGAGGGTCATATATATAGGGATGGAGGGAGTAATATGATATCACGAGCTTCAAACGAGCTTCCATTGCTTCTCTGCATCAATCCATTTCAGCACTGATATGAAAGAACAACACCATTCCATGACCTTACTAGCAACCTTGGATGACAATTATACATATCCATTCACCAATTTGACAGATAGTGTTGCAATAGTCCTACACTGATTAGTAATTAGTAATTACCTTACCTTGAAATTATTAGAAATTAGGATAGATTGTTTGTTACCATGATTTTAGCCTTACTTTATTACTTTATATAATATAATATATAATGTATAGCATTGTACAATTTTTTATTATCAGAAAATAGTAAGCATAAAATTTCCTATGTTCCATTCAAGTTGTATGCACTCGTGCTTTTACAGGGTAGGTTTTTGCTTGCTGCTGTAAGTGGCCGCATTTTAGCCCAGTCATTTCATTCAGTCGTTCATGTTGGTTACGAGATGATTGAGCAAACACTTGGTACAAAAGATCAAATTGGTGAATACCAGCCTGAAATTTCATGGAAAAGAATGGAGTTGTCTATTATGTTAGAGCATGTGCAGGCCCATGTAGCGCCAACAGATGTTGATCTAGGAGCTGGGGTGCAGTGGCTACCGAAAATTCTCAAAGGCTCTCCAAAAGTAATGCGTACGGGTGCTCTTCTTGAGAGGGTTTTTATGCCTTGTGATATGTATTTTCGGTACACCAGGCACAAAGGGGGCACTCCAGAACTGAAGGTACTTTTTTGTTTTCCTATCATGATAATATCCTAGCTTGTGATAAATTTGTTTGGAAATCCAAAGTTCCTTGTAAGGTTCAGTCTTTTGTAAGGACAGCAGTACTCAATTGATTAATGCTAATGATTTGTGGCAGATTCAGAGACTTGAAACAATCATCTCCTCAATATTTGTGTTATGTACAATATCAATTCTGATTTTTTTTACATCTGTTTTTGCATTGTCTGATTTTTTGGTGTTTGTGGGGAATATTGGATTTCTCCTTAATCTTCACATGCCTTTTTGAGGATATGGTTTGAAGGGTTTATGCTGTGCTCACTATTATGTGGTGCATCTGACTAGAGTGGAATGTTCCAAAATTTTTGAGGTGTTTCAATGTTTGCTTCACAAAGATTATGGAGAAGAATAAGGTTTTTGGTTCTTGGATCATGGTAATTTTAAGGGTTTGTCAGATTTGCATAGAGATTTAGCTACCATTGTGTTCTGTTACTCTTAAGTTTTGCTTTGCTAGTTTTTCTTTCTGTTAGTTATGTTGTGGAGGATGTTAGAGTCCCACATTGATTAGGAATATGGTCAAAGTTGGATATACATGCCTTGGACAATTATTTCCTCACGAGTTAGCTTTCGGGGTTAAGCCTGAACCCATTCTTAATAGTTAATATTGTTTTAGAGCCTATCCAATCTGCCAGTTGGTCCCATTCGCTGATGTCCAATCTTCTAAAGTCCATGCTCCATGTTTCAGATGTTCCCCCTGGACGTGAGTGAGTGTGTTAAAGTCCCACATCGACTATGAATATGGCCAAGGATTAATTTATAATAAGTCTAGGGCAATCCTCCCTCCATGAGCTAGCTTGGGGTTGAGTTAGGCCCCAGCCCATTCTAATTAAAGGACATCTCATCCTCCTATGAACATCTGCATATTTGGCCCTTTCTTTTCTTAGTGGATGCACTATAACTATTACCCGACATGCATATCTTTAAAGAGTATCTTTAGCTAGTTTCTATGTCTTTAATCATGGCTATGGTGGTCAATAATCTGTGTCATATTATTTTAACTCTGCAGGTGAAGCCCTTGAAGGAGCTTACATTCAATTCTCATAATATAACAGCTACAATGACATCTCGCCAGTTTCAGGTCATGCTGAATGTGTTAACCAATCTTCTCTTTGCGCGGCTTCCAAAGTATGGATTACCCCTCTTGCTTTGTACTCATTCTAAATCTATTTTTATCTGTTTACCTACTTCAAATGCTAATGTTTATGCCTCTTACACTCTATCAAATTTAACATTGCCAGACAAGATGTTCATCCTATCTTAAATGACTACGGACGTGTTTGTTTTAAATTTGGTTTCGGTCAAAATCACTTTTGACCAAAGTTAAAATTATTTACTTTCATTGGATCGTCTCGGTTTTTGTGCATCAATAATTTTAACCATTGATTTTTGTCTCAGTTTGTGTGTTTTTCACTTCTCATTCTACTAAAATCTAAACCAAACGGACCCTATATCGTTAGGACCTGTAATTTCAGAAATCAAAATTATTAGCTGTTATATATGGATAGCATATAGATCAAGCTGGTATTTTGTTGGTTTATTTAGTCATATGGCATAGTTATGTCACATAGTCAGCATTGACCTCGCACAAACCCAGAAACACTATAGCGTGGGGGCCAAAATTTAAAATAGACCAATGAAATGCATCTGGTATATAGAGAATTCATAGATGAAGAGAAGAAAGAACACGTGAATTTCAAAGGAAAAAACACCGAGGAGTATCAAGCATAGAGAAAATCCATTGTCGTTGCTCTTATTAGAGTATGTAGAATTAGTTGCTAAAGGGTGTTACTATTCCCACCTATTCCATTTCTGGTTGTGCCACACACCTTTATTTTTTTCCAAATTTAACCTTCGTCCGGTAATTAGATATCGGGCGCATTCTGTATTTAAAATCTGGGCGAAAACGGATATTAAAATCTAGTGGTGATACATTTTACAAGTTAATACTACTGGATTTTAGAAATCGTTTTCGCGCAGTTTTTAACACCGCGCGACAATCGAAACTGGAAACTGGAAGTTTAAAAGCTATAAATCTAAACTTTTCTTAAAAAAATTTCACTTAGAACCCGTTTGTAATTGGGTTCTAAATACTGAGCGACCACAGAAATTCATAACCAGAAGTTTACTCTTTTTTCCGCTCAGTTTTTTAATCCTGGGCGCGCTCGGTTTTTAATTACCGAGCGAAGGGCAATTTTGGAAAAAAAAATAAAGGTGTGTCTCCCAACCAGAAATGAAAGAGGTGGGAATAGTAGCTCTCATTGTAAAAGCTGTCACATAAGTCATTAGTGACGGTCGTTGTAATGAGTTGCTAGTTAGTTAGAAGTTGATTAGGACATTTAAGCTTTAGTCATGTATAAATAACAAATCAGTTGTACATAATCATTTGGTTTAATAGAATCTCATTTTACATAAAACTCCCTTTCTCTTTCTCTCAGATTCTCTTTTTCTTTTCTTCTCTCTCTCAGTTCTATTAGCACTAGGGATTTTATTTCAAATTAGTAATTTTTGTAAGAGAACAAACCAAACACCCCATTATTAGAAACAAGCAATAAAAAACTTTTAATGATGTTGAAATATTAATAACACAAATTACATACAAGAGTTACATAAACTGTCCATAACTAGTCAATAGTTTATTATAAAACTCAAATATTAACTTTTCATATTCAAATTTTTCAAATATATTTGGTTATAAAATAAAAATATATGTTATAATTTTTAACATATATATAGTAGTAGTAATTGTGTGGGAGAGGGTGGGGGAAAGGCCCACCCTCGCTTCCCTTGAATCCGTCCGTGATTGACCTTTATATATTATCAACTTCTAAATGCTATTTTATTGTGGATACTGACTTGATGCAGTGTTAGATGTCTACTGACACTAGAATAGTTTTTCAGTCAATTTTTAGTTCCTTTACTGTGTGAAATTGTTCATCAGTTGGATGTGTCTACTTTATCGGTTTGGTTTTAGTTTTGATAATCCAGGTATTATATTGTATGATTATTACCTTAATGCAGTCTCTTTTTTCTATGTTCAAGAATTTTAAATCCGAGATGTCCTATTTTATCTGGAATCCTTCAAATTAACTAAGTATATTGTACACTACTTAGGCCTCAAAATAGTAGCTTGTCACTATCTGTTGAAGATGATGAAGTTATCGAAGAGGAAGTGGATGCGGTAGTTCCTGATGGGGTTGAAGAGGTGGAACTTGAAAAAGTCAACCTTGAAAAGAAAGAGAGGGAAGTAAGGTTGCTTCTTGATGACATAAGAAAATTGTCTCTTTTGTGTGACCCTTCTAGAGATCTACATCCAGAACAGGAAGCAGACTTGTGGATGATAAGTGGTGGAATTGTCATGCTGGTAAGGAAAATCTTGTTTAACAATCCTTATGTAACTGGATGGTCTGAGTCCAATTATAGATGCTTGTTCATTGAGTTCAGGTGTTTTGTCTGCTAAACATAAATCAAGCTAATACTTGGCACAGTGATATTTCATGGTTGCAGTACTTATAAATATTTTCACGCTGGCAGAAGTTAGATGAGCTTATTCGCTGTGAGTAGTAAATTAATGATAAATAGGAAAAGGAGAACAAGTTATTGCCTTCTCATAATCTGTAAGTGACCATATCCAATAACCCCCAACTATATAGGTCCGTTTGGAGGATTACTGATACAGTATTACAATCACTTGGCCTGAGATCTCCTTTAGTGTGAATAAAATAGCATGTCAATTTTTATTCCAGCCTCTTATGTCACATTGCACATAATTAGAACGAATCCAAGGTACAACTGCAAAGCACATTGCATCATAGCCTGCTATCTCAATTCTCAACCTGCCCCTAACTCTCAGCTACTAAGTTTGCATGGTTTCTGTGATGCTGACTGGGCATAAGATCTAGATTATCATTGTTCAACATCAGGATCTTGTATCTACTTTGGTCTAAATTGTTCCCAAGTAGTGAAAGAAACAGACCTTACTACCTTACTTGCAGCCTCCCACGTGCAGAAGCTGAGCAATGCAGTCTAGTGAATATAAAATTCTTTGGATTCAGCCTCTACTTCAGAGTGCAAACTCCTGTCATCTTTTGTGATAAGTGACAACCTCAGCACAGTTACACTCTCACATAAGCCTGTCCAAAGTCCAAACTCCTGTGCTAAGCCTATGGAACTTAATCTTTCCTACTTTAGAAATGAATATCTGTTAATATCTGATACAGCCGATTCATTAGGATAGTTAGAAATAACATGTTAATATCTGTAACAACCTATAATCAGGAATACATTTTCTATCTGTCTAATCTCTGGCAACCTCCTCCTCCATAGGAGAGCATGTCCAACTTGAAAATTTCAACAATTGCGGCCTATAGGTTGTGTGGGCATAATTTTCGGTATTTATAGGGTTTAGAATATTTGTATATGTATAATATATTTTTTTACATCTCAATCTATAAGTTTGCAGTAGCAGCTAGTTTGTTATCCCGCTATAACGTTTTCATGGCTGGTTGTTACATGCTGCTATCTAAAATTGAAAGCCATGCTTTAAATTACTCTAAGATACAATCAAGATATTATTTTATAATTTTTCTATATTTTAACACGTGTGTAATCAAAGTAGTCCAACACTGGCAGGTCCAAGGACTGAAGAGAGAACTTGTCAATGCACGAAAATCTAGGAAGGAAGCGCATGCATCATTAAGAACGGCTGTGCATAAAGCTGCACAGATGCGACTAATGGAGAAGGAAAAGAACAAAAGTCCTTCCTATGCTATGCGCATTTCTTTGCAAATTAACAAAGTTGTTTGGAGCATGCTTCTTGATGGTAAATCCTTTGCTGAAGTCGAGATCAATGACATGGTATGAATTATTTTTCAAACCTTGATCCATCTCCCCTTCTCTGTTTTTCCTTCCAAAACTCATTTGGTCTACTGAAAATATTATTTTCAGTAAGTATGAGCTGCTGCCTTGATAGCACATATTCTCAGTACTGAGTCTGACTTTGTATGTATTAGATAGGCTCTAAAAATCTCCTACTTTGAGACTCAATTTATCTGCATAAATTTTATATAGAATGCAGCACCTCTAATAGTGTTCTTCTACTGTTAAATCTGTAAATTTCATATCCCTGGATGTTTTGGGGGACAAAGGAAAAATTACAGTAGTCTTTTCTAGTTTGGCTGTTCTTTCTGATCATTGTTAATGATGGTTCTTTTCTAGTCCATGATGTTCTAACATAGCTCATTTATTTTCTGTCAGGATTTGCTAGCATATGCTAATTTTGTTTCATTATGCTAACCATATAGATATACGACTTCGACCAAGATTATAAGGATGTGGGAGTTTCTCAGTTTACAACAAAATATGTTGTTTTCAGAAACTGCCTGCCTAATGCCAAATCTGATACGATTTTGTCAGCGTGGAATCCCCCGCCTGAATGGGGAAAGTATGTAAAGTTTCCTGGCCTTTTTCTTGAACTTAACGGTGCTTAAAGTTCAATTTTTCTTATATTCATTGCATTGCTGTTCCTGGCATTATCTTTACTGTTGAAGTTAGTTTACATTCATATTTGTTCATTCCTTAGGTTTAGTCGAAATATAAAAAATATTATTGATGCATTAACTCTACAGGGTTTTCTCTTTTTCATAGAGGAAATTACATCAGATGATAGACTACAAATGAGGAAATCAGTTTCCTAAATCAAGGAAAGAATAAATGAAAATAAAGAAATTACCTAAAATAGGCTAAGCCAAAAAAGGAAACATTAACTATACACTTACAATTATTTAGAGAAATATCTAAGTATTTGTTACATAAGTGTCTAGATACATAGGTGTACATACACATAGTTGTCTAGATACCTAGTTGTCTAGGTTCATTATTTATTTAGACATTATTTAATTAGAAACCGAGTCTGTAATCACTGTATACTATTATAAATATAATATCTGTGTGTGGTCAATAGACACACAACAATTCACATAAAAAACAGTACCTGAAATAAAAAAACAGCCTACTTCACCGACGGTGTGCCCTCTTCCGCCAGTGTGCCTGACCGACTAGAACCACTATTCTCCGGTGAGCCTGGCAATGCAAACCCGATCCTGATCTGCCACAGCACGCGCCTCCCCTTTTTCTGGAAGGTTTTTTTGTCGGCGCCTCGTCTGTTCACCTCCACACGGCCAGGCACACCTACCCCGCCTTGTTTTTTGGCTAACACCAGCATGTCAACCGACACCCCTGTTGCGTGAACTGTACCCGCGCCACTGCTATTAGCCAAACACCACCGCTGCTACCTCCATTCTCTACACCACGCCAGTGATTGGAACCACCTCCCTACAGCGAGCACCACCATAACTCCGGCGTAGCCTTGGCTACTTGACGCACATTCACGCGCCACCTCTGTTTTCTGGCTGCTTATTTCGCCCGCAAACCCTCATCTCAATCAGGTGCACCTACCCAGGCGACTTTCTGGCAACTTTCCAGCACGTTTTCCGACAAGCATCTCCTAGACAAATCTAATATGGCGCAATCATCTTCTCTCGAGTCATAGATTCTTGATTCTGGTGCTTTTGATCATATGTTTGGTGACAAATCCCTTTTCTCCACTCTATCTTATATGGACTCACTTCCGCCTATCACTCTTGCAAATGGTACCCAAACTAAAGTTACCGGTATCGGTGGAGCCAATCCCCTCCCTTCGCTATCCTTAGATTTGGTTCTAAATGTGCCAGATTGTCCCTTCAATCTTATTTCTGTCAGTAAACTTATTCACACATTGCCTTACTCAGTTATGTTTGTCAATAAATGTTTTGATTCAGGATAAACAAACTGAACGAACAATTAGAACAGGTCATGAGTCTCGGGGATTATTTTGCCTCTTATCACCTACGATATGTTTTACACCTAAGACAACATCTCTCATCTTTCAAAAGTGACATCTTATGATTCAATGTGAGTCATGCCAGTTGAGGAAACATGTCAGAAGCACGTATCCCAACAAAGCAAATAAACTAGCTGAGTCCACTTTTGAGATAGTTCATACAGATATCTGGGGACCTAGTCGGGTCATTTCATCTTTGAGTTATAGTTATTTTGTCACATTTATCGATGATTTCTCTCTCTACACATGGGTATTCTTACTAAAACATCGTGCTAAGGTGTTTTTTGTCTTTCATGGATTTTTGTCTGAAGTGTGAAACTCAGTTTGAACTTTCTATCAAAATCTTGCATAGTAATAATGCCCGTGAATACTGCATCATTCAAAACCTTTTTACACACACCGGGAATCCTTCATCAATCATCTTGCCCACATACACCTAAGCAAAACAATGTTGTCGAGAGGAAGAATCGACATTTGGTTGAAACAGCCCGCACCATGCTTATCCACCACAAAGTTGCTCTTCGTTTTTGGGGCGATGCTATCTCATTGCATGCTATTTAATCAATCGCATGCCCTCGCAGTTCTAAATAGCCAGGTATGAGGTACCACATTCCCTGTTGTTCCCAAAATGACAACTCTATGGTGTTCCGCTTAGTGTATTTGGTTGTACTTGCTTTGTGCATAATCTCACTCTTGGGAAGGATAAGTTGGCTGCAAAATCTCTCAAATGTGTTTTCTTAGGATACTCCCGACTATAGAAAGGCTACCGTTGTCTCAAACATTATCTTATATATGTGACATTCTTCGAAGATCACTCCATCATTGTCTCTACGGATGTGCCACTTGATGCTCCACGATTGGACTTTCCACAGCCTACGCCTAAAGTCCTAAACCAACGACTCTTCCTCCAGCTCCCTCGCTACAGGCTCCTCCACCTTAGGCTCCTCTGGCTCATGCTACTCTGTGGTTACTTATCAGCGACAACACCATCCTCCTCCTCAGGCGATCTTGGAAGAAATGGCTGCTTTACATTCTAATGGGACTTCGATTACCTCCCAGGAAGACTATTGTTGGTTTTCGTTACGTGTATACCGTAAAAGTTGGTCTTGATGGTCGTGTTGATCGCTTGAAAGCTTGTCTGGTTGCTAAGGGATATATGCAGATATTTGGACTTGATTACATAGACTCATTCTCTCCAGTAGCAAAGATCACTTCTGTTTGTCTCTTTCTTGCTAAGGCTACCATTCATCACTGGCCACTTCATTTGATATTAAGAATGCATTCTTACATGGCAGATTATAAGAGGAGGTTTACATGACACAGCCACCTTGTTTCACTATTACTGGTGGTTCTCACATTGTTTCCGTTAATGTCGTTCTCTCTACGGACCGAAGCAATCTCCTCGAGCTTAGTTTCGGTGCTTCAGCTCTGCCCTAATTAAAGTCATCTCTCTCAACAGTTTTAGACAAAGGACTTGGGCACCCTCAAACAAGGTTGTTAAACACGCGAGTTAATACGTAAACTCGTCGTGTTTACAAGCTTTCCGACGCTCTGCGAGTAGACACGCCACTGAACACGCCGGTTTCCTCGACACGGTGAACACGCCGTGTTGACACGGTTGAAACGTGAACACGGTGACGTCTTAACGAGCTCGGAATGGCGGGTTTCCGGGTCGGGTCAAACGACCCGAAAACTAAAAAACCTAAACGCCTCACTTTCTCTCAGAAACCCTCACTCTCTCGCGACCCTTTCTCTATCACGCCTCCACCCTCTATCACGGCCAACCCTTTCTCTCTCGCGACCAACCCTCTCTTTCGTCTCCCTGTTCTGTTTGCCCTCTGTTCTGTTCTGTTTGATAAACTTATGTAGTTATGTTATTTAAGTTTTTAATGTGTGTAGGACCTTTAATGTGTTATTTATGTAGTTATGGCCTTGGAGGTCTTGAATTTTATGTCTAATTTAGTTTAGTGCTTGTCATTATTTATGAGTTTTCTTTTTTATGTTTATTAATGTTTATGCATATATATGAGTTTAAATATTATTTAGGAATTTTCTTGACTCTTACGAGTTTTGTTACGATTCACGTTGTAACGAGGTATCACCCCCTCTCCGTGTCAGCTTCGGTTTACGAATTTAACAATATTGCCCTCAAATACTTCTTGGGCATTGATGTTGCTCGTTCCTCTTCAGGCATTGCCATTAATGAGCGTAAGTATGCTCTCGACATTCTTACCGAGATTGGTATGCTTGACTGTCAACCTTGTGACACTCCTATGGATCCCAATATCAAACTTCTTTCGAGCCAGGAGGAGCCATTGAAAAACCTGGAGAAGTATCACGCTTAGTGGTGAGCCTTAATTATCTCCCTATTACCAGGCCTGACATTACATTTGCGGTCAATATAGCAAGCCAGTTTTTAAATGCCCCTCGTGATAGTCATTGGAATGCTATGATTCGTATCCTTCGATACATCAAGACGTGGATTATTATATGTAGACAAAGGCAAATGCTAAGATCACTTGTTATTCTGATGCTGATTGGGCAGGATCACCATCAAACCGGAGGTCCACTTGTGGATATTGTGTTCTAATGAGAGGGAACCTAATCTCATGGCGAAGTAAGCAGAGAGTGTTGTTGCTAGATTAAGTGTGGAAGCCGAATACCATGCAATGGCAGCAGCCACATGTGAGATCATATAGCGTAGATAGCTACTTCAACAATTGAGAATAGGAGATATAAGAGGAACAAATCTTATTTGTAACAATCAAGCTGCTATGCCATCAAATCCGGTTTTTCACTAAAGAACCAAACACTCGGATTGACTATATTTGTAACAAGCTTAGAACATGCTTAACAAGTCCCTTAGAAGCACTCGGATTGACTATATTTGTAACAAGCTTAGAACATATGACATATATACTCCAGCTTGAGGTGGAGTGTTACATAAGTGTCCAGATAAGTAGGTGTACATACACATGGTTATCTAGAAACGTAGTTGCCTAGGTTCATTATTTATTTAGACATTATTATAATTAATTAGAACCGATTATGTAATCATTGTATACTATTATAAATACAATATATGTGTGGTCAATAGACACAAAAATTCACATAATTTACTCTCTTCTATAGTATTAAATAGGACTCTAATGGTCTCTTGAAACCATGTCGACAGGTTTCAGGGCCACACTCTCTAATTTTTTTGAAAAAAAAAAAAAAACATAGAAAAAGTACAAAATGGTGTAAAACCAGCCATGGAAATCGAAAAGTATTAACTAAAACTATTAAATTGCCTGTTCTATTAAAATAATAGGTGAAGGAGAGAAAAAGAGGATTCCCAAAAATAATATTTTCTATTGCAATAAAGATTGGTGTTTTTCTACTTTCGTTTCTTCTAGGTACATTGATATTTCATGTTTTCTTATCTTATGTACATTTTTCTTTTTTCAGAAACGTGATGCTTCGAGTTGATGCAAAACAGGGAGCTCCAAAAGATGGAACTTCTCCCTTTGAACTTTTCCAGGTAAGCATTCCATAAGGTTATTTTGTTCATTAAATTTAACAAAGTTCAATATGGAACAAAAGAATCCATCTTTACTGGAGTATTAAATAAGTTAGTATCAACACCAAGTTAGTCACAGTTAGTATTAACTATAGAGTTTCTGTTAGCAACCTATATAAACCTACCATGCACTCTCAAATCATTCTAGTGCATAATTCCTCGGATTCTCTTTCTCTCTCACTCACACACACACATTTTGTGAATTCTCAATATTATATCGTAGAGCATCTATTTTCTCCAATCCATGGCCTCACACAATCCTTTCCTAGTTTCTCTGCCAGCTTCAGTACCAATCACCTCATTCAATCACAACCAAGATCACTGTCAATAATTTTCTTCAATGTCGATAGCTAGTTAAAACTTTGATTCACAAACACAACCTCGTGATACCATATTACAATTCTATAATTTTAATATTAGAGTGACAGAGAGAGTAGAAAGAATAAAAATATGTAAAATGAATTCGTTGATTAGAAATTTAGTACAACTGAATGTGTGTGTATATACACACACACTCAGATACAAGTGAGACTAAACTAATTGGATTGTAACTTTAGTATATCACAGTCGAAGACTCGAATAATATCTAAACTGTATCTAAAAGTATCATGGTATTAATTTTCACATTACTTTATTATCTGATGATTTGTTTTATTATTTAATTTGGATTGAGAGTCTAGTAAAAGTATAAATAAGGATTAATCTTTTATCTTTTGTACACGAACACAACACAACATAATACTATCAAGTCAATATAAATTTTACAACATACACTCTATTCTTTCCTCTCTTTTTTTTCTGCCAATACCTAATGCCCATAATTCAACAAGATGTTTGCTTGCAACGTGAAGAATTGTGCCACTCATTTACTAACATGACTTACTTTACGCTATAGGTAGAGATTTATCCCCTAAAGATCCATTTGACAGAAACAATGTACCGAATGATGTGGGGATACTTCTTCCCAGAGGATGAAAAAGATTCACAACGCCGACAGGTATGTTCAAAATTTCAAATCTCGTAAACTTTTTTCCTCAACCAAGGTTAAAATTGAGAGATACTTTATGATACATATTAAAATAGTGACTGTCTATGCAGGAGGTTTGGAAGGTTTCAACCACTGCTGGTGCACGGCGTGTAAAGAAAGGTACTCCAGAAGCTTCTACTTCAAGCGGCCAGTCCGAGGCCTCATCCAAATCTGCCTTCTCTGCAATGCTATTTCCTGCCACCAATCAGACTTCTGTCCAAGTTGATTCAGCCCAAGTGAGTATTCAATAAATTGTCTAGTATATGGTTCTCAAGTAATAATTCTAATATAATGTTAGCAACACACACTTATTATTGGATGAGATCTCGTGTTAGCTCCTCTTATAGAGAGAGGTCCCAGTTTATTTAGTGGGACCAACATGGGATTTCATCCAATAGTGTTGAAAAGAGAGTGTTAAAAAGTGTGTTACTAGCATTTCCTCTATCCTCTAATAATAGTAGAAACAAAGAAGTAAATGCCTGATTAAATTGGTAGGAAAGCTAGGGAAGCGTATAGCTTCTTGTTCCTCTGTTTTTTTCCCTAGTTATCCTAGTTTATAATATTTCAAGAAGCAAGATATATTTACCATAAGGAGTTTGGTAACATTCTTGTAGGCATCAAAAGCACGAAATGTCAAAACAAATCCTGCTAGTGGTTCAACCCCTGAGTTGAGAAGAACATCTTCTTTTGATAAGACATTGGAAGAGACTGTGGCAGAATCTGTGGCTGATGAACTTGCCGTACAAAACTTACCTTCCAATAAAAATGGCCCATTTGGCTCCACTGATCAACAAGATGAAGCATCTAAGAATAAATCAAAAGATTCCAAAGGCGTCAAAGCTGGTCGTTCATCTCTTGAAGAAAAGAAGGTGGCTAAGTCACAAGAGGAGAAGAGATCTAGGCCACAGAAGATGATAGAATTTCAAGACATCAAAATTAGTCAGGTCGGTAGTCGTGGACTATTTGATGAAGTTGTCACCTGTCGTCTTTCATCACTTAAATTGAAATGATTCCAATTTCTTGCAAATCATGATGTATTCCTTCTTGCAGGTGGAATTATGCGTTACATATGAAGGGCAAAGATTTGTTGTGAGCGATCTGAAGTTATTGATGGATCAATTTCACCGAGTTGAATTTATTGGGACTTGGCGAAGGCTCTTCTCTCGAGTGAAGAAGCACATCATTTGGGGAGTCCTAAAGTCTGTGACAGGAATGCAGGTAATGAATAACTTCTAGTCTCCTTTTCTTTGATTTTATTGCTAATGTGATGGACTACCTTTACGTTTTCCTTTTATATGCTACTCATACTTACCACTACAAATTTATAACAATGTTCTAAAACAAACTTAAGTTATTTTCATTCAAAAGGCCTTTGCAAATCCTAAAAAAGCATATTGTGCTAATTGTGTAGATATATGCTGTAAGTTGTAACAGTCCCACGTTGGTTTTGTCTGAATTTATTGTAGTTACTGTAGATTATTTTAATATTAGAGCAGATTGTTTTGGAATGTAATTTTCCATTATTGTCCATATGTTGTATTGTTGTCTACACAGAAAAGTATGCAGTCCTTTCCATTATCAGCCGTAGGCTGCCTATATTGCATCTTTTGTAGCTGTTGCCTCCATCATGGCTGATCTTACCAATAGTTGCACCTTTATCACTCCCATCCCCTCTAGTTTGGGTGAGAACTGCACTTAAAGTCCCTTTGGATTAATAATTCAACTATTGATTAATTACCTCTAGTAGAGTACTGGTACTTTGCGTTGATTAATTCACCATTGGATTATCAATCCAAGTATCCAACAGTTGAGGGCAACAGACTGGCAGTTCTAGCCCAAACTGGAGAGAGTCTTCTCCCATATCTGTCATCAGCTGTCAATTGCAATCTCACCTATGACCGTTGACCACACTAGAAGGTTTGTAATCCCCTATTCACCCTGCTCCTAAAGCCCACCGCAAACAGATTACTCTCATGCTCTCATGTGTTCCTTTTCCTAACTCGTGTCAGACCCACGTGCTGCTATTCAGCCCAAGAATGGGAGTGTTGCACTCAGCCTCCTCTCCCTGGATCTGTTCTCAGCTTCCTTAACAGCCACCTGTACAAAAGACTAGCTTACAAACAGCAACGCTTTCTTTTGCTTTTTCTTTTTTTCTTTTTTAGCCTTATTCAGTTCTGTTCCACCGCTGTGACTTATACAAATACAAACTTCAATTCAACATGACGGAACAACGCATTAGAATAGACCGGCATTTCATTGTGGAAAAATTAGATAGTCGATTGATCTCCAGAGCATATGTTCCTTTGGGGGTTCAGTTGGCAGATGTGTTAAAAGGCTACACAGAGACATTCCCGGATCTTACAGGCAAGCTTGGAATGATAGAACCCATTCATCAACTTGACAGAGTGTAATGACATTCTCTCATTAGTTACCTAGGTAATTATATTGTAAATTATTTTACTGTTACAAAAGATTATTAGTTACAGCAGGTAGCAACTTTTTATAAAAAGATATTATTTTTCTTAGCTAATATATAGTAATGTTGTGTACAGTTTCACTATCTAGGAATTATATTTTAGCCGTTCTATATCCTTTTCATTCAAGATGGTGACAAGCTTTTACTCTTTTTATGAATTCAAATAATGTCTGGCTATTATGAATCATATAGGTTAAGAAATTTAAAGACAAAGGTCAGAGTCAGCCCACTGGAGCTGGTGCTCCAGAAATTGACGTCAATTTTAGTGACAACGAAGGCCAGGCTGGAAAACACGATAAGTATCCACCAACTTGGCCTAAGCGTCCAAATGATGGAGCAGGTGATGGTTTTGTAACATCTGTTAGAGGACTATTTAATACTCAACGCCGCAAGGCAAAGGCATTTGTGCGCAAGACAATGAAAGGTGAAGCAGAGAATGAAACTCAAGCAGATTCGAGTGAAAATGATGTAGAGATCTCTCCTTTTGCAAGGCAGCTGACAATCATGAAAGTTAAGAAGCTTAACAAGAAGCGCAATAAGTTGCCTTCTAAAGCACAAAAAGGTTAGTTGTAGTGTCACTTGTTTTTGCTTTTCGACGACTTAGTTTTCATCATGATTCTTTGACAATATTCTATAATTTGCGTAAGATAAAAAGAAATATATTATTAGCAACAAGCGAGATAATGCACTTCCTGTTCAAAAGTACATTTTATTAAGAGGAAAAGAAATCATGCTCGAAGAAAAGTACCCAAAATAAAAATCCAACCCAAACTAAAGAATTCAATGAAGTTCTAATCTCTTTACTGATCAGTATTAATAAGTCCTTGAAACAACAAACGGCAAAGTAATAAGGATACACCCAAGGTTCACAATAAATCACGAATAGCCTAGACAATAGAAAAATTGCCGTTGACAATACAAAATGACCGGGCCATTGCTGCTGAGCTAAACCTTAGAGAGGGCTCTCAGAGATCTACAAATCTGCAATATGTCATTTGGATATTAACCCTATGAAGTACTGTTGACTAGAAAACAAAAAATTGGAGAGTTTTTTACTTCAAAATGCCTTTGTGAACCTATTGAGTTAAAGAAAGGATCATGCCAATACCCTTATCTGTGTAGATGAGTTAATGAAATATACTGTCCTCTGGTAACTTATTTATATTATTGAATACTGAGCAATATGGTGAGTACAAGGTAAAGTGAAACAGTATAGTAAATAATATTCATAAAATATAGATAAAGGAAATGAGGACAATATGCTATACACGTATCTCCACATCCTTTCATGATTAGGATGGTGAGTTGGAAAACAACTTGCAAGGAAATGCACCAGAAAAATCAGAAACCAAATTCTCATATGCATAATGGACTCTTTATACACTAGCTTCTCTGCCACTTCATTGTTTTCCAAGTGAACAACTTAAAAGTTGGTAACATTTTATAAATCATATTTAGTATGAGTAGAATAAAACGAGTGTGTGCCACCTCAGTAATGTCTTTTAATATGTTTTCCATGTAT
Source organism: Cyamopsis tetragonoloba (assembly GCA_037177725.1). NCBI lineage: Eukaryota > Viridiplantae > Streptophyta > Magnoliopsida > Fabales > Fabaceae > Cyamopsis > Cyamopsis tetragonoloba. Next base: position 81,271,125 of record CM074119.1, read on the forward strand.
CACGTTCTACTTACTTTGATTGTCTGTCCTAACTTTTTATTTTGAGTTGGGTATTTTCTTGAGTAGTTTGAAAAACCTAAGTTACGAATTATATTCGGTTATTGGTTCTTGATTATAACCCTTAAAAAATGTGTGCAACATTTTCCCACCTGGTTGTACGCACTTAGGCTTGGAAACTGGATATTCAAAGCTGTACTGTTTATTGTGAAATCTGTCTTTGCTTTTGAAACCAAATCCCAAGTAAAGTGACATATTTTGATATTTTACTTTCTAATCTTTCTTATTGATATCTGGTTGTCAATTCCTTTCTTGGTGTCAATCTTTTATAGATTCAACCTCACCACAAAGAGAAGGATTGCCATCTCCTCCGGAACAGGTGCAGGAGATGCCTGAATTTGACAGTGATTCTTCAAGTGGATCGTCATCCTATGAAGCTTTCCTGAATAGCGAAGTTAGCTAATACTTCTCAGCTGAGTGGCTAATCCACGGTCGTGACGGCTGATCTTTCTCAACAGCAGGTACCTCAAATGAACACTTGACAGAAACACAACTTGAGGGTAGCAACACCAAAAATCAGAAGATAACTTGGGAATGAACATTTGGACAATGCATGACTGATATTCATTTATAATCTCTGTATATGTTTCCTGACAACATCATTGTTGATTAAGTGCCTTGCATTCATCTCCTCTATCAAATATTTTCTTGTATATTCCTGTAGCTTCCGGCGAATGTGCTATTTTGGGTTCTGTTTTTCCAAATATAGAGGTGTAAAGGTTGCCATAATTCCGTACATATGTTTGATCATATTTTAAAAAATAGATTAAATGCAATATTCTTCCTTGTAAAGATTTTATCACACAAATACTTCAATTTTTTTTTTGGATTAGGGTACAATATAGTAGGATAAATAATCGGTGATAACGGTGTCCAACAATAGAAACACATCCGAAGCACCAAAACAACCACATACAAATGCCAAATAATCACAAAGATTTTCAAAAACAAGCGACTTGGTGGATGACAAAGAATTTTAATTTTAAAAGTGGTATTTGTTGATGTGATGAGACTCTAGGAGAAAGAATTTGTTGGGTGTTAGTGTAATTCAGACTTATGAGTGTCATTTTCAAGTGGAATTGTGTAATCTAAGTGTCATGTGTAAACACAAATATTTTATATAAATAGAAGTATAATCAACAACAGAAAGTTAGTTGGTATTTCCATCCATTTCCAAATTTGTGCAATTCTAAAATCTATTACTCCTCTTCTTCCAACTTCTCTAAAGTGTATGTTCTATCAATTAGTACAGTTAGCCTTGCGATCCTCTGTGACATGTATTGAATGTGATTATGCCGGGTACAAATGGTAATCTTCTTGGGAATTTGTCGGTTCTTGATAACAAGAACTAGGACAAATGGCGCATACAAATGTGAGTTATCTTCGGATTTCAGGATGTGCGGGATGTTGTGGAGTAAGGTTTCGAGGAGCTGGGGAAGAATTCATCAAAGCCAGAGAAGCTAGTTTACAAGGAAGCTCGCAAGAAAGATAGCAAGGCATTATTCTTGCTGCATCAATGTGTTGATGATACACATTTTGAGAAGATTTCTCTGGCCACTTTTTCCAAAGTTGCGTGGAAGATTCTTGAGTAGTGTCATGCAGGTGGAGAGAAGGTAAGAAAGGTTCGATTACTGGCCATTGAGGAATCAAAGGATCTTGATTCTTTGACAGTGGAGGAACTTCAAAGTTCCTTAGAGGCACATGAACAACGATTGTCTGAGAGGGGATCAGATAAACAAACCAGTGAGCAAGCCTCATTGGCACGTGGTAGTAAAATGAACTCTGACAAGAAATGGGAGAAGAAGGGTAAGGGAAAGAGAAGGGCGAAAGTCAGAGAATAGTGGTGATAGGCCTGAATCCTCCAAGAGAGGAGGAGGGAATGGAAAGAAGTTCAGCAAGAAGTTTGATAATAGCAAAATCCAATGTTATAATTGTGAAAAATGGGGGAACTTTGATGATGAATGCCGGCACGGTGCTGGAAAAGGCAAAAAGAAAAGGGATTCTGATGATGATGAGGCTCGTGTTGTTCAGGAAAGTGAGAGTGATGAAGAACTTGTAATTCTAATGGTAACTACTTGTGAAGGTCCAGAATCAGCAGGTGATGAATCCTGGTATCTTGACATAGGTTGCAGCAACTATATGACAAGTCACAAGGAATGGTTAGCAAATTTCCATGGCAGCAAGAAGAGTAGAGTCAAGTATCACAGCTCAATCTCAGCCGAAGGAGTTGGGAATGTAGTGATTAGAAGAAGAGATGGAGGGCAGGTTGTAATTGAAAATGTGCTCTATGTACTTGCTATGAGGTATAATCTGCTAAGGCCACTTGCTGCATAAAGGTTTTTCAGCTGTCATGAAAGGAGGTCAATTACAATTGTTTGATGTGAACCAAAAACTGATTCTTAGAGTGCCTCTGTCTAAGAACGGGACCTTCCAAGCAAGTGTTCAGGTGCTGAAATTCAATGTTTCAAGGTAAGTTTAGCAGCATATGATAGTTGGCTGTGGCATGCTCGATATAGTCACTTGAACTTCAGAAGTTTGCAGCATATGATAGTTTAGCAGCAGTTGAGTACCAAAGAGATGATACTAGGAATTCCTCAAATCAGTGTGGCTTCAAAAGTTTGTGGTGGCTGTGCAGTCAGCAAGCAACATAGGAGTTCCTACGAGCATAAGTGCCTAAGAGAGCCTCTGAAGTACAAAGAGGTTGTTCACTTGCATGTAAATTCTACTACTCACTCCTTTTCTGATGTATTATTATATTATAATAAGCTCGTGCATTGAACGGGTATAAATCACTAGTTATGATAATAATTAAATAGATTTGACAATAGATACATTGTAGTGGTAATAAACACATTTTCATTGTGAGATTAAAAGCTATGCTATTTTACACGAAGAAATAAAATACAAAATTTTACGAATTAGTGTAACCATTATTAACAATAGCAATAAATGATCTAGTAGATAATTTAGTGGTTGACCCATAATCAAAGGCGATATTTTGATAATGAAATATGTGAAACTCGTTTTTCGTGAGATTTAGTATTTACCAAGAATTAATTGTCTTACAATTTTAAGACAAAATATTTTTTATTACTCTTTTTTAATTAGTGCGTTTCTCTAAATTTTAAATTTTATTCTCTCTTTATTTGACCATGGTCAAAGAACTTAATTTTGTGACTTAAATATTTTGTTTTCGCACCTGATAAGATTATTTTTTAAGTTATATAGCAATGGTATTTTTCCTATTTAAGTTTATCTAACGTGTAAAAATGCTTTATAATAATCCGTCTGAAGATATTTTGAGTCTAATAACATTCAAATATTCAGTCACACAAATAACATTTTATCCAAATGAAGAATATTTAGAACTTTGCACACCTCCATACAGTTGATCATGGCAAAAGCTGCCGCACTATAAGAGTACACTAGCCTCTTGCATGGTAGTATTTATCAGGTTAGAAGATTAATTTTTTGGACAAGATAGGTTTGTCCTCCACTCCACTCCTAACTTTTTTATATTTAAATTATGAGAGATATTGCATAAATATAATTTTTTATTTCCGTGTTATGATAATATTTCATTCATTGCCTAAGTTTTTTTATTTTCATTGCAATAGTAAATAAAACCTATGAAGCACTGACACATCTCTCAATAGTCGTGTCGCCATGTCCGGCACACGTCCGATACAGACATTCCCCAACACTTGTCTGACACGTCTCCGATACCTTTCTATCGGTTTTCAATAAAAAAAAATATTTTTTTATCAGCTCAACACTTTAAGCCATCACCTTTCTATAGCTCGACACTTAGATGTTTTTTTTTAATTTTCTGAAAAATATGTTTTTTCGATGAGGAAAGTTAAGAAAATGGTGACATACCTTAAATTAAAACTTCTCTTCAAAGTTTATTGTGATAAGGCTTATATTTCTTTTGGCTTAATTGTACTTTTAGTCCCTCAACTTTTTAAATTGTGCGATTTTGGTCCACCTACTTTCAATTGTGCTATTTTAGTCCCCTAGCTTTGGCAAGTGTGCAATTTCGGTCCCCTAACTTTAAATTGCGCAATTTTAATTTCGAAACTTTTCCAATTGCGTGACTTTGATTCTTTTGACCATTTCTCGTTAAAAAGCTAATGGTCAATGCAGTTAAACCCATATAATGAGCTTTCATTGGTGCAATTTTGAGTTTCATTGCACGATTTTGTTGCTTTTACACATTTTATTTTATTGGTTTGTTTGTGTTAACCGTTAGCTTCTTAACAAAAGATTGATTAATTGAGCAAAATCGCACAATTTGAAAAAGTCGAGAGGACAAAAATTGCACAATAGACAAAGTTGGAATACCAAAATCGCACAATTTAAAAAGTTGAGGGACTAAAATCCTCCAATTAAAAGTTGAGAGACCAAAATTACACCATTAAAAAAGTTTGGGGACTAAAAGTGCAATTAAGCTATTTCTTTTTTACATTATATAAGGCTTAATATTTCTTTTTTTTGTTGAGACATTATACTAAAGGTTAAGCAAAATGTGAAGTTTAAGTGATAGAAAAAACATCATGTTTACATTATGATGACAAATCATGATATTTTTTTTTAGACTCATTTTAGGTAAACATTTTAGAAGAATAAAGATGAACATTTTGTCTATCAACTTATAATTTTTTATCATGTTCAATATATTTTTTATATTTATAATTTTTTAATTATTTATATGAGTGGTATTTTTGTGTCTTATATTTTAGACATTCGTATCACAGTGTCCCCATATCAAAGTGAGTGCTTCATAGAATAAAACCAATCACCCTTGGCAGTTACATCATAAGCAAGAGTTACACCCATTTCCTTACCCTCAAAATAAAAGGGATTCCTAGTGTTAAAAAGTAACAATTTCAATCTTAACCAATATAGGCAAAGTCAGTGCACATGACATAGGTGCTTTGAAGATGAGGAGCTTTTCCCCTTAGTAAAGATTATGAGTCTAGAATTAGATATGTTTATTGTAATCAATGTGACGTCTAGTTGTTTGATTGGCTGAATTGGCTAGTGTAGTTGTTAATTTATTGCAACGATCAAGGCATTGATGTACTCCTTTTGTCTCAAATTATTTAGCCTTTTAGATATTTACACATGAATTAAGGAATATAATCATTAATTTAAATTTTAATAAATTTTAGATTGAATTTCCTATTTTGCCCATCAACTAATTTTATTGGAGTATTACTTTTTCAACCAATAATTAATACTCTTGAGTGTCAACTACTATAATTAATGCATCGGAAATAAAAAAATTTACTTAGGAGAGTAAAGCTTAAAAGTTAGTGGTTAGTAATAAAGTAAAAATATGTTTAATTAGTTAAGGGTAAAATTATAAAGAAAAAATTAATACTGTACTGGTATCTTAAAGGGACAATCAAATTGGGACAATTTTTTTTTTCCTAAAAGGCCAAACAATTTGGGACGGAGGAAGTAATTGTTTATTTGTTGCCTTGTGGTATCGCTGTAGCTGGGTTAGTCCACTATTGGAGAATGTATTCGGCTGCTTTGGCCCCCCATTTATTTAATATATAAAGAGCTTTGTAGACCAAAAAACAAAAATAATAAATAAACAAAATATATATTACACTTTTTAATGTCATTGGTGATGCCAATCTTTCTCTTCATTCAATGAATCACTGTCTCAACTCAATTTTAACTAATAATAATAAAATAATAACGTGACTAAAAATTTCATCCCTAATATTACTTGGAAAGAGAAATATGAAAATATAGAACATAACATCGAATAAAGTATGCATTCAACTTACAAGCCAAAAAATGAAAAAGAAATAGGAAGGAAGGGGAGGGGGGTCGATAATCTAAATCTAATTCTAATTCTAATTCTAAAGCAGTAATTCGGTCAGGCATGACAACCAACTGAGATTGGTCAACTCCTGGCAGCAAGCGAAGCCTGTACCAAATTAGTGGGCGGCAACCTTTGGGTAAAGTTATGAGTAAATAGATCACATCGTTATTCAGCAAATACATAGACCAGTAATCAGTAATGACTTAACGTGGATTAAACACAACTGCAAAGAAACACTTAAAATCAAGATAACAACGAACTTGAATGCGCAACACCAACTGCTAGCATAAAAATAAAATATTTTAAATTTAAACAAAGAAAAAAAAAATGCACTTCATGGGCTAATGCTAATTTTTGAAGTGTCACTTGATCAAACAAGATTCAAATAAAAGAAAACAAGTCAACTTCACACACCCAACCAAAATCAACACGCATCAGTTACTAGTAAGTATTACCTCCACAACTTCCTTCACAAAAGCCTTTTGACATGCAACTCAAAGCTTAATAAAGGAGACTCAGTATCAACATCACTACGTTTCTGAATAGCCAAGATGAACTTATTTACTCATCAATATCAACAATGAAGGCTGCCATTTTCGAGAATTGACAGTTAACAATCATAAATACATACCAAGGTTCCAAGGTTAGCACAATGCCGGCAATGCATAAGCCTTGGACATTCCCAAGCCCTACAAACAGCATAATTGAAAGAGACAAACACAATTGAATGAATCCAGCCTCAATGAGAATGATATAAAAAACTCTGCTCTATGTCAATGCAGTCTACCGAAGTTCAACACGTTTCTTCACGAAGAAAAAAAAGCAGAGTGCAATGCACAGTAAGAATTTAAATAAAGAACACAATGAGCATGCATAGAGTAGACGCGTAAAAGTACCAGCCAGGGGTTGACTAGATGAAAAAAGGCACATTAGTTAGAGACAAAATAAGAGGTAAACAATTTGTCATTGAACTCAATACATGACAGGTCACTGTGGGCATCATATGATCTATGTAACTCACTCTCCTAGTGTGAAAAGACTTCAACGATGATGAACCTGAGAGAGGAAAAAAAACATACCACAACAAGGCATATGTAAAAAAATCTGAACACATGTCAATCCCGAATAGGGTGTACACACTACACACAATAGGGATATAGCAGATAACGGGTGATGATTTTGTAAACACTATGCAAAATAAGTAATTTATATTGCAAACTTAACTTATTTTTAAAAAACAAAATAGAAGACTTGTTGATCATAGACCTGACCTGTGAAAACAGACAGCTATGAAGTGTAAATTACACAACACAACATACCCAAAAAAGAAAGAGAACAGTGTGTCAATAATCACTAAAAACAAAACAAAAAGGTTTGTTACCCAGTACACAGCAACAATCCGCAGATAGGAGTGTGGTCAACGCAATTGAGAAACAGAGGTAGTGAGAGTGGGGAGGCTCGGGACCAATGTCCAAGAGGTGTTGGAGACACGGTGGAAATGACCAAAAACCCATTAATAAACTAGGTGTGTTAGCACCAAAAATGGGACAGAGTTAGGTTTTGACAAATTAGCAGTCTTAATGTAGCATTCAAAGATGACGCAACAACTGGGGATCACAAGGAGCAACATGCCAGCAATCTGATGCAATTACTACATCAATATAGCACATTTGAAGTAATAAAGTCACAAGATAATCCACATGCTATGAAAACAAATTAAATAAACTATCATATCTGAAAAAACGTGATAAGATCTTCCATATGAGGGTAACATCCGCAGCTTTTATGACGAGTGACATGGCAAGGAAGTTCTAAGTAGACCTGAAATATACTATTGATTGGAAGTAACAGAAACCATCATAGCAAACAGGCATTAGAAATTCTTATCTCTGTAAGAAATCATTGGTAGATGTCTCACCAATAAATTTGCAAGAGAAAAGAGGCAAACCTAGCATCATATTTAGCCATTGGAAGCAAGGCATGCAAGCCTCCTACACTGGCCCTGGAAAATGTAGTTGATTCATCAATAACAATCAAATGGTGAAGTTGATGCTATGAAATAGACACCTAATAAAATTATCCAAATCAAGCAAGATTTTAGATGGAGTCGCACAACTACGAATTATAATGATGATGTCCAACTTATATCCGTGAAGAAGTTAATAATTATTACACGAGCATCAGAAAGTAGTCAAAGAAACAATCAGATGAATCTCTCCTGTCAGTAATCAGTAGTATGGAAGCTCATAACTTTAGGGTTGAAAAGAGACAATTAGGACATCGAATAACCCAGCCAAAAGAAATCAAAAGAGGACAAATAAATAAAGAACACCAAGACTTCATATGTTCACAATGAGTATAGCAACGTAATTTTCATAATACAGAATGAATAAGTAAAATGGACAATTCAAAAAAAAAATGTGTTATCCTGTTCAGAGCCTAATAATCTGTACATAGATCAAAAGTATGGAGGCATTCCTATATAACATTTAAGAATGTTGACCAGCTGAAACTAAGTTTTTTACCTCCATCAAATGTTCATCATTTGAAATATTGAGAGAAATACGAAGATTAGTCAATAATTCTTGTTGTTCCCAACTTAAAGGACCAGAAGCATACATTGCAGCTAGGGTTCTCTGATAAGCATGCAACTCTAACCTATGAATTCTTTCTGCTACAACCTCTTCTGGAGAAATGGGGCATCCTTTGACTACATCACTAACATCTTCAGATTCCGCATCACTACAAAGGGCATCTTCATCTCGGCAAGGAGCTGCTGATGTGTTGCTGAATTTTTTATTTGCACTACTACTTATCACACTACAACTGCCAACTGAACTGATACCACTGCAAGAATAATCAGGTTCTTCAATTCTATCATGAAAATGTGTTCTAATATTACATGAATTCTCCTTCCAAGTTTTTTTATACTGGTTGGTACCCTTATAAAAGGAATTATGCATGCAATTTTCACCCATATTATTTTGTGGGTAAGCAATAACATCTACCTTTTCCAGCAAGTGGGCTGTGGATTTGAGTATTTTACACTCACACATATCCTCAACAGCCCTCATTTTTCTAGGATAAGTCTCGATAAGAGTGGATCCATATGGGGAGGCTCTCTTCAATGTTGAAGGTGAGGTCAGATGAGACTCCTGGAGATCACTGGCATCTAATCTGGGTAAACAAATATTTCTTGCTCCATGAACGTCAGTCATCACCTTATAACCATTTGAAGTAAAAATCCAGCTAGACTTCTCAACTCTAGAATTTCCTGCTCCCTGGGACAAGCACGAGCAAATGTATGGACAAGGCTTGTCAATAAATTTCAGTTAATCACAGAAAATAAATGTGAAAAGTTTTCTCAATTCTCAAAGTTAAACTACTTGTATTAAGCAAATAGAAACTTACCAGTGGCATAACAACCCAGCGACCATTTAGCCAAGATTGGCGTACCCTCATGTTTACTTTGTGAACCTGTAACTCCTTGCAAGATATCCACAACCTTACCAAGTATAAGTCTCCACCAATGACCTTCAAAACAGTAGCCGCTTTCCAAGAACCAGCATCATAAACTTCCACAAAATCATTACCTGCCCAATCTATCCCTTCAATAATAGGGGGACATGGTCTAATCACCTTCCTTGGAACTCTCTCCGAACTAGCATCACTTGTCACATTAGAACCATCATACTGAATACCATAAGTGTGCCCATTACCAGAAATAATATGAGCACAACGCCATTCTACACTGTGCCTCTCAGTATTTCCAAGGATCTCCACCTTACTTCCCTTCTTCAACCTCATGGTGATTACTTCAATTCAATCTCGAATCTGTGACAATCACGAATAAAATTATAAGAACAAAATTACTGATATCTGATAAAGGGAACGGATTAGAGAGTTTTAGGTTGTCAAACCCCAATATATCTTCAAAAACATTTTATCAACGATGAAATGACAACCATCGCTTATGAATAATGATGCTCTAATGCAATAGATCCATGAACAAATTTATTGCCAGATAAATTTTTTCTCCAGTGAAATTTCCGATAAGACAACCCTAATGAAAATTGCGAGAAAATTCAGTTATATTTTGAAGTTGGATTAAATTAAATCTGTTGTTATTTGAAAAGTGATTACTGTTTAGAAATTTAGAATAGCAATAAATTGCAAAGGCAGACAACACAAAATATTCCAAAGGATCAGGAAATAGAGAGATAACAAAATTACAATTCAAACAGAAAGCTATCGCGAATCGAAACAGCTACGTGTTGAATGCAAAGATGAAAGGGAACAGAGCAATTGCAATAAAATGAACAAGATGAATACTGACCTTCGTCGACGATTCACGATTAAGATCGCTTACGATCTTTGAATTAATCCCTGCGGGACTCCTTTGACTAATCCGAAGGGAACAACTATCGAAACAAGTTAGAAATTAGGGCTTCTGAGAATAAATGTTGAAACTTGAGAATTACAAAAGAGAAGTGCAGTTCCGGAGGGAATAAATAGTGACAAGGTTGGCGGTGAAGATATGGGCCGCATATGCCTTACGGGCCCTTTCATAGAGCATCAATAGTGCCAGATTGGGTCTATATTATTAACACCACACATATTTTTCTTCCCATAGTTATTTTTTTTTAAAATTACTCATCTTTTGGATTTTGAAAATCTGATACTTTATTTTATAAAATTATTTTACGGAAAATCCATAGCAATGTTTATCAAAAATTTGTCTTTATAACTTTATAAAATTATGCTACGGATTTTAAAAATATGTGGCCTATGGATTTTAAAAATTTGCGGCCTATGGATTTTAAAAATCTGCGGCACTATTCATAAAAAATTCGTCTTTGTATTTAAAAATCCATCATTATAATTTTATAAAATTGTGCTACGGGTTTTAAACTATTTTTATAAAATTGTACTGCAAATTTTCAAAATTAGTAGTCTACGAATTTTAAAAATACAAATTGAGGGATAATTTTGAGGAAAAAAAAATGTGTGGTGAAGAAGGAAATGTGTGTGGTGAGAAAAGTATGGACCATATAATTAACATAATCTCATAACAATATCACCTTTTTAAATAATATTTGAAATAGTATTTTTGGATAATATCTCTATAAAATAAGAATAGTTTTTTTTTATTGTTTTACGGTCAACAACGTCCAAAAATATTATTTTGGATGCTGATGTCCAAAAAAAAAATAAAATCTCATGTTCAACTAAAATAATGTAATTAGTACAAATTTAACTCCTTTTTTGACTTCTCTTCTTTTTATAAGGAGAGGTTAAGCCCACATATTTTAAGTTATGAATTCAGGCTTCTATTTCTCCTACTACTTCTACTAAAAGTACATAAAATACTTTAAGAAATAAATTGCTTTTCACTTATAAAAAATAATAAATTTATCAAATACCTAAGCTTTTATGCTAAAAAAAAACCGATAGAAGTCAATATTCTATTAAACAAACAACTTTTCATTAACAAGTAATTTATATGTTTAAAAAATAACAAAATTATCAAACAATTTTTAGCCTTTTCTTAAAACTCTTATTTACATCTTAAAATTGAAAATAGCTTATAAAATATATATATATATATATATATATGGTTCAAATGAAACTTTAGTCTTTACAAAAGTGTTTAATAGGAGTAATTAATAATTTTAAGTTACCTCGCAGATATGACTAACTCAATAATATATGATTTTTAACACACAAGTTACAGATGACCCAAAAATATATCTATAATAAACTTTGATATTATCATATATTTGGACTTTTATCCTAACTCATCATCAAAAGCTAGTTTGTACGATTAAGGTTCTGTTTGGTAACACTAACTTATAGCTTATGACTTATAATTGAGTAAAGATGTTTGGTAAAATTAGCTTATCAGGTAACTTATACTCCTTCCATTCTGAAATATTAGTCACTTTAGGAGATTTCACATAGATTAAGAAGAACAATTAATTTCTATAGAATCTAACAAAAAGTGCATAGGTAAACTAAATTAGTCATTGACTTTGAGGTTTACTCAATAGCTATTAGCTATAAAAATAATAAAAATGGAAAAAAGTTAATAAAATAGCCTTGGTAATATAAATGTGACAAATTTTTGGAACAATTTTTTTTTATATTAAAGTGACAAATATTTCAAAACGGAGGGAGTATTTATTAAATGATTTAAAAGGACAAGTAATAATTACATGTGATAAATTATTTGATAGAGTAAATATATAATAAATGATTAGAGGATAAAATAAAAAAGAATTATTAAAAGTCATAAGCTTGTTGTCACAGAACATCTGCACTTATCCATAGGCTATAAGCTCCTAAATAAGCTATAAGCTAGTTGTGTCAAACACATTCTAAAATTGTCAAACTACTTATTTGTTATCTACTATACTTTAAGGATTCATTTGGTAAACATGATAGGTTAAAGATGGATATGATAAGGCAATTGGATAAAAGCAAGATATGATAATAACCATTTAAGCTCTTATGATATCTAATGTTTGATGCCTACAAAATAACAGATAGGATAGAATTGCAGTATCACAATTATATTTTAGTTAAATCATATTGTAGTAAATATATTTTTTCAATACATTATAGTAAAAATTATATTAATTATAAAAAATAGTAAATATAGACAACTTAATTATATTTAATTTTTTATTTAAATTTTTATATTTAAAATTAAAAAATAATATCATATACAATATATCCATAAAAGAATTAAACCAAACTCTCTTGGATTCTGCATATAATATTATATTTTTAAAATAAATTAAATAAAATCAATATAGTACTCATAAATTATATTACGTCACAAACAATCTTATTTTAATTCTCTTTTATAATTTTTCTCTTTATTTTTCATAAAATTTTCTTTTAAAATTTCTCAAGTTATTTTTTTTTCAATTTATTTCTCTTGATAATCTATCTCTAAATTTGTTCTCTTTATAATTAAAAAAAATAGTAATTTTCTTAGTTTACACTTTAATTATTATTTTTATTAATAGTTTACACTTTGAAATTTATCTCTCTCAAAGTTTTCACCAATTTATATTTTAAAAGTTGAAAGTTACGTTACAATAAATATCCTGAGCGATGGCGAAATAGGAAAAAGATTTCTTATCATATTCTGTCTGTTCCTATCTTGGCTTCCCCTCAGGATAACATTCGAATTATAGAACAAGATAAGATAAGTTGATAGGATAACCATATCATATCTTACTAGCACACCAAATTACTGATAATAACAGGATATGATAGCTTATTCTATCATATTTAACTTATCGTGTGCATCAAACGGACCTAAAAGGACATGCATATGTGAGTATTCGGGTTGAATCTCTAATTAATGTACTTTCCTATAAATGAAAAGAAAAAAGACATTTTTAAAGTATTCAAAGCTACTATCTATATATTATGATTCCAATTCCATATACATTTTTTATCCTTTTATCTCTTTTTTATTATTTAGGAGACACAACTTATAGATATTTAGTCATTTAATTTTTAATAATATTAAATCATTTTTAGTATTCTTTCTTGACTATAAGTTAGTCAAAAAGAGAGTGAAAAAGTTCAACTAAGGAAGAAAAAGGCAAATTTTAATCTTTTATACTTTTAAAAGAGGTTTTTTTACACAAACAGATGAATGAAAAAAGGTTTAGGGCCTAGTTGATTATTTTTGTTTTTCAGTTTTTTAAAATTGTATAAAAATCAGCTTTTTGGAATTGTTTTTAAAAAGAAGAGAAATGAGTTTTAATACAAATTTGTATTCGAATCCATAAAACTAAATTTACAAATTGAAACAAGTATTAGATATTTTCTAATTTTAGATTTTATAATTGAAAACACATACTAATTTCTGAAATCTATTTTAATAAAATAGTCTACCAAACATTTTCTTTTGCTTTTTTATTTTTTAAAATATATTTTTTAATAACAAAAAAACAAACAAGTCCTTATACTTTCAAAATTTGTTATTTAGAACTTTTTAAAGTTATTATTTAATTATTCACTATAATTTCAAGTTCGATTATATTTTTACCCTATTCTCTCTTTTTATATTGTTTAATTGTGACACAACTTTATAGCCATTTTTTCTTCATTATTACTAAATCATTTCCCTCACTTTTTTATTCTTGATTATAAATTAATCAAAATGAGAGTGAAAGGACAAAATAAGCAAATAAATAATATGCATAAAAAATGCAAATTTAATACTTTATGCTTATAAGTGGAGTTATCTGGACAGTAAAAAATAAAAAAACAAAAATTATGCCTTCAAAGGGTCCTTGACATTGTTAATGGTTCTTGACTTTGTTGCTATTATTTAAAATAGTTCATCACTTATAAGAATAAGTAAAATAGTCTCTGACTTTATCTTCTGCTTCCGTTAACACAATCTAATAGAGTTATGATGTGGCACGTTAAGTGTTAACGTAAAAGCTTAAAACAACATTATATCCATTAGTAAACAAAAATCGAACATTTTAATCTTTGAGAGATTGAAAAGACAGTCATTTTTCGTCCTTACTCACTCCCTTTCCTTTATTTTTTCGGGCAACCAACCCACTCTTCTTTCTCAAATTTTTAACTTTTTAGAAGCCAAAACGCTTGATTTTCGTTCACTTACAAATATGACGTCGTTTTGGACTTCCACCATGGCACTTAGTGTGACGTATCATGACTTCGTCAATGTGTGTTAACAACATAGTCCATTTTGACTAACAGAAAACAAAATCAATAACCATTTTGCTTATTAATTTAAGTCCGGAACCATTTTGAGCGATGATGATAAAGTAAGAGACTATTTTATCCATTTATTCATTTTCATTTCATTATGCATAAAAACTTTTATTTTTAGAGACTATGCAGGTTTGCAGCTGTTCACCTAAGATATGTTACACCAATCATTGTCCTTTGGCAAATTTAGGTTCTTTTGTATAGGAGTTATTTGTGAAATATCTATCTCACCCTAATAATTTTTTTTGTTAAATTAATATTTTAGTTCTTATACTTGTACTTCATTTTCGTTTCAGTCACTTTAAAAAAAATTATTTTAATTCTTACACGTGTTCTTTGTTTTTGTTTTAGCCCCTGTCATCATATTTCTGTTTGACATTGTCGTTAAAATCTCGCAGCTGCACCACCATAATCACCTCGACAAAGTTTTAAGAAGGAGTAAGGGTGAAAGACGACTTTAATGGTGGTGATAAAGGAGTTTACAAGCGGAGCAGGAGTTAGGTAGACAATCATACATAGGTATGAAAGATAGAAACCGGCTGACGAAGGCTAATGGGGTGGCGGGGGCAAAAGGTGGAAGGTCAGTGAGCTTGAAATGACGATTGTCGTCGTGGTTATTGGGGTGGAACTGTAAGATTCAGAGTGGTTAACGGCAAATACCAACAGAAATATAAGGACTAAAAGGAATATTTTTCTGTATAGAAACGAAAATGAGGTGTAACTATACGAACCCAAATATTAATTTAGCCTAATTTTTTTTTTGGTATATCGGAACAAAATGAAGGACAAAAAGCATAAATTAATGCTTGAGACGAATAGAGCCCTTACGATCTGGTAACAACAAATGACTCAACAATGAAAGGCACACATTCAAAGCACGCAGTGGATCATTTAACTTGGAGTCTTCTTTTGCAAGCCAATCAACACAAGAGTTCCTTTCAGACATAGTATGCTCAATGTAAACTTGTCAATCCACAACCAAATCGTTTAATATTAACAAAAATAATTACATATTAGTGGAAGCCATTAGACGGTTATGAGGTAAGATCAAAAACTAACTTAGAATCAATATGACAAATAAGATTGCAGATATTAGTATCCCAAACTAGTTGCAAAACAAACAAGATGGCCTTTAATTTTGCGAATAAGCTAGTTTCATGACCAATATAACCAATAAACCCAACAAGCCATGCCATTCACCATGATGAGAACATATTTGACTACCAATTCATTATTTTCCTGGATTGCCAACGAAACTCCCATTAACATTAAGAGTGTAGGTACCCATTGGTGGAGGGGACCAAGCAATGCACCTCGGCTCCATCTGTTGAAGAGTAGTAGCACCATAAACATGTTGCACATTTTCTAGAAAGGGAGTTGATCTGACCCTAGTAAATTAGCTACTCATATGTTAGCCGACGTAATGGGATTTGTTACTCTTATAGATATTCTTTCGTAATTTCCTTTTTTTCTTGGGCTTGGTTCCATTTTAATATTCATTTACTTATTGTTTATTTTTATAAAAAAAACGCTAATTCAAACGCATATAAATCACGAGATGGGACAAAGTCGTAGCTCTTGTAGGTAAAAATGAATTAATATTTTTTTTACTCAATAAAATTTTCTAGTAGTGAATATCCTTATAAAAAAACAAAAAAACACATAAAATGGCGCAAAAGTACCAAAAAAACTCAAACACATCATCCCCATTCGCCAACGTGTTCACTAGAGCAGGGACAATCAAGTAACTTCACACTCCAATGGAAGCAGCCAGGCTCGGTTCCTTTATAAAAGCCTAGGTTTTACATGCTCATCCATTCGCAGAAAAAATTTCTGGGGCTCTCGATTCAGGTAAGAACCTTATAGGGTTCATCAGCTCAATCTTCTCAAATCACTTTTAACGCTCATGTTTCTTCCCTAATTCCTCCATTCAACCCGGAATTGGCACTGATATGTCTGAAACTCTGTTCCTCTGAGGTTTTTCCGGGAATCTAGCTAGGGTTTAACCTTTGCTGCTTAATTTGGTGATTTTGTTTTGCTGTGTCATGCTGTATATTCCGTCTTTGCTGGTTTATGTCAAATGCTTGCTGTTTGCTAATTGGTTGATTCGGTGTATAATGGTCTCTTGACGATTTGGATTTCTGCACCCTACCCAAGATTTTAGTTGAACTTATAGCTGTTTCTCTTTGCGACGATCGGTGATTGTTCTGACGGGATTTCTTTGGATTTGATGTAACTTTTCAAAGCCCTATTTCATAACAACTCTGGTGTGTTTACTCGAACACTGTTAGTGTCCTGATAATGGAAATGGGAGAAAACATCCTGACTGTGCCACAGCGCTGCAATCTTTATGAACAGAACAGAAAGATTCTTGAAGAAGAATAATCCTTAACTTGTCACTGCACTGACGTCTGTTGTGGATACTAATAATTCCCCGTTACTGTCATTTGATATGGCTTACTTTCGAACTTGACATGAATTCATCAGATTTTGTGTTAAATGTTTTGTCTAGCTTGATATGCAGTTGGGGTACCTTGGATTTATTGCTAGAATGAGTGTTTGTTCTCTCTGTTGGTGCATTGTTACTTCAGATATATGAATGATTGGTATTGGTATTTGTTTACTAATCAATTTTACATCAGGTCTTATGCTGTTTTGATTTCTGATTAGTAAAAGACAAAGACAATGACCAAGAAGAATCCCTTGGTGTTTATGGATGTGTCCATTGATGGGGACCCTGTTGAAAGGATGGTTTTTGAGGTACTTCCCTATCTTTATATGCTTTGACTATTGCAATATTAAACCTAATGTGTTGTCATACTGTCCCCACAGCTCTTCTATGATGTTGCTCCCAAGACTGCAGAAAACTTTCGCGCGCTTTGTACAGGTATTATAAATAAATTTGGTTTTCATGAGAGTTTTCTTAAATTTTTACTTTTGTAATTTGACTTGCATTTTCTACCTTCATCGTTCATAGTCACTTGCCCAGGCATGTTTACTTACTTTGCTAGCAATTTTTCATGCTTTGGCTTGATAGTCAATTGTCTGGTTAGACTTTATCTACCTATTCCTTATTTTGGTGTGAACATTTCATCCTGTGTTCAGGAGAAAGAGGTATCAGTCCAAATACTGGCAAATCATTGCACTACAAGGGTTCGTTCTTCCATAGAATCATTAAAGGCTTCATAGTGGAGGTATGTTACTGTTTTTTTAATTATCTATATTTATATTTAGATGTTCCACAGGAGTTATATATATATGTATCTTCTCATTGTGGTTGAACATGGCTTAGTAGTGGTCCCCGTTACCCTTGTTTATGCTGTAGGATACACAGGGCCGATGGCGACTGCTTTTCTTGTGATGTAGTTTTGAGGTTGTACTTATGAAGTTGTTCATCCTCATAATTCTAAAACTTCACAATGCCCAAGCCCTTTTTGTATGCACTATTGAAATGTGGTAATGTGTATTAACGGATGGTTTTGCTTTTACAGGGTGGCGATTTTGTCAATCGAAATGGTAAGTACTTCGTTGATACATTGCTTCCCATTGAGTTACCTATCCACTTTTTGAAGGTTGCAATTTTTTACAATATATGTAGTCACTTCCTTTATGTTTTTATTATTTCATCATTCAGTTGTCCGAGTTGCAAGCCTTGTTCCATTTGCATGTTTCCTTTGACAATGGTAATTTCTTTTCCAAGTCAATTAATAACAAAATCAAGAATTTTCCTTTACATGAACATCAGTTGGCTTGTTAGTTGTTATTGAGTGGGGGTATTAATTGTTGAAGGCTTGAAGCTATTAGATTTGTATTTTGATTTTGTATTAGTTTTTGTTATTGCTAATATTGATCTGACTATGCTAATATGTTAAACATAGTTCGCCTTAATCATTGGGTGCCTGTGTTCCTTTCACTTTTCAGCATTGAAAGTATTTTAGCTGATAAAATGGTTTGCCTCTGCTGGCTTGTCCTAGTTCCTAAATATTGCCATAATTGCTAGTGGTATAACATAGGTCAAGTGCATTTTTCA
The DNA here is from genome assembly GCA_037177725.1 of Cyamopsis tetragonoloba. Lineage (NCBI taxonomy): Eukaryota > Viridiplantae > Streptophyta > Magnoliopsida > Fabales > Fabaceae > Cyamopsis > Cyamopsis tetragonoloba. The sequence continues at coordinate 81,289,823 of CM074119.1, forward strand.
CAAGTTTGCTTGGTTTTCCCTTTTTGGTCCATTCTCTATTTTTCTGTAATCATTGTTTCACATTTTCCCATGTTTGCAGGGACTGCTGGAGAAAGCATATATGGTACAAATTTTCCAGGTGGAAATGTTATGTCTTGCTCCTAGGCTTATATTCTACAGCTTGAATTGTTTTTGCTATAGTTCTATTAACTAATGTATTATATTTTGTGATTGATATTAGATGAATCACCTAGGCTAAAGCATGATGCTCCAGGCCTTTTATCAATGTCAATTGCTGACCGTGACACTCTTGGTTCTCATTTTATTATCACTTTGAAAGCTGATCATCATCTTGATAGGTTTGTGTATTTGGTTAATTCTTGGTGGTGTTTTCCTTTTTACCCTGACATTAACTTTGAGGGTGGGAGGAAGAAAAATTGCCTGATGGTACAGTTTTGGGGTGATTTTGCAGGAAGCATGTAGTTTTTGGGAAGCTTGTGCAAGGGCATAATGTACTGAAGAGAATTGAAGAAGTGGGTGATGATGAAGGGCATCCAACTGTTACTGTTAAAATTATTAATTGTGGTGAATATAGTGAGGGTGAGAATCACTTGGTTCATTTTGGATATCATTTGGTTCATTTTGGATATCATTTGGTTCTACTCCTAATAAGTTTAATATAGTGGAGGGCATCCCGAATAATCTTGCTGAAAATTTGGCCTCCAACTCTCTCAATGCTTGAACATATACATTTTGTGTTCATGTTTCCTATACAATGGATTTTGTTCTGTTGTGGTATCTAATTTTAAAATAAGTTTAATCTCTTGTTTTTAATCTTTATATTTATAGATGGAAAGAAGATAAATAAATCAAAAATAGGAAAGGATGGATCTTCCGAAGCCAATAGTCACGAAAGGAGGAAGGGAAAGCATAAAAAATTCTCAAAAGACAGAAGAAAAAGGAGAAGATATCACTCATCTGTATCGGGGAGTTCGTCTGATTCAGAGATTGAGTCGTCAGAAACTGATAGTGATTCTGAGTCAGATATTTCCTCATCATCTGACATGAGCTCCTCCAGTGATGACAGGCGAAGGAAGAGAAAGAGGTCCAAGAAGGATAAATATAGACGTGGAAAAAGAAGAGATAAACGCCGTGACAAGAGGCGAAGGAGACGGGATAAGAGATCAAAGCGTAGGTCAAGAAGGTATTGATGACTAAATATTGGTTAAAGCTTTCTTCACAGTTCAATAATATAAGATCCTTGTTGTTTGATAATCAGATCAAGAAGGTTGGGTTGCACCATTTATTGTATATTGTTACTACATTTATTTCAGCTGTATGTATTGCTTTTGATGCATAATTTTTGTATGATGCTTTGAATAGGGGATAGACCTGTTTCACCTGTTCTTTATTACTCTTCCATTCAAATGATGTTTTCCCTGTACTCTTGTCAGATAGATATATGCATGGTTGAAAGTCTAAATTTGTTCTCTTATTTAGATTATCCTATTCCTATCCATTTGCATGCATTATTGGAGTATTGGTTGATTGATGCGAAGAGCATCTGAAACCGCACTGTTATTTAGAAAATTTATTATAATAATAATTTACTGTTGTGACTTTGCACATTTTCACACATGTAGTAAGTCATACTTAATTTGTTCATTTTCACTGTATCTTATTAGGGAATCAGACAGTGATTCAGATAGCGAGAGTACTGGTGGCAGTAGCTCTGAAGGTGAAAGTTTTGATGCTCAGCGGAAAGAGCCAAAGCGTAAAGATCATTCTAAGAAGAGTTCTAAGAAGAAAGGTAATTTTGGAAGTCTTTTAATTGTTGATGTGGCTGAACTTGGTTAGAATATTTTATGTTTTCTGTTTGATTCCTTGGGTGATTTGTTTTGTATAATGATGTCTTCTCTTTTTTCTCCATAATTTGTAGCAGCTGAAACAAAATCTCCCTTAATGGTGGAGAAAGATGTTCCTCCCATGCATAATAATGAGGAGGAAGTGGGTATGGTAGAGAATGAGGAAAAATTCCCAAAGGAAAATGGAGAGCGAAGAAGCAACGGCATTGGTGCTGACTATAGATCTGAAAGAAGCGAAGCAAAGCAGCCTGACGTGATGGATGATCATTTGGGCAAATCTAGGTCTACTTTCCTCTTTTGTCACACCTCAGTCGTTTCTTGTGCTTACCATTTCTTCCAGATCGGGTATTTATTAAAAATTGATGTGCAGGAGTCGAAGCATGAGTCCTAAGCGAACCATGAGTAAGAGTATGAGTATTAGCCCCCGGAGGAGCGAGAGCAAGAGCCCAAGCGTTACTCCAAAAAAGAGATTGAGCAGAAGTCCAAGTGTTGGTAGAAGGCCTCCTCCATCAAGGAGTTTGAGCAGAAGTCCAGGTGTTAGTAGAAGCCCTCCTCCTCCTACAAGGAGGAGTTTGAGCAGAAGTCCAAGTGTTGGTCGAAGCCCTTCTCCTCCATCAAGGAGGAATCTGAACAGAAGTCCTATAAGAAGCATCAGCAGGAGTCTTAGCAGAAGCGTCAGTAGAAGCCCAGTGAGGGGAAGGAAGGGGAGAAGCATCAGTAGAAGCCCAGTGAGGGGCAGGAAGGGGAGAAGCATCAGTAGAAGCCCAGTGAGGAGCAGGAAGGGGAGAAGCGTCAGTAGAAGTCCTGTAAGGGGATGGAAGGGGAGAAGCGTCAGCAGAAGCCCTGTGAGGAGCAGGAAGGGGAGAAGCGTCAGTAGAAGTCCTGTAAGGGGATGGAAGGGGAGAAGCGTCAGCAGAAGCCCTGTGAGAACTCGCTCTCTAAGAAAAGTAAGTGAGAGCCCTGTAAGATCCCTTTCTCGGAGCCATCGCAGCAGGAGCTCTCCCAGAGCATCATCACGGAAAACAATCAGCAGAAGCCCTGTAAGAGTGTCAAGAAAGAGTGTAAGCCGCAGTCCAGTTAGATCACCTGCAAGAAGCTTAAGTAGAAGCTCTGGCAGGGTCCCTTCAAGGAGAAGTATCAGCCGAAGTCCAGTTAGAGCACCAAGTAGAAGCAATCACCGCAGTTATTCTAGGAGTCCTAGCCCTATTCGTAGGACAAGGACACCTCGTCGGAGGAGTGTGTCGAGGAGTGTTTCACCTGATGCTTCACCAAAGCGAATCAGAAGGGGTAGAGGTTTCAGTGAACGATACTCTTATGCAAGAAGGTATAGAACTCCTTCTCCGTCTCCTGTAAGGTCATACCGCTACAATGGAAGAAGTGACCGTGACAGGTACAGTTGTGTTTAGTTTCTGATTAATCATCATATTTAGAATGTATTGGAATTCGAGATATGAATTGCAGAATAAGAATTCCATATTTTGTCCTCAGATATTCTGGTTACAGAAGGTATTCTCCAAGGCGTTACCGGAGCCCTCCATTTCGTGGAAGAACTCCCCCAAGGTTTTCTTCTTTTCCTCCTTTCCCTCCTGTTAACACTAGCTCTTTTTACAAGTTAATATATATATTAGTGTATCCTGTATTTGATGCATAACTTTCTTATCATGAATATCTTTATTGTTGAGACTTTTCTTGGCCGCTGTTAGTTTCTTATGCCATTGTGTTTGATAATGCTATACATAGGTACCGAAGCAGGAGGAGCAGGACACCATCTGTTTCTCGCAGTCCACGTTATCGAGGTAGACGTTATAGCCGAAGCCGTAGCCCAGCTCGTAGTCGTTCAACTGATGAACCATATCGATCTCGCCCCTCTCCTCGTGCGGAGAGGCGTGCGTCACCTTCTAGGAGCAGGAGTCGTTCAAAATCAATGTCTTCCAGGGAATCACAATCTCCACGGAAAGCTAGTAGAGACAACAGGTCAGGGTCATCGTCCAGAAGTCCAGATGGGAAGAAAGGTTTGGTTTCATATGACGATGGTTCTCCCTAGAAAGGCCAAAGGTGGTTCTCCCTAGTCATGGGGGATTTAGGATACCATCACCTTTGATGAGCTGGATGATTCAAATGTTGAACGTCACCTGCTTTGCTTGCTTGCTGCAATTCGTGAATGTCACATTTTTTCTTTGTAGACCGTGATGATGGCATGTTGAAAGATTGTAGTACTAGAATAAGTTAGATGATAGCTGTGACATTAGGACGCAGTTTAGTAGTTGTGGAGTTTTTGCGGTATTTCCTGGAGTTAGTAGACTCTGATGGTGTTGCACTAGTTTCGTTTGTCAGTAAAAGCACTCGAGTTTACTTATAAAATTTTGCTGAGGCGTTATTTGTTCCGTAAATACCCATCCTCCTCCTCTATCTCGCTTGGGGAAAAATCATGAGCGTTAAGATGCTTTATGGGGTCCATAAGGCAGCATAGTCTCTTCATGAAGAGGATTGTGTTACTAGGCTACGGCTTTTGATAGTCCCTAGTATAAGCAGGATCTTTCGAAACCTTGGTACTTCCATCTTATTTACTGCTGAATTAAATTAATAACTAGCTTTATGATCCCGTTCCTTGCCAAAGAGAATGGGACAAAGAGATGGTTTATACGTGCCAGGACACATTAGAATTAGACAGTTCTTACAAAGTGGAGAATTTTCCAATGCTCTAATAAAACATTGAAACCATCAACATCTGTCTTATAAGCGGAGTTATACAGTTTTCGTTTAAGCTTTCTAATCACTTTAAAACATCGCAAGTTCTGATTCTTTATCGATATCCATACGATCAAACGCCTAGAAAAGATGTCAGCAGCATCTCATGTTTTTGACACCATTAATGAATGTCTCTCACTGGTTCAATCTGATTCCCAAGAAGCTCAGGAGAAAGCTCTTCAAACGCTGGCTTCCATCACGAAGGTGAGTGCCCAAAACAGAACCTTGCTGGCTCAATCCGAAGGAGCAATCCCAACGTTAGCTACGCTCACAAACTCCTCCTCCCCCATGATTCAAAAGCTTTCATTGTTAATCCTCTTCAACCTTTCCCTGAACCCTGATCTAAAACAGTCTCTTGCAGACATGGAAACCGTTTATTACCTTAATTCCCTCATTAGCTCATCATGTTCTCTTGATTCCTGCAAATTGGCCTCCTCATTAATTTGCAGTTTGGCCATGCTTGATAAAAACAAGGCCAAATTTGGGGTGGCTGGAACAGTTCAATTGCTGGTAAGGGTTATTGAAGGCTCTCATGATTCTGATGTCTATCATCACCTTTTGAGTTCTTTGGCTGAGCTTGTCCACTTTCATGGGAACTGCACTTTGGCTGTTCAAGCCGGAGCAATTCCTACGCTTCTAAGAGTTGTGGAGAGTGCTGAAAATGAGGACTTGGCTGCAACTTCTCTCTCTGTTCTGAGTCTTCTTGCGAGGTTTGATGAAGGCTTGAATGGTTTGAAGAAAACAATTAAGATAACTAAGTCAATGTTAATTGTTTTGAAACAGAGGTCCTTGTTGAGTAAGGAGGGAGCAGTTGATATCCTTCTTCGCCTCTTTGATGACAGTGAAGGGTGTGTCACAGAGGCTCTAATGCTGCCTGAATTCTCAACTGTGTTAGCTGATCTTTGTGTGAGGGGTTCTGCAAGAGTTCGAGATAGGGCTGATTTGCTAATGAGAAAGATGGCCAAGTTGAGTTTAGATGCTAATGTAGAAGCAAACTATCTGTATGCCTAACTTATTATTAGGATTATTTTATGAAAAGTCTGATCAAACACTCTACAATAGTTATTAAAAGCTTTCTTAATAAATATGATTATGAAATTCAATAAAACAAGTCAAAACCAAATAACTTATTTTCGCTGGGTTTTAGCTTAAGGTTATATAGTTATCATAAATAGGTTAAAAATAATTATAAAAAGTACTCCACACATGATCTTATTATATGATAAATAGTTCTTTTTATAAGGCATTATCTGATTTCTATGAAGTATGAAGTATACGTTAGTGGCTTTCTAATTTATTTTTATTAAACATTTTAACTAATCGTTAACTGTAACTACCAAACATATTATTGAAAGAGTGATAAAATTGACATATCATATATTTTTTTTCAAAATTTTAATAAAACCAATAAAGTTTAGCTATTTTCATTGGTATATGAAATTTTTTGATACATACTGATATATGTAATTTAGTTAATTATATCTCGTAATAAACATTGAAGAGTATAATTTTTTATCTCGTAATAAACCAACAAGGCATCATTGCTCATCGCTTTTTGGATCTAATATTTCAAAATTGATTTTGTTTTAAGATCTTAGCTTTGATTGAGTGTTTGTTTTTTAAATCTGGATTTTCATTTTCAGATTTTTTCTTTTTCAAATCTGATTTTTGATTTTTTAAGATTAGATTCATTTTCAATATCAGATTTTCAAATTTTTTTTTTTTCATTTTGTTTTTCAGATCAGATGAGCTAATCTATTTTTGATAAAGAAGTGTGTCTGGAAAAATGAAATGTTACCGTATGAGTCTTAATTTACAAATATAAAATTAATCTAGTTGTATATCTGATAGAGCATACTAAACATGAATATTGAACTATATTACAGGGGATCTCATTTTTTTGAATGGAATAAAGTAATTCACAAACAATGCGAACCATCTTAGACACAACTAAAAAAATGTTGATATTAGGTTAGTAAGAGGTGGAAAATGGGATTTGGCCATTTGGTACTGTTTCCAATAAAATTTAAAAATATTAAATCACTGAGATAGGTACACTGCTTCCTCCTCATCCTGGGCGGTTGGCCGGCTCTGTCTGCCTCTGTAACGTTGTAAATGATGATATCACTCTGCTTACTATATTTTGTAAGAATCACATTTCATGAATAATAGTAATAATATAATATATTTGACGAGAAAATCAATGGATATTTACATAGATTAATATTTCAGTTGCACATTTTGTTTCTTTTGTAATTTAGCTTTGTCGTGGCCATGAGAGAAAAAAATGTGGCCATGTATATATAATTAAGAATTTAAGACCATGAGTAAAGGAGTAAAGTTTAACTAGTGGGTATCGTTTAAGACTTACTAGTGGGGTATCCATTGGCTTAATTTTAGTTTAGTAAATGTTTGAAAACGTTTATTTTTAGAAAAGCAAGTTAATCATTTTGTTTTTCATTTTATTTTTTGAAGTCAACAAAACTACTTCTATGATCTCAACGGTTAATTAAAGAAAATTAGTTTTGACGAGAACATGTGATAATGTTATTAAGAAGCCTATATACTATCAGTTGGATAAAGGAATATTACACTGACGAACTTAATTAGCATAAATTAATTACTTAATAGATCATTTTTATAAAGTTGTCCAACGTTCAATATTATACAGCAAAGCATCAACATCCAGTAATAACTTTTTCATGCCTTTAATTTTTCAACCCTAGGTCACCGAAAAAAAATCCCGTAAATATGCAGTTTCGTTCGCTAGTGTGGACTCTGAGTCAAATATCTATAATATAAGCACTCTATCAATGTTATTTAATATTAAAGATTAAAGTAATTTACTGAATGAAAAATAATAAATTAATTTAGGAATTCTTTAAAAAGTCACGAACTAAAACATTAGGTGACTACAAAGTTAAGAATTCTTTTTATAAACTACTTGAAAAAACAATCTTGATTAATTTTGTCTTAATTATTCATTTTCCTCCAATTTTTCTTTTTTTTATCCTTAAAATTAGTTAGTGTTTGGACAATAATAAAGTGTGATATTGTGATAATTTATATTATCTCTTAATTATACAAGTGTAGAGCAATTAAAGTGAGTCAATTTCTCTTTTTAACTTTCGAATATTTTCATTTTAGTCATTCACTTTTATTTTTATCATTTATATTAGTCTTTCATGACGTCATTAATAAATTTTTAAAAATTTTAATTTACACCTTTCATTTGTTAAAAAACAGATCAAATTAAAAATTTTAAATGAAACTCAATGACTTACCTGAATTAAATTGAATAACAAATAGAAAAGTCCAGAACTAAAACAAAAATCATGTTCTGAAAAAATAAAAAACAAACATGTTAATATATTTTTTGTTTTTGACAACCATCAAGCGTGCAATATTCTTATAGGGAGTAACTTTCAACTCTTGATACCTACAACGTTTATAAAAAAAAAAAATTAGAATAATAATTGGTATTACATTCTTATATGTAAACCCTAAAAAAATTTAGTATTTTTTAATAAGTTTTTATCATAAAAATAAGAATATGAAGTGTTTATTATGTCTTTTCAACTTTATCCTTATTAATTAATTAAGGTGATTGGATTGAGGTTTAAATGATAAAAAAAAATAATTGAATTTTAATGAGGATAATAGTGAAAAGAAATTAAAGCTTTTTTAAAAGTCAATACATTTTCTTGATGTTAGCACTTTTCTTAATTTATATTTTTGTTTGACTTAAGTATAAGAGCGGAGGTAATATGTAATTATACATTTTTTCCCATTATTATAATATATCAAGTTTTTTTACTATAGTTGTACAACTAAAGTAATTATATACTAACATTTTCCAAGAAAATAATAAGTCAGAAAGAAAAAATCAGACGCCATTATAATAAGGGATAATTACACCAAACTCTTATAAGGTTTCAATGTATTACACTTATCCTCTTCAGTTTTAAAAATTACATATATATCACCTTTATTACAATTATTTCCTGCCATTAACGGTTGACTAACGATTTAATTCCAGTTGATCAATTTTTGTTTCTACTGTAATAAGGATTTTATTATTTTACATTTATTCATAATATTTCTTAGGCAACTTTTTGTAACTGTAGTGAACATAATATAATAGAACAGAATAGAACGTAATGAAACAAAACAGAACCATGTAATGTGCTTAGTGACCATGAACAGAATAAGACTATGTCTTATTTTGTATAAATTGCTTATTAAAATATAAAAAATGTTTTTTATAATACATATAAAATTTTATTTTACTTAATAGAAAATAAAAAATTAAATGAAAAATAAAATAATATTTTTTTAAATATTTTTTCAAAAAAATATGAGTATAACTAAATAATAACTTTAAAATTTATTATTTTTTTATTAATGTTTTATGAAAAATTAAATTATTAAATACAAACTATTTACAATAAATACAATTATTAAATATATTTTTTTAAGAAAATTGTTAATTATAAATTATGTTGAATATATTTTAATTTTGTAAATATTTTTAAAAAATATTTTATAAAAATATTTTTTTTAGGAAAAAATAATACAAGGTTTAAAGAATTTAAATATATATTATTTTGTTAATAAAAAATAACTCAATGAAAATAATGATAATTGTTCTGTGTGTTCTGTTATGTTATATTCCATTTCACTATTTTTAAGGGAATCAAAATGTTTTGTTCATTTGTCTCAATGTCCTGTTTCGTTTCTCTTGACTGATATACCAGACGTAAAACAGTATATATTGTTAAACACATCTGTCAAACGCTATCTTAATTACGAATAAGGATAAGATAGTAATTATGAGAAAAACAAAAAATTAGCCATTTGAAATTGATGTTGTTAGTCAATAATTAATGACCAAAGGATAATTGTAATGAAGATATAAACTTTTGAGAATAAGTGTAATTTTTAAAGTTAGAAAAAATAAGTATGATATATACATCTAAGAATAAATTAATGTAATTATCTTTAATTCTTTATAGTAAAGCAAAATGGAAAGAGAAAATGAATGAAACCTGCTTTGCATTTTATCAACGTTGAAAAAATAGACTTTTACATTGTTTTGGAGGATGAGATTAGCACCATTTCTTTGGGAGTGATACCATCCTTTTTATATGTAAGAATCATAAATTTATATATAAAAAGGATGGTGCCACTCCCAATAGGGATGGTGCTAATCCCATCCACCAGGGTTTTGTTCAAGAAACAGACAAAAGTAAATCAACTTTAATATAATTAATTAATTTGTATCCTTATTATAAGGCATAAATATCTAAATTACGCATACTAATAAAGATAGTTGATTGCATCAATTTTCTTAAAAAGTATGATGATATACCAATTTTACCATTCCTTAAATATTGTGTTTAGTGGTTGATATAATAAAATTAAGGCATTTAATAGGGACAAATAAGGAAAATAATCATAAATACTTTATAAGATTTGTATAATATCTTATAAAAAGAACTACAAAATTCTTTCAAAATATACCTTATAATAAGGAATACCTTTTTAATAAACATGAATAACTAATTAATTAAATAGCCAACTCAATGCCAACCAAGATGTTGGCATAAAGGTACAAGAAGATTACGGTATCATATGAAGAATTAAGGTTTGAATCATCAATATGTTATGTAGAAGACATTAAGTTTTATTAAGTGAGAGCATACTAAAAAAACAATTTAACCAATGTTAATTATTTTTGGGAAAGAAAATTGTTCTGTGTACCTCTGTTTGATGCTGACACTAAGGTACAATAAGATAATAATAGTTTATCTGCCCTTATTTTATTATAATTTTGTGAAAATTACTAAAAAATTAGATAGAGTAATGCATTTTACGTGTCAATCTATATCAAAGCATAAAAATCTTTTCACTAATTTTTATTTTTTATTTTTAAGTATTAACATGGCACGTCATATGTAGTACTTTAGGGAGATACTAACATTTTTTCCTTATTTTTAACATAATTATTTATCATTTAAAAATAAGGAAAAAATGTTAGTATCTCCCTAAAGTACTACATATGACGTGCCATGCTAATACTTAAAAATAAATTTAGAAGGTATACTGAAAATTTTTTAGTTTCGTTTGAAATTTTTAATATTCTTTAAGTTTAAGTCTGCTGGAAAATTTAATTTGATGTTTGAGTTTCTTTTAAAATTTGTAATCACAAGGATTAGGTTAAAAATTTTAAACGAAATTTATTGATTTAAATAAATTATTTTTTGAAATAACAAAATTAAAAGGAAACTTATTAATAAAGTTATGACGTTCATGAGACCAAACTGAATAGTACTTCCACAATTGAGACATAAAAATAAAAAAATAAAAACCCATTAAAGTGATAAACTTAAAAGTTTATATTATGCAATAAGTGTGTGTTTGTCAAAGATTTTAATGAAATAAAAAATAGGAGTAAATAAAAAACACATAAACTGATATATTTTTAGAGAAAAAAGCAAATTATAATTTCTGATTTTAATATCTTTGTTAATGTGCAAAATAGTTATAAAATCTTAAATAAGTAGGTCTTAAAGTGATACTTCCTCGTATGCTTTGATTTTTTTTTTTAAAAAAATCACTCAGGTATAATTTTACTCTTAAATAAATATTTCTTTCGTCTCATTTTATAAGACACTTTAAAAAAATTATTTGTCCTATATTATAAGATCTTTTTAAAACTTTGTGTACATTTAAATATTTTTTTTACTAAATTTCTCTTATATACTCAATCAATTTTGTGTATTTCAAAGTTGATAAATAAGTAAATTAATGAGAAAAAAATTATCTCTCATGATAATTGGAGAATATTAAGTGGAAAGCGAACTATTAATTTTAATAATTGAAAAGTAACATTGAAAAGTAATACAAATTGTAAGACAAATTTAATAATTTTTTCTAGATCAATTAACTTTCTTAATTCTAGTGTATTTTGTCTAGAGGGTCTCGTATATTGAGATTGAGGGAGTATAACTTATTATGTTAAGAATTGCCCCTTCTATTCCAAAATACTAGTTACTTTGAAGAAAAATTTGAATTCCAAAATACCAAAAGAGTATTTATTATCCTTTTTTTTTTTATTTTTTACATTCTTCTATCTAATGAGTATTGAGTAACCTTTTATGAAAATGTTAATTTAGTCTATTCACCTTTTATTTGTTATATTCAAGATGAATTAATTATTCTTCTTAATCTTTGTATTTTTCTCTAACGTAACTAATATTTTAGAATGGAGGTAATAACATTCTAACAATGTTAATAACGGGTTACTTTACTAAGTATCTATAAAGTTAAAAGATTTAATAAATATATCTTGTATTTTATGTAAGTAATTAGAATATGAAATATTAAGGTTATATTATGATAGAATTTTTTAACTCGTGCAATATTGCACAAACATGCTTTCAATAGGAAAAGACAAAAATTAATTGACTTATGTTTTGACATGCATTTATTACTTACCATTCTTTCAATTTTAAAATTCTTATCTTGTACAATATTGCATAGGTTAAGCATTTTAAAGGAGAAACTTTCTATGGAAAAAAGACAAAAATTAATTGACTTATGTTTTGATATACATTTATTACTTACCATTCTTTCAACTTTAAAATTTTTATCCATAAATAATAAAAAGTCTATTATAAAACGGAGGAAATATTTTTTTATTCTTTAGGGGATGTTTAATATTAGAAATCACTTAAAATCATAACTTAATGGTGTTTAATAGAAGATTTAATTAATTTTTTTATGAATATTTTTTCATTTCCTCCTTAAAAAATACATCACCCACTCGAAAAATATTTACTAGAAAAAATATCTAAAACTCAGTGTTATACCAAACACTCCTTAGGGGCATTTTGGTCAGGAGAAGGTTGTAAGAAAACAAGCGGCTGAATGCTGAATGCTAAATGTTAGGGGGTTTTGTTTTTGTGTCTGCTGTGAAGTTTTCTGTGCTGAGTGTGAAGAAAGAGTGAACAAGTAACAAAACAAAAAGAGAAGAGGGAGAAGAAAGTAGTGGGAACGAAGAAAAGCCCTTATGCTTTTTGGGGTTTCTTTCCCACCATCTTGAGGTTTTTAGGTTGGTGCAAAGAACAAACCTTTGCTTACTTTTTTCCATTTCTTCCTCACTCTTCAATGTTATTATATATTTTCTTTTATGTATGATTATTCTGACTATTTATTATATAAAAAGAATAATAATATACCAGCAAGATCATACCACCGAGTATGAAATGACATCATTCGACAGTGAAGGTTTCAACTTCATTTGCTTAAATGCTATTTTGCACCCTATTTCTTTTTCTTTTTGAAAATGGAAGATGGCAAATGGCGAAAAAAATAATGTTTTTATAATAGCCAAATATTCTTCTTGCTGTCTAGGCGAAATGCTTTACTCAATTTCCACGAGCATAGATTCTCCAATCTCATTCTCTTTATTATGCATTACAAAGTAAACTACTTCCTTTTGCTCTTTCTCTGCATTTTGTGCTTCATTTGTTGTGGATTCTAGCTCATAAAAGGGTTACAACTTTTTTTTTTATGTTTTTGGGAGAGGATTTTTGTTGCCTCCTTGAGTTTCTATTGCCTTTTTTTGAGTGCCTTTCACTTTCTGTCAATTTTCAAAGAGGTTTTAGTTAGTATTATAATCAGGGTAGCTGATGCTTGTTGATATTATTATTGTTATTATTTTCCAATGTCACCTCCCATTTGGGTATAAATAGAGATTGCTAATGCTGGTGTTCTTCATTGCAGAAGCTCATTCATCTAAAACATTGTGATAGTGACACTGACCTGAGTATTTAGCTGTTTGTGTAGAAAATATGAGCTACAACAGCTCTTCAATGAGTTCTGGTTAGTTGTGTACTTATGTTCCAATTCTGTTTTCAATTGCCCTACACATTACATTTATGGATTTATTGGTAAACCTTTCTAGCAACCAAGTGCATGTTTGGTTTCTAGATGAGATAGCCCAAACTATGATTTTGATTGTGTAAACTAAGTTTTGAATGAGAATAGCATGTTTGGCCAAAATTGCATTGGGTTACTTTTTAATATAATTTTGGGTCCTAAACCATAGTTTGAGCAGAAGTGAAGAAAAGTTGCTTTCTCATTAGGCCCCAAACCATGGTTTGCCAACTATAAAACAATCACACTATAAATCACCTAGGGTTTTTGGCATTTTTTAAATAGACTTTATTGATGCTATATTTCAGGTAGTGGAACTGGCAGAAGGGCATTTGAGTTTGGAAGGACTCATGTGGTTAGACCTAAAGGGAAACACCAGGCAACCATAGTTTGGCTACATGGACTTGGTGATAATGGTTCAAGGTATTTATGTTGCTAACATGAATATCTTGATATTGGAATAAAGGTTTTGAAGATGGATACTCTCTTTAATAGAATTGGAATACATCTGGAGATTTATTTGATGGAAAAGTTTCCTTCTTTTTGCGCTGGCTGGCAAATGGAATCAACGGTTTATTTTCAAAACTCATAGCAAAAAACCACCGTGCATTTTCTCAATGACAGTCGTTGTCAATATGCATGGCCCAACAGTTTGGAGTTGGTGATGTTTGGAATTTCACTATTTGAATAAGTTTTATTCCTTTTTTTATTGGCAAACTTAGGTTGAGTGGATACCTTCTCCTTTTGCTTGAGAATATATACCTTCAATGGAATGATGGATTTGTTTTTTTCTATTAAATTTAAGAGAGGGAGTAAGGGAATGTCAATATCTTGTCCTCTTGTGGTGAACTTTGTTTATTAAATAAGTTCTTAAACTCCATATCCTCTTTTAGAAAATTCTTGTCATTTGGTGGGATAGATAAAAAAAGACAAAGGTGCTGTCAACCAAAAAGGTATTATAAATAATCATTTTCATTTCATCTCCTGGATTGAAACCTTGCAGCAAAGACTGAGATTTGTATATACCAAATAATAGAAAAGGGGACCACTTCTTCACTAGCTATGTTGTTCCAAAAACTTAGTAGGCATGTAAATACAAATCTCTATACAAGAACAATATAGTCCTAGTGCATAAGAAATAAGCTCTTGATTTTCATAATTTTGAAATAAGGTTGATTAGTGCTTATGTTCAGGTTAACACAAATCTATGGCATTTTGTATACGTGGTCCCAAAATTAGGTAGTTTATTGTGCATTTCCTTGAAGAAATTTTATAATAGTTTCAAATATCATCTTCACAAGTGGAATCCTTAGCCCATAAATAGTTGTAGTTTTTTTTATTTTTACTCAAGCTTGTCTGTATACCTAGTTGATGCGATAAATATTCGCCGATGATTAACGAATTGGATTTTATTTTGTTTTGCAGCTGGTCCCAACTCTTGGAAACTCTTCCTCTTCCAAATGTAAGAATAAGCATTTATTTGACTTTCACATTTTTTCAGTGGCAAAATATCTGAAGTTCATATGCAATATTCAGAAAGCATGTGTACCTGATAAGCAGATGGCATTTGTTCTCTTGAAATTTATGCTGCAGATTAAATGGATTTG
This sequence comes from Cyamopsis tetragonoloba, assembly GCA_037177725.1. NCBI lineage: Eukaryota > Viridiplantae > Streptophyta > Magnoliopsida > Fabales > Fabaceae > Cyamopsis > Cyamopsis tetragonoloba. The sequence goes on from CM074119.1 coordinate 81,304,965, forward strand.
CCCGACTGCTCCTACACGACCTGTAGCCATATTTGGTGGATTTCCTTGCACTTCTTGTAAGATTCTATGCTTGAAAGTATACATTACTCACTTCAAAAGCCATTGTTCTTTTACCTTTTTTCCTTCGACCACAAAATTTTCTTGCTGACTTACTGTGTATTAAAGTGTATAACTATAATACCAGTTCCATTTAACTGTCAAGGGTTGTCTAATTTGATTTTGGCATCTCTAACAGGGTTTGATGTTGGGGAGTATTCTGAAGATGCTCCAAATGATTTGGAGGGTTTAGATGCTTCTGCAGCACACGTTGCCAATCTTTTGTCAACAGAGCCTCCAAATAGTATGTTTTCCGTCATTGATGTGATCTGGCAAACCTTGTTTGCTTGTGGATATGATTCACAATGTTTAATCTATAATAGGAAATGTCATGATGTAAACCATGATATTATTTGCTAAAACCACAAATACAGAACAAATCTCCCAACAAGCAGTTGCTAGTTTTTTAGTTGTAGGTTTTCTCAAACTCCTTGAGCTGCTGCTCATGGTAATATAGAGAGGGAAAACACATGTTTTTCTTGCTTTCAGATACTGTCCAGTGAAATTGTCACCAACATTTGAAGATTATTGAAGTAACGAGAAGGCTAATGCCCTCTATATTCCTTCAAGATTCCATCTAATAAGTGACTGAAAAGTATTTAATGATTTAAGAAATTGGAGCAAAATCAAATATTACCTTTAGGGTTTTGGTTTTGTATGCATGCGATTGTTATTACTAAATTCAAGTTGCTTGTAAATTGTAATTTGATTTAAAGATCACTATACACTCTACAGTTAAACTTGGCATCGGAGGCTTCAGTACAGGTGCTGCAACTGCACTATACTCTGCTACATGCCATGTTTTGGGGCATTATGGGAATGGAAACATTTATCCCATCAACTTAAGTGCAATTGTCTCTTTAAGTGGCTGGCTTCCTTGTTCAAGGTTTGGTTCCTACCCTTTATCAATGAGGGAATACTTAAATACAGTACTAATCAGAAGATTCGCCCATAATTTCCCTTTCCTTATGCTATCTATTATACAAATGACTCAAAAGCTGTTAATTAATGTAGGGCCTTGAAAAATCGGATTGAAGGATCGCGTGATGGCATAAGGCGTGCAGCTTCATTGCCCTTATTTATCTGCCATGGAAGAGGTATTCAGAAGTTCTTTACTTTTTCTTTATAGCTTAAATTTTAAATTGTTATAATTGGGAACTTTTACTTTTTACTTTGAGGTATAAAAGCATGATTGGTTAAGTTGACACTCACCCTGAATTCCTATTAAGAGAGGCACCTGTGCACTTCTTATCTTTTTTATCAACATTACACCAGGATTAAACATCTTTCCTGACAAAAGTATAAAAAATGAAGATACTAATTTTATGCTTTCATTGGTCAATAATCTGTCGATCTGATACTATCTATGTGCTTATTGATAATACAACAACTGCAACAACAAAAGCCTTATTTATTGGCTGCATGGATCACACAAAATCATTGTGCTCGGTAAAAGACCATATTTTAAGTGCTTATTGATAATAATAATAATAATAATAGCAGTAGTTCCTGTGCACAAAGAAAGAATTAAATGCTTTGTAGGAGTTATTTATTGGCTAAGACTACCATCACTTAACACTGACTGAGGAGATGAAAAATTTGCACATGTATAGAATTCCTTGCTTGAGTTTTGACTGATTTGTCACATGTCTCAACTGCCAGTCTAAATTGACAGATTCTTCACCATATCAAGATCTTCATTTGGTTTAACTTTCTAATAACCTTTAGATCTTTCTTTACATGTGTATCAGCATGTCTGAAAAAGGCACCTTGTACTAGTAGCCACAATAATTATTGTTTGCTTCTTCTGTAGGAGATGATGTGGTTGCCCATGAACATGGGGAGAGATCTGCACAGACCTTAACCACAGCTGGATTCCAGAATCTTATATTTAGGAGCTACAATGGGTATTCTAAATTTCTAATTTTTTCTGCAAAGGTTATCATATTTGTGGATAACAACATTAGCCTAATGAGTAACATTATCCTTGCTTTGCAGGTTGGGTCACTATACAATTCCTGAAGAGACTGATGAAGTTTGCAGGTGGCTTTCTGCAAATTTGGGACTTGAGGGGTTTCGTTTGAATTGAAGAAAAGTAAAAGCTCTATATGGTCATAGATAATAGTAGAAGCATAATTTTAGGTGATGAAAGAGGCGCTATAGAATAGATAGTGGTGTGGGGTATATTGGTAATGGTATAGCTGCTTCATTTTCTTTCCTATTTTCATGGTACTAAATAAAAACTTCTTTTTATCCAATGTCAGTTATATCGTATTGCTTTAGGATTTTGTAATGCTTTGGTGGGAGGACATGGATAATTTCCTACACTTCCAGCAAATTTTGTTTATTTCTGTTGGGTGTGGATATTTGTTGCTTTCTGTATTACTATTCTGTCTAAATAAAGTCAAATTTTAATAAGCGAACTGGGGATCACACATACAAAAGGACTTGTGTTTTATTAGCAGCTGTTTGTATTGGTTATGCAACCTTTCTGGTAATTAGGAATTCACGCGCACACCCAAATAAAAAATTACCATCATTTTCATTACTGCTCTAGAATTGCAGTAGTTTCAAGTAATCCCATGAAGTCACTTATGACTTTTACATGAAACTATTTTGTACATTTAGCAGAGTTCCCAAGAGTTTTCCCCCCTATTTTTTTAACCATTTTTTTTTTGCAAATTTCTCTCTAATTTCAAGAAGAGTACTTGTCTAGAAAATCTGGTATATTTAGGCAGTCTTGGCAAGTACAACTCTGAGAACAATACATGTCCGCAGCAAAACAGTCACAGTAACTGCAAAGAAACCATATTAAATATTCAAGTTCTTGATATATACATGCATTAATATATCATACAAATTTAAGTGACATAGTATAACGTTTATAAGTTTACTTACAGTTTCGTACATTCACTCTTGCAGCTACATGTTTTGAAGCCACCATCAGTTTCAGTAGCTTTAGGAGGGCATCTGTTGTTAAAAAGCAATGTAAAATTGAGTGATGCAAATATGCAATAATAATATCAATTATAAAACATATAAAAGAAGAAACATTAATATTTGATGAGTAATAACAAAAGAACTAACATTTTAGTCTCAGAGGAATCATAGGTGTCAACAACATCTGAGGCTTCAATTTCATGTCCCTCTTCTATAGTGCTACTTCCAAGTCTGGTGATTCTTGTTTTTTCTGGTGAAATCCCCAATCTAAATTTCACGCTCTTGGGCTTATTTGAGCCATTGATGAGGCTGTTTAAATGAGAACCAACGCTCCCAAAGGTTAATAAATGAGAACCTGTCACTGGAAGCCTTCCTCTACTTATTTGAGCATTTGATGCATCTTTCTCATCCTGTATATCCTACATTGATTAATAATTATTTTATTACTGAGAGAAATTTGTTCTAGATTCAATCATGCTTGCAATCAATTGTCCTATGCATTTTTTATATAATGTTTACCAAAATCTTTAGCAGGAATATTTTTCAGTGAAACATTTTCGTTTACATTCTTCTTCATGCTCAAAGACATTTATATATTCACAAATGAGAGTCCTATTTCTTTGACCTAATTAACGAAGGAAAATTATTTTTGTACCATTGGTGTAGTTGTACAGTTGACACCTCTTATATACAACTATAGTAGTGCCAAAAAAATTTCGCTTTTATGTCACTAAAAGAGTGTAGGTGATACGCGCTACAGCAGTGCAGCAGTGGTAAGTGTATCACTATCTATTAATAAATTTTAATAACTATTTAGAATTGCTTAATTAGTACATGCTTAATTAGTACCTTTAAGATTTTTAGTTTATATACAACTTAAGTAACTATCTTTTCTAATAGTACAACATATAAAATTCACTAAATGGATATTAGTATTATTTCACATATTTAATTTTCACTATAAACATTAAAATATTAATAAATAGGTCCCACTTGTACCCATATCTTCTCTAAGAATACAAGAAACTGGTTGTTAATTAAATACTTCACCTTACTCTCTCTAGTGGTTAACAAGTGAATCAAGGATTGGTTAAGGGAGATTGGAGGATAAGCAACCCTGATAAAACTTGCTCTAATAGAATTTTGAACACACACACACTATTGATGAGAGAAGGCGATAAAACCATAATGAGAAATAGTAGAAGCATATTAAAACCTATAATTATTGAACTTGAAAGAATCCATTTAGATTTTGAAGTTTAGACAACAATAAAACAAACATGCACATTACACAGACAAAGACAATTAGAAAGAGTTTGATTTGTACCTCCGAACCATCTCTGGACAAATTCTCTGAGCTTTCTAAATTTGACTCTTCCTCTCTTTGTTCTTGATGAACCGGTGAAAATTGAAATCTAAATTTCATGCTCTTGCGCTTATTCTCCAAGTTCTCGGTTGATTCCACCTCTGTGTGTGGCTTAGCATCCAAGTGGCTGTTTAAATGAGTTCCAAAGCTCCCAAAGGTAAATAAATGGGAACCTGTCACAGGATGCTTTCCTCTACTTCTTTGGGCATTTGATGCATCATTCTCATACTGAGAGAAAATTGTTCTAGATTCAATCATGCTTACAATATTGTCCTATGAATTTTTTATATAATGTCTACCAAAATCTCTAGCAAGAACATTTTTTAGTGAAATATTTTAGTTCACATTCTTCCTTGTGTTGAAAGACATTTATATATTCATGAAAGAGAGTCCTATTTCCTTGACGTAATTAATGAATTCCCATAACCTTCATGTGGTCTATCTTACTAATAGTACTACAACTATTATTAACTGTCATATGCATTAAAATTACTTGATTGAGTCCCATTAAGATTTTTATTTTATACAATATAAGTCACTATTAATATATTCACTAAATGGACGTATTATCTCACATATTTAATTTCTACTACAAATACTAGAATATTAATAAATAGGTCTCATATGTATCAATATAAAAAGAATACAATTATACAAGAAACTGGTTTTTAATTAAGCAATCCGGTAAAGTAGTTCTAACAGAATTTTGAACATTTTGATCAAATGAGAAAGTGTAATTACCATGGGTTCAAATCATTTTCAAGTTCCAAGATTGCAAAACTAATAATACCGAAAAAGGGTTACTCTTATTCACACACATCAGAGCTGCTAATTTCCTTTATGCAGAAGTCAGAACTACATAAATTATATTTGCCATTCTATTAATGAGAGTAGAAGCATATTCAAGCCTATAATCATTGAGCTTGAAAGAATCCATTCATATTTAAAAGTATTGACAACAATAAAACATACATACACATTAATACATTATGCACACAAAGACAATAGAAAAAGAGTTTGATTCGTACCTTGGAACCATCTCTGGACAAATTCCCTGCGCTTCCAAAATTTGACTCTACCTCTCTTCGTTCTTGATGAATTGGCTTAATTTCATATGAGAAAAAACTGAATTTCTCTTTTTTTGGTTCACAAAAACTTAATTTCAATTTCTTGGTATCATAAGGATCTTCACCGAATAATCTGTAGAAATTTTATCAAGAAAAATGGAATGCTTAATGAATCTATAGCTAGAACTAAACTAGAAATACAGAATTGGAGTCAGACAACTAACCTGTCAAAGTCAATTAACTGTTCGGGAGACAGAAAATCAAGACTTGGTTCATTAAACATTACATAATTGTTTTTGTCACAGAGATAATTAGAGGATTCCTGCAATGAAAACCACATTCATTATTCATCAATCATCATGATCAAACTGTATACAGTACACCCAATGATATGAAAGTGTGAAGATTGAAGAAGAAAAAACCACGCACAGAATGCAGTTGGGTTGAAGAAAACGTTTCTTTCTCCATGTTGTTCTTGGAAGATTCAGAGGAATTGATACCTTAGTGTTTCAAAGTAGTGAAAGGAGGAATAACGATAAACGGTAAGAAAAAGTTATTACTCTATATATACAAATTTGAACTGTCACGCTGCTTCTAAAAATCACTTTTTATATTTTAATCAAGCATAACTAATTGACTCTACTCTCTGTTTATATTTTTTTTATTATTATTTTAGTATTGGCTCATTGGCGCGTATCTCTGAATTGTTGAAATTAAGAGATTGCAGTGCAACACTAACGCGGGGAAATCATATGCAAAGCTGTATGGTAACCGTGTAACAGAATAATTGAATTGGTAATCACGTTTCTTACTTTCTTCAGCTTCAGCGATCAGCATGATGATGATGGTGCTCATCTTTCGAGATTCATTCACCTGCGATTCCTACTTCTGGCATCATCCACAAGGTAACTTTTCCTTCTCTCCTTACATATATTTATATTTCTCATCCTTATACATCAATTAACTGAAATATGAAATTAAGTAGCTCATGAAATCTTCTATCAGAAATATGAGTCGATCTTCGTTAACTAGTCTGTTTATTTACTCGTAGATCGTTGCCTGTGTTTATTTTCTATCGTTGTAAGTGTAATCGAACCTTAGATGAAGTTGTTGAGTGGTTTAGGCACTAGACTAGAACAGTTTCTCCCGCCTATTTTCTCTTTGTGATGCGTTACGATTCCTGATATGCCGCAAGTTTACCGCCGCGAAACAAGCCGGCCGCCGTAGACGCTTCGCGGTGGAGCGTCGCTGGCCGCACCTCTAGTGGCTGGTCTGGTCTTTGCTCTCGCAAAGCCATCCCTGTTCGCAGCCTCTGTTCCGCGTGAACGAAAGAGAAGGGTGCATTCGCACTCTCTGTGGGTGCGATGCACCCTATCACTGCCTCCTCTCTCTTTGTTTTCTTTTTTTTTTTGGAAACCATCACTGCTGCCTCTCTCTCTTTCTTTTGGTGATCTGATTAAAATATTGGGCTTCAAAAAAATATTGGGCTTCAAGGCCCAAATCTATTTTTTTGGCTTTCTAACAATTTTTTATGTGTTCTGTTGCTTGCTGTGGTTTAGGAATTTGGGTGCTAGGAACGACACCATTTATTTTCGATGAATAGCATTTGGAATAGATAAAATAATAAAAAAAAAAGTAAATCAGTTTGTTTTTACGGACAGTAGCATTCGGAAAAAAAATTCCCAATGCTACTATTCGATAATGAATGATGTCTTTTTCAAATGAGGTGATGAGAATCCCTACACTCCTTTTATTTTATCATTTTTTCCTATTTATAAATTTGTGGAGTGAGCTGTACTGGTTTGGATACCCAACTCTAAAATCCAATGAATGATTAAAAGCCCAGATCGATTCCTGTATGGGTGAAGGGATTGGCACCACTCCACTTAGGAACGACACCACCCATTTTCGGACAGGAGCATCCGGAAACGTGTTTCCGGACGCTGCTGTCCGGGAAAAACAATGGTGGTTTACTTTCCATTTCTACTATTTTATAAATTCCGGACACTATTTACCGAAAATTGTGGTGTCGTTCCCAAGTAGGGTGGTGTCAATCCCTTCCCCCTCCCTATATTATGATTCCTGTATTATAATTGAGAATTGGGCTGCCACTTTTTTTTAAAAAAAACATTTTCTTGTGGAATGTGATGATTGTAAGTCCAAAGCCCAACAATCCTTATTTGACTGGTCCACAAGATTCTCCTAGGCTTAAGTATTTTTATTCAAAACTAAAATAAAAAATTATAAAATTAAATGGTATAAAAGAAAATAATGTGTTTGCTTCACTCTTATCTTTGTATTCAAAAATTAATTGTTGTATATATTTTTTTTAAAATTATTTTAGTTAAATTTTAATTAAATTAAAGTTTGCAACCATACATATTCAGTTTGAAGTTGAAAATCACTTACATAAATACTTGTGAAACATTTGAGAATTTTGAAATGTTCGTCCGAAGCTTGTTTAGAAAAGATATTTCAGTGATTTGGGTTAAAAAAACTGTGCAAAATAAAAGAAGATGGACATTTGGGGACTCTCAGAGCATATTAAAAAAGATATTGGAGGTCTAAAAAGTAAAAGAAAAGAGAAAACTTTTATCATTCTGATGGCGTCATTCACATCTTTCTACCAATTCACGTGCATGCAACCATAAAAAAATACATACATTTATTCTAAGATAATTTTCATTATTTTTGTAAGTAATCAATATTTCGATTTATTATTCATGCATGCATAAACTCAGCTGAGCTGACAATTAAACTCGGAATATAAGAAAACTAATTTGATCATGTTTACGTAATAACATAACCACGCATAAAAAAAAATAAAAGAAATGAACGTTATATATATCTTTGTTACTAATTTAATTTACGGTGAAATATATATATATATATATATATATATATATATATATATATATGTATTGAGTACATGTAGATTGAATATATATGAAATTTTAGAACCATGCACGTATATGTACATGTATACGTTCGTATAAAACGCAAAAGGAAAGGGCTGCGTCTGTAATATATTGGTTAGCTTTCTAAAGCCTTTAATTTACAATTTTAAATTTGTTGATATGTACGAAATGAGAATCATATATGTATGTGTTGTAGTAGTGCATTTAATAATGAGATTGAATGAAAAGTACAACGCAACAAAACTTGACATTGTTTATTGATACTTGCGTTGAAAATAAGTCTTGTTATATAGTTTGTTTCATTTTTTATGGTGTAGTTTAAATACTTGTTAGGTTACTTCTCGTATTACTAATTGATTTTGTGATTGAATCTTTGGTATCATAGTCGAACCCAACTTCTTTCTGATTTGTATGAATCTTCGATACTCTGCGTTTGGGCTGGCACGCTTGCCGGTTCTAGCAGGCTCTCTTGAAGGAGAGGTATTGAAAATAAGTTTCACTCACTCTTTAAGGTGCGGTTTAAATATCTATTAAATTACTTCTCATATTTTCAATTACTTTTATGATACCTTAAGAATCCCTTAAACATATTAATAGAGGTTTAAATTTTAACCGTATATATAAAAATAAAAATATTTTGTTCAGCGAGAAAAACTTACTCATTTTAGTATAGTCTATCACGTACAGCTTGAAATGATCTCTAGAAAATATCTTTGTTGAAAATAAAAAAAATAAAATAAAATAAAGAATGAAAAGTATACGTTGTTAGGCGTTTGGTCATATGGTCATGCATGGAATTGAAGCATTTCCCAATGAGAGAATCAGTACTCTCTCGTCCCCTTTCTTTTTGCTTTCACAGACTTCGTTTTATCTTTAACATTCCCCAAGAAATTAAATGGTGGGTGATTTCTATTAGTTTCAAGAGTTCATTCCTTCTTTTTATTTATTTTTTTGGGGGTTTTCGTTGCTATAAGTTTTCCCTCTTTGCCATGTATGTTATTATGAGAGAGAGAGAGAGAGAGAGAGAGAGAGTATGAGATGATAATAAGGGAGGAAGGAAAATTAAAGAAGATGACAGCGAAAAAGGGATGTAAGTGTAACCAAGGGAAAAAAAAAAGAAGAAAAAGAAAAGATGGTCAAAAATTGAACCTCGAAGACTTAATTCTCTTCCATCATCAACTTCGACTATCTTTATCGAAACTCTCTACCGATTAGTTTAGCTACTTACTACTACTACTACTACTTTCTTTGATTTTTGAACTATATTCCTTCAATTCCAATCAACATACATTAATTAATTAATTTAATTTAGTCATCAATGAGAATCCTTCCTCTTTCACTAAATCGCAATAATTTCAACCAAGGACGTTCCTTGAAGTAATATACAAAATATAATGGCCATGCAACTTTTACTTTAACCTTAGCCTAGCTACGTCTTCGACCTATGCACAATTTTACCCTCTACACTAGACTAGATATCTTTACCATCTGACATGCACGAGTGATTCTTAATAATTTATTATTTCATTCTAATAAATATATAATTAAGAATAATTTTAAATCTTTTTATAATTTCTTTTTTACAAATTCTCTTACGTACTATATAAGAAATAAATTAAATACTTTTTATAGTTTTAAAGTACAAAATAAATTTGTTTTTAAATTAATGTTTATGGCATAAAGTAACAAGAGGATTTATGAATTTTTTTTAAGAGGATATATAACATTACTCAAATATATAAACTCATATTATCAAAAGGAAAAAGAAAAAAAACCAAAAAACAACTCACATTTATGTCTCCAATCATATCTCACTAATAGAATATCGTCACGTCATTAAAAATATTCTCTTTGATTTTAGTGTTTAATTTCCAAACAAATTTTTTTTAATGACTTGACGATATTCTATTCGTGAGACATGGTTAGGAACATAATTTAAGACACCTGATTTAAATCCCAAAATCTCATCCTCCCTATCAAGGATCAACATTTCAAATTAAAGTTAACATATAGTATGTAAAAGAGTTTAATAAGTCTTACTTTGATATCACCTTAAATTTAAACTTGTGTCAGAGTTAATCTTAAAAGTTAATTTATTATAAAATAAAGATCATCGACTATTCTTTATAACTTTATGTTAGCCATATTTATAGTTAATTTGCGACTTAACATCTTAATTAGAAGTTAACACAATTGTCAAAATCACAATTGTGTGGCCTCCAATGACCAACAAATTAGCTACGACAATATAAAATTTTGCTCACCGTCATGATTTTATTTATTTATTTGGCATAAATGCTGTTATCTTCATATCTTTATTATGTGTTTAAAACAGTTCTTCAAACACGAATTACTATTTGGGACCACTTTAAATTAAAGAATAGGATTAATTAATAACTTCACTAATATTGCTAAACTGACATTTATATAGTAACTCCCAACATACATCATTACTCTATAATCCTTATTTTTTTCCTATCGTCTCCCTTCTACTATCTGTTAATGATTTCATAGTACTTCGGGAAATGCAAATTCACATCTAAAATCCATTTAATTAGACAATAATATTCCATGATCTTGAACTACTTCAGCTAGGTTAGTTAGATAATATAGAGATGGAAATAGAGTAGTACGTAGTACAAGATTTAATTAGATAGCTACCTAAAAGAAACATTAAAAAGTTAAATAAAGGACATTGCATATATATATAATCAGCTTATTAATTAATTATAATTCTTTTGACTTACTAGACCCAATTAAAAACATGTAGTCCCAAGTACAAAAGAGGAATATTCAAAATTGAAAAGCAGCACCAATTTTTACCATATACTAGTTTGTGATGACCCTTAATTATTATTGAAAGTAAGACCAAGACGTGACACCTCCTGCTTGCCAATTATTTTTAGACAAGGGAATAAGCTCCTGGGCCATACGCACTTTCAGTCAACATTAATCTCTCATCTTAACTGTACTCATTGTTGATCAATAGCACAAAAAAAAAAAAAGATAGTAATGCATCATGTAATAAGGACCATTTTATTGTGATTCATACATATCCCCGCCACTTCACTACTCTAATTAAATGAGGGTCCAATGAGTCAAAAAGGTCTTTTGGTATCATTTATGCACTACAACATTTAAAAGATAGGAGGCCATGGGCTTTAATTTGTGGTGTTTAGAGGTTACAAATGCATGCTAATGTGCTTTTATGTGGGGACAAAAAAGTGCAGCGTAGCTAGCTTGACAAAGTTGAACAAATCATTATATATATATATATATATATATATATTAATTAATTAATTAACCTATCATACATGCATTTACCAAAAAAAACTAAAATTAATTTCCTAAATCAACATACATAACATGCAATTAGTAGGAACTGATATAAGTATGTGATCGATGAGATAGAGATACTATATGAGTACTTGGTCGTTGTCCTCCAAATAAATTAAAAGATGCATTTGGATCCTCTCTAACAGGATCCTCATCTAGCGTCTCTCCGGTTCAATTTGATTTATTTATTGTATTCTCTTTTTTTCATCATATATGTAAAAAAAAAATCAATGATAAAATATGAATTTTTCCGGTAGCTAGACAGCTGCTACAACGCGAGAGAATCCAATTTCTTGAAAGATGGCATAGTCAATTATGATACTCCAATGTATCTTTTATTATTTATTATTAATAATAATATATATTACTAATATATATGAGTTGTATATGGAATGGCACTTGGAAAATTCGTTTCACCTTTTTTTTATTTTTCCAAATTTAGTTTTGGATGATATCTATCACATAGCAAAAGAAAAGAAATTAAAAACCTGTAACCCTACCTGCGCATAGTAGCTATTGCATTGATGGATGATATAATTTGTTCGAATTTCGAGGCCTTAATTGGCAGTATATAAAGCACCTCAACCCCTAAACTCAGCACCACATTCACAAATCTACAATTTCACTTTTCGAATATTTCTCTTCTCTTCTTTACTGTACGTAACCTTCAATAATTTCACTCTCCAAACTCCAAAGGTGAGAATATAATTTCTTATGTTTAGAATAATAATTCCGATCCGATACATTTTCTTCCCTTTAATTTCCCTTGTATATATATATATACATGTCCACATTTTCTTTACTAAGTCAATGTTATTAACAAGAATAATAATATCCTCACATTTTCTGAAAATGGCTAATCATCACAAACAAATGAGTTCACTAACATGAATGTTAACATAATAAGAATGATAACGTTATGGTTTGGTGGATTTTTTTGAAGGAAAAATGAGCAGGCCAGGAGATTGGAACTGCAGGACATGTAACCACCTGAACTTCCAGCGACGAGAATCCTGCCAGCGATGTGGTGAGACAAGGTCCACCGGTGACTACGGTGGCAGAGGGTCTTCCGGCTTTTCGTTCACGACTGGCCCCGACGTCCGCCCTGGGGACTGGTACTGCACCGTCGGAAACTGTGGAGCCCACAACTTCGCGAGCCGGTCCAGCTGCTTCAAGTGTGGTGCCCCCAAGGAGGAGTCCTCTTCTGGAGCCCCTGGATTGAGAAGTTACGGGTTTGGCGGTGGTGGCGGCACCTCCGGTCGCCCTGGCTGGAAATCCGGTGACTGGATATGCAGCAGGTCAGGATGCAACGAGCATAATTTTGCAAACAGAATGGAATGCTATCGATGCAGCGCACCCAGAGACTCTTATTCTGCTGCCAGATCTCCATATTAATTAATTCTCCGATCCATCACATCTTCTTCTGCGTGCTACTTTCTATGCGGATATTTTTATTTAATTAATTAGGTATCAACAATTTAACAGTGTTAATGTATGTGTTCTGTTTTGAGAAGAAGGGTAGGGCATAGCTTAGCTTCCTTCATAATTCAAGTTATATATGAGTTGGTTCTGTTATGTTCTCCGGCCGATATATAAAATTAAATATGCTTTCTTTCTCTCTTTAATTTATTACATTACAGAATATATATATATATATATATATAACTCACTCTACCCACATTAATTATGAATTATTAATAGTTTAAACACAAGAGAGGAAACTTCACACTGTATTTTTTCAGAAATTCAAATCATGTATCCTCAAATCATGTTTTCAATTATGTCTCACCAATATATAGAATATCGCTACGTGATTAAAAAATTCTATTAGAAAGACATGATTTGAATCCCTTTGGCAAATGCCATATTTACACTATAACTTTTTTCTAATCAAATTAATGACTTACTGTTCACATATAAATATTAATATCTAATATATTAATAATTTATACATTATCAAAGACATTTAATGATTTTACTAACCGACAATTCAGTTTCACAAATCAATATTAATTAATTTAACGGAAACTACCAAATTAATTCTGCTTTTTATTTTTGGCTCTACTTTGATTCAAATAATAGTCTGTTACAATAAGTGAAGTGAACAATAATTCGAAAAGAAAATGTTTTTTATACTCTATTAGTTTTTAATGTCAAAAAATTGAAAAAAAAATTTAAAAGCTTAATTTGATTTATATTAAATAAGTTATAAATAAATTATACATCCTAATAAATATATATAAATCATTATTGTTAGAAAAAGAGGACAAAAAAGTTCAATATATATAAGTTATGTCGAAGAAATCTCAGTAAGTTAGTTATTCCATATCCCTTAACAGTTAGCTAGTAATTGCATGGTACTCCATATTTTGACGAGGAGGGATTAACTTACACTTATATTGATGTTAGTTGATATCAATTTTTATTTTATTAATAACTTTTTATTGAATAAAAACATCAATTTTTACTTTATTAATAATTTTTTATTGAATAATTTTTTTTATTAAATCAACCATTAGGTTTAAAGTTTTGATCATATATAAAGTTTAATGTTGATTTGAAATTAATCATTTTATTTTTTATCGGTCAAACACACATTTTCGCACTACACTAATTCTAAATCTATCCCACCGAAGATCGAACAACTCCCTTCAAATTCTAAGAGTTTCTCCTTTTACCACTTGAGTTACTAAGCTCTTGGCGATTCGAAATCATTTAATACTCTATTAAAATTGTTAAAGATTAATGTGTTCCATAAACGTATTTAAATAAAAATCATTTAATAAAATACTAAATAATTTCACGTGAAATTATATACATATGATTTATAGAATATGAACTTTTTTAATCTAACAGTTGTTTTTGTAAAAAAATATTCACTAAAGAATTATTAGTGAGGTAATAATTGGTGTCAACTTATTGTATGTAACCTCCTCTATTTCGATTAATATAATTAATTAGCACCAACTTAGTTCATTAAAAATTATCATTTACTAGCGTTTTTAGCAAAAGTTAGCACATTGATATAAAATTTATCCTAACAATTTATATTTTGTTAGTAAATTTTTTAATAGTTTTACTACCAGGTAATTTTATTAAACAAAATCTATACTAATAATGACAAATTCAATGAAAGTAAATAAAAATGAATGACAAATGATAAAAAAAAATTAGCGAGTATATATGGATTAATTAGCTAAAAAATAAAGGGTCCGTTTGATTTGTTAAAATATATGGTACTGGACAATACACAAAATTTTATTCGAAGTTTGATTGTAAAAAGAGACCTGACACAGCACAAAATGCAAGACAAAGCACAAAACAAAAAGGAAATTTTTTGTTACTTACTGAGTGCTGATTTTTTGACACCCAAAAATCATACACCAACCTTACACCTTCATTATTTTATTATTTCTTAACCCTTTTAGTACCATTTATTTCCTCAATTTTAAATTCATTTAAATCAAATAATAATATTATATTATGAGTGTAAGAAGGGTGTAAGTTTTTTGGGTGTCAACAAAACATTATTCCTTACTATTCTAGGGGAAAAAGTTATCACATGGTACAAGATGATTAAATACAAAAACATCATCACTCACCTCCACCTCCACTATTCCTTGAAGCTTTAACTACACCTCTCCACTCACACACTTACAAAAAGGTAGTTACCATAATAATTTTTTTTTAAATATTTTTAGGGTGAAAAATAATAAAACAACTAAAAAAATATATCAAACGATTTGGGAAGTATAAATTTTATATAAAATTTTCTTTTTTAAAAAATACAATAATGATAGTTTCAAAATATCACAATATTAATTGCTAACTTTTTATGTAAATTAAATATTTTAAAACGTAAAAGATATTATAGTAAAATTAACTTTGTATTTTTAATTTTGTACTTTAATGATCAAACAACAAATAAACAAGTAGTTGTGCTGTAATTCATTAAATTGACTTATACTGTATTTTTTGTGTTGTGCTGTTCTATGCATCAAACGCACCCAAATACTTATTGAAAAAATTAGGTTAAGATTCTATTAAGAAAGGTATTTTATAACTTTGTTCAATTGGTTGCATCTGAAATCTTTGACCACGTGAAGAGAAGCTTATTTCATTAAAAATAAATTGTTATTTACTGATTTTTTTTAGATTAATCATTGTTAGTATAGATTTTGTCTAACGAGTTTATACATTGAACTAAAATAATGTTATAAATGACCTTTTTTTTTCGTAATTTCTTGTGTTAATTATATAAATAATAATACCAATTAATAATATCAATATTGATCAACGGAGGGGGTTCAACTATGCTTAATCAAGACCAAGCTCCTGGTTCAAATCAAGGTGATTAAGGATAATGACTAAAATTTTTAAAGAGTTAATTGACATAGGATTCCAAAACTTTACAAGCATATGATGATACATTTCATGGGTTTCCCCATTGACCTGATCCTTTATATGGGTTACGTTTAACATACAGCAAAATATTCATTGGTCAAAAGTACACGTACACTTGGTTAGTGTCTGCTACTACACTCCATTATATAGCTTTTAACAAGATTCTTTCTAAATTCACTTTAGTCTAAGCTTTATGTTAATTCTTTAAATTCACTTTAGTCATCTAAGCTTTATGTTATTTCATATATATACTTTGTTCAATCATGTGCTTTGCTTTGGTGAAGATGTACCCTCTTACCTCGTTTGCTCAATCATGTGCTTTAATTTGGGCTTCCAAAACTAGCCTATATATTGAGGTTTGAACCATTTTCATTAAATTCAATAATATTCCTTCCATACAAATAAATTCGGACACATACAATTGGTAATTAAAGATGACAAAAACTTTTAAATATACTTATTATAGATCGAATCCCGATCGTATTGATAAAGAACTTCTTTAAGAGAAATTATATTCACTTTTATAATATTTATGTCTCGAAGAGATTAATAGTATTAGTTCTTCATCATATATTAATTTGAGCACGTAAGTTATACAATGCATTAAATCAAAATCTCATTATATTGATATTGATTGATAATATATCTTTCGGGAGATGTAAATCGAGCTTCCTTTAAAAAATTGTTTTTTTATTGGCTTAAAAATAAAATTTAAAATAAAATAAATAATGTTGATATATAATAAAAATTGAATTAAATTTAAAATTAATAAAAATTAAGTAATAACTTCGTACAACTAAGTAATTATGTTCTATCTCAATATATTTATTATTAAAAACCCATTACAACCCGCCAGTTAAAGGAGATGGGACAGATTAACTAATAAGTGAATTAAAAAGTACAATTAAACTCATCAAAATTCATGGGTTAAAGAGACAAACACAACAAATTGAATATATTTTGTGATATCTCTAGTGTGAGTTTGATGGTTTCATGGGAATCTAACAAGGATAAGACCTACTAGCTAATTAGACTCTTGCTCATGAAAGCACAACAAAAACATCTTTAATCATGAGGATTTGTAATATCATCAGTTGGGTCCCAATTAATACCATCTTAACTAAACCAGCTCTAGTTGAAAACCAATTACTGTGGCAGTCAAGGTTAGCAAAAACAAGAGGACTTTTTATCCATTTCAATGCACTAAAAAAGAAATAAATAAATCAGATACACTTTCAAAAGCTTTAGTTTCCCTTTTACTTTCTTTTCAACCTAAGCAAGCAAGCATGTTTAAAGTTTTTCTTTTTATTTCTTTCAAGAAAATGGTTTTAGCTTTGGTTTACATGTCAAACACATCATCTGATCTCAAGTGTTATGCATATATAATTAAGATGTATATAATAAGCTATACGCAACCCTTTCTCCAAAAAGCTTAATTGATACTTTTTAGAAAAAAAAACAAAACTCTATATCAAGGAAAGTATAGATTACTTTTTTTTTAAAAAAAAACAAAATCGTTCTTAGGAAATGAGATAAAATTTAACCACAAATTATGATCTTAACACATTTTTTAATAAAGCAAAAACATTATATTTATAAATAGATGGCTGAAAATTTGTTTTTAATTCGTCCAAATATTAATTACAATTTTTTGTCATTTATAAAAAAATTTAAAAAAGTTTTGAAGTTGAATTCATGTTTTGAACGCTGGCATGTTAACTTTAAATTTAAATTTATTGATTCTTAATCAACATGGTATCATTTCTGAAAAAGTTAAAAATAAAAAAAAATGTGATTTTTTTTGTCCAGAAAAGAATGTGATTATAAAAATAATCATTATAATAATACAAGCCCGCCTATATATTCTGGCCAAAACAAGCCCAGCTTGTAAAGGAATGGTGACTGATTGGGGTCATTCTCCCGGATACATACCTTCTGGAAATTTAAATTTCGTAATGTTACCGGATGTTGGTCTTCCGAAAGGCCGTTGGGATTAACACCACCCCACTTGGGAACGACATCACAATTTTTAGATAGTAGTATCCGGAATTCATAAATTAGTAAAAATGGAAAGCAAATCACCCTTGTTTTTCTGGACAGCAGCGTCCGAAAACACGTTTTTGGACACTGCTGTCCGAAAATAGATAATGCATTTCTCAAATGGGGGTGGTGCTAATCCCAGCGGCCCTTCCGAAAAAGAGATTATGCCATGTAGGGTCATTCACAAAATTTTATGTTCAAAAAGAAAAAAGGGGTGGTGGCATTTGTAATTGTGTAGGTGCCAATATAAATGTGGCTACTGATTGGAAATTTCAGATTCTTTTTTGGGTCAGTAAATTCTAGATGGTCTAAATGGGCTCAATGTGACGAATGTGGCCCAAATATGTTCGAGTAAAAAAGACCGAAATGTAGCCCGTGTCGGAGTTATGGGCCCAGCCCAGATAATGTCTTGAGGCTGTGCGCCCGTGTCTCTTGCGTGAAAAAAAAGAAGACACTGAAAATTACAATTTTCTACTATTTGTTTGCATTTATTTATATAGAACATATATAAACATAATATATTCTATTATATGTCACAAACAAAATTTATTTTCTTGGCAATCCGAATAATTTTCGAAACCATCATACACTATAATATTTTATAATTAAATAAAAGTTAAATTTATCTATTTTTTTAATTATAACGAACAAAATCTAGTACAATTGGTATGCCATTTCATATTAGATTAAGGAAGATGCACTTGGTATGTCTTTTCCTCAGATTGACTGAACATGCACTACATGTTGCTTATTACATCATAAAAACGGTAATTATTTCCCATTAGAGACAGAGATGGAAATGATGAAAGATTCGTACAAACTTGACCTTTGGCAAACCCACAAGTTACTAAGTATTTATCTGCAAATTCGTTTAGTCCTGCCTGAATTAGTGTAAAGTTAAACAGTCATCAAAGAAAAAAAGTTGTCCAACTATAGAAATATGCAGTATTCTGCTTTGACTAGCAACGTATTAGTAAATGAATTATTTCTACCTTCATTGTCATCTCACACGATAATTTTCATTAACAGATGCAAAGATTCTTAAAAAAGTGAATATAAAAAATAGAAATTCCATTCCAGCCACCACAAGTTCTTTCTAACAAGTTTGACACAGAAGAGTAAATCAACGAAACCATTGAGACATTGTTAAAGAGGAATGAAGTAGAAATCCGGAACTGGAAGGGACTCCACAATAATTAATTGATAGAAAAAGACAAAAATTAATTGTGATTTGTGTTTAACGTGCATTTATTATTTACAATTTTTTTCTATTTTAAAAATTTTATCTTGTACAATTGTTGCACAAATTAAAAAAATCTCAATTAAATTTATTTAGGGTGTGTTGGAATAACTTACTCCGAAACCTATAATAAGCTTAGCAATACTCGCATGAAAAGTAATTCATTTTCATTTCCAACCAACAAATTTACAATGGAACATTCTAACTAATAAAAATTACATTCTCCCTATGAATTGAGTTATCCTAACACAAGGTTAGTATCTGGGGTGCCATTTCAATGCTGTACTACTTGCAAGACAGAACAAATTGATTGAACTAAAGACAGCAGAAGGAGTAAAATTCCAGCAATGGAAACAGCAGTTTGCCATGGAGTGTTGCAATAATCACGCCGGAGAGCAGCCATGATCTTATGCCAAGGATCTGTACAGAAAGCATTCAAATCTTCACATAGACGAAAGTAATCATCACTAAAATTCAAAGGCGTGATGTTTTTCCAAAGACTATTAAACACATTAGCCACAGAATCAGCATCACCAATCCAGTTAACCAACACTCTCTTCCTAACCAGTACATCCACATCTCTGCTGGTGTTTATAAGGAAGTCCCAAATGGCAATGTAGTCGGTGATGTAGGATTCACAAGGGTAGTGACATTGCTCCAGAGCAATCATATTTCGAAACAACATTTCAGTCCAATCCTCCACTTTCAATTGCGGGATTTCAAGAACTCGTCCTGAAAATTTAATGTCTAATAAGGACTTGCTATTAGCATTCACTTTGAATCTCACTCCTGCCTCTAGCAACTCAATTGCACTAGGAAGATGTATCCCAGACTCAAGTATCCTAGGCGCTCGTCTTTCTCGAGGATGTTGCAAGTGAAATGTTCTAATCAAATCAGTGAAGTGTCTTATGCTAGTGTTATTAAAATGCAACTTTGAACTATTGTAATAGGAAAAATAGTCAAAAGCAAGCTCAATTAATGAAGCGAACTTACCATTGCCAGTACCCCTATCAAATTTAGAGCTAAAGGAAAGATTGAACAGCTTGTCAAGAACAAAAAATGGAATCTGGTTCTCAAGTAACACTAAATCTATTCTTATGTTAGTGCCCAACCAAGGTTTTAGAAGGAACTTGTCATCACTTGACCATTCCTCGTAAAAGTACCTCCAAAAGAGTTCAAGTACGAAACAAGAATCCACAAAAATCATCATCACAAGTTCATCCTTGCTAAGCTCAATGATGTCCGAGTAACAGCGACGAAAATTCGGTTCGACCTCTTCTATGTAGCGGATCAAGGTTTCCGAGGTTGTCTCAGCTCGTTCCAGAAATGCCTTGCAGTATATAAGCTTGTGTCTTTCCATGTTTTGGAGACGAGGGTGGCCACGATGAAAAGGGCCAATAGAAACAACCCTTGGGGTGTAAGCATCCTCGTTAAGTCTCCGGAGATCAAAGGGTACCCTGTAGATGCAACAGTCACCAGTCAATGGTGACTCTGCTCCATCCAACATTGCCTTAATAACGTTCACAACATCATTCTGGTTCATGGTTGTCATCTAAATAACCCCCAAATAAAAAAGCTAAAAAAATCTTTCTTGAGAATATACTCAGTCACAAAGTTGACTATGGCAGATAGCACCTAAGGATATAACTAATCAAAACAAGAAAAGCTCGAAAAGAGTACTTACGAATACACTCTAGTCACAGAAATTTATGGTAGATAGTACAAGATTCCTTCCTATCCATTAAAAAATTTAAAATTTTAAGTCTTCGTAGCAAAGTTTCTTCGTCTTGCAAGGAAGGGAAGACATTATTAGAGGGTAGTCCCCACAATCCACCAATTTTTCTTCTTTGCTAAGAATGATTGATGAAGAAAAGAGAACTTGGTTGAACCGTTCTGGTTTAGGTGCAGTACAAATGTTAAAAAAATCTTTTCTAAAATGAACTTTTTCATAAATTATTATAAAGAAGACTTATCTTTGATTTGATGGATTAAGATAATATTGTACGATCAAATTATAATAAATGTAATTTACTTCTATATATATATTTTAAGAATTTTTTTAATGTAATTGAGCTTGAGATGCAATTAATACTGTGTTTTATTTTTACTTGTGGCTTGTGCAGATTAAAAAAACACATATTTTAAACGGATTCAACCTTTGTTATTTCATTCTGCACCTACTTCTGGATCCGACGGTTGAAATAGGAAACCTTTTGAGGATGGTTGAGGTTGAGAATAGAAAATAATAATAATAAAAAGTGGCCATGCCAAATATGCGACGTCTTTTTGTCTTTCCAATAACAAAGAAAAAAAGGAGTAAAGGGGGATGTTGCAGGTCCGGCCAGGACGGTGCTCTCAGAGGAAAAGACAAAGCATAAGTCAAGCATCATGGAAGCTCTTTTTTAAAATCTCTTTTTTTTTTCCTTGTCAATATCATGGAAGCTTCACCATGCATCCTCAATACGACAATACAAGTCACAGTGCCTAAAACAGTTGAACTCCGAGAAGGAAAATAGTGGACATTGGGAAAGGAAGCACCTTTTTTCTGGATTTCAACCTTCAAAATGGTGTTTCTGACGTTGTCTTTTGGACGCTGGTATTCGATTTAATTTTGAGGCATTACACAGCAACTCTCATAAGTTCAAATACTAATTGACTTAGATTATGTAACTCTTCTCGGAATCACGAACCCTGGTCATGGAATAGAGGGTCTGCTTTAAACGAGAGAATTTTAATTTAACAAAATAAAGATTGAACATAATGAAATAAATATAAACCACTGGATGACAACATGAAGGTGCAGTTATCTATGGGCTCTAGTGGATCCTGATCCCAGCTATTGATCTATCAAATTTCTCAAGTTGTCTCGTATTAGCTTCTTGGAGAGAGAGTGGCAAAGGTTTGCAAACAGAATATCAGTTCAGTTGTATGGTTCTTTGAAGTATGATTGGGATAGAAACCTAGGAATAGTGTTTGAAGTTTTCTTTTGCTCTGAACTAGTTCTGGTCTATCTACGTTATTGTTATTTTGATTACTGAGATAACATTTCAGAGTTTGTGGTTCTATATTATAGAACAGTGAAAATTTAATTGGTGTAGACTGTAGACCCAATAGCCATATTGTTATGTTAAATCATAAATGACGTACTTGCTTATCGGATGCAAATAATGGAGTGATGAGGTGGTTCTAATTTACTTTAATTGTACTTGTTACTTGTTTTAAGAGACAAATATTCAAAAGCATATTGAAATTGCCCAAGTTAAATCAATAATTGATGCTTGGTTATTGTATTTAAACATGTTGCAACTCTACCGCCTTGTATGAGCTGTATTTTTGGGAACTGAAGTTTTTAAATTTTTGGCAAGCAACAACTGATTTATAATTATTAAAACAACATACATAGCCTTTTTTCTGCAAAGAAAACTGCTATATGAATCAAATGACAACATCATCTTATGTCAAACCTAAGTTTTCAAAAAAAAAGACCATTCAAATCAAGTTCTTTTAAATGGTTTCTCTTAAGGTTTTCTTTTAGGCTTCCTTTATATATATTTATCAAGCTACCTTCACTTATCAATTTCTTTTATTGGGACCTCTAATAAATTAATCTCGTCTGATCCAACCATCTTACAGAAAACTCTGTTGTCTTTTTCAATAAATACTACTCAAATTTTCTCTTTACGACATTTGTTCCTAATCTTACATTTTCTTATATATTTACTCATCTACCTACGGCAATAAACTATTTAGAAGATAGACACTAAAAAACCCTCCATCAATTATTCATGCTAACTAAAATGAATTGAACAACGATTCTTACCAGTTACTGGATATCTAATTAAAAGTTAGTTTCTAAGCAGTCTTTTCTTTCCTGTCTATTTATCATAAGCTCAATCAATCAAATAGGAATGTTGTAAAACGAAAGGTAATAGTTCTGCAAAACTGAAGTAAATGTTCCAAAATGAATTAGGGAGAATTGCGTACAATTTGCACTTGTCAACATGAGAATCACTTATTTCAGCTTTGACTTCGCTGAACTCTGAAGAGGTCTCAGTGGAGCGGACAGGGGCTGAAGCTAACCTAATAACCTTCTTCACATCATACTTTACAGATGAGAAGGCACATATCAAGGCAAACACCATTGTTGGGTAGACATAGACAGATTTTGAAAGATCAGAATTATTGCGTACAATTTGCACTTGTCAACATGAGAATCACTTATTTCAGCTTTGACTTCGCTGAGCTCTGAAGAGGCCTAGCAGTGGAACGGACAGGGGCTGAGGCTGACCTAATAACCTTCTTCACATCATACTTTACAGATGAGAAGGCACATATCAAGGCAAACACAATTGTTGGGTAGACATAGACAGATTTTGAAGGATCGGAATTATTGCGTACAATTTGCACTTGTCAACTTATTTCAGCTTTGACTTCGCTGAGCTCTGAAGAGGCCTAGCAGTGGAGCGGACAGGGGCTGAGGCTGACCTAATAACCTTCTTCACGTCATACTTTACAGATGAGAAGGCACATATCAAGAAAAACACAATTGTTGGGTAGACATAGACAGATTTTGAAGGATCAGAATTAACTGGCTTCCCTAAAATCCCTTCTTTGACCAGGCCCCAGATTACAAGAAGTGTCCCAAACATGCTCATTCTACCGGGTTTTAGAATACCCACAAGTGCTCCTGCAACCGAGAAGTAGCTTCCCGCAAGAACCTGGTAAACAATTTATGTCTATTCAGTTGAAAAGTACCAACCAAAACAAAACATAATGGAAAACGCAACCATGTGTTTCAATGAAATTGACTGAAAATTCCACAGGGCAAAACATTATGGAGAACCTTTTATATGACTTTAAGGAATTAATGCCTCTTTAGTTTATCAACAAAGCATTCTCATTAGCCTGAGTTGCGTAAATACTCAAATATGTCCTTGTGAAACACAAAAAGACATATTAATCCATAAGAATACAGAACTCCAAGTTGATCCCTAAAAATCATAAATACTTGGTCCTTGTGTATATGTATGGGACACTTTAGTACCTAAAAAGGACTAATGTGACTAACAATTACAACTCTCCAAGATTAAAGTGACATTTTGTATTATTAAGGACTAATGTGTTTTATTCATGGACTAATTTAGGTATTTAGTCACGTGAGTTTTATTTTCTTCCATGGGAAAAATTGCCTTGGCAAGTGAATCTTGAAATTCAAAAGTACATATTCCATCAAAAATCCTTGACAATGGAACTGAAAGGCTTGAATCTCAGACAATAAAACTATAAAAGAGACTTCAAATTCAATAATCAAAACTCAAAAGACAAAAGGTGTAAGGTCAGTTAAACAGTCTAACCTCTAAGCGTTGAAGATCAGTTGCTCCAGAAGCTTCCTTCACAGTGGTTAAGTTATACAAGTCCAACAAATTATTCCAACTTGGAATAGTCAAGTTATGGATGAGGCCATTTACAGCAGCTCCAGGATACAGAAGGCACTTAACAACATTAACAGGAAATATTTCACTTGCAATTAACTGTGAAGATGTGACATGCAAAGGCGATGTACAAATACCGGATCTGCAAGTCACTCTGTAAAAGCAAACCAAAAAGGATAAATTCCAAATGTGCTCAATGCCGCTCACACCTTACAGTATACGTTCAACTACAGTTGATAAATACTACAAATAACGGAATTATATCAGAGAAGAAAGCCGGTATAGTAAGAAACAAGTAAAATTGGGAGCGTTTATGAAGATACATCGAAATCAACCTTGCTGAAAGCTACCATGTATCAATTGAAAAGAGAGAAAGAGTAGGGAAGTGCCTGAAAAGAGGGATCTGAAAAATGATGAGGACCAAGAAGATGTGAGCTGCTATTGACGAAATGTTCTTCGTCCATCCCTTGGATGAAGGAGAAGAAGATTTCGACGATTCAGTGGAGGTTGCCATGGACTCACAAGAAGAGGCGGGATCTGGTGCTTCTCGACGTTACCTCTTTTCAGTAATAGTAACAGGATATTCATTTTACTTTTGCTTTTTTACTTTTAATTTTCAATAAAGATTTGTGGCCAACTTTTGTTGGCCAACTAATGGCCAACCCCAATAAAAAAATAATATCTGATTTTCCAATAAAAAAAATAAAAAAAGAAAACGTTATGGAAGTGAAAGATAACGGAGGGTTAAATTTTTGGTTTTATTTCAAATTTCTGAGGGTTTTGCTAAATTTTCATCTGAAAGCTTTGGCGCGCGTAAGGAAGCACGATCCTGGTTCGTCTCTGTCGTTGATGCTTCGTTGTTGTGTGCTTCTTCTTGTGCTTCTGGTTGCATCGTTCTTCCAGCATTCTTCTTCGAGTTTATTCGCTGTTATTGAAGGAAGTGTTCGATTTCAGGGTCGTTGAAGGAAGCAAGGGTTGTCGATTTTGATTTGGGTAAAAGAAGGCCGTGTTCGTATTCGGTGTCGTTGAAGGAAGCAAAAGTTTGAAATCAAGTCGTTGAAGGAAGCAAGGGTTGTCGATTTTGCATTGGGTAAAAGAAGACAATGTTCGTATTCGGTGCGTTGAAAGAAGCAAAAGTTTGAAATCAAGGTCAGGTATCTGCTTTTAGTGCTTATATTTAAGTTTCAAAACAAATGTTCAATGTTGTTCGAAGTCAAATGATAAGGTTTAGAAATGTAAATGGGCTGATCTGGTTTAGGAATGTATGGAATTTAGACATAAAGACAATACATGGATCCCTGTCGTATACAAAATCATGACCACTTATGTAGAATGGAGTCACCACTTATATTTTCCATATTTAGAGGGTAAAGGGAACTGAGAAGGGAAAAGTTATGTTTGCTTTGCAATTTAGGCACCTGTTTAAAGGTCAATAGAAAACCATAATTGAAACAGATTTTCCCACTTATGTGGAACATGTTACGAGATCAATAGAAGACCCGTTATGTCCCAGAGTTAAGCTGTATAAGTGAAGTCATGATGAACTTGTCAATTTTGTTATGACTTGTGTTATATAAAGGAAGAAGACTAGGTTAAAGATGTTGACATGTTATTTCTGGTTTATTTTCAGAGCGTTGAGCAGAATGGTTTGGGTGTGAAAGAGGTGCAACACTAAAATTCCTAACCCAAGTGAGAGCACGAACAGAGGGAGATCGAGACAAAATTAGCAAAGTATCAGCCAAAAAATCAAGGAAGGAATACAAAATGAGAAATTGCCAACAAAAACAAAAACTAACACAAGAACTCAAACCTATGCAGATCGTGACGAGTGGAGATTGAGAGGGAGAGCACGAACAGAGGGAGCCGCAAAAAGCACGAACAAAGTGAGAGCACGAACGGAGGGAGAACAAGATGTAAGGATAGCATGACGGAAGAGCACGAAAAAAGAGGGGAAAACAAATGACCCTCTATTTTGTTTTTCCATTCAAAATGCAAATGACCAAATATGCCCTCACTTCTCTTCTATTTCTTTTTTCAATCTCTTTTCAATTTTTTTTATTCAGAAAACTAAATAATAATATAATATTAGGGTTAGCCAAGTTGGCCAAAGAAAAAATTGGCTAAAAATGGGTACTCAAAAAAAAAACACATAAATATCAAAACCTTGAATTCCTCCTCGTGGATAAACCCAAAGAAAGAAGAAAAGGATGAGCTTGGCGTTTCAGTGTTTATCGTGTTCCCGGGGCGAGCCCTTCCTGGCAGTAGCACAATCCGTCACTCATCCTTTCCAACGCAAACCTCTTTTCTGCTCCGTCGTTCTTTCTTCTCGCACTCGGAGCTGCTGCTCCTCAATTGTCGCCGCCTCTTCCAAAAACAAGCGCAAGGTGATTTCTCTATTCCGAAAATGTCGAAGTGAATTTGTATATCTTTTATTTATCTATTGCTTTATCTTCTACAGAAGAAATTGTCTCACAATCATGTCTCTGAGGGGGGTGAGGAGGATGAAGACGCATTTGAGCTTCTCTTCAAGCAACTTGAAGAAGATCTCAAAAACGATGATTTGTCAAAAGATGCTGGCGATGATGAGATTACTGAAGAAGACATTGCCCTGTTTGAACGTGAGCTAGAAGATGCATTCGGGGACTATGATGCCGAATCGTTAAACTCGGATGTAAACGACGCTGAAACCGGTGGTGGTGATCCCGAGCATGATAATGAAGATGAAGCTGAAAGGTCGCCGAAGCTTATAAATTGGCAAATGAAGAGATTGGCTAGAGCTTTAAAAGTTGGCCGCCGTAAAACAAGTGTAAGTAGTTTCTTGCTCTTTTATTTTGTGAAGTTTCCGCAAAAATAAAATAAAATAAATTTGCTCACTTGTTTCATCATTACCTTTTAGCTTCCACTTGTTCCAGTTTCATCTCTTTGCACAGTTAGTTATCTATTATAAATGGGTTACCAATTTTGTTATCTTTATGTTTTTGGACCATATTTGTAGATTGATGGAAACAGATGGAATAGTGTTGAATGAAATGAAGCAATAATAGGTTCTATTATTTGAATTGTTTATAATGTGATAGAATGAAATGGAATCAAATGGACTGCATTCCATTCCATCCATTAACGCTCTTTTTATTTTATGTCAATTTTGGGGCATGAGATAGAACCTGTCTTCTTTTTACGTTTTGTGTAGTAGAAATAACTAAACAATGGAGTGATAACTTTATTTCGCTCTATTATGTTCCACTGAATTCTTCTCTTCATAAGATATCTAAATCATGAATCAGATGATGGGATTATTTGGTTACAGTTTGCAGAGGCTAAGTGTTCTGAATCTGATTTCTTCCTTACTTGAAGTGCCTGCATGATTTCCATTTGAATAATACCACACAAGCATGTGTTTGAGAAATCAAAATCTGACTGGAAAAATGTAAACCATTTATTGAAGCATTTTATTCAAATACTTTTTGAGATGTAATCAACCTTTAGATTTTTCCTAACTTCCCTGGCCCATTTGCGGTGTTTGGTAGACAAAGCTTTGTATAGCCTGATTGATTGTTAAGTTCAACTTGTTTTTTTTTCCGACTGTTGAGATTCAGAACTTGGGGGATGGACTTTCCTTGAAAAGGATGCAAATTTGAAGGCACAAGAACTCATGCTCATTATTTTTTGTTATCATGTGATGAATAAAGGAGGGGGTAAATCTTTGTATTGTCTTGCATACTTAACATGAAAGACCTATGCCTAATCATTCCATAATATTACCTTCTGGATTCCACTCCTCAAATTAGTCGTTTTTATTTGTTGCAGATAAAAAGTCTTGCTGCCGAGGTTTGTCTTGATAGGGATCTTGTTCTTGAATTGCTTCGTGACCCTCCTCCAAATCTTCTAATGATGAGTCTATCATTACCTGATGAACCGGGGCCAATACCAACAGTAACACCACTTGAAACTAACCCCCAAGAGATCGTTCATAAAGAAATCAGTATGGATCGTGTGGAATCTGGAGCCAAGGCTAAAGTACCTGTTCATACCATGCAATCTAGCTGGTCTGCTCAAAAGAGATTGAAAAAGGCCCAAGTTGACACTTTGGAGAGAGTTTATAGGAGATCAAAACGGCCCACTGTAAGTAAAGTTTGCCATGCTTCAACATTTCAGGTTTTATGATTGAAGATCATGCATAAACAAATTGTATCAATACAATTTTGGCTTGGAGAAAATGTAGTTGTAGATTTGTTATATTTTCATTCCCTCTTTTATTTTGTAATTTTGGCAACTTTTCCTTCTTGTGACGGGTTTAGACTTTGGAGTATCCCTTCTAACCCCTTTAATTCAATTTGTTTGCCTCTAAAAAAAGTCATACCAATACATTGTTCATTTGCTATTAGGCTTGATCTCCTGATTTATTTTACTCCAGTTTTCTCTTCGAGAAGCAATTCCCTCTTGAATCAGAAGTTCTGTGGGAGAAACTTCAAATAAATGTTTGCTTGTACAGTTTTTTTTTTTTTTAAAGAAAAAAAAAAGGACAACATAAAATATTTCCGACCTTTGTGTTTTAAGTATAATAAAAACTACGTACAGTTGCTTACCTTTCTGTCCATCATTATGTGCTATACTTTCGTATTTTTTGGTTGGAAAATCTGATGGAATGTGCTACAATTGCCAAAATTAAGGTTGATCAGTGGTTCTCATTCTCAGTTTTCAAGCTTATTGTTCTACATTCATTCATTCCAACTGTTGCACACGTTCTAATTACAATCAATGGAAGCTACATTTTTTTTTTACTTCCGGCAAAACTCAAAAGTGAGTTTATGGTGGAAAATATCAAAAACAAACATAATGCCATACTGATAATCATTTCTCAGCTTTCCTTAAAGCATAATTGGTTAACTTTGATACCCTAATATGTCTGTTGAATCACAATGCAGAATGCAATGATCAGTAGTATCGTGCACGTAACAAACATCCCTCGAAAGAGAGTTGTTAAGTGGTTTGAAGACAAACGTGCTGAGGAGGGAGTTCCAGATCGCCGACTTCCTTACCAGCGCCCTGTTCCTGAAACTGCTTGAAGATTTTATCTTCTTTGATTTGCTTTCAATGATGTAAAGTATATAATTGTATAGAAAATTATGTTGTACCAATCCTGGTGATGTACTGAATATTGGTTATGACATTGGCTGTTGAAAATGGGGCTGCGCTAACCTTCATACACTGCAACCTTTGGTCCTTTTGCATCCGATCTCAAATACTCGGTAAGTCCTCACAGAAGTGCTTCACAATTCTTTTTTGGGTTCTAGAGTCTTCTGTGCAAAATGTAGATATCACTAGAGTTTATTTTTAGGGAAAAGAGCATCAGCCAACTTGATTTTTTGGTTATTCACAAATAGATATCCTGAACAATGTTTTTCTTCTCACTTAATCCTTAAAATTTCACTCATTTGCAATCAAGTACTCCAAACTTATGTTTTTCTCAATTGAATCTTAAATTTTCACTCATTCGCAAAATAGACATTATACTTTTTATTCGTTCTCAATTAAACCTTAATCTTTTAATATTTAAAGATTTAATAGAAGGACTATTTTCACCAATATCTAAAGTCTAAGGTTCAATTGAGAAAAAAGAAAGTATTAGGTGTCTATTTGTAAATTAGTGAAAATTTAATGTTTATTTAGGAAGACATAAGTATGAGGTACTTAATTACAAATTGTGAAAGTTTCAGGAATAATTGAGGGAAAAAAAAATTCTTTAGGGTATCTATTTATAAGTGATCAAAAGTTTAAGGAGATTGTATATTTTCCCCTATTTTTAAGTTTTATGCTAGCGTATTTTTTACTAGAAATTGCATGACGTTCCTCAGTCTCCAAACTAGGAAAATTAAGGGAATTAGATTAAATATGGGGATTAAAGATTTAGAAAAAGGGATCAGATTTTGAATTAAATAAAGGGAGGAATTATTGTCACTCTTCTTTAATTTTTTTAATTAAAAATATTTCTTTAATTAATAGAATCAAAATAATAAAAGATAAATACTATTGAAATAATCTATTTAGTGTAATAATAGAAAAAAAAATGAGTGACAATAGATACCCCTAAAATAAAAATTAAAAATAACTTTGTACGTCAATTCGCTCCAACTTATATTATGCTGGGAAATCTATCCTGTATGTACCAAAAATACGACACTGAGAATTAAACACTTTTCATAATGGGTAAATGTAGTGAAAGATAGCAGGTTATAAACATTCTTTTAAATGTTTTTAAGAAATTACGTATTAAAATAGTCCGTGCTCGTGAAATCAATCATTTTAATCTTTAACTTTCACTACACTAGTCATTTTAGTCTCTGATTTTTGTGGACTAAAATGAATATTCATATAATTCAGGGACTAAAGTGACCTGCAAAATACAAAATTAGGGACTAAAATGACTTATCCGCATAGGAACTAAAATGAATTATTTTCACAAAGTTGGGAACTGAAATAGTAGATTACTCTATTTTTAAATTATAAACGTGAAAAACATAAATAACGATTAACAACCACTATTAAATACTTAAATAAATAAATTTAATAGCGGTGCTAGAAGCAACAATGAAAATAGTAGTTCAACTTGGAACCACTGTTATATATGCTACGGTAACACTTCAAATATGCTACTATAATAAGTTGTGTGTTGCGTATTGTGTATTAATAATAAAAAGTTGTGCATAATAACAGTAACATCGCCAATATGTGTTACATTGTTGGTTCTTTATACAACGCGAAAGAAAAAAGCTTTCTTTGGGGAGAAAGACAGTGATATTTTAATATTAATCGTTAAATATGTCAGTAAATTAATTAATGATTTTTGTTAACTATGAGTGCTTGAATTAAAAAATTATAGTTTAGATTACAAGTTTGTTAAATTTGTGATTTCTTAATTGCAGTGAGTTAGATATTACTAGTACAATTTTTGATAGACGGGAGAATGACGATAATTTAGGGTGCTATTAGTGGACAAGACTGGTGTTAGAAACTTGGGTTTGGGCCTAACTCACTCTCAAAAGCTAGTTTATAGGAGGAGGATTGTTACACCACTTATATATTATATGGTGGCCCTCTTTCTAGTCGATGTGGGACTTGATCTTAACACACCCCCTTATGCCCAGGACTGGACATCTGGTGCGTGAAGTTTGCAGGATTGGACATCTGCGGGTGGCGCCCACGACTAACCTGACTCTTGATACCATATTAGAAACTTGTGTTTGGGCCAAACTCACTCCCAAAAGCTAGCTCATAGGAGAAGGATTGTCACACCACTTATATATTCTATGTTGACCCTCTTTCTAGTTGATGTGAGACTTAATCTTAACAACTCGGTTGTGAAGTACGGAAGTAGCAGTTTGGTGGGCGACAACTATGACAAATTCCAGTTGTGGCTTGGCTTTGTTTTTGGGACAAGATGGTGGTTGCAAGTACCGTTGAATTCGATAGTGCTGGCTTTCTCATGGTTACTTATCACCTTTATTTATGTGAATAATAAGATTGTGTTTTGATTAGCTGTGATTTATTGAGAAAATAAGCTGTGAAAAAATTAATTGTCTGAGATATAATCGATTTTTGTTCGAATATATTTGCAGTCAAAAGCAATTTTTAAGATAATTTTAAAATGTAAAAAACGATTTTGAAACTTTTTAAAATAATGTCTAAATTTTAGCTGAAGGACAAAAAACTTTTTTCTTTGTTAAAAAAATAATCAACAGCTTTTTTTTAAGTACAAAATATAACTATCTAACGTACGTTTGGAAATAATTTAATTCAAACATGCCCTAATACTTATCACTTATAAAATAAAAACCGTATAAGTTAGCTATAGGATGACGATTGTCATCTTACAATTTGGGTTTTGGGCATAACTCACGCACAGAACTACACAGCTGGAGTGTGGACAAACACGGGTGGCCCAAACAACATGGGACTAACAACACACCAAACATGAGGCCAATAACGGATTCAAGATAGACTCTGATACCATATCATAATATTGGGTTTAAAGTCTAACTCACTCCCAAAAACTAGCTCACAAGGAGAAGGTTGCCTATGACCTAATAAAGGCTATCATAACTCAAAATTCTAGGTAGTGTAGACTTTTCTCCCAACAAGTTTTGATATTTTTTCATTTTTTAGGATGAAAATCTGTTGTCCTCCAACATCCTAAAATACACCAAAATTGTTATACCCAAGGAGAATTTCTAATTCAACCCTTGGATTTTGTATATAACTTATAATTTAAATAAGTTTTTGAAACTAAATGATGAGTCCTTACCAAAGAAGCAACAAAGAGTCCAAATTTTAAAGATATAATTTCACTTCTAGTTTCTCAACTGTTGCTAATTTTTTTAGTGATTTTAGTCCCAATATTTTTAATGTATACATTTGATTATTTTATAATAATTTTTTAATTTTTAATGGATTATATTGATACATAATATTTTTTTTATTGACATTACGATAGAAATTATAAGGTAAAAAGTTATTCTTCAATAAAATATGTCAAAATCTAAGAAAAACACTAAAAAGTAAAAGTTATAAGCAAAATATCTAATATATATTTACTACTATTTATATATAACTCATACAAAACGAACGACTTGATTTAAGAAATCCAAGCCTTCCTTTCTCCTCTTGTGAGAGCTTTCCGCTCTTCTATTGTGAGAGCCATCTAGGCAGTTGCAAAGTCTCCTCTTTGTTTTACTCCTTCTCTCTGTGAGGTACGTTAATTTTTTGTCGTTGTTCCTTTCGTTGAGCAACCTCCGTTTTTAGAGGGAGATGAGTAACCTTGTTATCCATGTGAATATGTAAATATAGTAGTTTTTTTGTCATTTCCACCGAGATGATGAAGATTCGCTCACAGAGGGGCCTTGATGGGCAAATGACGACGATGACTTGCGAGGAAGCAACGATGGATATGGTGTTGGAAGGTTTTTCACCCCTCCCTTGATAAAAAATCAACCGACGAAGCTCCTAGGTGAAAGATCGGCGGCAGATCTACAAAGATGGAGGCAGATCTCAAAATCTCAAAAGCAGATCTAGGGTTTAATGGTTCACCCGGTTTAGCTTCTTCTGAAATCGACAAACAAAGCGCAAAAAATCGGTAATTTATGCATTGTGTTGGGACAAGCAATGGCTAGGGTGAATGATTTTAAATTTTTCGATTCTAAAGTTTTGGCCTTTGATTTCCATTAGTTGCAGGGAGTGGGCGTTTTTCGTTAGTTGAGTTTTTTTGTTGTTGGATAAATTTTTAGGTTGCATTTGATTATGTTAGTAAGCAGATCTGTGTTATCATGGTGTGTATACCTTTGATCATGTTATATAATTGATAATTTCTCTATGTTTCCACCACTGATATTTCTGATTCGACATATTTTTACGAATATTGAGAACTAGAGTCAAATGTCCTTATATTTCTTTTTCATGAATTTCTCAGTTGTCAAAGAACAAATATATAACTCACACATTCATGCCAAAAAAAAATTAATTTTTGATATTAAAAAGATGTAAGGTGTATGTGTTATAGCCTTGTAGGTGTGCATAAATCAAAACAATATAGACAAATTTGCAATTAAACAAATTTCTAACACGATGAAGTGACAAGCTTTATTTTATTTAATTTTTTTTACCAAAAAATTAAACCCCTGCTGTTCATTACACGAGTGAGAGGATTCGAAATTTTTCCGACCGTTGGGGCCCGTTGCAAGACAGGGTAACGGTTGTGACTTGGAACAACTTCCAGAGCCGTTGCCTTCCCCTTTTTTGGTTTCTCCAAAACAAACGTTAAAACCTAACAGTAACACACACATCTATCTGTCTATTTCTATCTAGTTACAGAGAAAGAGAGAGAGAGAGAGAGAGAGAGAGAGAGAGAGAGAGAGAGAGTGAACGAACTCCATTATCAACCAACAATGGGCTGCGTCTCCTCAAAACTCATGAGGAAAGACCTCAAGCGCCGAGAAGTCACTATCACCAATGGCGGCGGCGGCGGCGGTTACATCAACCACGTGGTGTCTCTCACTTCCACAACCTACGGTGCACTCAGGTTGGAGCATGACCACCAATCCATCGTCGAACAACAACCACCCAAGCCACCCCAACCTCTTCGAGAGGCAGAGGAAATCATCAAAATTAATGCTTGGGAACTCATGGAAGGTCTCGAAGATGGAGCCCCCATTTCAAATCACCCCAAGAAAAGCCCCAAATCCTCTCCTTTCCTTCGTGGCTTCAAAGCTTCTGACACCCCAAGTCCCTTGAAGTTCCTCAACAACCAATTTGGGTCCCCCAAAACCCTTAAGAAGAAGGTCACAGGGAAGGAAAACAGGGGAGAACAGAGACCCTTCTTAAGACGCTTGGATTATAGTAATAGTCCCAAGAGAATTATTCTCAAAGCAAGCAATTCTTCTCCTAATTCGGGTTTTCAACTCAAAGGGTCTCCGATTCGTGGAAAAAGGAACAGTTTTGGGAACAAGAGTTCCTGTTTTGGTACTCCCCTGTTTGATCCAGAACTTGTTGCATCTTACGAAAAGGAACTATCCGTAGAGGAAGAAGAACAGGTCAAGAGAATGGTCTGGGCTACCCCTAAAGCCCGAAATGCTAGAAAATCTGCTGCATTGGAGTCAGATTCCCTTGTTCTTCTTCGCGCTTTTGAGGAAAAATGTCCTCCCGGAGGGGAAAACACTGTTGTGATTTACACCACCACTCTTCGAGGAATCAGGAAAACCTTCGAGGATTGCAACAAAGTTCGATCCATTGTCGAATCGCATTGCGTGCACATGCTTGAGCGCGATGTGTCTATGGATTCAGGGTTCAAGGAGGAGCTGCGGAAGCTAATGGGAGCAAATCAAGTTAAGGTTCCTGTTGTGTTTGTGAAAGGAAGATTGGTTGGAGGAGCTGAACAAGTTTTGAAATTGGAAGAAGAGGGAAAATTGGGTTTTCTATTTGAAGGGATTCCCATGGCACCACCAAGTGGGTGTCAAGGGTGTGGTGGTGTGAGATTTGTCATGTGTAAGGAATGTAATGGAAGTTGTAAGGTTTTGGATGAGGAGAAGAAGAAAACTATCAGGTGTGGTCGGTGTAACGAGAATGGAATAGTTCAGTGTCCTATCTGTCAATAAGGAAGTTTGTTGATCAAATTGCTGTAATTGTGTTAAATATAGTTTGGTTTTGGTGACTGTTAAAACCATGAGAAAACGCATTAGAATTCCACCAAGATGAAACCTTAGCCTTTTCTCACTTCTAATGTAAGGTTCCCAATCCCAGCAAAGCAATCTTAGGCTCTTAGCATTTTGTAAAGGAGAAGCCTTTTGAAACTTTAATTTGTTGAAACTTTTTTTCAGGAGCATTGCAAAGCATCTGTTTTCTTACTTATGAAATCTGTGTTGTGTTCATTTAGTTGTAAGGGTGTGAGGAATTGTCATACCTTTTATTCTATTATGATGGAGATGTGTTCTATTTTAATTTGAAAAGGTGATTTTTATGTTGTGTTCTCTGTTAAATTTGAAGGTGGAATTGAGATTGTAAAGCTTTTTCTACACATTAAATTGCCAATGAAACTTAATTTTTTTATTTGATTTTATTTTACTAAAATTTTTGTATGAATTTTATTTTTTTTACTAAAGTGTTCTTCTGACTTTTGTTTTTCTTTTTCCCTACTTGAAATGTCTGCATGTTGGGATTGTTCGGTTATATACTTTGCTGAGGTTAAAGTGTTCCTTTTCCCAGCTTGAATGATTAAAAGTTTTATGGTAGAAACTTCAAATAAATGCATGATTGTACAAGTATTCTGGTTTAAGTAAAATAGTTGTTTACCTCTGCATTTCATGATTCTGTGCTATAGTTTCTTATATTTGGTTGGAAAATTCGATGACATGAGCTACAAATCCCAAAATTAAGGACGATCAATGGTTCTCATTCTCAGTGTTCAAGCAAAAATGTTCCATGTTACATTACTCTAACTGAGATGTTACACACAAACACACATTATATACACAGGTTCTTATCCTTATTTGCCCCAGATAAAAAAGTAAAGAAAAAGAAGAAGAAAAAACCATCCAAGTCAAAACTGCTCTGCTTTCCGTTGCTTAGTAATATGAATGTATGATATGTTCACAAATCACAACCATGGATTTCGCTACTACTAATACTTATTATAATCATTTCACAAATTTTCTTAAAGCATAATTTTTTAGTGTTCTAGCAAGTTATAAATTTTTTTTTATTGCAGAGATCCCTGGGGTTGATAAGTAGTGTATGATGGTATGAGTTAACACACTCTTATAGATTTGATTTAAAAGTCTTAATTGTACCAATGATGTAGAATTATATCAGAAGAAATATACTAATGATTCTCAGATTTTTTTGTTACAAATCTTCAAGATGAATCGAAATATATGTAATGTAGAA
Source organism: Cyamopsis tetragonoloba (assembly GCA_037177725.1). Lineage (NCBI taxonomy): Eukaryota > Viridiplantae > Streptophyta > Magnoliopsida > Fabales > Fabaceae > Cyamopsis > Cyamopsis tetragonoloba. The sequence goes on from CM074119.1 coordinate 81,342,236, forward strand.
CAACTTGATGGCAATATTGTAATAAAGGTATTTTAATACTCTCTCAATATCTCTTAGTATATATTCTTCTAAGTGCATCAAAATACTAATGTTAAAATTAAATCTGCAGAAAAAAACTCATCCTAAAAAATTAACCTGTTGGTAGATGAGGAGGTTTTCACAACATATATAAACATTTAAATTTGACATACATAACACTCTTGTAAGATACTACTTCATACATGTAGAAATAGTCAGAAATAATTAATAAAATGAACATTTTAAGGCCTTGATAATTGATACTCTATATAATTATTTATTTTATCGTGTGTATAAAAATACGTTTACTTAAGTGGTAGAGGAGAAAAAGTCTCGCAAATTAGAAAATAAAATCATTTTATTTATGAAATTTAGAAAATTAAATAAATTTTTTTAACAACCATAATTTAATTATTTTTTATTACCGGAGGCAATATAGTTTTTATTTATAATATATTATATATTCTTTGTATGCTGAATATAGTTCGCAAATAATAAGCAAACATTCTACAGAAAATTAATGATCCTCCTTTAAGTGAAAGCAAGTAACCACTAAATTGTATCTTCCTGCCTTTTATGGCAGAAGTTTCAAAGTTCTATTGGGGCTTTGGTCCCCGTTTATTCAAAAAAAATAAAATAAAATTATAGAACAATTTGTATGAGATTATTCTAATTTAATTAATAATTTTAAATTTGAGTTTTAACTACTTAACTTAATTAATAATGATTCTACCTTGTTTAAGCAAAATTGTTTCTCACGAAACGATTTTATTTAATAAAAAAAAAAAATACAAAACAATAAAAATGACGTAATAAAAAAGAAATCATTCACGGTATAGAAACAAGGCCTTAACTTGAGATTTTCCTACCTTACACGTGGCAATTGCTCAATGTTCCAATTTCCCTCCCAAAATTGATTTCTTTCGAGAAAAACCTAGTTGCCCGCCCAAATGCTTTAAATTGAAATTAAAATATTAAAATAATAAATACTGCATATTGGAAATGGAGAATGATAATGTGATGAGACTTACTGAAAAGTAATTGCAGTGTCAAAATTAAAATTAAAAATTAAAATTTCAAAAACAATTTCAATTCTAAAAAAGAGAAAGAAAGCCCCGATTTTATCATCTTTCTCCTTCATTCTTCTTCTCTCCTTCCTTTTTCCTCTTTTCCTCTTCCCCTTCTTCTCTTCTTCATTCTTCCTCCTTCCTTTCCCTCTTCTTCTCTCTTTCCTTCGTCTGTCTTCTTCCCTTCTCTCTGCAACGTGCTTGACTGAGTTGATTCTGCGATATCGGTGGCTCTGCGACATACTGGGTTCTAGAGAGTGTGTTTAGTTCTGCTACATGCTTGGTTTTGAAGCTGTGTCTCAGGTATGGCTCCTTTAATTTCATTTCTCTCCTATTCCTCTTCCTTTTGTTTCTGGGTTCCCTCTCATTTTTCCCTTTTCTTTGTGTTGTTTGAGGAGTAAGGATACATAATGCTTTCACATGCAGGTCTATACACCGGTTAGATGCATCTCCATGAACATCTATCACTTTCCCTCTCTGTTTTTTTTTTCATAAGAAGGTAAATGAAAGAAATCATCTCAAGTTATTACCTTTTTTATTTCTTGAAGGAGTAAACTTCTCTATTGCTACAATTTTACATAAGTTCCTCTCCCTTTTGTTTTCTTCTTAGAGTTTTTATGTTTTTTGTTTTTTTTCGGGATAAGAGGGTCATATATGCTTGATAATATACACAAAAGATGATTGATAATATGCACAAAAGATGCTTGATAAAATGCCTCAATAATTTTTTTTATCTTTTTCCTTCTTGATAATTTTATTTTGTTTTGTTTTATTTTATTTTTTGCATTTTGAGATGGTGGATCATATTAGATTTGGGGGTGGTTGGTCCAAGTTCAGATCTGTCTTGAAGGAGACTTAAAATCCCTTTGAAGGAAGAAGAGGAAAAACCATAGGAGTGAGCTCAAAAATGCGACAGTGACATCAGTGGTGTTCTTTAATCGGCTTGGTGAACTCAACCACGGTGGCCACATAAGTGATAAGGGAGAAACCAAAAAAAGAGGAAAAAAAAATGCTTTGAAGAAGGGTAGCGAGAAGAGGCAAAATGGTGGGGGAGTTGACAGAGATAAAGGGGATTGGGGTTTAAATTATAAATGGAAATCAAGTTATAAAGGCAGCAAGCATGGTCACTGTGATGTACTCATCCATCAATCCTGATGGTAACCACCTTCCATAGTATTTTTTTTTCTATTTCCTTATTTGCTAGGACTTTCTCTATTTTTTTTTTGAATTAGTTATAATTTTTATTTTTTTTGAAGATTTTTAGCATTGGTTAATGGTTTCAATGTTTCACACAAAAAGGATATGATATGTTGCCAAATCTTTATCCAAGTCGAACGCATTGTGAAATGTTATAATTTTATTTTAGGGGTGAGGGGGTTCAAATGTGAAAGGTTGGTTGTATGAATGAGGGAAAGAGGGGATTTTTGGATCCAACAATTGCGTTAAGAGAGAAGAGTAAATGTGTGTTAATGTTGCCACTTTAAAAGACAATAATAAATCATCAATGCTTTTTACTATGTGTTATATACCTTGGTTTTGGTTTCACTTGAGCTTAGAAAATTTTGATGTAATTAAAGAGAGTGTTGAAAGTTTGAGTTTTTTTTTTTAATTTATTTTTAGGGGTCAGTGAGTTTTGAGTATTTGAATAAGATAGATACACTTAAGAAAAAAATTAGTTTGATTGAGAATTGGGTTTCCTTGATTTCTTTTCTCCCTTTTTCTTCTCTCTTAAATTTTCTTTGTTGTTGAATGATATTTAGTGTTTCCTTAGAAAAATTCTTGCTCATTGTTTTGTAGTTTTGTATCTTTCTTTTTTGGTTATTGTTTATTTTTATTATTATTTGACGTGTTCTTTCTTTTCGTTGCTAGCTTTCCTATTTTTCATTATTGACTTTAAAGTTAAACAGTTTGGGGCACAATGGTGCATTGTAATGGTTTATCATAATATACTATCAAGACAAATTGGTTATCTAAAAATTTGTGTTTTAAATTTGATGCATTTTAGATCAAACCATTTGACTCTTCAATTAGATTTTGTGGAGTAACTTCCTAATTCACTTTATATGATTTGATGCTAGGTGATACTTGATGGCATTTGTAAATGTCTTTGTGAGCATAAGTATAAATTGGAGTAACTTTTTGCAGCAAAAGAAGAAGAACCATTACCATTAAACAAAAAACCAGAGGCTTTAAATACCTATTGATATTGGATCATTGGAATATTTCCTAATACAAGTCACTTTTCTTTACCCTTTCATGTAACGTTCTACTTTCATGTAACATTCTACTGCATATTGCTTTTACTTAATAATGTGAGAGTTGGCTTTATATTAGCGAAAATGAACTTGCTGTATATTTGCATAGAATTATATAAGTTACGTTCTACATAGAATTGCACTACATATTTACATTAATTTGAAGAATGCTAAGCTTTACATCATTTTTTGCAACAGAAATAAAACAATTCCATTCAATGTTAAAATATAGCAGATTTTGGTGTCATTTGACAGACAACCTGCAATAAGTTAAAAAAGAATGCAGCAGATATGGACTCATTGTAGATGTCATACTATTGTAATTGAGACTACAATACACTTTATTTTACATGGCTTTGTATTATAAACCACCAAGGGCATTTAAATTGAGCCTATAGGGGACTCTAACATATAGCTATGATGGGTCCCAAGTGCTTTTCTTTGACCGGTCCTAGATGTTTCATATCTAGAGCGTGTCTCATTAGTTTGTTTATGACTATATTTGCTTTAATTGTGTTTTGGATTAGTTTACCATTAGAAACACATAAATAGCTAGTGTTTTAGAAGAATTTTACAGGATAAGCAACATTATGTTACTCTTTCATGATCTTACTTTATTTGTATGTTGTAAGGTATAATTTATGATTAATCTCAAACAGATCATATTCATCTATGAATTTTCACTGTCCAAATATCTCTTCTACAGTAATGAATTTACATTATCTTTGAAAGCTAATTAATACCGTAATATTTTGAGATAATAACCGTTAAGATATGGATGTCTTTAATTTAGATTAGTGTGGGCTTACTTGACTTCTAGACAAACAACTCCACTTTTATATTCACCAGGTTACTACACTATCTGTTTAGACAGAGTCCAGCAATTTTTTGGTGCAAAAAAAAAATCTCTAGCAATTTGAACAATTGAACTGAATTTTGTTACTTCATGCAGGAGTATGAAGTTTATTTGAGAAATGGACCAAGTTTTAGAAACTCAAAGCCTATCCTTGGATTTGCCATATGATTACCAACTTTTTTCAATGATATATACTTTTTATTCTGAAATACATTTAACCACATCATATGTTGTCCATCTTATGAGCTTTGCTAGGAGATAAACTCAGATGAGGCATCAGGAAGCAGAATTACAACTATTTTAGGTTTAAGTCAAAGGTTATACTCATTTGGCACATTTACTGTATTAATTTTGTATAATTAATAAATCATTACATTTGCCCGTCACAACTAACAATATTTTTTTTTCGTTTTTTAATACAAGTCTTAATTACTCTATGAATGAATGAGTAAACATATACTATTGTAACATCTTTAAAGTGTTTGATTTTTTTTTATTATACTATTGTTGCACACTCTATCTAATATAATTGCATTACTGTATTAATGTGATTATTTTTTTGTGGAAAATATTTCACAATGACAATGTATATTTTTCATTCTTCGAAATACAAAATTAATTGTATAATATTATATAGATCTCACAATATCATCAACATTGGTCCGTGCGTACGTACGGGTCATGTGCTAGTAGAAAGAAAGAAAAAGTTAGAGAATGAGTGAAGTAAGGGAGGCACTTTGTGCACCACATATTTTTCCCTGCACACCACACAATTTTTTTTTTTTTTTTTTTTGACCTTCGCTCGGAATTTAAGTTCCGTTTTTTACTAAAAATGACCTCTATGTAACGTGATTCTGGAACATAAGTTCCGTTTTTTCACTCGCCCAGAACATCCGTTTTTTGGTCCAAAAAACGGAGGATAAGTTCTGTTTTTTAAAAATTTTGAATTTATAAACTACCCGGAAGTTATTTTCTGTATGATACGGGTTGTGTTTTTTTCACTTTTCTTTGATTTACATGTTAAAGGGCCCAAATTTGTTCTCAATCAAAAATAAAAAAAATGAAACTTTTGTTCCATATGATACAAAACTTATTTTTCGTATGATACGAAATTTATCTTCTGTATCATACGGAACATAAGTTTCGTTTCGTATGTATTCACGTTTTACCGAGGTTTAGTAAAAAAAACGGAACTTATGTTCCGACCGAAGGTTAAAAGAGAAAAAAAAATAATTTATGTGGTGAACAAAGAAGTATGTGTGGTGAGCAAAGTACCACCCGTGAAGTAAGTAAATAATATAGTAAACTATCACTTATTTTACAGTTATTAATTATTTTAGTCTTTAATTTTGAAAAATGATATTCAATTTAGTTTAGAATTTAGTCTAATTAAGAGTTATTGTCACTGATTTTTATATATTCTCTCCGTTTCTTTTATAAGTGTCATTTTTAGTTATTTTGCACATACCAATAAAAAATTTAAATTTGTCTTCTTTTTTATAAAAAAATAAATTGTTAGTAACTTTATTATTATACTCTCTAAATAACTTTAATATTCTCATTCATATTTAAAAAATATACCAACAATTAAATAAATTTGAGATAAAATATAAGAATACAATTTTAAAAAATAATTAATATAACTTTAAAATTTAAAAATAACCAAGAATTTTAACTCAAATGGTCATCTACCAAGTCATAAGACTTGGGAGTACGAAGTCTAAAATGTATATAATAGGTGTATGAGTATTTGCCTATAAATTTTATTTTTTTTTAAACAAACACTTAAAAGAAAACGGAGGGTATAATGTTAATAACTACCATTGCAAACGATTTTTTATAAATTTAAAAACTATTATGTTTGATTTCACAAACTCAGAACTAAAACTTAATTTTTGTAAAGTCAAATAATAAAATAACTGAATATTTTAAAGTCGAATACTCTTTTGAGTATTAATTCGTGAAGTTGATAGATTTATTATTTTCCAAATTTTTACAAAGTTAATTTTATGAATATGCAGCAGTTAGATTATTCTATCCGACTTCGACAGCAAATTAATCGGCGTTAGTTGTAACGATCCCATTATTATTATTAGGTCAAATGCATGGTCATGTATTTTTTTATATGTATTTTATTTTAGTTTTATATTTTTTTTTGTTATATTTTAGTCATATATTTTTTATAAATATTTTATTTTGATCTAATTGGTCAATTCTGTTACCTCGTTAAAAGAATTGACCCAATAAGAATAGAGTCAAATTACGTATTTATCTTTAAGCTCGGAAAAATCATAATATACATATAAACCCTAACAAGAACAAAGTTAAATTACCTTGTAATGGGGTGACGAAGTTGACGCACTGGACCAAAATGAAACTTTTATAAGAGATATAAGAACAAAATGTAACCTAAAAAAGATAAAGGACCGAAATAAAATGCGCATAAAAGATACATGATCAAAAGGTACATTTTACCTTATTATTATCTTCTTTGTTCGTTTTTATTTGTTTTTAAGATTAATTCATACTTCATACTCCTTCCAGTCTTATATATAAGTCACTTCTACCCGAATTGACAAAATTAAGAAATGGTAGTTAGCTCATTAAATTTGTCTAAAAAATGAGGTTTTTTTCAATTATACCCTCAACTTAAATGTGCTAATAAATGCATTGGAAATTAATATATCTTTCTCTTTCTTATTTTACTCTCTTTCTCACTCTATCATTAATTAAATTTTTAAAAATTATAGAAGGAGTAAAAGAGGAAAACTTAATTAATAAGTTAGTCAGTAACTTATATATAAGACCAAAAATTTTTTTTAGAAGATGACTTAAATGTGCATAATGAGTTAATTATTCACTTTATGTTATAATAAAATAATAAATGAAAAGAGTGTATTAAAGAAAATAAATATAAATATTTCTTTACATTTTTAAAAATAAAAATAAAAATAAATATCTATTTTTAAAATGAAGACAAATAAAAAGAAACAGAACGAGTATTTTATAATTAAAAATTTTTTTACCTGTAAAATATTGTACAAGTTAAAAAATTAAAATAAAAAAATAACTGAAAAAAATAAAATTTTAATATAATTATGATTAATATACAAATAATATTAAATTTTCTTTCTATTTATAATTTTTTAACCTTTTGTAATATTATAAAGATTAAAACTCTTATAAACTATGCGACTGTAATAAGGCAGATCGGTCATTTACTCAACGCGGAGTACATTTTCAGTTAAATCGAGTGGCACCGACAGCCGGTGAAGAGAAAACTGGTAGTAGCCGGTAAATAGTCGGACAGCCTGGTGCGACTTTGAGAAATATTCGTCAGGCTTCATGTCTTTTTACACGTGTCGACACATGATTGAGTCTTCTCAGAAAAAGTCACGCTTCAATGAGCCGAGCCGTAGAAGGTAGAGCTTAAGCGGTTTGAGAATGGCACGGGAACCGGTTGATCCGGTAAAGAAATAGTGATAAAACAGAGAGAGGGAGTGTGGTAGGTGCTAGCTGGAGTCTACAAGTGAAGAGAGAGAGAAACAGATGGCGTATTGAGTGGGCGAAGATTTTCACACTTTGCCTCCAAATATCTCTCTCTCTTTCACTCGCTCGATCGTTGATCTGAGTTCTGTAACACTGTCTGTGACAAGATGGAAGCCACCGCCGGAATGGTTGCCGGCTCTCATAAACGGAACGAGCTTGTTCGGATTCGTCACGATTCCTCTGACAGTGGGGTTAGTCTTTCAATTCATTTCACTCTCCGTAACAATGTTATTCTACTTTTCCATGTTGGATCCTCGCATTTCCTTTCACACTGCCTTTTCGAGTTCAGATCAGATCTGGATTGTCACTGTTGATAATTGAGTTTGATCTTCAATTTTTATTTAATTAATTAAATTAGTTAAATAATAATTTTCTTTAATTTGTCTGTTCTGCTAAAAATATTCTGAGAAATTTTACGTGCGTGATTGTAACTTGATATGATGTAATGTTGCCTCTACTCTACAGTCTAAACCCTTGAAGAATTTGAATGGCCAAATATGTCAAATATGTGGTGATACCGTTGGATTAACGACCACTGGTGATATCTTTGTTGCTTGCAACGAGTGTGCTTTTCCGGTTTGTCGTCCTTGTTATGAATATGAGCGAAAGGATGGGAATCAGTCTTGTCCACAGTGCAAAACTAGATACAAAAGGCACAGAGGTAAGCATCTGATATTCCGATACTTGTGTTAATTTCCATTTTGGTCTGATCAGGATCTAATTTTGATTTGATATTGGATATTGGATTTCAGGGAGTCCTCGAGTGGAGGGAGATGACGATGAAGATGATGTTGATGATCTGGAGAATGAGTTCAATTATGCCCAAAGAAATAGTACCAAGGCAAGGTGGGACGATGACGCCGACCTCTCTTCATCTTCCAGACGTGATCCTCAACGACCAATTCCCCTCCTCACCAATGGCCAGATCGTAAGGCTTCTCACTGATTGTCGTCTATGGATCTTAGTTTAGATTGTGTTCATATGTATGCCTCTTTCTGTTTAATGCCGTGTATGTCAGTAGAGAGAGGGTGATAGAAAGAGAAAGATTGTTGGTAAAACAGAGTGAGGAATTAGTAGTACTTCTTGTTTTAAATTATTACCCCATGGTTAGTCTTGAGCTGTGATGTAGAAATGTACAAAAAGCATCAGAAGATGTTATGATGAACTTTTACTGTGATTAATGTCATATATGTTCCTGTTTGGGAGTTTATTAAATGGAATAATCTGTACATTTTACTTTATCTTTCATTGACTGCTTGTTGGTCAATGATCCTCTGACTGTGTTTTTTTACTTAATACTGTCAGATGTCTGGTGAGATTCCATGTGCCACTCCTGATACTCAATCTGTCCGAACTACTTCAGGTCCTTTGGGTCCATCTGATAAAGTTCATTCACTTCCCTATATTGATCCAAGGCAACCAGGTATAGAGAGTTAACCTGAAGTGATGCTACAATGTGATATTTTATGGTTATTATGAACTTCTTATTAACCATATATTTGGTTAACTTTTAACAGTTCCAGTAAGGATTGTGGACCCATCAAAGGACTTGAATTCTTATGGTCTGGGAAATGTTGACTGGAAAGAAAGGGTTGAAGGTTGGAAGCTCAAGCAGGAGAAAAATATGGTACAAATGACTGGTAGATACACGGAAGGGAAAGGAGGAGACATTGAAGGGACTGGTTCTAATGGAGAAGAACTTCAGATGTAAGCCGTGTATACTGTTTTGATTGATTTTTGATGACTAGATCATAATTGGGAAGAATTGCAGCAATTTTTTATTATTTAAGTTAGACAATTGAATTACTTTTCTTAGATTAGCATTTGAAATCATCCGAGTTGATTTGCTTTCGCCTTCTTACAAAGTTTCCATTTTATTTCCCTGCTATCATAGAATATATTATCAGTTACTCATTTTAATTCCATTGTTTGGGGGGGGGGGGTCACAAGTCTAGTTTTTTTCTTATATATTAAATATTAAATTCATAAGTTACAGGTAGAATACAGAAGCTTTCAATATTCATGCAGTAAGAATTTCATTCTTTTATTTTAAATTAAATGGTCATCTTGATCTTGACAGGGTTGATGACGCTCGACAACCTTTGAGTCGTGTGGTGCCTATTTCTTCATCTCAGCTGACCCCTTACCGCGTTGTCATCATACTTCGGCTGATTATTCTTGGCTTCTTCTTACAATATCGTGTAACTCATCCTGTGAAAGATGCATACCCACTGTGGCTGACTTCTGTTATTTGTGAGATTTGGTTTGCCTTATCCTGGATCTTGGATCAGTTTCCAAAATGGTCTCCCATTAATCGTGAGACTTATGTTGACAGGCTCGCTTTAAGGTCTTGATTTCTCATTTTATGTGTGTTCTCTTGGGCATGACATCTTGATTTAACTATGAAATGTCATAGTCTATTTCACTAATTTTAGTTTGTGTTGTTTAGGTATGATCGTGAAGGAGAACCATCGCAGTTGGCTCCTGTTGACGTTTTTGTCAGTACAGTGGATCCCCTCAAAGAGCCGCCTCTTGTAACGGCAAATACTGTCTTGTCTATACTTTCTGTTGATTACCCTGTCGACAAGGTTTCTTGCTATGTGTCCGATGATGGTTCGGCTATGTTGACCTTTGAAGCCCTTTCAGAAACAGCTGAGTTTGCAAAGAAGTGGGTGCCCTTCTGTAAAAAGCACAATATTGAGCCAAGAGCTCCTGAGTTTTATTTTGCTCAGAAGATTGATTACTTGAAGGACAAGATCCAACCCTCTTTTGTCAAGGAGCGACGAGCTATGAAGGTTGTTCTTGAGGCATTGTTTCTCCATTTAAATTTAAATATTTATATATAGACAAGATGTTTAACGTACTAAGTGAAAACTTTGTCGATGACAAAGCATGCTGTTCTATTTAAGCATACAATTTTTATTTGCTACCCCCCACCCAAACCTGTCTTTGGGTGCTTTGGTACAGAAAATTAAATATAGGTAATTTTGCTTAACAGAGAGAATATGAAGAATTCAAAATACGGATCAATGCTCTGGTAGCAAAAGCTCAAAAAATGCCAGAGGAAGGTTGGACAATGCAGGATGGAACTCCTTGGCCTGGAAATAATCCTAGGGATCATCCTGGAATGATTCAGGTATTACCATTTTCTCCGAACTGCACATATGATCTTATGCCTTTTGTTATATTTTCTAGTTAGTTGTAATATTTTGTTGTATGCAGGTGTTTTTAGGTCATAGTGGAGGGCTTGATACAGATGGGAATGAGCTGCCTAGACTTGTTTATGTTTCTCGTGAGAAGCGACCGGGCTTCCAACATCACAAGAAGGCTGGAGCTATGAATGCTTTGGTTCGTCATACTAAAGCTTCTATGTTATCAGTTCTTTGGTTTTGATGTGTTTGTGTCTGTGTGTACTGTATGGGTTTTATGTAGCATTTGTTTTTGTGTCAAATAATTAAATATATATGTTAAATAACCTTAAACAAGTGATGGCATTTGGTTTTGCGTCAAATAACTAAATATATATGGAAAATAACCTTAAACAGCATGATGCTGTGACTCAACGCAGCACGATTATGGACAAGTAAGAAGTCAATTTTTTTAAACCTGCTTAAGGAGGTAAGTGATGTTGCTAGTTGATCATATGGATTTCTCATTGAGTTAGTGGGGAAAATTATTGTTCTTCCTTCTGCAAATCAACCAGTGATATTTTTAGTGTGTCATGGTTTGGTATAATGTGTTTTTCCTTGAAAGATGTGTTTCTAACCTTAATTCTCTTGTGTGATGTAGATTCGAGTTTCTGCTGTCTTGACCAACGGTGCATATCTTTTGAATGTCGATTGTGACCACTATTTCAATAATAGCAAAGCTCTTAAAGAAGCCATGTGTTTCATGATGGATCCTGTCCTTGGAAAGAAAACATGCTATGTGCAATTCCCTCAGAGGTTTGATGGCATTGACTTGCACGATCGATATGCCAATCGCAACATTGTGTTCTTCGATGTAGGTCACACTTTATTTTAGTATGTTTTCTAAGTTGTAACAAAGACACCTTTTCTTCCTTGCATCACTCCTCACTGCTTAGGCTAAATTTTGTTTTTTTCCCTATCTGCCAGATTAACATGAAAGGTCAGGATGGCGTTCAGGGCCCAGTCTATGTGGGAACTGGTTGCTGTTTCAATAGGCAGGCTTTGTATGGTTATGATCCCATTTTGACTGAAGAAGATTTGGAACCTAACATTATTGTAAAGAGTTGTTGGGGTTCTAGAAAGAAGGGAAGAGGTGGCAATAAGAAGTACAATGACAAGAAGAGGGGAGTTAAAAGAACCGAATCCACGGTTCCCATATTTAATATGGAAGACATAGAGGAGGGTGTTGAAGGTATGCTATACTGGAAAATACTTTCCTGTAACTCCGTTATATGTGTAATTTTATGCATTTAGACTTTCATATGTTGATTTCATGTAATTTCATTTCCCTCCTATCCCACTGATTAATTTCACCGGTAGTTACTTTACACCGATTTGCTGTGGTTCGTTTCCCATATATGTAAACATATTTATCTGAAAAATAGATGACAATGTCTTATCTAGGTGATATGTAATGCTTTTGCAGGTTATGACGATGAAAGGTCACTTCTTATGTCTCAGAAGAGCTTAGAGAAGCGTTTTGGTCAGTCTCCAGTTTTTATTGCTGCCACCTTCATGGAGCAAGGTGGCATTCCGCCTTCCACCAACCCTGCAACTCTTCTTAAAGAAGCAATCCATGTTATCAGCTGTGGTTATGAAGACAAGACAGAATGGGGCAAAGAGGTGAGCATGTCTTTATCATTGTGTTTTTACACTCTTGTTCCCTTTTGTACAAATTAATGAGATGTGAGATTTAATGAGTAGCCTGTTTAGTTACTAATTAAACATTTTCTGACTTAATCAGATTGGATGGATCTATGGCTCTGTGACTGAAGATATCTTGACTGGGTTCAAGATGCATGCTCGTGGCTGGATTTCCATCTATTGCATGCCACCTCGCCCTGCATTTAAGGGTTCTGCTCCAATCAATCTTTCTGACCGTCTCAATCAGGTGCTTCGTTGGGCCTTGGGTTCAATTGAGATCTTACTAAGCAGGCATTGTCCCTTGTGGTATGGCTACAATGGGAGGTTGAAGCCTCTGATGAGGCTTGCTTATATTAACACTATTGTCTACCCCATTACCTCAATCCCACTGATAGCTTACTGTGTGCTTCCTGCATTCTGTCTTCTAACAAATAAATTTATTATTCCTGAGGTAGGTGATTTCTTCCATCTCATTTCTTGCTGATAACTTAATATTTCCTGGTGCGGTCTGGTGGTCAATCTAAGCTTTCTAAATTTGGAAATCCAGTTAACATATTTTCGCTAATCTCATGGCAGATAAGCAACTTTGCCAGCATGTGGTTCATTCTCCTCTTCGTTTCCATTTTTACGACTTCAATTCTTGAGCTTAGATGGAGCGGAGTCAGTATAGAAGACTGGTGGAGGAATGAACAATTCTGGGTTATTGGTGGGACATCCGCGCATCTCTTTGCCGTGTTCCAAGGTCTTCTTAAAGTACTTGCTGGGATTGATACAAATTTTACGGTCACATCAAAGGCGTCAGATGATGATGGGGACTTTGCTGAGCTTTACGTGTTCAAATGGACATCACTTCTTATCCCTCCTACGACAGTGCTTATTATCAATTTGGTAGGGATTGTGGCTGGTGTATCCTATGCCATTAACAGTGGTTACCAGTCTTGGGGTCCACTATTCGGCAAGCTTTTCTTCGCTATCTGGGTCATTGCCCATCTATACCCATTCTTGAAGGGTCTCTTGGGAAGGCAAAACCGTACCCCTACCATTGTTATTGTTTGGTCCATTCTCCTTGCTTCAATATTCTCCTTGCTGTGGGTGAGGATTGACCCCTTCACCACTGGCTCTAACAAAGCAGCTAATGGTCAATGTGGCATCAACTGTTAGTTTTGTTTAAAGATTCATTCCCTTCTATTTGGAGACACTCTAAGGTTGCAGTCGTGTATATAACAAGAATTCAGTTCGGTCTATCAAAAGTTGTCTGGAAGATTGGAACCCCCTAACACGTCTATCGTGCAAAAAAATGGGGGGAAAAACCCTTTGTAGCATTCGTGTTTCTATTGTTCATTTATTTATTTTACTCGTTACTTTTTTGGTACTTACAAGAATAGTAGTTATATTGATGTACGTCGGTGTTATATCTATATCTGTTGTCCCACATAACATTAATTGTTTATGCGAATTATTATTTAATGAAAGCGAACAAGGAGCTGTATGCAGTTTGGTTACTCTCTTTGTGCATTACAACCTTCTTTCTATGTTTAGATGTATTACTAACGAAATCAGTGAAGAACCTAAAAATAAAAATGTTTTTCCTTAAAAATATTTCTTAAATTACAAACTTGAAACGTAAATGATTTTTCAATAAAGATTTCGTTTTTAAGAGCTTAATCTACATATTAGATATTTTGGATAAATTTATTCAACAATTCAGTAATTTACGAGTCATTTAATGGATATGACTCGAATTTAAGGTGTCTGTCTAGTCTAATTGTAGTGGTAATGTGATATGAAGTGTGACCAAGATTAATACTATAAATTCCGGATTGTGTAATTAGGAGGAATTAGTGGCGATCAATAATGTAAAGAATTGAGAACTAGGTTTCTATCTCAAATGAGGGGCATGAATGCTACTCTTCAAATCTTATGAAAATATTTTTGTTAAAAGGTTAAGATGCTTACCACTTGACTGGAGATGGAACAATCATGTGCTGATTGAGTTGAAATAATGTTTGGGAGAGAATGTTTTTAGAGAAACAATCTGAAGGGATAATCCCCTCCAACGGATGAGTTCCCTTGCAGTCTATAAAGTCCTAACTGACTCCATTCTTCTTGCGCTCTTTATTTATAATCCTTCATTCTGTTACAACTGTGCTGGTAACCAATCAGTAATCATTAGTTGCCTTGTCTCTCTTCTTGATTAACCTCCATATTTTCATACCAATGGAGTCCATAACTCGTTCCTAGCACAATCATATTTTTTATACAAGTTTTCTAAAACATTTGACACAACATATATTTCTTCAAATAAAGTTAAACAAAATATGCACTAGAACTGCATTATTTTCCTAACCGATACAAGCAAAATAAGGGGTACCGTACTGTTCCTGTAAAGTAACACGTTAAAATTCAAAGATCTACAACTGAATTAATCGAAAGAAAATGGTTGTACCAGAACTTTTAAGTTTAGAATGTCACAACATAAAAAAATGATCCATAAGGTAAAAAAAAAACCAATATTCCACTCTCAAATTGCTTACAAATGTGATCTGTGGGGGAGAAAATCCAGTAATATTAGAGAAATCCAAAATAAGTTAAACAAATATGAATAAAAAAGGGTATGCAGTTCTGCCACTTGACTTCAGTTGAAACTTGAAACCAATTACTTGAGTCATCCTAATCCTCGTCAGCGTTATCCACGAGTATCCTCTTACATGCTTCATAGCACATGAAAGAGATTCCGGCAGCCGGCACCAGCTTCATGCAACTAGGTCCAAGCCCTCTGTATAAACCTTGAATCCCTTCTTGTTCTAGTATGCTTGCAAGTGCATGAACCACATTTTTGTAAACTTGCCTTCCACTCAGAGCTCCAACTTGCATATGCTTGCGCGCCACCTCAAGTGGGAAAGTTGCACTGCTCGAAATAGCACCAGCCGCTGAACCAATCAAAAGGGTTTCAATGTTCCCAATCTTCTCTTGTTTGAATATTTTCCGGTATGCTTTGCGTAAAGTGTCGTATGCAAAGTAGTTGGTAGCAGAATATGGAATAACTCCGATGAGACTAGGAGCAAGCCCTCTGTAAAGCTCTGAAGGACCCTCTTCACGAATTATTTTCAAGAATGCATCAAGTAGACCATTATAAACACCCCTCTGTAAGATCATCAATCAAACTTTAGACTTCAGGTAAGATATTGAGTTAAGTCTCATATTTGGTAGAAATACGACCATAAACAATAGATTTACAAAGGCTTGACAATTCTCTCATCAGAGCTAACTTTTGGGAATGGGGAATAGGTTAGGTTTAAGCTCAAATTTAAAATGATGCCGTTAGAAATTATTTGGGCCTAACTCAACCCTAAAAAGCTAGCTCGTGGGGAGAGAATTGCATAAGGCTTATATATTCAACTTTAGTCATATTCTTTAGTCGATGTGAGACTCTTAACAGTTTCCCTTTTAGTTTTTAGGTAGGATGCTAAAACATAAATATGGGGGACAGCAAACAATTTTATATTTTTTATTCTACATTCTACAATTACAAACCTGGATGGTTAGGCGAGTCTTGAGTAATTCAAGAGGATAAGTGCATATAGTTGAACTGACTCCAGCACATGCACCAGCAACCAACGATGCAGGAATTCGGAGTTTGGGCTGCTCCCCGGGCTTTGGGGAAAGGTTCTTGTTTACTGTATCATAAGCAAAAAGCTGCAGAAGCAGGTGAAAATATATTGAGATGCATAAAACCTACCATAGAGATATTTGATCACTGTCTTATAGATAAAGTAGTGTTTTTCACATTTTGAAGTATGATTCTCCAACAAACAGAGTAATTGTTTCGTGGGCAGCATTTATAGACACTACCAATCAGAAGTTTTTAACAACATTAAAATAATTAATAATAATAGCATAGGTTTCAAAGTAGACTGCATTATTATGTTAATACATTTTTAGTTTCTGATCGGTTGTGCCAATAGACACTTCGCCCACAACACAAGAACTACTCAACAAACATCAACAAGTACAAGAATAACAGGTTGTCTTCTCTCTGAAAATCAGATAGCATAAAAAATGGATCACATGCAGAATACTTCCTTCAAGACAAAAAGGAATCTAGTATGATGTGTGGTTTGGTATGATATTTCCAAATCAGCTTAAGGAAGTTAATTTGTTTAACTTTGGAGTACAGTCAGCCTTAAAGAAGAAACTTCCTGAAGACGCTAAATAACCATTACCAATATTCCGCGGTCATCAGAAACCGCATACTAATTGACATTCATAGAAATGCTAAACATCAAGACTCAAGCCCATAAATGGATAAGTAAGACCTCATGAGAATGTTTGAAATGTTAAAAAAAATAAGAAATGGGTTTCTTTTTTAATTCCAAATCATTCCATGCCTTTTCTTTTCCTAACAAATCCTGTCGAATTCGGTAGAATTTGATTTAACTTTAAATTCAATTACACAGATCGACTGTTTTATTCCGATTAAATGGCCTATTTAATAAAAAGAAATCAAATCAGTTCTATTTTCAATTGGTAACAATGTGATACTTCAACCAGCCAAACCGGCTGTACAAAGAAAGTTTCACCAAGTATTCAGGAGATTTGGTACTGTCTATGACAAGTTAGGAGGGTCAACAGAAGTTGCAATCATGGACCAGATTTTTTGTTTTTGGGACCCAACCCTGTAAAAATGGACAACCATGACCATCCAAGGTGATTTGCAACCCTACTCATAGAGTCGCACGAATCTACAACTCTATCGGCAGGAATGACTCACATACCTTCTGGAGTCGTAAATCGGTGGAGACAGCATGGAGTTGGTTCGATTTGTGGAGCCATTGGGTGTTCCGACATTGCTTCCGTTGCAGATCTGATTGCGGGTCGTTTGACCCACTTCAAAACCCTTTTTTGGGGGCCGATTTAAAACCTAATAGACTCTCAATAGGTAGGGGACACAGAGAACACTAAAATCACGACTCCTTTTCCATATGCGTTTCTGCTCTTCTTCCCCATGTGTGTTTCTGCCATTGGAGGTCTTTTTCAAGTTCTGTTTGCCTTCTCTGTTTGAGCGGCCTTCTTTGTTTGACCCTTCCCTTCCCTTCTCCTTTTGCAACTCCCTTCCCTTCTCTTCTCCTTTTGCAACTCGCACTAGCTTCCCTTCTTAGAGTTGTAGTTTGTTGTTTTATGTGTTAGTTTACCTATTAGACTACTAGGAATTTGTTGCAATGACTACTAAACCTATAATTTGTGTTTCTTTAATGTTTATGACTTCGTGTTGCATGTTAACTTCGAAATTTATGTCATTTTGGTTGTGATTTTTGTTTCCATGTCTCTTTATATGCATACGTGCATGTTTAAATATAAATTTATATTTTTTGGTTGTCTTACGAATCGTAACCTAATTACGATTCCGTCTCCGTTTCACGAACCTGCGTAGAATCTAGGGTCTAACTACCTTGCAACCATCCTCTCACAGGTACACCTAATTTCTCATCATAGCCTTAATCTGTTAGTGCTCAAACTGGCTTGAGTGTTGGAATTCCTATTGCAAATAGGCATACCTCTGCTCCACTAGCATCTGGCTCTGTCGCACTAAGACATAAACCACCACCAAAACAGAGTTCAATTGACAACTTGGAACTCAGCACCGAACAAAACCTGTGGTCAATCATCTCTAAATCTACATGAGAATCAGCTCTCAGCAAAACCCACTTAATCCATAGTTCCATCCTAGCCCCAGTGCAGAAAGTATGATCTTTGACAATGGCACAATGCTAAGGCGCATTAAATTTCTTTTAACACTCATAAATGTCCACCGTAACTCCTTTTGTCATCTGTATACGACAAAAGTAAACCCTAAAGGCTAAAGCTTTAAAATGGCTAAGCCATAAGCCCCCGGCAGACCACGTGGCCTGTTTCCATCCTTATCTGTACACAACAAGAAGCATCTAATGCACTAACTAGAGGGAGCTCTTCCCAAGACCATTAGAAGATTTGGGATATAAAGCTATTTAAGGCCTTCGCATTAAAAACTCGGAAAATACGGTTTCATGGCCTCCGTATCCGATCAATCACTTGTCAAACTTGTAGTTACCAGACCAGAGACTTCTAATATGACGGATACATTATTCAACAATTTCGCAAACACTATTATTTAGACTCAAATATGAATGGCCCTCCTAAACAAATCCTGCCAATAGTTGTACTCCGCAGAAACCAAATATCACACTCAGCATAAAAATTAATGATCAAATAGCACATAGATTTATAAGTGCATAATACATATATAAAACTCTGTCAATCAAGTAACCCTTAATTGAAAAACAGCCAAGTAAATTAAATATCAGGTATCATTTAGAGATGGATGAAACAAAAAGGCTTGAGAAGCAAGTTTATATTACCTCAATGGCCTTGCTAGGTGCAACTCGAATGACATTAACGAGATTACCCCTAAACAATCCCTTCCAGCCATCAGTTTGCATAATATTATGGAACACCTCAGTGGTAGAATGGCCACTACTTCCCACCATTAAGTGAGTCCTTATAGTCTCCAATGGCGCCACGGCTGTGCGAGACACGGCTCCGGCAATTGCGCCGCTAAACAATCTCCTAAGCGAAGGATTCCTGATCTTAATTTTGAGTGTAAGGCCACCCTTTTTCTTCTTGGTCTTCACCCTTTCCTCAACAATCTCATCTTTCCCCTGCGACTGAACATACTTCAAGAACAATTCGTTGAATGGGAGTTTGAAGCCACCATTGTCTCGTGAATCAGAGGGGTTGTTTGGTTGCACGCCAAATCCCATTCCCATTTGACCAACGCTGGCAAACAAACCTCCGGGGTGATAGAACCCATCTTCTTGAGACCCCAAATTGCAGACAGAGAAAAACCCATCTCTTTTGTCATCGAATAGTTGGATTCCCCTCCTACCCATCAACCAGATAGAAGTTGTGAGTTTGTGAGGTGCCGTGAAGTTTGTATTTTTAATCCTTTCTTCTAGTTCTAGAGCTAAATGAATCGCTAAAACAGCAATCTCAAGTCATGGTTTAAGCTCAGGAAGATTGAAATAACAGTCATTCTGAGACAAAATTGAAAGAAGATTTGGGTGGGTGAAGGGATGTTGCGTGGCCCTGACACTACTCAGAACCGAAACTGTGACGTTAAAAATCGCAATCTGAACAGAATGTTTTGTTATATGTTTGTTGTTTGCTGAAGCTGCCGCTTGGTGGGTTGAGAAGTTAGGTCTTTGCTTTTCTTAGCTTTCTTTCTCTGTTTGTTGCGTTGCTCTGCCATCCAATACAAAAGCAGTAACAGAACCTTAATATTCTATGTATTTTGTTATATTTACCAAAATTAATAAAAACTTCAATTTTCATGAAAGAGATTACTTTTTCTTCGTCGTTTGACTTCTTTTCTTCCACCGTTTCTCACATTCGTGACCTTTTCATTTATTCCTATTTCCTCCCTCGTCAATGTCTTTTTTTTTTTTAACACAAACCATCTTTTTTTCTATTAAAATTAAAATGGTAATGTGCTTCTATCGTTGTCGCATAACTGAATTTAGTTAAATTAACATACTAAACTAATTACGCGTATTTAACTAAATTTAATTGATTTAATTTATTTTTTAAAATTTGTACTATGAATCTATGATATAATCCTTCTTTGAATAATTGTTACTTTCAATAAATAGTTGTTATCAATAAAAAAATATTATAAAGACAAATAAAAATTAGAAAATGTCATATGAACACAAATTATTTCTTTTAAAATAACGGTTTAAAAAAAATTGAAATTGTATACCCAAAATAAAAACCTCATTTTCATAAAAAAAAATTTCATTTTGACGTGTTATCTTTTTTCTTTTGTTCTTCACATTTACGATCTTTATATTAATCATTATTTATATTGCACCAATGAATTGGTACTAAGTAAATCAAGTTTTAAGTAGTAAGTAATTTTTAGATTTGAATTCAAGTAGATGTAATTTATTATGTTTTTTTATAAGTAGAAACATCAAAAGTTTTTTGTCATAGGTCTATTCTCATATTGTTCTAATGTCACAATATTATATAGACATTTAATTCTTTTTATTATTATATCATTCCTCTATGTTTTTTGTTGTTGGAAGTTTGGTAAAAAAAAAAAGTAAGTTTAGAAATAAATCTTAATTAAATACTTATATAATAATCTCTCATTAAAAAAGAGGTTATTTATTGATAAAGTTATAAAACATATATAAATAAAAAAAAAATTATTCTCATAAATTATTTTAAGAAACTTATGAAAATAAACTAAAAATAACTTATTGAGACTTATAAATTATTTTTTTAAATTACATATAAGCTCTTTTAAATGCTCTCAAAATGAAAGAATAAAGCCAAATGTAAAGACACTTTAAACATACAAGACAATAAAAAAAGTCACACATGAAAATAGAAGAGAAATTTACCTTGAATAGTCAATTGAATAAAGAAAAAAGAAAATCTTAAATTTTATGCTTCTAAAAGGAGTTCTATAAAATTTGTTTACGTAGGCTCTTTGAATCTTAATTTTTTTCAATAGTTAAAGAAAATAAGATATCTTATTAAGAATTTTAAATTTTCTTACAATGATTGTCAAATAAAATTGCCAACGTGAATTATCCTAAATCCACTAACCGTTAATACTTATTTTTTTATAACCAAAATATGTATTTTATATTTATATCTATATTTATTTATATATTTATAAAAATAAAAGTCAACCATGTGTTGCACCGACATACTGCACTAGTTTATCAAATACACTAATGTTATGAAGACTCTAGGCGGATGACACTATCGCCACCACACCAGTTTAAAAGTACACCATGCACTATTATTATTGGAGGATGGGATTAGTATCATCTCTTTTGGGAGTGACACTATCCTTTTTATATTAAGAATCATAAATTTATATACTAAAAAGGATGGTGCCACTCCCAATAGGAATGGTGCTAATCCCATCCACCTTATTATTTTTTTCAAAATTGTCCTCTATTTGGATTCACAAATCTGGGCGTAACTGGATATACAAATCCGGTTGAAATCAGATTTGAAAATCCGGTTGTACCATATTTAAAAGTACAATATTATTAAAAAATTGTGTTGTAAGAAAAATACTAAGAAATAAATTGCGTTTATAAATAATAAATGTAATTCATAAAATCAAATTTGTAAACCTGATTGAACCAGATTTAAAGTACAATGTCATTTTATTAATTACATTTATTATTTATAAATACTACTTGTTTCTTAATATTTTTTTAATACAATTTTTTAATAATTACCATACAATTTTTTAATAACATTGTATTTTAAATTTGATTCAAACCGAATTTTCAAATCGGATTCCAATCAAGTTTTCAATTTCGGTGCCAACCAAGTTTTCAAATTCGGTTGGGCTCGGATTTCTAAATCCGATTAGCACTTATGTATCGTGTATGGCTTTTTTCCTTTTGCATCAAACCTGATTTCGTCCAGGTTTATAAATCTAGTTAAAGAGTAATTTTGAAAAAAAAATTAAGGTATAATATAATTTAAAAAGTGTGGTGGCAATAATGACACCTCTTGTGGGCTCGTAATTTCTTCTCTCTATACTATAACACTTTTGTTACTATTTAGTTAGATTTGAATTATTCGGCCAAAAAAAATTGATTTGAATTTAAAAAGCTTAGGCATGAAAATATCCTCTTGATCGAGGTCCATACTATTGTCACCACACATATTTTGGAGGATGAGATTAGCACCATCTCTATTGGGAGTTATACCATTCTTTTTATATGTAAGAATCATAAATTTATATACTAAAAAAGATGGTGTCACTCCCAATAGGGATGGTGCTAATCTCATCCACCCATATTTTTCTCTCCACCACATATTGTTATTTTTTTCCAAAATTACCCCTCACCCGATTTTTCAAAATCTAACACTTTATTTTATAAAATTACTCTACGGAATTTTAAAATC
Organism: Cyamopsis tetragonoloba; assembly: GCA_037177725.1. NCBI lineage: Eukaryota > Viridiplantae > Streptophyta > Magnoliopsida > Fabales > Fabaceae > Cyamopsis > Cyamopsis tetragonoloba. The sequence continues at coordinate 81,364,794 of CM074119.1, forward strand.
CGTTACCTATGGATTTTAAAAATTCGCGACACTGTTCATCAAAAATTCGTCTTTGTATTTTTTAAAATTGTACTACGTAATTTAAAAATACGTGGCTTACGGATTTTAAAAATCTACGGCCTACGGATTTTAAAAATCCGCAACACTGTTCATAAAAAAAAATTAGCTTTATATTTAATAAGATTGCTATGGATTTTCAAAATACGTGGCCTACGGATTTTAAACCACGGATTTTGAAAATCCACCAATGCATTTTTATAAAATTGTGCTATGGACTTTTGAAATTCAGCCTACTGATTTTTAAAATCCATAGCCTACAATTTTAAAAAATCTGAACGAGAGGCAATTTTGAAAAAAATAAAATAAAATGTGTGGTGAAGAGAAAAATGTGTATAGTGAAGAAAGAACGTACCCTTGATCGATTCTCATAACACACCTTTCTTTTTCTTAACAAAAAATTATATTTTTACAACCCAAAAACAACATAAAATATAAGAACAAAGAAATATGAAAGATAAAAAATAGTACTCCCTCTATTATGAATTATAAGCAAAAAATACTTACCTCACACCCTTTAAAAAAGTTAGTTGATTTCATTTAATTTCCTTGAAACTATCTAAAAAGCAATCAATTTTCCTATAATGCCCTTTGACATGTTATACTCTCTACTTTACAACCACTACAATTAATGAATGAGTGAATTGAGTGAAGGGTAGTTTAGACAAACTTTCATTAAAGGCAAGTGAAGATAGTTAAATTTGCTTATAAAAAATAACATAGGAGTTTCCAAAAAATTGCTTATATTCGATAATGGGGGGAGTATGTAATAAGCAACGGAATGAAAAATAAGTATGAAAAGGTCGTAAAAAAATTTAAAACATGATTGTTATATTTTTAGAGTAATACCATGGCAGTTTATCTTGTTTAATACTATTTCATAAATTAACTATTAAACTAAAAAATAAATGCATATAATGTCTTGAAAATCATTCAATATTTTTTTCATAAATAATTAGGAATTCTATAAAAATGTAATGTAAACGAAATTGAAATTAGGGTGCAGTTTGGTGGTGTGAAAAGATTGTCAAGGTATGTATCGCACTAATTTTAAAGAACCTTGCATTTGTACTGACTTGTATATTTGTGTTCTTCAGAAGAAAAGTGACTACGAACATTGCATTCCTTTGGCCAGCCATAGCCATTTTATCTTCTCTTGAAAGACCCTAAGTTATAGTACTCTACAATAAACGCAATATCCCCAGTTGAAGAACAGTATAAGACTAATGTTTGCTTACATTGAAAAGGGAAAACATCGAATTTTCTAGGCACAGAGATGGAAATGTTTTTGCCAATTCACTGGGGCCTGGACAGTAAAATCTGTCTCCTGTCTGGAAGTTGGAAAACGAGGAATAACATTAATACTACTATACTATCATCAACCCAACCTGATAATAATCTATAGATTAGTAAGAATTCTTTCCTTTTAACTTGGTATCAACAGTCATCTAGTGGCACTTCAGAGTAACTCAATATACAAAAATAGTAACAGTATACATGGAACTGACAATGTTTTTTTAAAGCCAAATGCGCCCATATGGATTTGAGCCGAGGAGCTATTACTTAACTATTAGCTCTTTAGCCACTAAACCAACATGGAGCTAACAATGTACTTTGTTAGTTTCAATCAAAAGGGATATACAACTAATAGCTTGTTTGTTTAAGATTTTCACTAGTACAAAACTGAGTTTTGTTGTAGCAAGAATTTATAGCTTTGAGTAAAAGTGTTTTGAAAGGTGTGCAAAAGTGAGTTTGATGGGTATCGTGTATAGCTCTTCCAACTACCTCTGGATTTCAGTTGTCCTTACAATTTCTTGTGTAGCTAGGCAACGATAATCTTGATTGTGACTGAAAAAAATCAAAGGGTGCACCTGTTCCAAAGGATCTTCTGGTTGCATTTGGAGAATCGGATAAGAGAGGTTCGTACACAGGATTTCTGTTTTTGGGTTGAGTTATTGACATGGTAGAAACATCTTTCTCTATAGACCTGGGTTGAGGCTCAATGGTTCCAAGAGACAAAATGGGCCCACCGAGACGTTCAGCCTGCTGAAGCGTGTTGATTTTGCTCGGTCTATATGTATATCTGAAGTACTTGATGGCGAGAATTGGACCCATCCCGGCTCCAACCATTAGCTGCATGGAGTTATAATTTCCACCAAAGCATAATCAATGCAACGCATAAAATGTTTAAGCAAAAAGAAAATAAGAGTTTGGCCCTATGCAAGGGCAATATGATTGATCTATGCTTTTATTCTTTACTAGGAAAAGGAACGAATGTTCAAATGCAAATAAGTACAGAATTTCGGGACGAAATTTGACTTGAATGTGAAATCTCAAGAATTAAGTATTAAAACACGAAAGGAGAAAGGAGAAACGGGAAAGAATAGGGATGGTTTGGTTTGTATAGTGTTTTCATTTTTAGTTGATGCATTTTCACTAATAATTATAAAAAATGTCATGTTATTTTATTACATTTCCTATTTTCAAGAATTTACAAATGATGTAGTTAAAATCTTGCATACACCGCTGATGAAGAGAAAAAGGGAAGCAAAAAAAAAAGTGAAGATCAAAAGCACTTACAAAAACTGCTATCCAATATGATGGTTGTTGACACAATCGAAACATAATTGTGTACATCCCAGATGAAGGAAGAGCACTGAAGATCCAGTTGATGACATAAAAGGCAACCAAATTACCCCATATGGCAAGATGTTGCAATATCGTAAAGGAACTGCAAGCATAAAAAGAGTCAGGCAATGAAACCAGAGTAGCTTCTACAGCTCGTCGAAGCAAATGCTTTCAAACGGCTGATACTTTACCAGTTCTCTACAAAAATCGAATATCATTTGCAACCTAGCGAACACCCCTGCCCCCGAAAAAAAAAAAAGAAAAGAAAAGAACTCTCTCTTTCATTAACAATGACGACAATGCTCTACACACACTAGCTATTCCTTTTAATTCATTCAACAACAAGGCATTCATAACTGAAGAAACAAAGGTACTATTCCCTATTTGGTGCATTAGTCCAGAGGAACGGAACAAGACACTTAGACCAATGAACAGGACAGATTGGTTCCATTGAGAAAGGTGGAACGGAAGAGAATAGATCAGAACAACACACAGAAGAATTATCATTATTTTCCTAGAGTCATTTTTTATTAACAAAATAATATATATTTAAATTTCCTAACCCTTATATTATTTTTTTCCAAAGAAAAAATATTTTTTTAATTTTTTTTAAAAAAAATTTACATAATAAAAATATATTGAACATAATTTATGTTTAATAATTATTTTTAAAAATATATTTAATAATTGTATTTATTGAGAAAAGTTTGTATTTAATAATTTATTTTTTTCATAAAAAAAATATATTTTAAAATTATTATTTAGTTATACTCATAATTTTTAAAAAAGAAATTTTAAAAAATATACTTTTTGTTTTTCCTTTAATTTTATACTTTCAATCAAGTAAAATAAAATTTTATAGGTATCATACAAAAATATTTTTATATTTTAATCCGCACTAAATACAAAAATAATACATATGGTTATGTTCTCTTCCATGGTGACCAAACACAGTACACGTCTGTTCCGTTCAGTTCCATTCTGTTCTGTATCATCCCGTTCCATTCTATTCTATACCGTTACTAAACACTATCAAAGCAATGCTGAATTACGATAAGCAACTGCATCAATAGCATGTGCTAATATTAAAGCTTACTTGGTCTCCATTGTTACTACGAAAGCCTGCAACCATATACAACCAGAAAGTGCAACCATTGAAACCTCCTCCATTTCACTTTTATCATAGGCATAAGCATGTATGCTTATCACAAATACAACTACTGCCTGCAAATCACAATCAATACCAGTGATAAATGAACAGGCACAAAAAATTCCGGAAACTAAATTGGTAAAGAGAACAAGAACTTAAGATGTGCTTTCTTTCCAGGAACAACACATCAGTGTTATTTGACTCATGATGATAAGCATCCTATGAAATATTTTATGCATAATTGGTTATTATCATTTGAAATTCCAAACTATGCTCATAAATAACACTTACATGGAAGAGAGATCGCCCAAACCATCCAGCAAATGTACTAGGATTTAGAAGCCTGTTTCAGTATTTAAAGTCAATTAATGATTACCAATGGACTGGTTATTCAGAGAAAGTAAAACAAAAATTTTCCACTTTAGGGTATTTAGTTGCAATAAATTTTGATTGTTCTTCCATAAAAAGTAGCTACCAAAATGCAAGAAAATCATTCATTTCGATCAAATTGGAAATCATGCAGAAGTAAGAAGACCTGGTAGCATGCAGAAGTTAAGACAGCAAGGCAAATATCATCATAATGACAAACCTTCCTGCCTGGCAGTAAAATAAAATTTGAGGATGCTGCATTACTGTTTCTTCACTAAGATCTTTGTCAAGCACACTAACTAGAACAGGAACACTCGTGTAAAAAACATTATAGGCCATCAAGCTAACAGAATTGAAGAGGCTCGTTCCCGAGACACCTGAAATAAATGAAAAACTGAAAACACAATTGTCAGTAACTTAAAATTTTGAGAATAGAAAGAATTGGAAGGTCCATTGTGACTCATAAACTTTATCATCATTAACAATAACCAAAAGGATAAAGAGAAAGGAAAAACAACAGGCACAGATAATTTTTCCTTCTTTTTTTTTTCTGGGCTACCCATGGGTGTTTTCCCGGCCTTTGTTGCAGAGGAGCAACTATTTGCAAAATAATTTGCTGCTTAATGGGGAAAAGATAAAGGAAGGTGGCCACTGTTGGTAGAAACTCACAAGATTTGGATGAAGCATATCAGTAGGGACTTGTAGAATGAATATTGAGAAAGAAATGCTGTACGGTTGTATGAATAGCGCCCATGGACTAGAATTAATCTCTTCAGGAATCTAAACTCTGCAAATTAACAGAACAATCATGATTCAGAGATGAAATCTGGTAGTCATGTGAAAATAATAAAAGAATGACAACAACCAATCCTCATATAATTTCGAAAATTCTGAAAAAAAAAAAAAATTCAAAAGTGTGTTGGATCAAATTATAGTCGCAAAGAAAAGTTCATGATAAAGGGTCTGATACAGAACCGCAACAGAAATTGAATCTTATATGTGATTAATCTGGGAGGGGAAAAAAGACACTTGCCCAACTGTGTTGAAGAACTAGTACACATCATGATTGCACCTGCAAAAGGTATAAAATGGCTTACTTCCAATGCTGTAATCAGCTGCTCTTGCTGCCTGCAATCCTTCCCTGCCACTGATGCCCACACCAATATCGGCTTGTTGTATCATTCTTACATCATTCCCACCATCACCGATTGCCAATGTTCTATAGTCACATGATTTTAGGATTTGTACCAGCTGAACAAACCAGTGCAATTAGTTTCAGAAAAAATTAAGCAGAAACAATATGAAAAGTAGTACAATGTTCCCCTTGAAGGAAAGCATAAGATATTGGTCTTATAATTCCCTTGTCACGACAGGGGTCACGACAATACTGTTGTTATTCTCATAAATTAACTGAAAGGAACCAAGACAGCACAAGCCTAGTATATAACAAGGAGAAGGATAAAAAAAGGGGAATGTGAAGCATAACTTCTTAAAACACCACAACGGAACATTAATATATGCAGATATAGTTGCCAGAAAACACCTGTGCTTTCTGTGATGGTGTCACACGACAACATATAGCAGTCCTAGACAAAACTGCCAGCTCAGTGAAAGCTTTACGGTAGTGGCTAAGTGCGATCTCAAGAGCCCAGCCATCAACAACAAAAGCCACATCCTGTTTGAGAGAGCAGGACAATGAACAGGTGAACTTCGAAACCTTTTTAATTATCTCAATTTCAATTCATGTTTTCCAAAAATAGTGTCCTCATTAAAAAGCCAATGTATATACACAAGCAGCCCTATCACTAAAAGAAATTTATTACAGAAGTGAAAGAAAAAAAGTACATGAGAAAAAATATAATATTCTTCAAAATAGAAACCACAAAATACAAAAAAAAAGAATGAACAGGAAAAAGAACATCAATCAAGCAAGGTTTCCCAATCACAGGATTCTAAGTTGATACAGATATTGATAAACAGTACCTTGGGTTCTGAGGTAGTTATCCGCATTGTACGAAGCACTCTCTCTAAACTCCTACAAACCTCATCCTCTGTTTTGCCATCAATTAATAGAAGCTGTCCCTTTGGTTCTACCAGTTTTTGGGGAGAGGAAATTGAAAGAATAAAGGCTTTTCAGTTTTACCATCATAAATGAAAAACCTTCCAAAGAAGGATGCATAACATAACACTAAACAAACAACAAAATTTAAAGTAATTTGTGAACACACATGCATATCCAAGCTCTTCAAAATGAAATTTTGCACCAAAGATAGTTAAATGTAATTGAAATAGTTGTGTTTTTATCTTTGTTGGTTAGCCCAAGCTGTGAACCACACAGGCTTCAATTTCTGAAACATCTTGAATAGAACTTGAGATATTTTCAAACTCCAAAAGGTATTCTAAATATTCCATGGTTTTAATCTTTCACGGGTTTCCAATCATTGAAGTGTCATTAGACAGTTAGTGATGGGTATAAATGTATGCTTCTCCTGAAAATGGTTTGAAATGATTATATTGTGATTTACTATCGCTTTTGACTTTTATTATACAATTAAGAGTAAAACATCAATTTAGTCCCTCAAAGATTAACTTGTCACCATTTCGGTCTCTCAAAGACTTTCATCATCAAATTAGTCCTTTAGAGATTTAAAATACTACCAAAATAGTCCCTCAAAGATTAAATCACCACCAAATTAGTCCCTCAAATTTCACATAAAAAACATTTGAGGGATCAATTTGGTGACAAAAATCTTTAAGGGACCAAATTGGTGATGAAAGAATCTTTGGAGGACGAAATTGATGTTTTACTCTACAATTAATATGTACATTATTTATTAAATTTATATGGAAACAAAAATGTTATATAATAAATAGCACAGCATAACCCACCACCGTAGGCACACAATGGTTCTTCAAAATTTCAATATCTCACGTCTGAAATTTTACATATACTTCACACCAAAAAATAAGAAAAGCCTCATAAAGTTATATTTGAGTTTTAGAAGTTAAAATGGTCCCTCTTAATAACAAACAAACTAATATAAGAAAGGCCAACAAGAAGCAGAAAGCACATATCCAATTGGTGTAAAGGGTGACACGGTGAATAAAGCAAAGGGAAAAGAGAAGGAAAAGGTGGGGTAATATTTACTTGGAGGCATTTTAAAATAAAGCAACTATGTATAATAACCTATCAGCAAGTAGCATGAGCAGGTAAGCACTAGTTTAAACAACACCCTCCCCCTATATTTAAATTTCTCGTTATCATCTGTAATTTCAAAAATTGATATTTTTTTACTTCATCCCTTCAGCATTGGTATTCTTGCTCCTTGGCTATCCCAATTGGCATCGCCACTGCTAGAGTACAGTGGAGACTTGATAACAACCATTGGTGGTTCTCCTTTTGAGAATTTCGGACAGTTTTCACCACTTCTCAATTACTCCACAAATAAATGAGAAACATACAGGAGAGAAGTAGGGGACAAACATGCAGATAAGTTTATCTGATTTTACATAAACAAAAAGAAGTAACCATAGATTATATTGGTTTGTTTGACTCTTTCGACAGACAAAAACATTTAAAAAATATACTATTTATAGAACATACAAAAGAAGACTACAATATTCTGCAAGACCTCAAATCTGAACTACCTGGGGAAATAAAATTACATGACAGGGCAATTTGTATTGCAGTATTCTGTTTGTCTCCTGTTAGCATCCAAAAATTTATTCCAGCTTTTCTTAGTGTTTCTATTGTTTCAGGAACTCCATCCTGAAAGATATGAAATGAAAAAGAAATGATAATGGTTAATATATAAACGTGCAAGGGAAAATATTTCTTCAATTTCTTCCTCTTCATCCTTTTAAATATCTTACGTGGATACTAAATCAAAAAAATTATTGGAATTTCAAAATGTTATCTAAAATTTAGATTACTATCAGAAATTATAGCTAATATTCACCTGTAAACGATCCTCTATTGCTGTTACACCAAGAATGTCCAAGTCATGTTCTACTCTTTGGCAGACCTCAGCTACTCTCCACTGTGAAACATATTAAAGTAAGAAAGCAAGTTTTTGAGCTATAGTATATAAAATCATTAATGAGCAAACCCTTTACCTCCCTATCAACCAAAGTGCTACTAGCCTCCTTAAACATCAAAGACCATTCTCGATATTCATCTTTTTTTAACTCACGCCAAGCCAAACATAGTGTACGTAGTCCCAAGTGAGCATATTGCTCCACAGCTTCAACGAAATGCCGGGTCTGCTGCCCTGCAATGTAATGATGTCAATTGTACAACTAAATAATGGTTCAACAAATGCAGGCATCAGAATATTCGAATTCATGCAAGTCAATCTGTTGGTTCAAATTCAGTTTTGGCATTTTCACCAGCCAAACGAACCAAATAAGTTTGGAGAAAATCCCAACTGATCAAAGCAATGTTTTATGACAAATCCCAATAACATAATCCAACCTTGATAATAATTAGCTTGCATTGAATATATTTATTAGTTTTTTTAACTTCTTTTGGTGACAATTTTTGCCTTACATATTACATAAAATGTAAGTAAAACAATAATCATAGATACATAGTATATTAAGCAATATTCAGTGGAAAGTGTCTGTGTGTGTCTATCTACCTATCTATACATGCATACATACATATATCTATATATTTGGTTGGAAGTTCTTTATCTTATCACAGACCTAGTAAAGCCAGTTTTGGTTCAAAGACATCCAATTGCCAATTCATCAAAATCATTTAATCATATTTGGTCGTATTATATTGGACGGGTTAGTTCCAGTTAATTTAAAATAGATCAAAGTAAAAGAACAAGACAGATTCAACAAAAGAAAAGAACTGGGTGGTTAAGACAACACAATAATAGCATAAGGTTAACTCCAAGTCCATGTAATACAGGCCAGCTTAAAGGAAAAACTAGAACAATTGAGAAAACATTTTAGCATCTATATTTGGCATGGATTATAACAAAAAGTTGTCCCAATAAGAACACATGAATCCTAATAGCTCACTAAATACTCATCTGAAATCACTTCACTCCTCACTGACTCTAAGCCACCAAAAGCGCCATATCAATATGAAGAGAAAAGTACAATTTGGAGGATAAGGTATAATCAGCATGAAATGAAAAACATGAAATGAAAGAAAATCCCCATGTAAATAATATTTGAATTTTGAAGTCCTAAAAACGATAAGGAAACGCAATTATCTTACCAGCACGAGCATATGGAAGAATAGCCTCGTCTGCTCCTTTTGACAGGAGAAGGATCTTTCCATTTTGGCAATCTTTCACCACCACTGACATTCTTTTCCTATCAGATGTGAACTCCAAGGTTTCCAAGACTTCATATTGTAGTATTGAAGAGTTGAATTTGACCTCTGAAACGTTAAAGAAAATAATTATATGAGCCTAAATATAAAAAAAAAAAAAAAAAAAAAAAAAAAAACTAACCAGTCATGCTTCCAAAAGACAGAAAATGACGTACCAAGAATGTTTCCATTCTTATTGAAGAAAACCATATGCAGCCGAGCAGCAGCATGAACAAGTGCATCCTCATCCTGAGATTGTGCCTTATACAAGATATCTCCGGTTTTGCTAAATATGAGAGTACAAGAAAACGTGTACATAATTAATAACGTTTACTCTCAACTCTCAAGCCAAACAAAATGTATCCTAACTAACAAATATCTAGGTCTTAATAATCATCAAATATTCAAATCTATGTCTTAGCAGTGAAAAAGGCAGAATCACCTTCGCATAGGTACAACAGTATTACATATTGCCATAACTGTAAGAAATCGTACAACGTCAGAAGAACCACTGGAAACAGCATTTAGAAGCTCTACATCTGCACACCACGAGATGTAATTAATCAGGTCAGACTTGCAATAATCAAACAAAGAAAGTATATCTTCACAAAATATTCAGTGTTAAAAAAGTTGATGAGTACGCATAAGCATTAAAAGGGTAGAAGAAGTCTGCATTCACTTAGGTTTTCAGAAAAGACATCAAACACAAATATGTCATGCTCCTAGAATCAAATAAGCAAACTTGGAGATGGCAACATCAAAATTCAGTCATATTCCTCAGATCATTAAGGTCACAAAAACTATGTAGTTAGCCATGCCTGAGATAAGATACAATACACTCAACACCTGAAACAAACTCGTTTGTTCAGGAAATTTTCAACATATCAAGCCAGAAAATTGATATCCAGATGCAAAGTTGTCTATTCCAGTACACTTTCTCATGAAAAAAACAAAAAGTTCTGATACAGATATTACATGACAACAAGGCAACAAAAAAAAGAGTTCCACTTCCACCAAGCAACCAGACCTTTCAATGCATCTCCATTCTCATTTCCATAGAAATTGCCACTAATACAACATCTTCTAAATATCATCTTATTCTCAGTCAGGGTGCCTGTTTTGTCAGTCATGATGTACTCAACTTGTCCCAGGTCCTCACTTATCGCTGTACTGCCAAATACGACAAACATCATTTATAAAATATGAGCCAATTTAGTAGTTCTTCAAAGTATTTAGTAATCAGGATTCTTCAACCACTCACTTTGTTGCATGGGATGGAATACTAGTTTCTAGATCAATCATCTGATTGTCCCAGTCAATAAACTTAGCATACAAGCTCTTCACCAGATCCAGAGATACCTGCAGGAGATTGAACAGCTGGCTGCATCAACTATAGAAATGATCAACCTTAAAATAGTTACAACCTCAAAATATTTTCTGAAGCATGAAATAATCCAATTTTAAATTGCTTATAAGCAATATATCGATCAGCCGAAGCTCAATTTTTTGTAAGGACTACAGTTTTGATGATATCTTTTCAATTAGTTCCTAAGGTCATCAAGGTTCTTCCCTCAAAAGGGCCACCACTCTGCTTTCTATCCAATGAATTTTTTGAATAACAATATAAATGACATGCACATTGAATCATACAATCTACTATAATGTGAAAACCTGTACCAGCAGCTCACCTTGATTGAAATGGGTATCATGATGGAACAAAGAAGCTCAAACCTCAAAGGGATGACCAATAGTTCATACCAAGGGCCTTCATCAGGGTAAAGAACATACCATTGCTTCAAAAAGAAAAAGAAAAACGTGAAACTCCACCTCCAAATCTTGAAGATAACATCTCAAAACATGGAAAATTCAAGAGAATAATAACATATATCTCATTTGAACGTCATAAATATAAACACAAAGTAATACACTAATACTGGAAAAACAATCCATGAAGGATGGAATAGCGAATTGACAATAAGGAAACTGCAAATCAAGTGGTAAAAAAATGCCCTGGAACTCGTTGAAAGAAACACTTAAAAGTTATGATAACTACCTACTAAATTAAACCAAAGGCCACCTCCATTTGCATTTTACACTCAAGTAAATAGTCTATATGAAACACAAAGGAAAAAACAAACCAAACCAACCTACTCTTGCTAGAAACAAAATGAAAGTTGAAAAGCATGCAAGTTCTCTACGAGGAAGCACAAGTAAATAAAAGCACAATATAGCAAAACATAGATAACAAAGAAGGGTTTAACATACCCTAGCAGCTATAGGATTTGATTAGATTACAAGTACATACAGATCTTCAGTTCAGAAAGTGGGACATACCTTCTTAGCCTCAGTATCCTTCCAAACATTACCCGCTATGCCAAGTACCATAACAACAACAATTTGGAATATAAATATAGCACCAGTCAACTTGTCAATCATGGCATCCATAGCAGTGAGCTTCGGTTCTGGGATACCTCTACTCATGCCCAGTTTGGTTTCATTGCCTGAAGAAAATACAACATATTCCAGACACAATATTTACATAGTTGCTGAAAAAGTGTATGGTCCCTACTTCCAAAAGCTAAACACATATTACATATGGACTTGCCTGTATATACAGCCACTCCACATGCCCATTCAGTGTTTCTCAAGTAACATGACTGAAGAATTGTGTTTTTAATGGTTAAAGGACATATATCATTATCAATAAATGGGGGGAACAACCGCATGTTTGCATCAAATCTTCTAATGTCTTTATCTGGATTGGGACACTCAATTACTCCCTACACAAACAAGAAAAATGAATTAGTTTCCCTATATAACTATTGAAAGTACACTTCTAACAAATCTAGCAGTTAAAGTTACATGAGATAAAATCTTACCTTAATTTTGTGCAACAGTTCAATGTCAATTCCCATGCAGGCAGACGGTATGACCCTAGTCTTCAGATCAGTTTCACCATCCAGTGCAGCAGTCTGAATAACAGGTCATATCATAGGGTCATTTATTATGTTCCATCCCCCTCCCCCAAAAAAAAGAGAAAGAAGAGTAGAATTATGTTCCTGGCAATTCCAAAGATCGGAGAGAGGACCAGTTTTAAAATGTTTCATGACCTAATTACCTCAACATAGCAAATTCCTTGAGGATCAGACGTGCCAATCAGAACAAGGTCACAAGGCACTTCATCATTTTCACGTAGCCATATTATATTACCTACATGAATATCCTGGGCTTGGATCTGCAACACCGTCAATGCAACCACCCCACCCAAAGAAAAAAAATTAGGTTTACAGATACAAAGGAACACACTACATAACTCAAAATGATACAGCTTATGTGACTCTAACTACCAGAAATGGACAGCAGATCAGGACGTATGCAAGCAAAGAAGTAGAAGCTTTATGTCAATGACCCTTATGAAATAGATTTCTTAAAAAAAAATTCTTAAGATTCCTTTTTAGCTTCCAAGAAAAGCATTAAAACAACATCTTGTGTTTTTCCTTTTTTCCTTTTATTTTTTTTAACTTGTCTGATCTCATAGATAAAATTGACATAAGCTACTAACATGTAAATAATAATGATGCATGATGTAGAAATTAATGAATACAAGTTTTAGATAATTCCTAATCCTTATTATCTGCCGAATACATGTATTCATTAATTATATTTCTACACATGAGAATGTGCTTGTGCATTCATGATTTTATAATCACTTTCAGAGGGATGGTGAACAATAAAATTGGTTAAATTGACAATGAGTACATTCACTCATAGCTTCACAGTAGAGTTTAAATAATTCATAGTTGGGTGCGGAATGCAGTCGTTCATTGTTTTTGGCCTCATTTGATTAGAATGAAGAAAAAATAGTAAGTATCCCAGGTTGATGTTAAACCACTTCCTTTTCTTTTTCCTTTCTATAGTCCATGTATTTCTTAAACTCTAAAAGTTAATTTCTATTTTGCAGTAAATGTATAATATAAAGACGTTAACAAGCAATCAATTGCTACAAGTTACAAGAAGAAACTAATCAAACATGCACTAGTCTTTGATCTTTCGTGCCCAAAAAGAAATGGGGATGACATAAGAAAAACTAAAACAAGAACAAGGAGAACATTAAGTTCTAGAAAATACACAGGAATAATATATTAGAAGAGTATACTTCACACAGGTATATGTAAAACTGCCAAGTCACAACAGACATAAATGTATACCTAAAAATAATATCCTAATATTTCAAAATTTCAAAAAAACATAATAGATACCTTGTGTATATGAATCTGATTGAAATCAAAAGCATTTACCGAAATGGAAGAGTAACAATATCTTGGAAAAATCAACAAACTCTTCAAATAATAGAAGTCAATATATTTTTTAGATATTGAAATGATGATGATCAAATGCTGGAAACTGTAAACTAAGACTTTTCTTACTACATTTACTTGTCCTAAGCTACACAGAATAAAAATATACTTGAGAGATGTGTCTTACAAGATTTTTTACACCCTTCCTAACGACCCAGACTTCCTTCTCGTTTGCCTTTTTATCTGAAAGGTATCTATTATAATCATCCCAAGCCTCTTTTGACGCAGAGACTGCAAAGATAAAGATAAGAGGACCCCATGTACTGGCAGGATTTACTGGAGTAATGAGAGGCCATAACTGCAGGCAAGCTATCAGCAAAAAGTATTGATTCATGAACCGGCTGAAAAAGGGGAAAATCAGATGGATTAAAGAAAACTTAGATTTCATTATATATTTAACATGAAAATTGAAATTATCCACCCAAGAAAAACTCATTTCTCTTAACAAAAATATATGCCTTGGTCATTCATAACACTTCAGGTGAGGAAGCATGAACAATGAACAAAAAGAAGAAGGCTAAATCCCAAGAATCTAGGATGAGTAACATGAGTTAACTGAATGTCAATTAAAACTGTTAGGATCTTCCACATTTATAAGCAAGCTAATATTTTATATTTGACCCTACATGTTCCTCTAATCTTCAGAACTCTTTCCTTCTAGTATAAACTTTACCTGAACTGTTCCCATAGATTTTTTGGAAGAAAGTTCAATACAGTATATTTTCTGTTTGATATACGATTATCACAGTATAAATCATCAGATGATCCATCATCATTAATGTAAACGTAACGTTTCATTGTTGAATTCTGAGCATCTGCTTGTCTATAGAGATCTTCTACAGCTTCATTCCAATGCTCAAATAGAACAATACTGGAAATGGAAAAAAATTGAACTGTCATATTCTACAAATAACAGGGGCAGGGGTAAAAAACAGATTTGCAAATTAAACTTATCATTGTGAAAACAGAAGCAGGAACGGATATCACCAAACAAAGATAACAAAATTAAAGGACTGAATCAAATATCAATATAAAAAAAATAATAAAAAAAAAAAGATTTCTTATGATTTTCGAAAATAAACTGAGCATCTCATATATTCCTATGGAAGCAATGCCATAATATTCTCCCTGTGAAATAGAATTTGTTTCCGAGAAGAGTTACAAGTGATAATAGATGCCCTGTATGCCTACAAGCTGAGGAAACTACAGAAAACACATTCCTATTGTGTGATTGGACAAGGGCATATTGGTTCGGCTCTCAAGTTCACTGCCTTCCTACTGTACATAACATAACCAAAACGAATTCCTGGCTAGTTGAAATGTTTGATTGGGCTAGTTCTGTGGCAAGCCCAAAGGAAGAGCATATGCTTCCGTCTACTTTAATTTATTTGGAAAAAACCAAAATACATATGTCTTAGAAAGCAAACAAGTGGACCAAATTATGCTATTTTCCAAGCAGTATCAGGAACTATACGCAATTAAGCCAGAAGTTCAGAATAGCAGCGATTTACACTACACTGGATTTAAGGAGAGTACCTATTGGAAGCGTCCCAGGGAAAATCTCTTGGAGAGCAATGTTGATGCTGCAGGAATAGATAAGCAATTGACAGGGAGTGCAAGAATCACAAAGGCAGCTTCTCCAATGATAGCAGAAGCTATGGCAATTGCGTCATGGGGTGCTATTATAGCCGGGAAACTTCCTGCAACATAGAGTGATTTTTGAATCTGACTCATTAGAAATGATTTTGGCGTGTAGAGAAAAGGAGAAAATATTTCATTTCATAATCAATAATTAGTTGAAGACATATCAAATTTAATTATCAGCGGGTTTCTCTCATCGTGGCCTTTTTTGTTACCTGAGTTTCTCAGTCAATCCGGGTGGGAATCGAACCCTCCGATGAACCTCTAATCGAGATCTGTTTCGGTTGGTTGGATGAAGAACGTAGCTGTTCGAGAATTGTCGAGGTTCCTCGTCAATTCATTCACCCCTGGCTCTTCTGATTGGGATTCGCAATTTGGTAATGAATTGAGAGGAAGGGATCGAGAAGAAGATGAATTGAAGCTGCAAGTGGAAGGTGCTTCTTCTACCTCTAGGACCAGGTCTTTTCCCACTGTGAATAACCTTTCTTCTCTCCTGTATGAAATACGCGTGCCTCGTATAATATACGTACAAGTCCCAAAAAAGGTATAATATACTTACGACCCGATTTCAATTTCCTCCTTTTATTAGCTTTGACCAAATTTTCTTTTTTAAAAAAAAAGGAAAAAAAAAAAAGAAAAGTTACAGGCCTTTTTTTCAAATAATAATTATATAATTATATTTTTATATTTTTTCTTCTATTTTACCTACATTTTATTTTTTTATGTATCTGCTCTTTTTTATCACATATCTTTCATAGTTTTTATTGTTTAGTAATAATATGGTTATAGTACTAAAAATATTTTTGATACTAAACATGGGAAAGCTTAGCTTAAGTTCGCCGTACTAATCGACGTGTTTTTGGCCAATTCGTATAAAAATATTTTTTAAAAAATTAATGTCCATCACTTAAAAATCAGTTTTTGAGTGAATTTTTTTCATATATATCACACCACACTAAAACGGATTATAGAATATGTAAAAAAACAGATTCTATAATTCATAGCTTAAATTATTTTAATTTTTTAAAGTTATAATTTTGTACTTACATATTTTTAATTGTCAAAAAATAATGAATAATAAATTATTTACTATATGAATGGTAATATAATGTTTACATTAATAACATACACAACTCAAATTAAAAAATTGTAAACTAAATTTGAAAAATAAATTTGTGAGTTTAAGGAGAAGTTTATAAAAAATATCAAGACTAAATTATTTTTAATTTGATTGGGGTAGATTATTGATATAGAGTGTATGTATAAGTTGCTGCAAAAAGAAATGAGGATTATATAAAGCAAATAACTAAGAAGGGGCAGTTTGTTTTATATTTTTATTTTCTGTTTCTTGTTTTTTGAAATTTTATAAAGAAAAAACTGAAAATGCTAAAAACAGAAATTTTCTGTTTTCAACTTTTGTAAATTTTTAGAATACAAAAAATAAACTAAAAACAGAAAATAAAAATGCAAACCAAACAATTCCTAAACGTGTTTAACATAGTAGTGTTAAATGTGCATCTACTATTTTGTCGTGTATATATATATATATTTAAAAAAATTAAACTAAAATATAAGATATATGATGAATAGTAGATGTAAATTGATAATTTTCCTAACCTGACTAGGTGCTAGAGTCCATAGAAATGTAAACAGTGGAGTTCATTGACGAAAAGGGCGTTGACCAAAAAAAAGAAAAGCACCAAAAGGGTTTTGCTTGGAAGCTTGCTCATATTCCATTAGGACTTTGGACTTGCCTGGCTAGGGCGGCCATTCATTCATGGTAAATATATCAATTGCTTTAAGTGTATTATTTAAAAATTTAAATATAATAAAAAGATATAAAAATATATAATTTTTGTATTATTAAAAGACGGAATAATATTTTTTTATAATTATTTTTTTACTTTTAGTAATATATATATATATAGGGTTTTGTTATTTATTGTCCTTAGGGCAATGATTTAGCAACCCAATAATAAAAATTTTATATTTAAAATAAAATAAAAATAATTTCGTAGCATCAAATACTCTATACTTTCCCACATTCAAATTTTTATTTATGGGTTGCTTAACCATTGTCCTAAGGGCAATGGATAGCAAAATTCATATATATATATATGGGGAGATCAACTTATGTCAGAGTAAGTTGACACTAACTCTTATACCGCAAATAACTTATTAATTAATAATTTTCTTACAAAACTATCCAATAGATTAAAAGTTATGAGTATATAGATCATATCTACAAAGTTTTACACAGATCCGAAATCGTTTAATATATTTTTATAAAAATCATTCACGTCTTATAAGTTGAGTATAGAAAACTGTTTTAAAAAACAAAAATCAAACGAGCATTTGTAGATATGATTTATATACTTATAACTTATTTTTAGAAAGGTTTTCGTTTGATTTTTATTTTTTAAAATAGTTTTCTATTTTTAGAAACAAAAAATTAAAAAACTTGTTTGAGAGACGAGTTTTCAAAAATAATTTTTGGAAACAGTTTTTGTTTTTCAGTATTTAAAATCAAAATTTGGAAACATCTTGTATGAAAACTCGTCGCACTATTAAAAACTATTTCTAAAAATTATTTTACAATATAGTTTTTAAAAACTAAAAACTAAAACAATTTCAAATAAGCATTACACTTCCTCTTCATTAGCTTTTTAAAATTTGAACTTATATTATTATCCATATGAGAAACAAGCTGCCATTTTTTATCATTTTTATTGATAAAAAAGAAAAAGAAATGATACTTAACCTCAGTTTAAAGTAAAAAAACATTTTAAACCCAAGAAAAGGTTAAAAAGATATTTATATTTACATCACAAAAAACAAATAAAAATTCAAATTTAATATTTGTCAAATAAGAGGCTTTATCATGTTTTAGTGGATTAAGCGCGACTATTCTTTTATACTCAAAGTTCTAAATTCTCTTTTATAGCGTCACACTTTATAATTTATAATTATGTCGTAGCTCCTAATTTTTTTAAAATAATGTATGCATATACATTATCATTAGTTAAGACGGAATTATATAAGACATGTTTATTTACATTTTTATTGTAAGTTAAAGTATTTTTTGAATAAGTAAAAAAAAAACTTATTTCCATTAACGGAACATGGACATAATTAAGCATGAAGTGGATGCATAGTTGCAAATTAAAAGTTATTGATAAGTATAGCAGATTGCATATACACAACTTATTCTTTAATGTGTTAATCGTTATCCTAGCTATACCTAGTTTATTATTTACCCTGTCACATGGCTCAGTCACATATGTGCCACGGAACTCATTTCATGGAAAACTCTCATCCATAATATCTAATTAAACTTAGTCGATTAATAAATAGTTGAATCTTTTAAATATATTAATATTGATAATGGTTCGAATAATCTTTGTAATGAAATAGAAAAGATTTTATCACAAAAAATTATACTTACTCAAGTGATCTTTACGATTAAAAAAAATCAATTTTTAACCGTCGGCAGGAGAATATTTTTGGTGAAAAAAAATAAAATCTAATTAGTAAAGTAGTCTATTGATTTGAATAATCAAATTAATTAAAACCGGTAAAAAAAAGATTAATTAAAAACTTGAACGTACTGTGTGTCTCTTGTGATTTGTAATGTTGCTAAGAATTCATGATTAATTTAAAATTTAATATGTCAAAATAACACGTGTCAATTAAGAAATTAAATCAAAGCTTGGTACAGTGAGAAATGACAATAGTTGTTTCATTTTTTAGTTCTAGAAATTTTTTTAAAAAAAAGAACCCTAATTATACACCACTAGTTAAAAACAAACACGTTTTGTTATTTTAATTTTAATTTTAGAAAACAAAAAAGTTGTTTTAGAAAAGGGTAACTGATGGTTATAAATAGAGAAGGAGAGAAGTATGATTTGGTTGAATAGCATTATTATTTAATTTGAAGTAATTAAGCATGAGCATGAGGCTGTTATTTGCCCTTGTAATTGTACTAATTGTAATGTTTTCAAACCTAGTTGTTGGAGACGTTGGAACTGCTGCTTCTTATGGACCCCCTTATATCCGTGAGTATTGAAATGAAACTTGACAAATTTTATTTCTTCTGATTCTTAATTTTCTCTAAATAAATATAATTATTGTTTCTTTTCCCCCAAAATGAAATCAAATCAATATATATATGAATGCATGCAGCAACAGCGTGTGATGGGAATAAGAGAGAGCAGTTTCCGCCGGGAAACATGTTTGCGGCGGTGAGCGAAGGGTTATGGGATAACGGAGCGGCGTGTGGAAGGAGATACAGAGTGAGGTGTGTGAGTGGAAAGAATAGGCCATGCAAAGGAGGTACCATTGATGTAAGAGTTGTTGATTCATGTTCATCAAGTTCATCAAGGTCGTCATCTTCTACTTGTTCTTCCACACTCCTTTTGTCTAATGATGCTTTTGCTTCCATCTCACGTTTCCCTCATGCCAAAATCAACGTTGAATACATCCAGTAAGTATATATATATAATCCTTTTTTTATGTATCTGAAGAAAAAAAAGACTAAGTTATTCTAAGATACAAGATGCGAGTAAGTATATATATATACTTATAATCTATGCATACATGTCTAAGTTTTATCTTCTTAAATGATGATTCAACTATTGATCTTTATTTCCAATGCTATTCTATTTTTACAGGGTATGAGTATGTGACATATTCTACTCAGACATCATATAAACTCATCATCATCAAGGAAGCTATATATGTTGATTTGTAGCAGAAATTAATTAAAGTGGAAAACAGAATGTGAGAGCTAGCTAGTGATGAATAACCAAGTTTATATATATGTGTACTTGATTGAATATTAATTCAATATTGCTTTTAGTTGTAAGCAATTTGGAGCCAGATCAGAGCATTGATATAATAATAAACCAAAATGATATGTTGATTTGTATTGATGGCTATACAAATCTCAACTTTATTCAAAAGAGGTGAACATTCTTTTTTGTTCCAATAAAAACACTTTTGACAATGAACCATAAAAAAATCAAAGTGATCACACGCACACTTAGTATATGTAACGTCATAATAAGCAGTCCATTCTACATAAGCGTGCTGCTTAAAAAGTCAATATAATGGCAAGTTTATAATTGAATGCTTTCACATGTTACGGGCACTATAAGGATTTCTGTAATTAAATTTAGAAGAATAATGACATATTTCACCACTGGTGGAATTCCTTTTATACAACTGTATGTATGTATTTGGGGTTAAGCATTATTTATTTCTGATTGGGGTTACATTCCAATGCATTTGCCTAAATAAGACTGACACTTTCAAAGAACTGGAATGACTTGCAAATATATCTTTCTATCAGCTTCGTTTGTTAAATTCATGAAGGGATGTGAAGAATTCCAAAATCATGGGCAGAGGATTTGAATGTTGAGATTTGGTTCAAATTAACCTTGTCAGCAAATAGAAGATGAATCAGGACAATGTATTATTTTTATGAATAAATAATCTCTGAGTGGTCACAAATGATAAGGTTTAAGCCTTAAATAAATATATATATATATATATATATATATATATATATATATATATAATTTCCACTGAGTCAACTCCATTTTGGCTACCACGAACATCTATATTAAGTGTGAGTGGGTATCACATAATGGGTCGTCGCACACTTCAGTTCAATATTTATTCATAGTAAGGAATGGATGGATATACGCGTGTTTGGTTTTTTTTTTAAATTAGTTTGGTTAAAAGAAAAAAAAAATTGAGTCAAAGATAGTTTAGTTTAACAAAAATTATGTTTTGATACATTTGCATAAAAGTATGTTTGATAAACTAAATATTAATTAGATATGAGAATAAAAATACTTTTATAAATTATAAATGTTCCACTTTTAACAAATGAAAAACTAACTCATATAATCTGTTTAGTAAACATAAGTTGAAAGCTCGTTAAATGAATTGAAACAAATGAAAAAAAAACATTATGTGACATAATTACATGTAAATAAAAAGTTACTTGAGATTTTAATGATCAAAGATTAGTTCAAAAAAAATAAAAAGTAGTTGTATAATTAAAATTAGTTTATCTCACATATGTTTAATATAAACGACAAAAATAAATCTTAAAAAATTAGTTAAATAAAACATGATAAAGTCACGAGTTTAATCTTCCACTTATCCTTTTTAAGTTAAGATAAGAAGATAAATATAAATTTATTTATAAGTACTATTTCAATCAAAAAAATTCTTACTTTTACACTAAGTTACACTATCTCTCACCTCAAAATTTTGTAAAAAAAAATAAACTTATTAGAAAAAAGTACATGATGCTTATCTACACATAAATAATAGTTTTATAGCTTAGTAACATATATAGCATGTGATATGGAGTGTGATTGGTCATAACAAGTAAGACTTGTACTCTAAACTTAACCACAAGAGGATATAACCATATGAACATATAAGGACATGATGGCTTAGTGACAAGGAGACAAAGCGATATAAACATATAACAACATAGTGGTATAGTGAGATTGGGAGTGTTCATTAGATCGAGTAACCTGATTAACTCGACATATAACGATATAGTAGTATAGCGAGATTAAAAATTAAGATAACTAGACTCATGTCCCTTTAGAGCCAAGATCTTTGCTTTCTACTGATTTTATAGGAGTTTCTACTCCTAGACTCATTGTTTTGTGGTTCTTTTTGGGCTTAGACCCCATTTTACTACAAAAAAAAAATTAAGATCACTTGGATTGATCATTGTATTTTGAAATTGATATTATATTTTGAATCTGTAATGTTTGGATTTTGGCTTTATTTTTATTAGACTTAATATTTTAAATGTTTAATTATTACGATACCAGTATATTGTTAGATGTGCGACATATTTTTTTTTTTGTTAATCAGACAACCCAATGATCAAACTCAAACCAACCCATTGTGTTTTGGATTGGATTGGTTTGGATTTTAATTAATTTTGCACAAATCCAAACCAAATTAACCCAAATCATTTCCATCGGTTTAGATATCAGATTATCTCAAAAACGAACCAATTTAACCCATGAACACCCCTAAGGGAGATGATTATCCAAGAGATAGCGGTAAAAAATATGGACCACCTCGAACAATAATTGAGTAGGTTCAAATCCAGTAAAACACAGAACCATAAACCTAATTATTCCACTAAAAATAAAATAATAAGTGACCAAATAAAATAAATACACGTTTTGAACTTAATTTAACACTAAATCACAATACTCAGTCTAGCATGAGAGTTTCTTTTACGGGCACCCACCCCAATAAACTCTATAATCTTTATTTGGAGACCGTCACCCAAGCAGAAGGCTTAATAGAATCTGTGGTCCTAGTTTGCTCAGAACAATATGGTGGGGCTACCTCAAACTAAAAATAAATTAAGTGCATATATGGTATTGGAGGAAATGAAATGAAATATATACAATCATGTATGAATAAGCAGAGATAGGAGGAGCATGCGCAATCACAAAGCAAGAGAAAATGACTGAGATAGATGCGAAAAGGAACATTTAGATAAGGACAGGCTCCATAGCAGCCCTAAATCACACACTTTTTCCCTCCAAATCATTTTCTAGTACATTCCCATCACTTCCAACTAATTCAGTGAACTGGCTATTTGTAATTGTAACGTAACGTTTCAGAGCTGCTGATAAATATTATATACCAACTACACAAAGTATTTGTTTCCCTTTATTTCTGTTTACACTTTACATTTACAGAATGAGGTCATGGAAATTTTCATACTACACAGAGAGAGTAGTATTTTGTGTACACCAATGGAATTAATTATTACGTAGTTATTTAATTACACTTTTTTTTTTATTTTTAATCACATATTTTTATGTGATTAGCAGTCAAGAAATATATAATAATTTAACTTCATATTTTTTTATATTTAACCATAAAAATTTAGCGTACATAACATATACCAACAATTGGTGTACACCAAACTTTATTAGTACAAAGAGTTATTTAATCTATCATCATAAGAGAAAGAGCAATGACTTATTATGCGAAATGGTATACATTAGATTTTATGATTCAAATTATGTGTCCCCAATCATGTCTCACCAATAGAATATTGTCATATTATTAAAAAAATTTATTAGGAAATTGAAAATTAAAATTGAAGGAAATATTTTTAATGACGTGACGATATTCTATCTGTGGGATATGATTAGAGACACGATTTGAGAACGATTTTATTTGAACAGTTAAGATTTAAGCAATAAATACATTCATACGCACATTCTAAAAATTATGTGCATTTATTGCACATTCTCATAATAAACCATTATTTTCATATAATACGTTCGCTATCATCATATTCTTACGAAATTAAGAAGAAAAGAAAAAAAGGTATCCAAATAAATCGACCGCGTTGAATGTTGATGTATTTATATATGTCTTAACAACAGCAACCAAATTTTAACTTATAGATCATCGCTTTCAAGAAAAAAAAAATTGATAGATCATGTTTCTTTGGGCCATAAAATTGGGCCACGGAGAAATTACTTTTCAGTTTTAGCAACAGTATGTACCGAGTTATAATGCAAAATATAATACGGCACAAATCATGTTTGGTAGTAATTATGAAACTGTTGTCCTTTTGTTTTGTTATTTATTTGTTTGTTGTTTTCCTCCCTTGTCTCTGACGCAAAAAAGGGACAAAACTGAATTCAAAATAAACGTGAAACGGTGGAGGGATGGATCATGTGATGCAATGTAATTCGTCCTTATCAATCAATGTAAACTGCCAAGTAAACCGAGATGGATTATAATAAGCTACATTCTTTTTGTAACTTTTCTTCATTTTATAAGTCATACTTCAAAAATTTCACTACTCTATACACTCAAATAGATGAAAATTACACTTCGAGAAATTGAAAAGCACTAGTAAGAGTAACTATCCATAATAACTACTACCGCAGTGTCTATGACATGCTAGATACATGAATTAGTGCAACAGTGTACAGGTACAACTGTATTGAATTAATTATTGTTCAATTCCATTTGTACACACACATTTCTGATCGGAGATGAGTTCTTCTGTATGTACTATTCTTTTCCATAAAAGGTAGTATTTGCACTGTTAAGCAGCAGGAGTAATGTTACTAGAATTTAGAAAACAAATGCAGGCTATTATTAATTGATATCAGCTGGGATCATGACATCACATGAATGAGCACACCTACACCCAATACATATTTTTTAGACGAGTATCTTTTATTCCACTTTTGAAGATTAATCTTTTGGAGCCAAAAAGTTCACCAAAGTAAAATTTGTTTTGTTGGTGTGGAATTGTAAAGACTAAAGAGTGAATCTAAATTTTATCACAAAAAACCTTCATTGATTATTTTAGTTGGAAAAAAAAAAAAAACCCTTCATTATTGATCAATTCAGCGTGTTTGTTTCTAAGTTTGAATGAAGTAAAACAGAACACAATGAATTGCTTGTGGGTTGAATTATGTGATTGAATTTGTTTATGAAATGAAACACACTTAATAGTGTATTTTCTATCAGAGATTGCTGAGTGCTGACACCTACACGCAACAGAGGACAAAAGTACAAGTGTACTGAATTCTATACGAGTATTCTTTATTTCCCAAATAAGTAGCTAACAGATTCTAAACCTATATACAATTACACACAGCACTGCGTGAACACGGTAGTATAATTATATTTCACGCTTCATTTTCATCCATTCACAAAAGAAAACTAAGTGGAGTCTTTTTAAGTTAATTAATTAATTTGGATTTGGATCATTTCCAATCCTTAATTAAGAAGGTTTTGGAATTCTTTTAGAACTAAATAGTTATATCAGTGAACGTGCCGTGTCCCCATCCATTTTGATTTCTGACTTGACTGTACTACTACCAATATTTCCTACAAAAACAAATAATGCATAACCTAAAAAAAAGAAACAAAAAGGCATTGATAATCATAATTATCAACATCAAGCACTAAAATGCAGAAACTAGGACCATGTGCAACTTCAGGTGTCAATTTAATTAATAATCCTTGAATAATCTGTTTCCAACATTAAAAACTGGTTTATTTCCATCTAAACAGATCAACTGGTTTATTTCCATCTAAACAGATCACATCCCTACAGCATGGTATGGTGCTGTTACATCACCAACTCCATTTCCATCTAAACGTCTTGAATTATAGTTCAAAATTTTTAAAAATCAGACGAATCAAAATTTTGTCATGATAACAAAATGATGAAAGCATTAGAATATATTCATATGGCCGTTTCAGTGGACACAGCTTCTGCATTAGTACTCAATAGCTCCAACGTAAGGAGAACAAGAAAAACACACAATATCATTATGGGTCCACACAAAAAAAGAAAGGAAGAAACGTAGTTCAAGGGATCAAAAGTTACTTTATGAATCAAAAGCTCAGCAATTCGGAAACTAAAAGGCAAAAGTGAAAACAGGATGCAGAAAACGTAAGGATCAATGAACACGTCTAACCAAAGTTTGAGGTGAAGACCATATTTGCAGTTACTCTTCAGGGGCAAAAGAAATTTGAAACGTACATAATATATAACCAAAATGTTGCTTAACATTTAATTTTAACCCCATTCGTAGCTTAGCTATGAGACAAAATCCAGAATTCAGAAAACCAGAACAGAGTACACAGAACAGAAATGTAGTATGAATAAATAAGCATTTAAATTTCATAAATTGAGCTCCTACAACAGCATAACATAAATAAAACTAAGCAAGGAAGAGGGTAATGGGGTGAAAAATAATTATAATAATAAAAAAAAAACAAAGGATTCGAGATTCTTGCTCTAGCAGCACATAACACATGATAGAATAACAAATTCGAATCTCAAATCCTGATAATACTAACAACTAGCCACGGCAACCAATGGTAACCTCAAGATCTAGAAATAAAAAACAAAAAAGCATACCGAACCGGCAATTTGCACAGAGGATTCCAATTCTAACTTTTGCCTCCAATTTGTTCTTCCTCCTCGTTTTATTTCTTCTCAATACTGTGTTTTGTTTTTTTTTTTTTTTGTTTCCTTTGTAAAGCTGTGAAATGAAATGAAATCAATTCTGCTGATCGTTCCTCTTACCCATTCCATCTCCTTCTCTGTCCTCGAGCAACCTGCCTTCTTCTTCATCAGCTTGAGCAGTCTTTTTCTGAGCCTCTTTGGCCTTAAGCGCCTGCAACTTGGAATGGTTGTAATAAGCGACACCCAAGAACGCAAGCCCATATCCAAACAAGTTAATCGGAGTTACAGTGTCCTTAATCACCGAC
This sequence comes from Cyamopsis tetragonoloba, assembly GCA_037177725.1. NCBI lineage: Eukaryota > Viridiplantae > Streptophyta > Magnoliopsida > Fabales > Fabaceae > Cyamopsis > Cyamopsis tetragonoloba. The sequence goes on from CM074119.1 coordinate 81,391,645, forward strand.
CAAGAGAATGCAATCAAGAGCCAATCCTTAACAACCCCAGCCACATTCATCGTCAGAGCAGAGGTTTTCCCCACCAGAAGAAACACGGCCAGATTCAGAGCAAACGCACAGAAAGAATTGGTCCCAAAAATCACAAAATCGAAGTGAAAACTCGAAGTCTCCTTCAACAGAGGGTATTCGACGAAGATCCATGGAACAGACAAGAAAAGCAAGCAGCAAGGGGCTACGTAATACAGAGAAGTGATAGGGTTGAGCGAGATCCCTTTGGATGTGAGCAAGATTTGGATCATGACCAACCTGGTAGCCTCGAAGGCGACGGCGCCGAGCTGGAGGAGTACTCCCCAGGTATCAAACCTAGCCTCGCCGTAGGCGGCGACGGCGACGCCGAGGGAAATAGAGAGCATGTTGAGCATGGTGTCGTTTTTGTAGGACTCTTTCTTGAGGAGGACGCCGATGGAGTAAACGGCGACAGGCATTAGGGCTTTGAGCATCTGGATGAAGGAGACGGAGAGGTAGATGTAGGCGGAGTTGGAGAGCCAGAGGGAGAGGGAGTAGAGAGCGCCGATGGGGACAACGGATGAGAGGTAGACGTCGCGGGACATTTGGACGGGTTCGACAAGGCGGAGGACGCGGACTAGGAGGATGGCGAGGGAGGCACAGAAGGACATATGGATCATGGTGAGGGAGATGGGGAAAGGCCAATTGTACATCTTCTTGTCGAGGATGTATTTGTTGTAGACGATGACGGTGAAGGAAAGGAAGATCCATATGGCGACGTAGGTGTAGGAGAGAACGATCTTCTTGACGACGCCATCGCTCACAGATCCACCTTTTCCCATTGTCGGAGATGGAAGAAGAAGAAGAAGAAGAAGAAGAAGAAAGGGTCAGACTCAGATCAGAGACACAGAGAGAGAGAGAAGGAGAAGGAGAAAGAGAGAGCAGAAGAGACACAAGGACGCGACGCTTTCAAGTTTTTATGTATGCACTTCAAGTAATACTTAACTAAATAAACTAATTTATATTATCAAAAACAAATAACTAATTTGTTTTTTCACTGATTTTTCTCTATATTTAATTTATAATTTATCTCTCATTTCTCTTCCTCTTAAAAATTACTATCAACTATTCCTTTTTATTTTCATTATCGAGTATTCCTTTTGTTTCTTTTTAATTAATAATTTTTAAAAATATTTTTTAATTTTACTTCTCACTTGAAAAATTCAAAAAAGTTTTTAATTTATTATGATAGAATATTATTAGTTACAAATTAAAATATAATCCTTCCGTTCCTTATTTTAACCCTTTTAATGTAAGAAAAAAAACGTTTCTTTTCCTTAATTATTCTGATAAAAAAAATTGTTATATTTTTTAAATATCACTTTTAACTAATGTGTTAGTACAATTCAATTTTTACATATAAAAAATAATAGAGATTTTTTATCTAAATAAAGATAAATTTCTAAAAAGTATTATATCATTGTTTTAAAAATATAGTTATTCTCCAAAAATAAAGATAAAATTATTCTATCAGGGTTGGGTTAGATTATATATTTGCTTAGTTGATAGGAATTAGTACGTAGAAAGTCTTGAATTCTTTTTTTTATTGTTGATATTTTTTAAATTCAAATTTTGATATTTTTATTTGTACCAAAATATATAGATAAAATGAAGAAATATTATTCTTTTTAACAAAATTGAAACATTTAAACATTTATCTTAATCTATATTATAATTTTTGTTTTAAAGTAAACTAACACACTTTCTCTGTTTTTTTTTTTTTTTGTTGAACTCATTTTCTCGGTGTCTGGAGACTGGACATACAAAGAGGTTTTTGTAATTTTGGAAAAATAAATAAATAGTAAATGTAAAAGTGGTATGACAATTATGTAGAGAGGGAAACGGTTGTCGCGCGAAAGAAAGGGTAAAGACGTAAATTGAATTCCAAAAATCAATTTGGCAGCAAAACTAATCGTAGGACGTAGGTTTTGTGCTGTGGCATTTTAATGTGTTTTGGTCTTTTGGAACCCCACTATGTCTATTGCGACCTTTTTAGAAAATTAATATTGTCACTCTTATATTATTAATATTGTCACTCCTATTTAAAAAATTTCATTCAATTTTATTTTGTTTTTTTACAAAAGAAAAAAGAAATAGCAATATTAATTATTGGAATAGTAATATCACTCCCATTTTTAAATCAATGAAAAACAGCATAGGATAGCGAGTGTCAATAATTAAAAGTAAGCGACCTTTAAGGTCTTAACTAGCTACTGCTTTGTTGAACAAAAATACAAAAAAAAAAACAAGCTATTTAATTTAGGGCGTGTTTGAATTAACTGAGAAAATTAGTCATAAAAAAATTAATTGTCTCAAACATAATCATTTTTTGTTTTGGTATATTTGCTGTGAAAAACTATTTTTAAGATAATTTTTAACTGTGAGAAATGATTTTTAAATTTTTTTAAAACAATATTCAATTTTTAACTCAAGAACTCATTTTTTTTCTTGGTTAAATGAATAATCAAAATTTTTTATAAGTACAAAATCAAACAATCCAAAATATGTTGGAATCAAAAATACCAAAACATGCTCTTAATTGGATAAATAAAAATAAGTTTTGTGGTGAGTGTAGAAATTTTTTTATTAAGAGAGATTATATTTATTTAAGTGATATCTCCATCTTAACTAAGTTAGTCTTTAATTATTGACAAAAAAAAATATTTTCGTTGCACAATAAAAAAAAAGTTTCGCATTAAGTTTTTACAGAAAATAGTAATATATATTTTATATATTAATAAGTATTTTTATGATAATTAAAAATCTTTTAATTTAGTGTGTTGATATATTACATACATATGAATAGAGTTATTAGCTTACAAATAAAGAGTTTAGATTATTATATAAGATAGATTAATGTCATGAGAAATTGAATTTTTTGGTTGAAGTGATAGTTTCTTTTTCCTTTTTCTTTCAAAAAGTGAAAATTCCTTTTTGTTATTCTTCCTCTTCTTCCTAGATCGTATCATAATAACTATATAACTTGACGAGATTACAAGATTTAAAAATAATTTTCTTAAACATATAAATAAAAGGACACTATTGCCCCTCCTTTTTTTAATTGTCACTCCTCTTTAATTTTTTTAATTAAAAATATTTTTTTAACTAATATAATCAAAGTAATTAAAGATAAATATAATTGAAATAATTTATTTGGAATGACAATAAATAAAAATAGAGTGACAATAAACACTCAAAAAAAACTTATACAATATAACTAATAAGTGATTAGTTTAAATATTAATATTAATATTTAATTTTAATTAAATGAGGTTTTGAATCATATAAAAAAATTATATTTTATTAAGAGTTCGTTTAGTGACCATGATAAATTAAACAATGATAAATTAAACAAAATGTGATAAGTTATCTTTCTTTGTTAATTTATATTTTAATGAGTTAACAATATATAATTTAGTTTTCAGTTTTTAGTTTTCTGAATTTATACACACATTTATATTGAAAACTCCTCTAACTTTTTTTAAAAGCTATTTCTGAAAACTATTTTATAATATAATTTTTAAAAACTAAAAACCAAAATTATTTCAAACAAACCCTAAATCTAATTGAATTGTTAAGATTGATTATGATAATATTTATTATAAATATAATTTAACAAAGATAATATAAAATTATGTTGTATGTTATATAATAGACATGTACATTAGATGATATAAGAGTTTACATGAATCATTTTTAATTTTATGACATATGTGAAATTTTCTTATCATATTCATCCTTATCATATTCTACCCACACAATAAATCATAAAAGCTAATAAAGTCATCACCATTTTAAATAGGAAAAGCACTAAGTATTTTTAAATTTCTATAATAATTAAAAATTTTCTAATGATAGAAAATTAATATAATTGGGGATCGAATTTCGTATCTATACACGAGTGTCTTCGTACACTCACCAACTAAACTACACAACCAGAATAGTTGTAGTACATTAATTTTGCTTTTTTGTTTCGTTCCTCATGTTATAAAAAAAATAAACTTAACAAAATAACAATATAACTCACTGTCATTTATTATAAAAAAATTATTAGTGTTTATCTCTCGTAAATCATATCATAAGGAACGTAAAAAGAAACATAAAAGCATTCAAATTATTTTGTTTATATTTTGCATACTTTATCTGGAAAAGTATATTACTAAAGTTTCATAATAAATAGTTTTTTTTTTTTCATTAAGATATTCTCAATGAACAATTGAAAGCAATCATTTTAAAAATGGGAAGATCAGCGAAATAATTACAAGGTCTCCGGACAAAATGAAAATGCATATATAGCAATAGAGACAAAGAAACACATACTTTATTCAATACAAGCATTTTAAATTCTCACCTAATCATATCAGATGCGCTAAATAATTGCATCCGTCTAATCAGGCGTTCACTTAATCAATAAAATCTTCTTTTTTTTAACAAATGTTTTTTCAATAATTACAAATATGAATTTAGCTTGGAGCTCATATATGTTGAATTGTTGACTGTAGAACAAGAGATCCTTATTCCACCTAAAATATTTGTTGGGGTAAGCCATTTTTTTTATAAGAATATTCTTTAACCAATTATTAGAATAAATATAACATCTCGTAACAAAATATTTTGTATGTACACTTTAAATATAAATTTAAGTGATCAACAATAATAAGTGGATTGATCATGATTATTTATCATATTGACTTTAAATTTAAATATAAAATACTATTTTGATGGATGCCTAAAGGTGTCGGTAACAACTCATATACGGACAATGCTGAAATTTTAAATATTTATGGGATGCATTCAAAGTACAAATACATAATTGGATAATAAGGCTACTACACAATTTTCTCAATATATACATCACCTAATTTCAAGTTTGAATAGGGAAAATCAAATCAATAATCTCCAGGTAGCTCGCTTCAACAAGCAAACCATTTTACTTTTTTAATTTTATAATTATAATTGTGTCCCTACAAGACACAAAAGAAAATCTCCTTAATTACGATATATAACTTAATGATGAGTTAACGGACATGACTAACAAATATAGGGAAAGGATGCTCACGTGTTTAAATTAATGGGAACGAAGAAAAGCACATTTAATAATATATTAAAAATATAAAAGTGATAATTATTATGAGAAAAAAATATTTTTTTAAAATGATATTCGTTATGAAATGGAAGGAGTAATATTTAGATTTTTTTAACACGTACAACATTGCACATGTTAAGAAATTAAAGATAGAAAGAAAACACATCATTAATTGTGTATTAAACACAACTTCATTAAATTTTTATTTTTTTTTAACAAAAAATTTTCACCTTCAATTTCTTAACCTGTACACAAATTAAAAAAAAACCTTAATATTTATAGAGTCTAACATTTAATATGTATTTGATATTGATATTTATTAAGAGAGAGGTAGATGAAAAAAAAAAAAAAAACATGATTTGATCATGGTTAATTTAAACATCAGAAAATCCATTTTCGAAATTTAACACGTACGATCTCACAAAACCAAATAGACCAAATAAAAAAAAAAAATCTTGTTTCGATTATTTACAGTGTTTTTATATAAAATCTCAATAAATAGGAAATTAACAAAATAAAAATAAGCTAAAAATAAGAGTTCAAACATCACTAATTCCAACTTCTTCTCTAATATCGTGTAATAGGAATGATCGCCATTTCCTAAAAAGTGTGGGTGATATATATTTGAAAAAATTGTGTAATGAAAGAAGGATCATTGAATCAGAAATGGAGAAATGTTTTTTGTTTTAAGTGAAGAGAATCTCCACACTCTTTTATTTCAAAAGAAAAAAACAGAATTAAGGATGTTCACAATTCAGTTTAATGAGAACACAAAAAAAAATTGTTTATATAGTTTAATGAATTGAACCAAAGTAGTTTTTTATTAAAAAAAAACTAGTTCTACTAATGTAAACCAGTTTTGAACTGATTTTACAAATCATTCTGATTTTAAATTGGTTCTAAATTCAGTTCATGTTTAGAATTGGTTTTCAAAATAGTTTTAAACTAGTTTTACATAAAAAAATAAAATCTGAATCCGTTGTTGAACTAATTTAAAAATTTTGGTTTAATTCCTGAACTGTAATCAGAAAAATAGAATTACTTTACAATGAGTTCAGTTCAGTTGTCGGTAAGTTTTAATTCTTTATGTTATTTTTCACCATGTTAGAAATAACAATAATAAATGAAGAGGTGTGGTTTGTCTATTTAGAACTCAATGAGGAGTGTGAAGCCAAGGGGGGTGACGACGAATAAGCGCAAACAAACTAAGTGTTTGGACATATCATAAGTTTATAGAAAGATCAATGTTGAATTGACTGTGATATATACATAGATTTTGAAATCCAAATATTAAAACTTAAAAAGATGGTATGTTTACGGTGTGTCATTGACATTCATGTGAGACATTCAATCTTAATTAATAAATTTTAATTTTGCAAGTAAAATGATCTTTTTTATTTTATATATAATAACATTTTTATCTTTTCTTTTTTCGGTGAGAGGGCATAACAGTGTAAGTTGGCACACCTGTTGGCCACTTGGAGTTATATGGCGCAAATGTTGGGATGAGACGCGTAGCTTTCTTACCAAATTTGGTGAGTGATTAATTTGTAAGGTGTCGTTTAATTCTTCAACTTGTAGTGGTAACAGTGTTCAAGCTTCAAGCTTTAAGTGAATTTCAACCCTCTTCTTTAGCCCATTGCATTTTGCCAAACTTTGTGTGTAAAATGGGTCGTGTGTTCAATTTTCTGGTGAAATTAAATACTTTATTTCGCGTGTTAGGTGAGGGATGACCCATCCTTTCTACAAAGCCATAATGTCTCTCATTTTTTAAAAGGCAAAACTAAACTACACTCACTTTTCTAAGACTATGTCCTACTCTTGATGTTTGATGTTGACACCTTTCCGTGGCATAATTATGAACTATTGAGTTATTAGCGGCAAAGGAAGGATTCTCTTTTGCCTGGAACTGGGGAATATATAATTTATACGACTAGATGCCAACAGTGTCCAATTCACGCATTCACAATCCAGAGAGGATGAAAAATCTCACAACCAAAATATTCATATTACATTTTGTTTTAGGGATTTGACTGATCTTATTATATAGATTATAAATCGCTAAGGGATTACCAATTTAGAAAATATATGCAGTCTGATTTCGTACTTATCGTTGGCGGAGAAGAAAAATACAACAGTAAAAAGTATAATTACAGTAAGTAATTCTCTTAGCACAATTAAGTAAATTATAGCTAACTACGTAAATGATAGTACATAGCTGTTGCCGTGCTTTACATACAAATACAATACGAGAAGAGCACCAAATGCTAAGCTAATAAGTATGCGAAGCTACAAGTCTTTGAATAGAACATGATAACAAGAGCCTTAAGGAGTTTCTAATACACACTATCAAATGTTTAAAACCACACCCAAAAAAAAAAAAAACAAACAAACAAACACGTGGCTCTTGTATTCCCTGTGGTACAAAACTTAAATAAGATATTATAACAACTAAAAAATAGGATGAAATAGACAGTTAAGGAGAAAAAAGAGAGATGGAATAGAAAGGTGCAATATATCTGCCACCTAAGTTTGTAACAAGTTAATTATACATGAAATACTTAAAACTACTAGAAGCTAACTTTGTAAAATTCCTAAAATATTTGCAAGTTTCACCAAACATGCAACTATGAAGCTAATCAAGTCACCTTTGGAACCAGAATCATTACAAAAAATCGATTCCACTCTCTGGCTGTAGCTAATAGCTAAACAAATTTTATTGTTATTCATTGTGGTTCCAAAGCAAAGGGACCTTCAAACTTTTGGCAATTCGGATTTCCTATAATTAACTCACTCTATCCCGAGCAACATATAAGCACTTAAGCAGAGCACCATCATTTTCTTATACAAGCTTTCCTTTCAAGTTTCAACTAAAAATTCCTTGTTCTTTTCTCCTTATCATTAATCTTTCTCTTTCTTTTCTATCTAGAAGCCTACAAAATTACAACCCTTCTTAGGCTCCTTTCAAAACAAAGAGTAGTAAGCCAACCAATATTAAGAGAGGATAGAGTAGTAAGGCAATAAAAATTATCAGTTGGCATGTTCTGGTATGCATATCAGTTCATGTAACAGAGTAGCATGGCCCATTAAACTATGCTTACCTGTATGCCTAGAGTTTGAATATTGCCATCAACTAGTTTCTTGTATTTTCTGTATGATAAGTGTCAATGCTCCTTTTTTGGTCATTAACTGCTATACAAGATTTTCTAGATTTTACTATGAAAAGTGTATTGTGATAATATTGAGATGTCGCTCAGAGAGGTTTCAATTGAGGAAGTTTCAACAATGTTTTTTTCCCCCATTCAATTACTCCTGTAAAGCCAAGTCAATCATATCAATCTCTTACAGAAATTATGAAGCAAGTATGAATCGGCATCTAATCTAATACAAAACCCAGCAGAAACTCAAACCTGAAAAACTAAACCAGAAGCCTTACTTTATTTAGGCATACAGGAACACAGATCAACACACACCACCCAGCCACAATCCTCTCAACAAATACAGGAATAGGCAGACCAAAAAAAATATATGCAGGAATAGGAATAGATTGACACTGCAAAGCAAGCAAGACAAATTTAAAAAAAGGTTAACTACACTCACCTCATCCGAGATTAGCGTTAAATACACATGAATCCTTCTTGTTATAAAAATTACACATACCTCCCGCTTATTTGGAAAAGAAAAAGAAAAGTTTAAAATTAATTGGGAGCTCAATCGAGCAAAATTTTACTACAATGTTTCGAGCAAATCTCTTAGCCTGCTAAGCTCCCCCCAATGAATTATGTAGTTCAGCAAATACAACCCTTCATAATTAATTATCAGCTACAGTAGTGGTCATCTAACCTCAAAAATTTTAGTATTCATCCAGCATGCATTGCCTCAAACTACTCTCCTGCTCGCAGAAAACTGAAACTTGCCTCCTTTTTACCTTGTCCATTCTATCATTACCAGTCTAGACCTCTAACTATATAAATCTCGAAGGTATATGATTGAAACTGGACCAACATGCATTCCCAGATAATCATAACTCATCCTGAACTTCCAGTTGCTCATCAACCGTTTGATCACCTGGATCTTCTGAATCGTTAGCAGATTGATCACTTTGATAGGAACCATCAGTTGAGGTAGAATTAGAATTATCTGTGTTCTCCTCACTGCTCTCGGATTCATTCTTTATAGGCTTCTGAATCTTAGGCTTGGGCTTGGGAATTCTATTAATACTGGCAACCTTGTTTTGCAGATCAAACACCTTCAAATGTACTTCTTCAGATGTAAATTCAGGCTTACCGAATCCAGGAGTCTTCTTTTGCTCAGCCTCTTTCTCGTCTAACCAATTCTTTAACTTTTCAGCATCATTTATAACCTCATCTACTCGCTCTTTCGGAAGCCAGGCCTTGTTTGCTTTCCACTCTTCTACAATCTGTTTCAACTTATCAATGTAGTTATGGGCATGCTCAACTGCCACTGGCCGTGCGGTAAGCTCTTTTAGCCTGAAAAAAATTGGATCTCCAACAGCTTTTAACTGATCTAAACGCTCTTGAAACTCCGTAGCATTGGCATCTTCACCATCTGTATACAACCAATCCTGCACCAGATCAAGCTTCTCAACGAAGGACTGGCGTTCCTCAGTGGTAGAAACTTTTTCAAAATCCTCCAGAATTTCAATCTTTTCCTTGGTAGTATATATATACCCTTCTAAATTGTTCTTCAACTCAGCCGTTCTTTTTCTTTCTGCATCTTTTTGGTCTAGTGCTTGCAGTTTGCTTTTAGCTTCAGCAAGAAATTCTTTTGATAGAGACATCCCAGGTCCCGTTATCTTCTCAACAATCTTCAATGGTACCCTAAAGGTCCGTTTTTTCAGTTTTTTCTCTGTAGTAGGTTCAGCAGCTTGTTCCTCTGCAGTTACGTTTGATGTCTTACTAATCCCACTATCAGTTTGCAGGCTTTCACTGCTTTCCTCGGAACTGTTCCCATCACCAGACACATCCGATACGTTTGATGAAATGGTGGCATTTTCTATAGTCAAATTCTTCCGTGGAACTTCCACCCACTCTGTTACTTCAAAAACAGCATCTGCCCGATCCAGAGAAAGAATTCCACTTCTGCTAAGAGAGAAATGTATATTGGCCTTGATGGGTGATGACAGATTTCGGGATGAGTATCTGTCACTTGCATCTGTCAAACCAGAAATCTGGTATTGAGCGAACACGGGAGAGGTAACACCAGGTGGTAAATTGTGTTCACTTTCATAAGCTAGGGAAACATCAAAATCCTTGTTATGATTAATGGACCTGAACATCTTACTCGGGAGTTTCTTCATTCGTGGTACAAGTAACTGCCTAGACTTTTCGTCTTTCAGAAGATCAGGACCACTCAATTCAACCACAAATTCATACAAGGAACCATCAATCATTCCTATTCTGCGGTTCAGTTTGATTCCATCACTTAAATTAGCAGCATGCAGAGATGCACCAAGAACAATTGCTTCATCAGCATCAAGATGCCGATCGAGTTCTTTTCTCCCAAGGAATTCTTGAAGCTTAGCCTGTAATTTGGGCACTCTAGTGGCACCTCCAATCAACTCTACAGCATATATTTGTTCCACCGAAAGCCCAGAATGCTCCAAAGCCTCTTTCAAAGGCACAAGCGATTTTTCCCAAATATCTTCACAAAGCTTTTCAAATTTCTCGCGGGTAATTGTGCTCTTGAAGTCCACATCACCATGAAGCGATTCAACTGAAATGTGAGCTGCTGTGTTTGCACTGAGAATCTCTTTTGTTCGTTTAACCTGTTTCTTCAATTTAGCCATAGCCTTGGGAAATTTCCTCACGTCCATTCCGCTACCAAGTTGTGCATTGAACTCATCAGCAAAATGCTCCACCAATCGCATTTCCATATTGTTACCACCTAAGTCATGGTTCCAACGGACATCCTTAACCTGAAACTGGTTCACAGACACGGTCTTCCCATACTCTTTACTCTTATAAGCAGAGAAATACACAAGAGCAGCATAGGTACTTCTGAAACCCATGTCGTAGAATACGACATACCTTGAATCGTTGGAAAAGTCCTTGTCAATCCCATACTGCAACGCGGCACCAGAATGCTCATTGATCAACGAAAGAACATTGATACCTGCCAGCTGAGCTGATTGAACCAAGCCTCGTCGTTCAGCTTGCCCTAGATAGGGCGGCACCGCAATCACAGCATCTTTGATTGGAATCTTCGAATGGAACTCCGCCAGATTCGCTGCGTAGGCCAACACCATAGCCACCAATTCCTCGGGAGAGTACTCGGAGTTGTTTTCGTCCACTATGAAACTCACGCCGCCCCTAGCATCCTCCTTCACTTGGAATGGCAAGTACATTGAATCCAAAAGCCTCTTGGCGGAATCGTAGGGTTTCCCTATGAGATCCCTCATTTGGGAATAGACTTTCTGCGGATAACGAGCGACGAGACCCGCGGCTTCCTCGGCAAGGAGGCGATTGCCGTCGTGGAATGACACCAGTGCCGGCGATTTCCGCTTCGACATTTCGTTGATCGCGATCGAGATCGGAATCTGACCGGGCTTAAGGTTCACCACCGCCACCTTGAGTGATTCGGAGCCTAGATCTACGCTGAACACTGCGGATTGTGAGGGGGAAACCAGAAGCGCGAGAGCCGATACGATAATCGCAAGCTTTGGGAGGAGCCACGCCATTTTGTGCAACAAATGTGGCGTTTGGCCGCCGAGAGAAAGTGTTACGAGAAATCGGAGGCTCAGTGTAGTGAAACGTAAACAGGAAGCATTAATTTTATTTTTTTTATTTTTTAATCATTAGCGATCGATTCAACGTCATACATATATATCTATAGAACATAGGAGTACTTGATAAGTGTAACAGTGAATCTTGAATAATCTTATCATTAATAATTAAAATTTGTGAAAATTTTAAAATATCAAGTGTTTTTTTAATATTTAATTTAAATTATTTATGATAAGAGTCAATACTTACAATTTTTTTTTTCACCTTTTAATATAATAGGTGTTATCACTTATATGTCTCTTATATTTATATTTTATTTTTTAGTAATAAAACATTTTAATCCATATAAAAAAATGTTTTATTACTATTAAAAAAATATTTATTTTAGTTCTTACATGTGTTCTCTGTTTTCGTTTTAGTCTCTGTTGTCATATTTCTGTTGGTCTCTGTTGTTAACCGTTTTGAATCTCGCACCTCCACCATCGCTGTGTGATTCTAAGAAGAAGTGAGGGTGAAAAATGACTTTAATAGTGACGATAGCAGTGACGATGAGAGGTTTACGAATGGAGGAGGAGTCAGGCTGACAAGCATTCACATAGGTGAAAAGGACAGAAACGGGTCGATGAAGGCTCGTTGGGGGTCGGAGGCACAAGGTGAAAAGTCACCGAACTTGCAATGACGATTGTCATGGTGGTGGAGCCGCAAGATTCATGCAGCTAGTTGCATGGACCAATGGACCCATGAGTACTAATGTACTCACACTTATTTCATTGAATGAGTATTTTAGCAAGTCATAACTTTTTGAAATACACTCATAGAGAGTAGTTAGCTAACAAACTTCTAAAAAATTAGTAGGTGTACGTTAGCAAACTTATAGAATATCCAATGAGAGCATGAGAGATGAGAAAGAGTTAACATTGACCATAGAACCATACATAAATGATTGAGATTGTTTTCCTTATATCATATCGCAACTATTAATTATAATTAAATGGTTAGTATTAACTCAGACATCGAATTTTATCAATCTAACCATTCAATTAAAAGTTTATAATATATAGAGTAACTATACAAAATTTCATTTGATTTGAGAATATTTTATACTTCAATTTGATTAGTAAAAGACGTTTCAAAACATATATAAATGTCACATACAAGATAACGTATCTAGATATGTTCAATTTTTCAAAAATTTTATATACATAATCTTCAAGATAATATCTTTTGATTCAACTGCCAAATTAATGAAATTCAATATTCATATAAAATTATAAAGCAAAATAAGCGTTTAACTCCTAAAGTAAACAAATTCCTCCTTTATATATATATATATATATATATCGGTCATGCCCTTACCTTAAGGATCAAAATTTAATAAGTCAACCAAGAAAAATAATCAAATAAGTGTGTACAAATGGTTTTTTTAATGTACCAAAAACAAATAAGAAATTTTTAAGCAGCATGTAAAATCTGCCTAAGTTTACATGTATGATTGTATCTATGAGCGTGAGATAAAGAACAGAGGGAATGATTTTAATTCAAAACTCCGCATTGAGGCATATCTTTGTATTACCAACAATGTGTTTCCACATAATAGCCAAAGCATGCATTTTACCAAGCAAAGCAAGAAACAAGCAAGGAATATATGCGTTTGTACTTAGGGATAACTCTAGTTTTTTCTTTAATGAAATGTAACAAATTTTTGGAGAAATAGCTATTTATTATTGAAATAGGTGATTATTTCTCCAAAATAAAATACATTTTAATCTCGACGTTCATACTTGCGTGTCCAAATGTGTTTTCCATTAACTTGAAACTTTGCAATGTGTTTCCCATCCAAAATTTGATCAAGAGTGTCCACTTTATTGAGAATCATTGTGGCAAACAAAACTTGTCCATTTGTGGTTTCTCCATTCCCCATGATAAGGACTTTGATGCAGTCCCCATAAGTTGTTGTAAAATAATGCCTCACCTCTCGTTCCGTTACAGGAAAACTCCTAGAAAATGTTAGAAACATAGTCTTATCATCATCTGTAACATCATCAGAAGGTTTCTTATTATCCCATATCCTAGGGTCAAACAAATCCAATTCCTCAAAATTTACTGGAGGTGTAGTAAAGGTACCAAATAAAGGGTGAGGAAAACCAGGGACAATTAAAGGCAATAATAATGTGCTAGAGTTACCCAAAATATTTTGTAAAATATCAGTGAAAATTCGAGCACATATTCTATTGAGAACACTTTTAATACCAGTTATGGCAGTGAACCTTTGCTGAGTGAAGAGTTGAAGAGAGATCTGTTTCTGCACCAATATTGTGGTTAAGGGTAAACCACCATTATTAGGGATGTGAGTATTTCCTAACTCCAACCATTTCAAGCAAACTTCAGCTTCATTGGCCAGAGCATCGATCAACTTTTCAGGAAAATCAACCAAATTTGAAATAGTATTAGGATAACTGAAATTTTGTAGCCAAATCCACAGTGCCATGACCAAGAGGGATCGTGCAGGGTTACGTGTCAATCTGATGACTAGACAATAGAAAATCTTACGCTCCATTCTATGAAACATGTGAAGCTCTTCTACAGAAATAGGGGCCATTTTTCTGAATAGTAAACAAGAGATTACACAAACAAATTATGCGAAAAACCGTAAATTGGTATCACTAATAAAACAAATGTAGCATATAGAATATCAGTTATTGCATCCCCAAATGTGATGTTTTATGTACATTGTAAATCAAAAGGATAAATTGTAAAAAAAAAAAAAAGAAAAAGAGGAGAAAAAGTGTTGGTATACGTCTCATGGTAAGAATTAACTAATCTCGCTTTATTAGCGATTTTAAATACATAAATTAAATAGTTTTCCATGTAACGAAAAAAGATTAAATAGTTTTCAATGTTTATCATTTTCTTATTTTTTTGCTTTATTCATAAATTTAATTCGGTGGGAGGGCAAGAAAACAACCATTTTAATTGGCAAACAACAACTACAAGTTGAAGAGTGGTGGAGGATAATGGCATTTCATATGAGATTTTAGGATGTATTTGGATTAGTTGTGATTAATTATGAAAATAAATTGTGAAAAATAATTGATTATCTGAGACATAATCGATTTTTGTTTTGATGTATTTGTTGTTAGAAATAACTTTTAAGATAATTTTAAGCAAAAACTCCTATATGTGGCTTATTTTAAAACTCTTTTTTCTCTATTATTTTTATTAAAAAAAACCACTTAAAATTTTAAGAGCTTATATTTCTGTTTAGCTCGACTTTTATTTATAAATAGAAGATAAGCTCAAAATAAACCGGATCAGACGGTGCCTAAGGTAAAAAAACTATTAACAACATACCTTAAACGATTAATATGATTAATTGCATAGAGTTGGAATAATAATGATAAAATATCATTAAATGCATAAGTAATTAATAATAAAATTTAATGCATGATTTTTTTACATTATTATTATTTTTTTCACAATTTAATGCATGATTCTAAATGTTGATAAGTGAGAACTTATTAAAAAGTGACAATATTAAATTTAGCAACAAAAAAGGAAAAAAAATCACTTATATTTAAAATATTTCATCTCAAGCTATATGTTATGATTCATGAATATTTTTCTTCAATAATTAGGTGCATGTTTGGTAACTTGTTGTGTTAAAGTGAAATTTATTTTGAAGAGTTAAAATTGATTTTGGTTGATAAGTTATGGTCAATTTGTTTTAATTTTGGATTTGATCAAAATTACTTTTGACAAAAACTAAAAATATTTATTTTCATATCGTCTATAATTTTTTGCATCAATGATCTTAACCATTAATTTTTATCTCGGTTTATCTGTTTTTCACTTCTCATTTTACTAAAATATAAACCAAACGAGCCCTCAATTGTTTGGTAATGGGTTGGGGAAAAGTTAAAATTGATTTTGGGTTGTCAAAATTGATTTTGGCTTAAGTAAAGTGAGACTTGCTTTCACGATGGGTTAAAAAATTTACATTGCGTTTTTACTCTAAACTTGTTTTTTTTTTTAAAAAAAAAGTCCCCAGACATAAATTACGTTACTTCAAAATTAATTTTATATAAAATTAATTCCATAAAATCATGTTAATCTAAAATTAATTCGGTCACCGCTAAACCAAACACGCTCCACGTGATTTGTTAGAAGTGTGTTGGGCGAGCGGAGCGGTCAAAAAATTAATTTTAAATTAACTTAATTTTATAAAAATTATTGTTAAGATTCTATCTCAAAACCAATTAGTAATGAAAGAATAGTTTAATAAGTATTCACATACATCTTGAAAAATGAGGTAGATGAAATAAGACTTACTTTTAACAATTATCTTGCTTAAAATTGAATTTGGTGTGAAATAATTTTTATTTTAATTTTTTCTTTAAAAAATTAGAATAAAAATATAGTGCAAAATTGCTGCCAAACTGAAAAAGTAACACCCAATTTACTTTTACCAAAATTAAGTTTGAAATTTTGAAACCCTATTAGAGAAAATTGTCAATGTCTTGAATGTGTTACAACCCAAAACACATAACACACACTAAGTGATATGTATCCTTTTCGTAATAAACAAATAAACAACGTTCGAACTTCGAATTGAGGTGATTGCGAGTTTGTGGTTTTTAATTTTTAAATGGAATTTGAAAATAAAACATGTGCAGATAAAATGAGATTGAACTAGTTTTTATTTTAATTTCAGAACCAATTTATGTCATTTTTCAAATGAAGAAAAAAAAGACTTTTTGAAAATGCTTCATCCGAAAAACTTTTGGAAAGGTATCTTCGAAAAAACACATGAAACCATAACCTTGAAAATTATAAAAAGATGTTAAAACTTTTTTCCGAAGAAGCACATCTAGAAACTTTCAGATGAAGGGCTTTGGGAAAGATTATTGGCAATTTGGCACCACTCTTTTTAATAATGACAGAACCTTTTCCTAAAAACAGATTCTAGAAGACATAGAAAAAAAAATGTGTTTCAAAATTTGTTTACAAAAATGGTGGATGAGATTAGCATCATCCCTATTGGGAGTGACACCATCTTTTTTAGTATATAAATTTATGATTCTTACATATAAAGGGATGGTGAAATTTTTAAAATTGGGTGGTCTCAATCCCTCTTACCCACTTTTTTTTTTGTAAAAAGCTTTTTTTTCTCGGAAGGTAGTAATTTTTGGAATGCATTTATCGAAAGGGTGGTACCATTATTAAAAAGAATGGTGTGAATATTAAACCTATTCGGAAGTTTTCTTAAAAAATGTTTTCCAACTGATTTATCTTTGAAAAAGATGATGTGTTTATCAGAAAGGGATGGTGTGAATATTATCCAACCCAATCCAATTGCCTTGGGAGCTGGCCCAATTCCCAAAAAATATCCGAGTGATAAATATCTCAATCATTGTTACCCTCAATGTGAGTGTCCAAACTGTACCAGAAATTCTTCACACTATCTTCAACTGTTCTTCATTACTTAGCCAAATTGAACTAATTAATCTATCTTGTTATCCTCTTACTCTTCCCATGGTCGTTGCTCTGTGCCTAAGTTCCTCCATAACTGCACCTGCACCAGGTCACTAACCTGCGTTTATTTGTTTTGTTATCTTATTTTTTTATATTCATGGTTTTATGCCAAGTTATTTCTTTGATATTATAACCTATAAGCAATTTCTGTACTCGAATTCTTCAGAATGCTTAGGTATGGAAAGCCATTCAAATCCAAAGCATGTTAGAGTCATGAATTACGTGCTTCATGGCCGTCCCACTACTAAATATTGCTTTGTCATTGCAAAGGTACATCTTTTATGCTCATAGTTTTAATTCAAAAAGTGTGTTCTTAGCATTACCACTTTTATATAGAACATGTATTCAATTGATTTGAGGGTACTCAGTTATGTTTGTATTAGCTATCGTATGTTAATCAGATTCTATTTATGTATGTAGGCTGCGAAAAACGACCGAAACACAAAACCGAATAGTGTGATTTGTGCGGATTGTGATGGAAACGGTAAGATTGCCTCTGAATTTTGATCAGTTGGAATATAAATTTTGGACTATGCTTCTTATATTTGTGGAAATTCTTCCGGGCTCCAGCACCTCAACTTAAACTTATCTAACCAAGAGATACTGAAAAGAGTTGTTCTTTTTTTTGTTTTGGTCAAGAAAAGACTTGTTCTGTAAGGTAGTAGTTATAGAAGAAGACAAAAACAAGAAAAAAATATCTGTTGCAATATGAACTTGAAGGTTTAGTTTTGTTTGTATGATTAACAGGAGCTGTTCTCTGCTCGCAATGCAAAGGTAGTGGAGTGAACTCTGTTGATTTTTTCAATGGAGAGTTTAAAGCTGGTGACTCTTGTTGGCTTTGCGGGTACCTAAATAAACCATTCTGTTCTTTTTTTATAAGCAAAATAAACCATTCTGTTATATATAAATATAATATTATATGTGTTCTATCTGATAGAGAAAAACCTCTATATTTCTATTATGCTTGCATTTAATATCGTACTTCTTGAATTTCAAAGAATACAATGAAGCTCGACATTAGTGACATTTTTAACATGACGAACATTTTGAACCCTTCTAGTAACATGAAACTCAAATTTTGTAGCCAAAGAGTGAACTGGGGAGTTTTAGTAATGGGGTCTTAACAACAGTTTAATTTCCACAATGTATCACAATCTTTTTCTTCTTTTTTTTTTTTCCCCTCCTTTGTAGAGGCAGGAAGGAGATGTTATGTGGGAATTGCAATGGAGCTGGTTTTATTGGTGGCTTCTTGAGCACTTATGATCAGTAGGAGTTCTGAACTAAGTACTTGTAGTGATGCATATACATATATTGTGGCTTGAAGTATTAAAAAGGATAAAAAAATAAAGATGCAGGGCAGGGCAACATCATACTAATGATCAAGAAAAAGGTAGGTGTTTTGATGTATTGTGCTTTAAGCTCAGTTCATCTGTTATCTGTTATTATTATATATTGAATTACATGTTTCATAGAATGACAGAACAGTTTATAATACAATGGATGACTTCTTTTATATTTATATCAGTATGCACATTCAGGTAACAGAAAAAATTGATGCTAATATCTCATTCAATAACTATATTAAAAAAACAGATGATACTCTCAGCTTCTTTGAGCTTCAAAATTGGCAACATACCCGTAGATTGGCAATGATACAGATTCGGATATAGCTTCTTAGGAAAGGTATAACTAAATATATGAATTGGTCTGTTTTCATAAACTAAATAAACAAGAATTACAGGTCAAAATCAGGAATCCCTGTTTCTGCACTGTGAATAGCTGTCACAAACTAATCTTTTTTGTTTGTTGTTAGAGGAGATAGTGGGATACTAAAGCCAACAGATACGGCAAGATATAGATAGAAAAGAAGCCAGAAAAACGAATCTTGCATAGAAAATCAAACAGAGAAAGATACAGAAAAATGCATGGACAAAGAAGCAAAAGTGATTTTGGTCAAAGCAACAAAAAAACAAGGATGAAAACAAGATTGGTTGAACAAGATAGATTTAAAAAATGATGGAGTAGAAAGAGATAAAGAGACACAACAAAAGAGTGGCTGAATTGATTTTTCAACCGAAGAAAGCATAGAGAGAAAACGACAAAAAAAGGGAGAGGAAAAAAGTAGATATGGAAAAACACAACTGAGTCAGGTATTAGAAATCATTAGGCCTAACTTGATACAAGCTAACTCCATTTGTGCGAATTTCTGGCAGCAGATGTCCAGAGGAGCATTTGA
Organism: Cyamopsis tetragonoloba; assembly: GCA_037177725.1. NCBI lineage: Eukaryota > Viridiplantae > Streptophyta > Magnoliopsida > Fabales > Fabaceae > Cyamopsis > Cyamopsis tetragonoloba. The sequence continues at coordinate 81,411,302 of CM074119.1, forward strand.
GCATTAGAAAAAACAAGACAAAGGAAAAAGAAATAAAATTAAGCACATCCATCTTCCAAATTCATAAAGTAGGATCTTAACTCAGAAATGAACTACTCAAAAGTGATTGCAATCATAAATTACTCTTGAAACATAATTTTTCAATAGTACTATACCTGCAAATAAATCATTTCCTTGTAATATAGAATAGTATGCATTCATTTTCTTTGTATTCTTTGTTTCTTTTTCTTCCTTACAAATGCATATGAAATTTACAACTAGGACAGATTATTTAACATATTGGTACTAATTACACAACATTTTGAGGGCTAAAGCCAGGCCAAATAGCCAATACAGCAGAGCAGTTCATAGCACCCCAAAGCCTAAGAAAAGCATTTTATGCATTACAAAAAACAAGAGAGCTAACAGAAGGGAAAAAAAAACCCCACGCCACATACATCTGCCAATACCAGGAGACACTATTTACTGAGTAGAACAAATTTCCACATCCAAATTCATTAAGTAGGATCTCAACACAGAAAATGGCATTGACGAATTCACTAACATGAGACTTAGAGTAAGCACCCTTCACAGGTTATCTCAGTAACTATTTGGCTGCTTGGTATAATCTCTAGAGCAGCCATATAAAAACATGAGAAGATCCATGTTATTCTCACGATCTATTTGGTTGCTTTCTCTAGTGCAATTATTATATATACTATATTTTAGGCTTAATTATACTTTTGATCCCTTACATATAGTCAATGTGCGATTTCAATCTCCCAAAATTTTCAAGCTATTTAAGTCCCACATTTTTCCTATAACGTTAGATTTTGGTCCTTTCTTTAGTGTTTCTCCGAAAATCTAATGAACTATGCTATGCATAACGTACTTTCTTACAATTTTTTTGTTGTAATCTCGTTGAAAAAACGTTATGCCTCTGCATGATCCGTTAAAATTTTTGAAAAAAAAAAAACACTGAAAGAATGGTCAACATTGAACGTTAAAGAAAAACAGGGAATAAAATAGCTCGAAAAAATAAATGAAGTCGCACAACAGATAGACCAAAAGTGCAATTAAGTCTTTTCTTTAATCCTTGGAAAGGCTAGTCATGTAGAGGAGGCAATGAGAAAACGCTAACAGTTGAGCTTCTACCCCTAATTTCTTCCAAGGTGCGCAGAGCTGATAAAGTGAGTCTGATGTACATGTTCTCCATATTTTCAATGTCAGCAAGTTCATCTTTATTCTCATTCCCAGTGAAGGTGCCATACCCATTTTCCTCAAAATCCTCACTGATTGATGAGCAGGGAGCTGAAGACCAATCATTGGCGAAAAGAATACTTAGTATGACCTCACACTCCTTTACAAGCTTGTTAAGCACGTCAGTTTTGAAGAAGGGTTGGTTCATCACATCTTGGATGAAAGGCAAGCGTTGTAGTTCACCGGTTCGCTTATCATATTTCTTTATTATCTTCACCAGACCTGCAGAGCACAAAAATCCATCATCAACACTTCCCCAATTCAATAAATTTCCCTTCTAAATCTAATCTCAATCTAAATAAACAAGTAAAAAGAAGGCAGGAAAAAAAAATAGTCAATTCAGTTCTTGCACGAACTGTTAGAACATGCCTATGTAGTTTAGTGCGCTATAGTTCTCTAACAAAACCATCTCCCCATGGAAATCCACTATCTCCCTCCCTAATAACATCAACTCTGCATATGAATCCATGGCTCTTGCGACTCTGTCTTGCAACTCCTGAAACACAAACAGCAGAGTCTTAAAATGAGAACAAATTTCCAGTACTACTACAAATTTATTGTACTCCTGCACTTCATACAATTTATGTAAAATAAAAGTTGTTTCTACATAAATTCCAAAAGTAAGTTTCTTAGAAACATCAAACATCTCTACTTTAACTTTTTCAAAAAACTATTTAAAATAGCTTCTCTACAAACACTTATTATTTGTATAAAACAACAATTCAACACAATCTTCTCCCTCATATAATTGTTGGAAGTACAAAAACCCTGTTGAATTTATCCAAATAGGCTCTGTTCTGTACCTACTAATGAACTACTTCGAAGTCAGTTCCAATCACAAATAACTACTAAACATAAATTAGATCAAGTGCGTTCTAGGAGTTGTTCTACAAAACATAAATTAAAGTTATAAATCACTATTTTTTTTTTTTTCTGTGGAACTATAAGTCAATTGAAGCATGTAGAAGGCCGAAAAAAAGAAAGGAACAGAATTACGAAATATAGGTAAAATTATATAGGAAGAAGGTGAATTAGGACCTTCCATTTGATGACGTATTCTTCTTCCTTGTCAACAAAGAAAGCGTTAAACTTATCAATCTCATCCTCCAAGAGGCGGAGGAAGCGATTGAGCTCGTGAGCGTCCAATCGAGGAGGAGTGAGAGCATCTTTGGGACACATAATCTTCAACTGTTTCTTCAAATCTTTGTAGGACAAGAACTGGTCACGCCAATCGGGCAGAGTCTGCTCGATCTGGCTCTTCAAGATCTTCCAAAACTTCATGTTCGCAAATCAACAATTTCTTCGCTTATGATCACAAAAAAGGGAAGAAGAGAAAGAAGGATGAAAAATTGTTGGTTAACGCGTTGGTGGATTCAAAGTAAATAAAGGGAATGAAATGTCAGAGTGATTGGGTTCCGCAGATAAAATATTCGGGCGGAGGGAATGTTGGAGTGGGAATATCCTTCACGTTCTACGAACATATTGCATCGGTTTTTCCTCTCTGATAAGTGATAACAGTATAATTCTATTCTCTTCCTTTTCTTTTCTTGTTGGAATATTCTCTTCATCCAACCTAATCTACAAGTAACTATTAGTTTACAGTTACACGCTGCTTAATTAGAAACCAAAAAAATATGGGAGGAGGAAAGAAAAATATCGATAATGATTTTTTTTTAAAAAAATGCGAAAAATAGAATTAAAAGATCACTTATAAAAATAAAAAATTTCAATTTTTCTCATCTTACTCACTTTCTTTATTTATTTATTTTTTCTTATTTTCTCAAATCTTATTTTTTTACTTTTTCATGCGAATTAAGGTTAATCATAATTCAGGGTTTGAAAATTTTGGTTTGAATTAATATCATCACGTAAAATTAAATTTTAATTAATGTGAGTTTACGTTATTTTTATTTAGATATCATGTGGGAAAAAATTATTTTAACAAGAAATTGTGTTTGTATACTTTCTATTAGGCACAAAATGCATTTTTATTATTATAAAACAAACATTTTTTTCTCCTTTCTCTTTTTTATAAACAAAATACATTTTTTTCTCTCTACTTTGGTTATTATCATATTTTGATCTCTCTATTTTGATTGAGTCTCTCTATTAACATTTTCTCCAAATTTTAACAGGAATGCTGATGTGACATTTTCATTTTTTTTTAATAATGTGACATTTTCATTTAAAATAATAAACTAAAAAATAAAATAAAAAAGATATAACATCTTTTTTTTAAAAAAAAAAACTTCAAAAAAGTTTGTTTAGCTTGTTCTTCATCTTCCATCTCCCAGCAAATGCACTCCAACTTATCTTTCACATTTAAAAAATATGTGTTTTTATTTAAAGATATTATATTATGTATTAAAAATTGGCTTTAGAAAAAAATTGTGTTTGAATAACTTTTTATTATAATTATTTTTATTTGTGTTTAATTACCAAAATAAATATTCAAGTACATGTACATGACTTTGGTAAACACATTCATTCGATAATATAAAATAAAATAAATACATAATATATTTCAAGTACGATAAAAATTATAAAATAGAAAAAAATTAAGTAGTATAATTGACATTGCTATCATTAATTTTTTTTATTTTACCCAATCCTTTTTTTCCTCAAGCAATCCTCTATAATGTTATTTTGTTTTGTTTTTTGGTCTATTTTGTTTATCAACCCACCAAAGAAGTAACAAAGTAACCAAAAACCAATGTGAGCTTCGGCCCAGAAATAGAGAAATAAGCATAAAGAAAAAATTAAAGCGAATTAGGTTTTCAGCCCCAAAAATCCTATAACAACCTAAAACACAAAAGAAAAATGTATAGACCATAAAATACAAATGCATTATAATAGAAAAAATTGCATTATAAGGGTTTTTTTTTATCATATGCAATACTGTACCGGTTAAAAAACTAGAAATAAAAAATTGTTATTGAAAAAAACAAAAACTTAATGTAACTGTATTTGATATAGAATTAATATTGTGTTTTCTTTTTATATTTGGTTTCTTAACTTGTACAATATTATACATGTTACCCTAATTATAATCTCTCTCTCTTTTAAAATATAACTACATAATTAAATTTTATACAATTCAAGAAAAATAATTATCACTGTTGAGTTAAGTGGGATTCAGTATGCAAAGGTTTGGATGAAGGGGGTTTGAGCGTTAAAAAATTAGAGTTGTTCAACTTTTTGTTATTGGGCAAGTGGACTTGGAGGTTGAAGATAGAGAGGGCTTCTCTTTAGGTTATGATTCTGTATTCGAAGTATGATGAGGAGGTGAACTCGTTGAGTGCTTGGGGTGGTCATTGTTCCATGTGGTAGCGTGATATATGTTGTTTGTTTGGTACGTCTAATCCTCGGTGTGCTTGGTTTCATGATAATTCTATAAGGGTTGTGGGTAATGGTCGTAACACGTTGTTTTGGTGTGATCCTTGGTTAAATGGTGTATCTTTACAGTCTAGTTATGACAGACGGTACATGTTGGTGGCTAACAAAAATCTTAAAGTTAGTGAAGCTAGGATATGGGTGGATGATTATTGGGTTTGGGGTGGGATTGGTGGAGACCTTCATTTATGTCTTGGGAAGGGGGTCTTTACAATAATTTTTTGCAAGTTCTTGGTCCAGTTGTTTTACAAGATGAGGAAGAGGACTCGTGGCATTGGAGAGCTTGCCCCTCTGGAACTTATACGGTAAAAGCAACTTACAAGGTTGCTAGTAACTCGTCATCTGATCAATTCTACAAGGTGTTTTGGAACAACTTGCTGTCGAAAGTCATCACTTTCACGTGGAAGCTTTATCTAAATCGTATACCGTGCAAGGTTGACTTGGTTAGAAGATGTGTTGCGATAGAGGATGTCTCTTGTTGTCCTTGTCACGTTCATCCAGAAAATGCTCCTCACCTATTGTTTGAGTGCAGCTTCTCGTCTGCTATTTGGTATAAAGTTTTGCATTGGATTGGCATTGAATCTACTTTGTTGCACAATTGTATGACATCGTTTATATATTTTCGAGATATTTTTCCTGGCCCATCGCGTTGTTGGATTTTGTGGTCAATGATTTGGTACTCTTGTATTTGGGCGATTTGGATTGGTCGCAACGACGTAGTTTTCAAACAATCATGGTAGGAGCCTGAGCTTATTTTTGATATGGCATTGTTACACTCATGGCCGTAGATCAAAGCGGATGTCCTGACTTTCGTTTACTCTTTTTCAGATTGGCAGAGATGCCCTATTAGTTATCTTTGTGTTCATGTTTCAATATAATCTTTTTGTTGGTCTTCGCTATAAGCTAGCATTTTTTTTTTTGCTTGTAGCTTTTATATTTAGAGTATTTAAAAATATCTTATATTTACGTAAATACTTATAATATAAAACATTGATATTTTAGTGCTTATATTTTAAAATGTAGGGAATAATTCATTATATGTATAATTAATTATCAAAATAATTTATTTTTGGGTGTTAATAATTTAAGTGAATTGGCCATAAATGAAAAAGAACGTTTCCCAAACGAAATGATAACTACTCGGAGTTAAAGGAAAAAAGGTAAAGGAAAAGCGGGAAAGACAGATAGATTGAGTCATTGAGCGAATAGCGACAAAGGAGAAGATGCTCAGTCACACTGTCTGTGTTGTGTGTGTTGCAGTTGCAATGTAAACTTCGTTGAGAAGGAGAAGGAGAAGTAGAATTGACCCGTCAAATCCCAACCAACTCCTCTCTTTATCTTCCTCTCCACAATCGCTATTCCCACCGATTGATGCTCACATCTTCTACCAGGTACTTCACCTTCTCTTTTCTCCCCCTAATTTCTTTTTCTTTTTATCTATTCAATAATGTGATTACGAAATCATCTAACATATATATTTTAATGGCAAGCTTTGATAATGAGACTGTGCAGTTGTTGATTCTCGAGCAGAGTAATTTCATGAATTTGATCAAAATCGTTTCTCGCGGTTTGCTTGGTTAGTGGGTTAGCATCTGGTATTCAATATTCGTGTTAAATTGTGCTTTTTCTTCTGCTGCTTCCGCTTCTGCAGGGAGGTAGGTTTTTGTTTTTCCTCCGTCGAATTCGGTGCATGGTTGTGTTCTGAATCGTGGATATTTTTGAATTCCTGGATATGTATTTTACGTTACTCATTTTTTAATCATTGAATGTAGGTTCAGAGTCAGTTTGGTTGCCATGAAAACATGAAACGTGCCTGAAAATCTAAAATTCTTGTCCCTCGTTTGCTCTGTTTATTTCATGTTTGATAGCGCTGCCTCTCTAATATGGGGAGAATGTTGATTCTGTTATTTTTGTTTAAGAACATGAAATGGATTTAGTGTGGTCGAATTGATCAGTGCATCTTATTAATAGAAAGTATTAATATAAACAAACTATTTGTACATTTTGTAAGTTGTTATTTGTCACCTCCGGTTATGTATAGTAAATTTTGCTTCCAGCTCCTAGACCCTTTGGTATATCTAATGACGACTTTAACTAACAAAACATTGCTGCAATCCGTGAATAAATTTAAAGCAAATGAGCCAAGTCCACTGAGATGTGGGAAATTCGTTCTCATATTTCAGTCAAGATTTGATGGCCTTATCATGGTACAATTTGTTTGTGCGTGGTTTGTTTTCTTTGTTCATATATTTGGGAGTTAGGAAATGATGGAGAGGGGGCAGGGTAGGATATGTGACGAATGGTGATGCATAAAAATTTTCGTTGTTAGAATTATTTGAAGAAGAAAATGAGTTTGCAGAATTCTTCTCATAATTTTATTGAATACAATGCATTACCATGTCCAGAGATTAAATTCATCTCTCTTTGTGTGTCTGTCTGTCTACTCGTGTCTCTTTCTTTCAATATTCATTGTTAATTTTCTATTTTTGATGACTGATTTGTTGAGTTTTCTGTACACGTATTTTTCTACCCAAACGTATAGGGTTTCTAATGCCGACAGTACTGTAAACTAGCCTCCTCTTCTTGCCTCTAAATCCCCCATTATGAACCTTTATTTTATGAATGCTATCTGGCTCAGATGAAAGTTTCCTCTTTCCCACATCATTTTTTTTGGGTTCAAGTATTGATTTATGGTGGCAATCTCATATCATATATTAATCTAACCTTCAAACTTATGTGATTTTGAATTTACAGACTATTTAGAACATGGACTTGGAAGGAAGTGAAAAGGACACGGTGGTTACTCAAGTTAGCATTGGTGGATTCAATGGTGAGACTAAAGCAAGTGATCTCGTGTCATTCTTAGAAGACAGGGTTGGACTTGTATACAGATGTCGGTTGAAAACTTCTTGGACCCCTCCAGAGTCTTATCCAGAATTCAATATCATCGATGTTGCAAAAATCACAAGAACAGATGAATATAAGAAGGTGGAGCCTCATGCCTTTGTGCATTTTGTTTCTCCGGAATCTGTTACCGAGGCACTCAATGCTTCTGGTCGTTGTGATCTTTTTTGGAAAAATAAACTATTGAAGGTCAGCTGTGGACCTGAAACTCCATACTTCCTGAACCAAAGAAGAAGAACTACACCGCCTTTTAAGCTGTCTGATGTACTAGTTGAAATTGGGACTTTGGTTAGCCCACAGGACTTTGTTGTTTCTTGGAGAGGACCTAATAAAGGGGTGAACTTCCTAGTGGATCCTTTTGATGGTATGTGCAAAATTTGTTTCCAGAGAGATACTGCATTCTCATTCAAAGGAGTAGAAAAAAAAGCTGTGATAAAGTGTGACTTTCAGGTGGGATTCTTGGTTCGAGACATAAACGAGATCAGGAGATATGAGGATACTTCATATCTTGTTGTTTTGTTACATCTAGCTTCGTCACCTTGGATTTGGTACAGAACTGCAGATGATGATATTGAAGAATCAGTCCCATTTGATTTGCTGGACGATGATGATCCTTGGATTAGGACCACTGATTTTACACCTAGTGGGGCCATTGGTCGGTGTAACTTTTATAAAATTTCTATCCCACCTCGCTATGGTGTAAAATTGACTAAGGCCATGCGTTATTTGAGAGCTCAAAGAGTGCAAGAGTTTTCATCGAAAAGGTCACTCAGGATACTGGATGAACCTGATTTTGGGGTGCCCATGTCTGATGTTTTCTTTTATATTCATTTTCAGAATGGAATTACTTTTGACATTATGTTCTTGGTTAATGCAATCATACACAAGGGCATATTCAATCCACATAGGTTGTCTGATAAGTTTTTTGAATTGCTGAGGAATCAACCTAAGGACCTCAATGTGGCTGCCCTGAAGCACTTGTGTTCTTACAAGCGCCCAGTGTTTGATGCAGACAGGAGGCTAAAGATTGTCCAGGACTGGTTGCTCCGAAATCCAAAACTATATCAGAGCTCCAAACAGGTGGATGATATTGTCGAGGTTAGGCGGCTAGTCATTACTCCAACAAAAGCCTATTGCATACCACCAGAAGTTGAATTGTCCAACAGGGTTCTCAGAAAATTCAGAGAAGTTTCAGATCGTTTCTTGAGAGTCACCTTTATGGATGAGGGTATGCAGACAATTAATGTGAATGCTCTTAACTTTTATGTTGCTCCCATAGTGAAGGAGATAACATCAAACTCCTTTCCACAGAAGACAAAAATATATAAGAGGGTGAAAACGATCCTGGAAGATGGGTTTCGCTTTTGTGGCAGAAAATATTCATTTTTAGCCTTTTCATCCAATCAACTCAGAGATCGTTCTGCTTGGTTTTTTGCTAAAGACAGCAACATAGGATGTGATGATATAAGAAATTGGATGGGCAGGTTTAATCAGAGGAATGTTGCGAAATGTGCTGCTAGGATGGGACAATGCTTCTCATCTACTTATGCAACGGTGGAAGTTGTTGCAAATGAAGTTAACTCTGCACTACCCGATGTTGAGAGGAACAATTATGTTTTCTCCGATGGCATTGGTATTATCACTTCAGATCTTGCAGTTGAAGTTGCAGAAAAATTGAAATTGGACAATGTACCCTCTGCTTACCAGATCAGATATGCCGGATTTAAAGGGGTTGTAGCCTCTTGGCCTTCTAAAGGGGACGGGATCAGGCTTTCTTTAAGGCCTAGTATGAACAAGTTTCAATCTACTCATACTACCTTGGAGATTTGTGCTTGGACCAGGTTTCAGCCTGGTTTTCTTAACAGGCAAATTATAACATTGCTTTCAGCATTGGATGTACCAGATGAAATATTTTGGAAAATGCAGGAGGGAATGCTTTTGAAATTAAATCAAATGCTTATTGATGCAGATGTCGCATATGATGTCCTCACCAAGTCTTGTGCTGATCATGGAAATGCTGCAGCAATAATGTTAAGTTGTGGCTTCAGTCCCCAAAGAGAACCTCATCTTAGAGGCATGTTGACTTCGATACGTGCTGCCCAGCTGTGGGGACTTAGAGAAAAATCTCGTATTTTTGTATCATCGGGGCGATGGTTGATGGGTGTTTTTGATGAGCTGGGTGTCCTTGAACAAGGACAATGTTTTATTCAAGTGTCTACGCCAACTCTGGAGAATTGTTTCTCAAAGCATGGGTCGAGATTTTCAAAGACAGATAACTTGCAAGTGGTAAAAGGTTTTGTGGTTATAGCCAAAAATCCTTGTCTCCACCCTGGAGATGTAAGAGTTTTGGAGGCAGTTGATGCCCCCGAGTTATGTCATTTATATGATTGTCTTGTTTTCCCCCAAAAAGGTGACAGACCCCATACAAATGAAGCTTCTGGAAGTGACCTTGACGGTGATCTATATTTTGTCACATGGGATGAAAATCTTATTCCACCTAGTAAGAGGAGCTGGATTCCCATGGAGTACACTGCTCAAGAAAGCAAGCTTCAGACACGTCAAGTTACTACCCGGGTATGTGCTTTTTGTATGTCATCTATGAAGTTCTGCAGTTAAATAGCTGTGCACTCTGTATTATGCATGGATATTATTAAGATATTAATGCCATTTTTCACATGAATTATTCATAGCAATTAGCATCATGCCTTCAATTAGTAAATCCAATTAAATGTTTTCCATTATCTGGTTGGTTTTTCATAGCATCAATTGGTGGCTTTGCATTATCTGGTCGGTTTTCAAACCTGTTGGCATGCTTTGATTCCCTGTGTGGTGGTATGTAGCAGAGATGCTGTGTATCAGTTATGGTGTTTGGCAGTCTTGTATTACACGTCTTAAGCTATGCTCTGTTTTGGCTGGGTTCCTATGATGCAAGTCGTTATTGAGTTGTTTCCCCTTGGTGCGTTCTTTTGTATCAATGTTGGGGACATCTTTAGTTTCTTTGGTGATATTATTTGTTTTGCAATCTTGGTCTCTGGATATATGTTTTTTAGTTCCAAAATCAGATTGTTCCTTTTAATTTGTTGCACTACTTGTGCCATCTTCAATAATACTCCCGTGCTGATGGAAAAAAAAAATCCAATTATATGTTGTTCACTATAAGGACTTGCCAAGAGCCCAAGAGTAATAAAATTTCATGTTGGATAAATATTTCTTCGCAAATATTTTGAGTTTGAGATATATGTGGTAACTTGCAAGTGTGTTCTCCTGAACATGTTTCTGTACATCCTTTAACTTATTTTGATGTACGCTTGGTGTGACTTTTCTTCTTGGGACTCTGTATTTGCAAAATAGTCAACAATTTAAAATTGTTTGTCTTCCACACTGCAGGACATCATAGAATTTTTTGTCAGAAACATGGTAAATGAGCATTTGGGTGCAATCTGCAATGCACATGTGGTACATGCTGATTGCAGTGACTATGGTGCGTTGGATGAGAAATGCATAACTTTGGCCGAGCTAGCAGCCACTGCTGTTGATTTTCCAAAGACTGGGAAGCTTGTCACTATGCCTCCTCATCTGAAGCCAAAACTGTACCCTGATTTCATGGGGAAAGAGCAGAACCGGTCTTACAAATCCAAGAAAATCCTGGGTAGACTTTACCGCCGTATCAAAGATGCTTATGAAGAAGACATTGATGCGGCTCATTTGAATTATGTTACAGGTGATATCCCTTATGATGCAGATCTCGAGGTTCCGGGATCTGCTGATTTTATTGCTGATGCATGGGAACAGAAGTGCTCTTATGATGGTCAGTTGAGTGGACTACTAGGTCAATACAAAGTGAAAAGAGAAGAAGAAGTTGTCACTGGACAGATCTGGTCCATGCCAAAATACAACAGTAGGAAGCAAGGGGAGCTTAAGGAGAGGCTGAAGCACTCTTATAGTGCCCTGAAAAAAGAATTTAGGCAGTCTTTTGAGAAATTGAATTCAGATGCAGGAGAGTTAAGTGATGAAGAAAAAAATTTATTGTATGAGCAGAAAGCTTCAGCGTGGTATCAGGTGACATATCATCCTGAATGGGTGAAAAAATCACTTGATTTGCAAGATAAATCCCTAGAGAACCAAGGGCCAGATAGTTTGGGAAATACAGTTATGTTGAGTTTTCCCTGGATTGCTGTTGATTACCTAGCTCGCACGAAGATAAAGCGTAAGGCGTTTGAAAATTTGGATTCAAATAAGCCAGTTGATTCTCTTGCTAAGTATCTATCAGAAAGGTTATGATTCTGTTGTTGATTTTGATACTGGCAACAAGGCCACTCTGCCATTCTCAAATATGGCTGTGAACTTGTGTTTCACCTCTCTAGTTAATAGCTGTTTTAGTCGATCTGCATTGCATTGCTAGTAACTAGCCATATTCGGTTATTCCCAATTCCAAAGCCAGGAATTGACTTTGCTTTTGAGACCTTCACGTTGTAATCAGTTATCTTTTGATTTACATGTGGTTACGAAGATCACAAAAAAATATAATTTCATGGAGCTTTCTATTTTTTAAAATAAAATTACGTTTGGTATGTTAGCATTTTTATTTTTATTATTATTTTTGTTGAAGTTGTGATGCACATGAATCAAATGTTGAGTCAAATTGAGTGGAACATGTTCCATCACTTTAATAACCCCACTTGGGTTACAAGCAAGCGTTGCCTTGCTAGGTGGTATGTTACTAAGTGTTTAATTGGATATTATGGAATGTCATGAAGCATACTACATAGATTTCTGCGTTTTGCAATGCCATGGATTTGAACCATCAGGGAGCTGGTAAACATAATAAAAAAAATAATTGTTGGTAATTTGAATGAAAATCAAGTGAAACGCCATATCAGAAACAGGATTAGAGGTTAGATTCGTGCTCCGTTGTTCAATGAAAGATTCTTAAGAACCCATAAGTTACACCTAGTGACAATTTTATTTGGGAAACAATGTGTAGATTGCACCTCCTATATTTCGACTTCACTTTAATGTTGTGTCTGATCATATCTGACAAATATAGAAACAGATCAAAGAACTTTGCATTATTTGATTATCTAGAGACTACAGAGACATGCATCATATGGTAAACGGTTGGTGGCTGTGGGACCTGGACCTCCTTCTATTCCAAAACAAATTTTGGAAATTATTATTTATTTACAGAGAACAACATCAATTCCCCCCAAGAGAACTCACTGCCCAAATAATCTTCATGAGTAAGTCATTAGCACATAAGAAGGGTCATTGATTAGTCTCTTCTTATTTCAGTAAAACAGATTAATTAGCACTAAAAGCCTATATGGTTTGGTAGCTTTTTTCTCCAAAAGAAATAGAAAAGCCACCCCTTCTAGCTGTGGAACGTTGCAATTCAATTGGCAGATTGAGAAGGGTTTCAACCATGGTGTGACGTACGGACACCAACTTCACTTGTGCGAAATTAATTCTTCAAGAAGTTGCAAGTGTTCCCCACTAAAGTACATAAAGACATAGATGAGGGCCACAATAATAAATCAAGGACATTAATATGGAGTGTAACATGATAACTACACCATCTGATTCTTCTCAATTTTGTATGCGTCATTTTTTTGACTGTTTAGCCAATTATAATTCACCGTTAGACTGTTAATGAATGATTTAAGTCATAGATACCAGATAAATTTCTAACTGAAATTTCCAGTCTCTTAACATGATTTTTTCCACTAGAAATTTAACCCCTGAATAGTGTAATAATAAAAAGGGTCATATCTTAATGATGGATATTGGAGTTAAAACTTTGCTCCTTGAGACATGGAGAAATTAATGATGAGCCAGCTAATTGTGTCATCTCTTGCTTTATGTCAATTTCTTCTTTATGGTATTGAAGACTTGGTGGCATCTATTGGTGCATAGTTCTATTTCATGTAGGCCACATACTTTGATGTTCGGAAACCAGTAACTTCCATTCATTTTGGTACTTTGAAAAGTTCCACAGCCATTCCCTTCTTGCTCAGCTTGGTGGAAGTACCATTCATCAATGAAGTTGGTGTCACAGAGACTTTAGGGAGGAAAAAGGACTCTGCCATGTGATCTTCTTAGTTGAATTTTTTGTTATTTTAATTAGTAGTCAGAAATTTGTTGTTGTACAAGTTTACATTCATATGAGTGTACTAACTATACATGTGATTGTAGATCAAGTAGCTTACATATTATTGGTTGGGAGAATTGAACGCAAGAGGAGAAATTATAACTAACTCATTATTTGGTTAAAAAAGAAAAAGGGAATGAAGACCTGGCAAGGGGAAGAAAAATGGGAGCTAAACCATTTTAAACCAAATACAAGAACAATACTTGGCTATGCAGAGCTTATCATTCTATTTAAATCATAAATATATTGACGAGGGTTCTTTTCGGGTGGCACTATTGTGCCCTCACCAATTTCAAAATGCATTACACGCATATATTTTTTTTTTCTAAATTTGCCTTATAATCGAATTTCAATTTTTGGGTGAAACCGGATTTGAATTTCCAGTTGAAATCAGATTTGAATTTCTTGTTAAAACTAGATTTGAGTTTTTAGTTGAAATTGGATTTGAATTTCCAGTTGGAAGAAAAATTTAATAAAACATATTGTTAAGCAAACATATTTTATTTTATACCATTTCACCTGTACTCAAACAATAATAATCTTATTTTTCATTTAATTTTGATGTTATTTATGCATTTCAATGATTGCTGAATTTTTGAACCACTGTGAATGTAGATCTATGTTGTAAATGGATTTGAGATTTTGGTTTTAATCATATTTTCAAATCCGGTTTGAACTATTTGTTTTAATCATATTTTGAGATTCGGAAATTTAAATTTGGTTTCAACCAAAAATTTAAATCCGGTTACAATCGGAAATTCAAATCCGATTACAACTGGAAATTCAAATCCGGTTCGAGAGCAAATTTAGAAAAAATATATATATACTTATGGTGTGTTTTGAAACTAGTGTGATAGCAATAGTATCACACGTTCTTCTCTCTCACCTCATTTGAGCCAAAATTAGAAAGGTTAGTACAATTTACCTTCTCAATTTGCATAATTCAAAAAATAGAGAGTAAATTGCACAATTTTAAAGTTACGAAACAAACTTTATCTCATGTTTATGTTTATAAAAATACTAAATATTTTTTATTTAATTCTTATAAAAATACTAAACTTTATCTCATATTTATGTTTTACGAAACAAACTTTATCTCATATTTTTTATAAAGATGTCAAGAATAAATGGATTTTTTTAAGAGTATACTCCTATAAAACAAGCAAGTAACAATGGATTCAATCTCATGTTATTAGTGTAGTTTCTTATGAATAAAAAAAAATTAAGTTTTGAAAAAGAGAGAACAGTACACTTAAACTCTCAGGACCATGATATGCTGGAAAGGGGAAAAGGATAGATGACAGAAACATCAGAATCAGAATCAGTTTGTGGCTTTTGCTATCTGTTATCTATTTATCATCTAGAATTTCAGATGCCAATATAAAGAAAAGGAAAAGATTTAAGGAACTATATTTATATATATTTAGCTGCTTAATTTAGTGCTTTATTACAAGTTACAATCAGTGCTTGAATCATCAAATATCTTTACATGATTGATAGCTCATCATATAATTAACCACTAACTGTATTTCAATTATTTCACCTGAGGCCATTCTGAAGCATATTATGCTACCTCAGAGAATGGTTACTTCAAAACAATAATTACATTAAAATTAACAGATTATGTTCCCTGTCAATTTTTTTTCCCATAATTTCAAGGTCCCCTTGTCTCTAATTTGATCCAAATTGTCATGCTTACCAACCACAACATTGCTTAGTGTATTAAGTAACTATCAAAGTGGCCGTTATCAGCATATAATATACATTTTACAGAAGACAAAAAGTGAACGAAAAAGATAGCAGAAAAAGCCCTAAAGTTGCTATTATATGTTTATATGAATATGAACTATGAGTATGACTTGGAAATGGAAGGTTCCATTTTTACTTCCTGCTGGATATTACTTGAAGCTGAAGCCCATGGATTTTTGCATATGGTTAAACA
Organism: Cyamopsis tetragonoloba; assembly: GCA_037177725.1. Lineage (NCBI taxonomy): Eukaryota > Viridiplantae > Streptophyta > Magnoliopsida > Fabales > Fabaceae > Cyamopsis > Cyamopsis tetragonoloba. The sequence continues at coordinate 81,426,928 of CM074119.1, forward strand.
TGTTTTCACTCCCTCAAATGTTAATTAATTTTTGTTTCGGTCCTTAAAAAAAATTTATTTGTTTTTAATCACTCATATTTTAAAAACCATTTATTTTTAGTTTTTAAATAAGAATTAAGGAGAAAAAAAACACGCTATTTAAAAAATTAACTAGTGTGTTTTTTTGTCCTATTTAAGAACTTAAAACACGTGCCCGTTAAAAATAAAGACTAAAAACTATAATTTTTTTAGGGACTAAAATGAAAAGTTATTAACTTTTCGAGGGACTAAAAATGTAATTAGGTCTAGTTCCAATTAAGAAGCTCTTCAATCATCTGCATAGCAACTCTGTCTTCTTCATCTTCTACTTCTTGTACCCCAATATTTTCAGTAGAGGGAAGAGGTGACCCTGAAGTTGAAGGGTTAGTAGCCTGTATGTTTTTGTTGCCAAGCTCCACCCTCATGACCCAATTGGAATCAGAATGGGGTCCAGCACCTTTCTGCCACACTCCAATGTGAGAATTATCAGAATCTAGCCTGAGACAGGTGAGGGAAGGAGAAGGGTCTTTGCAGTATTTTCTGAGCTTTGTGCTTAGGAGCTCTGAAAGTGCCTTTGGAGATAAGAATGTGTCATGATCATGAGAGTTAGAATCTTGTGGTGCTGCTCCTAATTGGTTCTTTGAAGTTGGGAAATTGGTCTTTGCATTCTGTCCATTCATCAAAATTGCTGCTTGATCATATGCTCTTGCTGCTGCTTCTGCTGTCTCAAATGTCCCTAGCCACACCCTTCTCTTCCTGTAAACCACATGCATCAGAATTCAGAATTGTGATAATGAGTGTTTGAATTTGTGTTGAAAGTGTTACTAGATTAATCTTATTATAAGTCAAATATGGAGAGACATAGAAGGGCGAATGATATGATGTAGGAAGAGAGAATGGGAGAAGAGTTAGTAGATTATATATATGAAGGATGCATGAAGAAAGTGAGTGGCATTGTAGAAATAAATGGTATGAGAAGAGAAGAGAAGAGAGTGTGAGATGATTATTGATTAATACAGTAAAGGATGGCGAATTTCTGACACCCAAGAGCCCCACTGACGCTGCCTGACTCCTCTGAACTTCCTTCCTTGTTGTACCATACTTTTCCCTTCCTTCCTTCCTTTTTCTTTTTCTTTTTGTTGGTGGGGATTAGAGATAGAGAGAGAGAGAAACAGAGTTACTCCTACTACACAATGGCAGAGAGAGAGAGAGAAGTACGAGGGGGGAAGGTGAAGAGAATTTAATACTCTAGCTGGCCAAGGAGTGAAGAATAGGAGTGAAGAAGAAGGGAAATATATATGCGAGTGTCGGTGTGGGATAATAATAACAATTAACAATGGACGGAAAGTGAAATACTCCTAAACAAGAAAGAAATAGGTAAGTAGAAAGAAACAGTACACATGCAATAAAAGTTTCACCTGCACATCTATTAATATTAGTACTCCATTTATTACTGTTCACAATTACAACCTGTTCTCCACTCTCTACCCTTAGGCCTTAGCTTGCACCATCCACATGTTTGTAACTTGTAACTATACCACCAGTTTCTTCATGCCAAATGTGAATGTGAAAGCATACAAAACTCTTACTATTACCCTTTGGAGTTTGGACTGCTCGATCTGCTTCTTTAATTTCCTTATTGACTTGGGATCAAAGGGTCAAGTAACGTGATAACCCATCATATCATATATACAAAATTCATGATAAACAATGTAATTTAAGGCACTCGATAAAGTTATTATAATTAGAAAAAAAAATTATAGATGTATATTATTTAAATTTTCAAGAATTTGTTTTCTTTTTAAACAAAAAAATTCTCAAGAATAAAAAAAATATTTTTTAATATTTTTTACTGTATTTAACTTCTTAAATAGTGTTTTTATTTTTTTATTTTTATATTATTATATACTATGCGTGTGTTATGGTACAATGAAACCATTTAATGGATACAACAAAAATGTGAGACTAATGTAAATGGTAAGTATATGGAATTGACTTGGTTATGTTGTATTTTTGGCGTTAAGTTAGGAGGAAAGGAATAGGTCAACGAAGATTGTTGAGAATTGTTGACTATTATTTACACTAACAAAACCAGATGTCTCTTTATCATTTGAGCTTTTAGTTCCTCAATTTATTGGTGGGGCAAACTTTCAGAAATTCCTCAATGTCCATCTTATTTTATTAGTAGTGGCGGAGCTTAAACAAAATGTTGGAGGGGCCAAAATAAATTTTAAATGCATGAATTAAATAAATAATTTTATATATTTAAATTTTAAGGTGTAATGTCATTATAAAAGTATCTATAAATATAATAATTTGAAGCTACTTTTTAATCAAATCAAAGTTAGGGATGGAAATGAACGAGTTGAGTCGATACGAAAGTTAAATAGATATGATTTGTTATAACCTTAAAGTTTGAGCCTGGGCTTGTGACCTGAGATAGGTTAATTTTCTAAGCTTGGTTAAAAGTATGGCCTAGTCCAATAGTCTATTTAGCTCTTCGACAAAAAAACTAAGGCCTCTAAATAGATAAATTATTATCTATTAACAGGTCAATAGGCTAGCAGACTAATCTCAAATAGCATAATGTTAGTAAATGTATAAAAGATCTCAATTTGAAAATGAAATAATATGGGTAATGAATAATAATGTTTAACGGAGGGAAAACTTTGTTTAAAGCACAGACAAAAGAAAACTTAAGTGTTACTCTACGTTATTTTTTAAAGACTTGAAGTCCTCAATAATCGACTCAAAAGAAAAATTTGTTACAATCTCCCTCTTAATGTGAACTATCAATAGTCGACACAGATGAAAAATGCGTAGAAGTTTTTGACACTTAATATTAATATATAAATTTTATTATTGGCGTTTTGTTTTAAATAAAGTTGTTAATTTAGTACTCTAAAAGTTTATAGGTCACTAATTTAGTTCCTGAATTTTTTTATTATAAAATTAGTCTCTTAAAATACACATAATAAATTTTCTAAAGACTAATTTTATAACAAAATTTTTAAAAGATCAAATTAATAACAAAAATTAATCCCTCAAAAATTAAAATACTATCAAATTAGTCTTAATTCTTATCTTGTATTTTTTTTTATCCTATAACTTTTATACTAGTATAAAAATATTAATGCTATAACATTATATATATATACATGAGAAAAAATTTTAAAAAGTTTGGGGAGCCGTAGCTCCCCTAGTCCAACTAAAGCTTCCCCTCTGTTTATTAGTAATATTTTTACTATATATCTAAACTATTAAAAGTATCTCATTTTATTAATCAGAGTTTGTATAAATTTTATTAAATTCTGCTACTATAAATATTAAAGATTTATGCTAATAGTATAGAGAAAATGCTAGATAATATATGAATTCATGCAGTACGAAATTAAACAAACATGTCTTTTTACGGTTTTACCCACACCATCCCATGATTTGGGTGTATTTGCTTATTTTGTTTGGCTTAAATTTATTACTCATCCCATAATCGAGAATCACTTACCATGTATTTGGTTAAAGAGAAATAGGGAAAAAAAAATTGGACAGAAGAAAATTATACGAGGAGAGAAATAGAGAGGAAAATATTTTAAATTTTTCTCTCTAAAAATAAATTTTTTCATTCAATTTTACTCCTACCAAATAAATGAAATTACATTATTATCCGTAATCTTTTTTCTTTCTTATTTATTTCCATCCAACCAAACATAAGATTAATCTTGTACTTCTTTTGTGAAATAGAATTTCTTATATAATACTAATCTTATATAAGATTAATCTTTTTTATATATATATATTACTTTTCATAGTATAATATTAATAAATGCTCTATCCCTTGTAACTGCAATAGAGAATAATGTCTCACACAATTTATTTTTTTAAAAAAAATATAATAATATATCAAATTCTTATGTTAATACTACTTTTTACACCATCGATCATTAAATATATATTTGTATATTAATACAAATATTATCAGATTTATTTTGTTAAACAATAGTGTACACCAACTAAAGCTAATTAACCCTATGACAAAAATATTAATAAATAATTTTTTTTAGAGATAATTAATTATACTTAATGTAACCAAAAAAATTAAATATATTGAAAATTTCAAATGTAACTAATTATTTTAAATGTATGTTGACATCCCCTATAGTACTATGATTTATGAAGTGAACTCCACTCCATTTACTGGTATAAATAATTTGATAAGGACGTGAGAGTCATATAAATGCATTTGGGCCTAGGATAATAAATTAGGAAGGATATTATTATTTTATAGAACTGTTTTAACCTTTCTTTTTTTTGTGGATAAAAGAACTGTTTGAACTTTGAAAACGACTGTAAGCCTGACCCAAAAAATTAAAGAAAAACGACTGTCTGTACGTAAGGGAATAAAATAATCTTTTTTATTTGATTATATATTTCTATATAAACCTTTAAAACAATCCATTTCTTCTTTTTTTTCCACTAAAAATATCTCTAACCAACCGTTGAAGAGTCTTCTTAAAAAAATCATGATATGTGTCTACATTTTTTGTTTATATATTTTAAATATTTAAATGAATGAATAACAGGATAAAATTATTAAAGAGCATGTGAGCTTCTATAATTATGAAGTAGATTTTGCTTCTCTTTTTTTATTTACTTAATAAATTCTTTATTGCACATATAGTTAGAAATTGAATAAATTTTATGCTGAATGTACTTAAGTATTTGTCAATTGTGTTATACTGTTGAGTTTTATTAGTAAATATATTATCATATTACTTATATATTTTTTGGTGTAATATATTCCTTTTGGTATTTATTTGGTGTAATATTATTATTTATGTATGAAATTAATAATATATAGTATTACATGTCACTTTTTACTTTGCTACTGTTCACCAAGCCCCATTCAGGAATAAAAGTGAATTAATGGACTAAACCACAGACGAACACAATCAAAATAGGGTTATGAAATTAGTTATGCAAATTAAAAATGTTAACATTTATTTTTTATATATATAATACAAATAATATAAATGTAGGTATACATGATGCAGTATATACTATAATTTATGCTATGTTTTTTAAAACTGAGCTGCACAATTGAAACAAATTTAAATTAATTACAAAAATATATTTCCCCCCGCCAAAAATACATACAAGTTTTTTTTTTTTCTTTCTGTACAAGTAGCAATATATATATTAAGAAGATAAAAAGCCCAAAAAATGGAAACTTGGGTGATGGAGAAGGAGAAGCCAGAAAGGTAGGTTACCTTGTAAAAAGGGGCTCCTAGTCCATTGAGAGTAGGCAAGTGCTCCTTACAAGCCAAACCTAGCAAAGCAAGAGAAGAACCTATTTTGGATTTTTTCTCTTTCTTTCTCTTCAAACAAATTACTATACCTTCATTCTATGATCCTCTATCTCATCTTCATATATATATATACACATCATTATCCACATAAATGTAACCTTTATTTCCTTTATTCATTCAACAAAAAGTTCCCTGCTTTTTCTTTTCAGCCCATTCCTCAAAAATCTTATATCCTGCTAGTACATTTTGTGAAAATTCGAATATATATTGTTTTTTACATTCACTTTAATAATTAATTATCCTCTATATAGAGGGGGAGAATTAAGTATTGATTAGTGTATAAACAAAATAATAATATAATGCCTCAGCTATTACATGGGACGCTTAAGGTAACCATAATTGAAGTTGATAGGTTGCATACTGGATGTAATTTCGAATTCTTCAAGAAGGTAATTTCAAATTCTTCTCAGCCTTAACTTGTCAATTGAGATTCTCTACTGTTAACTTTGTAGATTTAATTTGCAATAGACAGTTAAGATTAAAATGCAATTGAATGGTTCAATTAAAATTTTTGATCAAGTCTGTAGATAAACATGACTCACCTCTATATCTCAAATACTTCGTTCCATTACATGTTATGTTATGCATGAGATATTTACACATACCTACTCTGCTTTTCCTTTTCTTCTTTATTTAAAATATTTGGATTGTAAATTATTTCTAAACAAATTAAAGGGTACAACGCAAAAAGGGAAGAGATTTCTAGCACAAGTCAAGGGTTGTTTGTTGTGCAGGCCTGAGGTAACATTACTACTCTGTTTTTGTTTTCATTCACTATTCACTAAACTGAAATGAAAATATGTGAAGTATTTTTCTGTTTAACAAAAAAAAAAAAAAAAAAAAAAAAACTTGATGAAGATTGTAGGGACAAGATTGTATGCAACTGTGGATTTAGACAAGGCAAGGGTAGGAAGAACAAGAAGGATAGGGAATCAACCCCATCACCCAAAATGGAACGAAACCTTCGAAATCTACTGTGCTCATTATATCTCCAACATCATCTTCACCGTCAAAGATGGCAACCCAATCGGAGCAACCCTCATCGGAAGAGCCTTTATCCCCGTCGAACAACTCCTCAAGGCTCCCATCAACAACCGTTGGGTCGAAATCCTAGACGAAGAAGACCGCCGTCCTGTTCCTGGTCACTCCAAAATCCGCGTCTCCCTTCAATTCTCTACCGTCACTGACGACAAAAATTGTCCCTTTTCTCAAGGTATTCAAACCCCATTTTCCGGTGTTCCTCGTACCTTTTTCAACCACAGAGAAAATTGTACTGTTACTTTATACCAGGATGCTCATGTTCCTGTTATTGGTGGTGCTGTTCCATTGATTCCGATATCTAAGACTAAATCTTATGTTCCTGCTAGATGTTGGGAGGATATTTATCTTGCTATTATGGAAGCTAAGTACTTTGTTTATATTACTGGTTGGTCTGTTTATACCGAAATTTCCTTAGTTAGAGAAGAAGGGAAGCCAAAAATTAAACTTGGGGAGATTCTTAAGATGAAAGCTGAAGAAGGGGTTCGTGTGCTTTTGCTTGTTTGGGATGATAAAACTTCTACCGACTTTCAAAAAGATGGCTTGATGGGTACCCATGATCAAGAAACTTATGACTTCTTCAAGAACACTAAGGTGAAGTGTGTTCTGTGTCCACGGAATCCTGATGATGGGAGAACCATTATTCAAGGTTTTAAGATCTCAACCATGTTTACTCATCATCAGAAGTGTGTTATAGTTGATGGGCATTTGGAAGGATCAGAGAAAAGAAAGGTTGTGAGTTTTTTAGGTGGGATTGATCTTTGTGATGGGAGGTATGATACTAGGGAACATCCTCTGTTTTCAACTCTGAATTCTGTTCATAAAGATGATTTTCATCAACCAAATTTCCCTAATGCTTCGATAAAAAAGGGTGGTCCTAGAGAGCCATGGCATGACATTCACTGCAAGGTGGAAGGGCCTGCTGCTTGGGATGTTCTGTACAATTTTGAGCAGAGGTGGGAGAAGCAAGTTTGGAATGGGAAGAACTTCTTGCTCACACTTGATGAGCTTGATCAGATTCTTGTCCACCCTTCTGATGCAATGACAAAAGAAGAAGAGTCTTGGAATGTTCAAGTGTTTAGATCCATTGATGGTGGTGCTGCGTCTGGTTTCCCCCAATCACCTGAGGAAGTTTCTGAATTTGGCCTTGTTAGTGGAAAAGATAACATCATTGATAGAAGCATTCAAGATGCTTACATAAATGCTATTAGGAGAGCTAAGAATTTCATCTACATTGAAAACCAGTATTTCATAGGGAGTTCTTATGGTTGGAAAGCTTCTGATATCATAGTTGAGGATATTAATGCTTTAAATCTTATACCGAAAGAATTATCTTTGAAGATTGTGAGTAAGATTGAAGCAGGAGAGAGGTTTGTTGTGTATGTTGTGATTCCAATGTGGCCTGAAGGTGTTCCTGAAAGTGCTTCAGTTCAAGCAATATTGGATTGGCAAAGAAGGACCATGGAGATGATGTATTCTGATATTGCTGAAGCTATAAAGAAGAAGGGAATTGAAGCAAACCCAAGGGATTATTTGACATTCTTTTGCCTTGGGAAGAGGGAAGGGAAGGTACCAGGAGAATATACTCCTCCGGAGGAACCAGAGCCTGACAGTAACTATAGAAGAGCACAAGATGCAAGGAGGTTCATGATCTATGTTCATTCCAAGATGATGATAGGTATGAGATTAATTAACCCTATAGTTGGCATGTTTCTTGTCTAAATAAATGAGGAATTCTAGATTGTCTTACAACATATTCTTACAATTTTTAAGGAATGGATTTGAATTTGGTGGACTCGAGAATCACTGCAGTCTGCCAACCTATTAAATCTCATTCATTCGATTTTAATCAGACAATTCAGGTTGGCTTGACAACGGTGAATAATCTTGAGTCCAACAAATATAAATCCAAAATATATCTAATGCTTGTTATTGTTTCAAGACATTTTATGTATTTATTTTTCATTGAACACTTATTTTATATTTGATCCAATAGATGTATTTATATTATGTTCTATGGACTGACATTGGTGTGGCTTGGCTTGGTTATAGTGGATGATGAATACATAATAGTTGGTTCAGCAAACATCAATGAGAGATCAATGAATGGAGGAAGAGACACAGAGGTAGCAATGGGCGCATTCCAACCGCGACATCTAACATCACACGGCACAAGACCTCAGGGACAGATTTATGCGTTTCGACGAGCATTATGGTACGAACACATAGGAGATTTTCCTGATGACGAGTTCTTGTTGGAGCACCCAGAAAGCATACAGTGTGTGACTTTCATGAACAGAGTTGCTCAAAGAAACTGGGAATTGTACTCAAAGGAAACATTCGATGAAGGTGAAAGAATGCCTCACCTTTTGCGTTACCCTGTAGAAGTTGCATATGATGGGAGTATAACGACACTGCCTGGTTTTCAGTTTTTTCCTGATACAAAGGCTCCAATTCTTGGAACTAAATCTGATTACCTTCCTCCTTTTCTCACCACCTAATTAAATTAAATTAAATTAAATTAATTAATTAATTCTCACTTATACCCTTCATCTCCATGTGTATAATTCAACAGAAATCTCAAGGTTGCTAGATAAATACATGTGTATCATCTTCAAATTGTGTTCTTTATATATTCACCTTCTTGAATATTGCATAATATCGATCAGGACTGTTACCTAGCCAGAAGATCTAACTGATGCTCATACGTCTTCTTTATATTCTCTTAATCAACACCATTTCATTTATTTATTTAAAATAGAATATATTACTTAAAAATAATGCTAATAACCCAAAAAAATTACTTGAAAAATATGGTAAGTTGATTCATATCAGCTAATCAATCAAAATCACAGCAAATAGCCAAATACAAAATATTTAACAATTAGCAATGATTCTGGGCTAGGTCCATTTTTTCCTTTAGAAAAGTGTTTTTTTCTAGGTTAAGTCCTTAGAAAGTTTTTGTTTTAGGTCCAACTCTTTAGAAAGTTGAACCGCATATGACTTTTTTATTTTTGGGCTGAAAGTAAGATTCATTTTCGTACGCTAACAGAAGGAACTCAGTACAGTTCTAGATTTTGTGACAAAAAAAAAAAAGACAAGTCAGCAGAATTGACTAGACCAAAAACAAAAACACCAGCATAACCAAATTCTTGCCTTAATCCGAGCAAAGAAAGTACAGTCAAATCTGTCATTAAATGTTTTTGAGTAAAAGGTATTGTAGTTACTTGCAAATATGCTACAATATTGGATTTGGACCCATTGTAATAGACCATGGAAGAAAGAAAGGCATGATTAAAAATTGATGAATGCCTCTACCTCTTCCTTCAAAGTTAAGGCAGAACTTATTCTAATTTGATTATTTGAGAAACTACAGATTATAAAACAGAAACATATTCTTTGAATCTCTTATTACTTGAGAGTTAAGACAAAATATGCATCAGATTTCCCTTTCTATGCTCATCTCCTGCCTCCTCTTTTAATGTAACCAAATCATATTAACCAACACCTTCATCATACGGACCATCATCAACATTTCTCCTCTTTAACCTTTATTTCCATGTAAGTTTCTTTTACTACAAGAAAGTTTCACTTTTCATTGTCATGTGCCATGGATTTTTATCATTCCATAAAATCTACTACATGCACGTGCTGTGAAAACGTAAAATGAAAATTATATATATTGCTATCTTCTAACATCCTCTCTTCTTTATCTTGTAACAGCGAGGGAGAAACATAAAGTATAACATAATGTTGCAATTGTTGCACGGAAAGCTGGATGTGATTATATACGAGGTTGATACACTACAAACTACTGGTTGCAACAATTTCAATCTCTGCAACAAGGTGTGTCTTCATTCAATATAATTAAGAAAAACTAATAAAATTATTAATAAAAGTTCCATACCATTTACCTCCTTAGAGATTGAAGTCTAGCTTGCATATTTCAATTTGGAAAACAGAAATACAATCTAATCAAATATAAATCTTGGTGTTAATTGAAGTTATAAAAGAAAAATAAATAAATGTATGATAATTACAATCCTTTTTGGAAGAATTTGTCATCAGACATATTAACTAATTCTGTATGTGTGAAATCTGAAATACACTTTAGTTTAGTATCTAGAAAAAAACAAAATTCTTAATTACCAGAACTCTTATTATATGTTTCTGTTCATTCCTGCTTTCAAATTTTGGAAAACAAGGGTACAAGTACAAATGTGGGGAAGAAATTGCTTTCCCAACTCAAGAGTTGTTTGCTGTGCCATTGCCATTGCCATTGCCAACCAGAGGAGGTATCTTATTTCTTCACATGTCTCTTTTTTTGCTTTTTCACACTTAAATTTTCTCTGTAAACATGTGACATATCCTTCTAATTCTATGCTCTAATTCTTATCTCTTAACATGCAAAAACAGGTTTCACAGATTATTGGTATGGGTCTCTATGCAACAGTTGATTTAGACAAAGCAAGAGTAGGTAGAACTAGAATGTTAAATCACCCAAATTGGAATGAGACATTTCACATATACTGTGCTCATTTGATCTCCAATGTTATCTTCACCATCAAACAAGATAACCCAATTGGAGCAACTCTAATTGGAAGAGCTTATGTCCCAGTTGAGCAAGTTATAAAAGGAAACATAGTTGACACATGGGTTCAAATATTAGATGAGAATCATCATCCTATACCAACTGGCTCCAAAGTCCATGTCAGAATGCAATTCTCAAATGTTACAAATGACAGAAACTGGTCTAAGGGAATAACTAGTCCAGGATTTGAAGGTGTTCCTCACACATTCTTCAATCAAAAAACTAATTGTAAAGTTACTTTGTACCAAGATGCTCATGTTGCTTATGGTTCTTCTGTTCCTTGGATAACAATTTCTGGTGGGAAATATGAGCCTAAGAGATGCTGGGAGGATATTCACAATGCAATTATGGATGCTAAGTACTTTATTTGCATCACAGGATGGTCTGTTTACACAAAAATAACCTTGATTAGAGACTCAAAGGATTCAAGAACAAGAAGTATCAACCTTGGGGAATTACTCAAGATGAAAGCTAATGAAGGTGTTACTGTCCTTATGCTTGTTTGGGATGACAGAACTTCTGTTCCTGAGTTGAAGAAAGATGGGTTGATGGCAACTCATGATCAGGAAACTGAAGAGTACTTTAGGAACACAAATGTTCGTTGTGTTCTGTGTCCACGAAATCCTGATGATGGAAGAAGCATAGTTCAAGGCTTTGAAATCTCAACAATGTTCACTCATCACCAAAAAACTATTGTTCTTGACTGCCAAGTAAAATGGCAGCAGAAGAGAACAATCTTAAGTTTTGTTGGAGGGATTGATCTTTGTGATGGTAGATATGACACTCAAGAACACCCTCTTTTTTCAACTTTGAATACAGTTCACAAAGATGATTTCCATCAACCAAATTTCCCTGGTGCTTCAATCAAAAAAGGTGGTCCTAGAGAGCCATGGCATGACATTCACTGCAAGCTAGAAGGGGAAGTTGCATGGGATGTCTTGGAAAATTTCAAGAAAAGATGGGAGAAGCAAGTTGGGAAGAAACTCACACTCCCTCAAAGCACGTTTGATCAGTTTCTCATGCCTAAATCCACCGCGGCAACAACTGATGAAAACGAGAAATGGAATGTTCAGGTTTTTAGATCAATTGATGGTGGTGCTGCCTCTGGCTTCCCTCAAGACCCAAATAAAGCTTGTGAGTTAGGCCTTGTGAGTGGAAAAGATAACATCATTGATAGAAGCATTCAAGATGGTTACATAAATGCTATTAGGAGAGCTAAGAATTTCATCTACATTGAGAATCAGTATTTCTTGGGAAGTTCATATGGCTGGAAAGCATCTGATATCAAAGTTGAGGATATTGGTGCTTTGCATCTCATACCAAAAGAACTTTCTTTGAAGATTGTTAGCAAGATTGAAGCAGGGGAGAGATTTTCTGTGTACATTGTTATTCCAATGTGGCCAGAAGGCATACCTGAGAGTGATTCAGTTCAAGCTATATTGGATTGGCAAAGAAGGACAATGGAGATGATGTATTCTGATATTGCTGAAGCCATTAGGAGAAAGGGAATTAGAGCCTCCCCTAGAGATTACTTGACATTTTTCTGCCTTGGAAACCGTGAGGGTAAGAAAAAAGATGAATATATTCCTACAGAAGCTCCAGAGCCTGACAGTGATTATAGTAGAGCACAGAAGTTAAGGCGTTTCATGATCTATGTTCATGCCAAGATGATGATAGGTAAGGGATCAAATCAAACTGATCAAACACCACTCTAGAGTAGAGTTACATCATAAAGATCACAAAACTATCACGTTATTTTCATTTTGTTTCCTGTTTCTTATTAACGAAATTTGATTTGATTGGTTAACAGTTGATGATGAGTACATAATAATTGGTTCAGCCAACATAAACCAAAGATCAATGGATGGAGCAAGAGACAGTGAGATTGCAATGGGAGCATTCCAACCAGCTCATATAACATCCAATGGGTCACCAAGAGGACAAATATATGGATTTAGACTTGCATTATGGTATGAACACTTAGGTGATCTTCATGATCATGACAAAAGCATCTTCAACAATCCAGAAAGTTTGGAGTGCATTAGGCTCGTGAATCGTCTTGCTGATACCAACTGGGATATTTACTCAAAGGAAACCTTTGATGAATTTAGAGCATTTCATCATCTCTTGCGTTACCCTATAGAAGTAACCTACAATGGAACTGTCACAACACTTTCAGGGTTTGAATATTTTCCTGATACTAAAGCCAAGGTTCTTGGTTCCAAATCTGATTACCTTCCTCCAATTCTCACCACCTAACAATGCTTGGATCCTCTCCGGCTAATAGAAACTCCAACAATGATTTCGTCCGTTGATCTGTTATTGCATACTGACTGAGGAGCAAAGCAGAAGTTTCATGCCCAAATTATGAGACATGATGTGTAAAAAGTTGAACACTGTAATGTAATTAAATTGAATGTATGTTCACATAAGTAGTTACCATTATCATTTGGATATAAGAAAAGTGATTTCTGTAAATAATATTATTTGGATAATTTTAATTTAAATAAATTACTTTTAAAGTATATAATTATCATGCCAGATCGATGCTATTTTGTCATTACATACTTCAAATTGAATGGCAAACAAGAAATTAACATGTGTATAATTGATTTTATCAAAAATGAAAACAATTATAGATTTATCTCAATATAATGAATATTAGCTTTCTCATTTTGAATTCAAGTAATAGTTTATTTTCTAACATTGAGTTTACTACCATGCTTGACTATTAACAATCTACTCAAACTTGTTAAAATCAAATTTGACTGTCATGAAATTATTATTAATATGTGTTTGATTTCATATTAAATGGCTATTTTTTTTTTATTTCTAAGGTTTAAACAAATGCAATAATTAAATGTTTTACTTTAAGGAAAATGCTAACAAATGTCTTTTAGGATAATTTTTAAGGAGTTAAGTATATTAAAATATCATTAGAATGAGTACCTTTTTGTGTTTCCGAAACACAGAACAATGTGCATTTATGATTGATTTTCTTTCGTACTCTCTGACTCATTTATAAACAAAAAAAAAAGAAAACTAACTTACAAATACCAAAAAAAAGAGTTAAACACATTTAATTTTTTTTGTTTTCAAGCAAATATTTAACTCTATTTAACAAATTAACCTATTATATTTATTCTCTCTACTTAAAAAGTAAAATAGTCAATCAAATAATGGTACTTAAGAAATAAAACATTAAATAAAATAAAAGTAGTTGTAATTTGCTTATATTTTGAGACAACAACATTGATATTTTTTTTCTTATAAATTAAGAAAATATTTAATAACCTTAATAAGTGTCTTTCGTGTAAGGCTATTGTTAGCAAGATCCTTACTTTAAATAAGAGGAAACATGAGAATTCATGTTAATTTTTTAAAATTCAAGATATAATCGCAATTGTTTAAATAGGTTTTATAATATGAAAGGGGGAGTATATTGCAACGAAGTAAATTTGGTTGAATTCAGAAGGGACAAGTGTTTCACATCATGAGATGAGTATACTCCAGCAACTTGTTATGAAAATGAAGTGAAAAATAAAATGCAATTTATCTCATCAAACAAGATAGAAACTTGGAGTTAAGGGGGAAAAAGAAAAGTTGTTGCGTTACCCAACTTTCAATTCCAAACTGAGGGCATTAAATTCCGTTGATCTTATCTAACCATTTGAGAAGGACGCTGCACCTGTTTTTCAACCATGTCATCTTTCAGGTCTCTTTAGTCTTTATCCTTTTTCTTATAATCACCATATTTTTAGGCAAAATGGCGTACAAATTTTACCTTTATAATTACATAATTAGATTTCGTTCTATATAGTAGTTTGATTCTGTGTCCCAATTATACTGTATTTTATGCCTTTTTCTTATCGGAAACCAAACACCTAGAAATTAGAGTAGAGTATTTCCTCGCTTTCTCCCTCGATTATTTTCCTTATTAAATTAATTCTGAGATTCTCTACTTTTTTTTCAAAAAAAAACCAACAAATTTGTGCATGCAGATTACAGGGTATTGAATGTTCGTCCGGGGTTTAGAATTTTGGGCGACGGATCTCTGCTTTGACTTGTGTAAATGCATATCAGTAGATATGTTCCACCTTGGCTCTGTCAGATTCTCTCTTGCATGGGGTCAGTTATTTCTTCTTCTTCCCTCTCAAAAATAGTAAATACATTGAATCTTTCAAATCAATATACTTACACCGTTTTACCCAATTTGAAGGAAAATTCTTTATTAGATATGTAATCTTATACACATGCAATTTTAGTTTACTCAGCTTTTCGACTGAGTTTTGCGTTTTTGTCTTGGAAGAAGCTAATGGAAGAAACTGAACTCTAATTGAGTTACACCAGATCCATGATCCCTTGTCTCAAGGGACAGCTTAGAACTTATTTCCTTACTTTAGGTGATGAGGTGTTGCTGATTTTGCCCTTCTGGAATTTCAGGGACCTATAAATTTTAAATTTTAAATTTTTATCTTGCTTTTGCCACTTATGGAATTTCTGGGTAATTTCAGGTCTCTCTCCCTAGTTTTTAGAATTTTTTTTTTTAATCCTATTTGTGAATCTTTGCTTGAACTTGCTTGCTAAGAAAGCAAGCATGAGATCTGGTGACCAGGGAAACATTATGGACCTTTATTGATTGCCATTTTTCCCTTGGATTCCTCAGAAACTGGTAATGTGAAGTGAAACATAGAATTTTGCTGCCCCTACTGGATTATTGTATTGTAGGTGCTGTTTTCTTAACTCAATTTGAAGGATGCTCTAAGAAGGAATCATGCTGTTCATTTTCACTGTTTTGTACTTTTGTTGTGCGTACTTCGGCATTCTTGTGCTTTCTGCCGATGAGCGATGAGAAGTTAAATTTTCAATTCTAAGAGGGTTTTTCAATGTCAGGAGAAATTATTTCATCATTTAGCTTCATGAAATTTGTTGTTGCACAAACTGCAGACATCTTTTCATTTCTTAGGCATCTTTCTGCTAAATATCATGGAATTGTAAATAAAAGACAAAGAAGCTGTTTTTGAGCATCTCTCAAGGATTTTTCATGACAAAGTGGAGTTTCGAAATCTAAATGCGATTTTTCTCTTCTATTTCATGTTTGGAAAAACGTTTGCTCCAGATTTCCAGAGAGATTTGAGTTCCAGAGTCAATTCTGGAGAAAGCAACCATAAGGTTGGTTTAGCGTTTGGGTAAGAATTTTTCACTATTTTTGTCCAAACTTGATTTTGAGAAATAAAGTTTCTAAAGATTAATCACTTCACTTCAAAGTCAATTTTAACTAACATCAACTTTACAAAATCAAGTTTACAATCTCTCACCAAATCTGGAATTATAGTTATGGGCTCTTGAGTCAGGGCTCGAACTTTGTTGATTCTCTTCCTGTCCATGTTCTTGATTCAAATTTCCAATGCTTAGCTGGTGCTTTTATCTTCTTACATATTTTGCTCCCGAGTCCCCTAATGTTACTTGACATGAAAATGCTGGAGTATAAGGTTGTTTCTGTTTATCTGTTCTATATTTTCACAAAGTAGTTACTGTTGGTAGTTTATATTTTTTTTAAAAAAATCATGAAATGAGCTTACTGATTTAATCAATTAATGAATACCTGGAATTACAACCAGGAACTGATACCATATTATGCAGGTTTAATGTTTGTAGAGACTTGGCATTGGTTGTTGTCTGTAATAAAAAACTAAAAGCATAAACATGTTCTTTTATCATGCAGAGGAGAAAGACTCATGAGTTATAAGAGGACTTTCTTATTTATTCAGTGTTCTAATAGACCTGAGAAAATCTCCATCAAAATTATCATTCCAAAATAATCAATAGGTGAACATACCCTCATAGTAGGTCATAACATATCTCTGTGTTTTACTTTCCCTTTAAGGTATATGTACTGATTTGGTCTAATAAGATGAAAAATAATGTAATGAAGTAAACCGCTCATGCCAAGTTTTGTTGTTCAACTTGAATTTTAATTCGTATCAGCAACTCTTGGTCATCAACATCTTTTTTCTTTTAATCCAAGCCGGTACGCTAATAATAGTTGATAGTTGGTTTTAATCATTGTTTTGGTTTAACCTGATTTGTAACAGAGCAGAGGTTGTCTCGGATCCTTCACGAAACCTTCTATGATTATTTCAATAGACGAGGCATCTAAGGGACTAAGAGATCAAGGCCAAGCAATGAACAAAGACGACCGATCAGAATATTTTTGGACCAGCAGTGCTTATGAAATAGATCAAGGTGCACTTCAGTCTCAGAGAAGCACATCATCAATTGGAGTATCAAACAGTCTTTTTGATCCTCAAAGTAGTGCTGACATTCAGATTGATTCTACCGAATTTGTCAATCATGGCAAGTTTGCTGTTATATATCGTCTTATCTATTTCTTTGTTTGCTCGACAATTGATCTCATACTTATCAAAAAAATGCTTGTTATCTTATGTATCTTGGTAGCCATATTTTCTCTGCTGCGCAAAGAATCTTCTCAAACAGTTAATAGTCATACCAGAGTTATATCTGATTTGTACTGTCAAGTATCTTTATGTTTTCATGGGATGTTTCAAATTAAACTCTTAGCCCTCGAGGCATAGTTACATTTTCAACTTCCTTGAAAAGGCTTGAATTTCACCCTTTTTATGCTGGTTCTGCAATGCAGCATTCACTTTATATTTCTTTTTTTTCCCCTCCGATTCTCTTATCTATCACCTCAGGCAAATTTGTTACACGAGAATTGTGTATGCATTGTTTGTCTATCAACTGTTGTTGTGATGAACTGAAGTCTAACGTATGCAGGTCTTATTCTCTGGAAGCAGATAAGGAAACAGTGGGTTGGAAATAGAAGACCTGAGAGACAGAAACCAGCAGGAGAACCGAGAATAAGGTAAACAAATATATAAGCTTTCTGCAGGTAGCCTTAAGCAATGAGTTTTAAAATGAACATATTACAAGGGCAAATAAAGGCATCACATGATTTTTCCATTGATCATTTGTGCCCTGGTCTGTGCATTTCTGGGTTGCAGCCTGTGCATATTCTCTCATTGACCGGGTTTCCACAAACTTCATCGTACTATTATGAAACAAAAGCCACGTCTTGTTTTTCCCCGTAATTTTCAATAAAATTTGGGAACTTCATCGTTTGATATCGTAAAAATGTTCTACTGTAAGTAAACATTGCACGAACAATCGGATGCAAGAACATTCTCAATACGAGTGGGAAAATCGTAAGATATTTTCAAGCCCTGATTCTTGAATTTTATGTCTCAGTTGGAATGCCACCTATGAAAGTCTACTTGGGACTAGCAAGCCTTATCCCCGGCCCATTCCTCTTGAAGTAAGTTCTTGCATTCTGACTTTGACTCTTTGTTAGTATTAATATTGTTGTATAAGTATTACATGCCCCTAACTAATTATGATGTTACACGTGGCAGGAAATGGTTGAGTTTGTTGTTGATGTTTGGGAGCTAGAGGGCCTCTATGACTGACAGGGTAAAAAAGGTGGTCTTTTTTTTAATTGCCATAGATTTTGCAGAAGGGTGAGCCAGTGAGGTGAGGTAGAAGAATTTGTTCATCCTTCAACAGCTCTACTGCATAGTTGTAAATTGGATAAATCTTACTAGTTATGCTTATTTTGAACTTTTGGAGGAGTTCTTTATAGATGAAGTACAAGTATATCACAGCAACTGTGTAATTCTTCCTGGTTTTCTGACTCTTAGACAAATCATCCGCAGCAAAGTTAGTTTCATGTGTAATTTTGTAATACATTATTATTGTATTATGGTTTCAAATTCATCATCGTGTAATTCTTCCTAGTTTTCTTACTTCTGTTGTATACTTTTTTTAAAAAATAGATGAAAGTGTATTCACATGGATTTTAACCGAAAAACGGTTAAATACACTTGTGTAACTAAAAAAGTATCTGAAAAAAATTAAATTATTTATCTCTACTTTTAGAGATAAACAAAAACATATAATAATTATATTTCTGCTTATTTAAAAAAAAAATTTACTTTAAATTACTTGACAATTAAGGTAAAATAAATATTTGTTATTATTGTAACCATTTTTTTTATATTTTAATAATTGTTTAGGTTTAAGTTTAAATAAACAGACTATCTAGTGTGGTTTTGAAGGGAGAATTCCTGTGTGCGGTGATAGTGACTTCTGTCCAGTGACGTTGTGATGGCATGAGAGAATTATTATCACCAAAAAATAAAGAATTGTCTGTTTTTATGCATAATATAGCAGCAAAGAAGCAAGGAATTGCTCATGTTTGGTTCCCACCCAGCAAGTAACAGGTAATAGTATAAGACAAATAAATTGCAATTGGCAAAGCAATAAGCACTTAAATTAAAAGTGATGGTGCCAAACAGAGTATAATTCTTCCCTCAATAGTCAATAATCAACTTGCATTGTAGCCTCCAATTTGGACCTACACGCTTATTAGCATTAGTGATAAAGATTTGATAACCACTCTTTCACTTTCTTCTGTACGTTGTGCCTGTCAGGGAAAAATAAAATTAGAAATTGATATGAAACGATCGTAAAAATGAAAAAGTTATCAACATGAAAGGTGTGAACCACAATCTTCTATGATGTTTCCTGTCAGTGATGGATACCGGTAAAGACTTCGATGATTATGGTTTAGTGGCATTAATAATAATTGTGTATTTAAGTTTAGGTTGACTTACGCTTCATATAGTTGAGTCACTGGATTTAGGATTATGCGTTTAATGGACTTGGGCCTTAAGTGCAAAATTGGTAGGTGAGGCATATCTATCATATAGTCGGATTTGCAGATTTACAATTGCTCTTAGTTATGACGAGTTGAAATACAAAATCGACTGAGATGATAACTAATTTTTTAATATAATTTATAGATTTGGATTACCTTAAAAAAAAAGATAATCAATCCATCATTCATGTTAATTTGGTTAATCAACCAAATGTTTTGGTTGATGGTAATTGGGGGTACTGAGTTAAAAAAAATGTATTAATTGAAGGAAATAATTTAGATAAGTCTTGAAAACTTGTATCTACGTTGATGTATACGTGATGATAAAATAACTATTTTATTTAAAAAATACATTTTATTTTAAAATACAAGACTACTTAATGGTTTATATTTTTTCCTTTTGATGATTTTTTTCTGGTTATGCGAAAATATGAATATTTTAATTTATTTAAAATATAGATATAAAGTAAATATTGCCTAACGACGAATAAATTATTTAATTGATAAATTGATAATATCCAATTATGTTGCTTTCCATCACACACTCACACATATATAATGGGAGAAATGAAAGAAAATATATATAAGCGAAGGATTTTTTCTATTTATGTAATTTTGTACAAATTAAAAATTTTAAAATAAAAAATTTATATTAGAAAAGACAAAAATTAAATATAATCTATATTAATCATCGTATATTAAATACTTTAACTTTTAATAAATTATTTTTAATTTAAATATTCTTAACCTATACACAATAAAAAGTATAAATGAAAACAATAGGAGGAACATTGAAAGGGATAAGATGTGAGCAATGGGGGATCCCCTGTACCATTATGGGATACAAACTTGTCTGTCTGTCATTAATTCATAATCATCAATCACTCAACCAATGCTTTAGCAATACGTACTACCAATCAAAAAATCTATGGTTCTCATTAATCTTTCTATATATCTATATGCATGTTGCGTTATGAATTTAATTTTCTAAAGAACACACACACAAAAAAAAAGGACTGTACAACAGCCAACAGATTTGTTTTGATTACATTTCTTGTCTTTTTTTAAAAATAAAATCTAAACAGGGTCGTCTATAATCAAGTCCAAGTCCAAGTCCAAGTATAGTCAACAACAAAGGTTAAAACTATATATAAACAAATTAATATAGTTGCTTGCAGGACTATACTCAAATTCATTTATCCACGAATTTCACACTTCATTAATAGAAACAAATCTCATTTAATAATAGTTTTTATCCAAATTAATTAAAATATTTTTTTCTAAGTTAGCAAAAATCAATTAAATTATATAATACTAGAGAGTTCATATTTATCTATTTTAATCAAAAAAACACTATTCAAAATATGAATTGACTTCTTTACTCTTATAAAAAAAATTACTACTTACACATTTATCATTTATGTTCAAACTAGAATTTACACTTTAACCCTAATCCACCCAGATTAATTACTAAAAAAATTCTATTTTAATTTTCACCCTTACTAAATTAATCTTTCAAAATCAAATATTTAAAATATAGTCAAAATAATCACTTAAAAACTAAAATACTATTAAATTAGTTACTCAAATTACGCATAATAAATATTTGATTGACTAATTTATTGACATGAATCTTTTAGTGTGAACAAATCTTAAGAACACCAAATTGATGAGAAAAGAAAGAGACGGAGTGTGTGATTAAGATGAAAGACAGTTTAAAATATCTTATTGATTCACGTGGTCCATATTTTTTTCTATAACAAAAATACAAATAAAATAGATATAAAACGACAAAAAAAAATCAATGTAACAGATATAAATATCAATAGAATTAATATTTTTTTATTATTTAAATTTTGCATTTGGATTTTTTTAATTGTTATTTAGTATTTATAATTAAAAGTACAATCATTATTACAACCATTAATCAAAATCTGAGCTTTTTAAAAATTTAACATATGTTCAATATTAATTAGTTTTTTTATTATATATTGAAAAAAATTAGATATTATTAAAATCATGTTATTAAGGCTAAGTATATATTAGTAAATAAATTTTGAAGATAAATTATATTTTATTAAATACTATATATTCAATAATAATTAAGAGTATTAACCAATCTATTTTTTACTATTTTAATATAATAAATATTATTAAAAAGTATTATCCCGTGCGTTCGCACTAGGCCAAAATCCTAGTTTTAATCGGAAATGGATCTTTTCCTGCATAATCTGAATCGTTTATTTTACTTACAGCAGACTCTCTCTCTTTCAATTTTTATGTAAAGATAAATGGATGATTAAAATATTATTTATTGGTGCCTAGAGAGAGCACAATAAAAAAAAATCCAGATCCAATTTTAATCCTACCTAACATGTAGTAGTACACTTTTATAGTAGCATACACATTTGGAAAAAAAAGGGACAAATGCACTTTAATTTTTCTTTTATTAAAACGCAGATAATAAAATACATGAAAATAAGTTATAATTAAACTCTTATATTATCTTATATTAATAATCCAAGTACAACGCATGTTAGAAAGCATAGTTGATATTATAATTATAATTAGAATTTATTAATTATTGTCCTAATAGTAATGATTAAGTAATATATATATATATATATATATATATAAATAGACATTCAATACTATAATTATATTTTTAGTGCAATTTTTTATACAATTTTTTTATCAATGCTTAATCATTGATTTATTATTTCAGTCATGCAGTTTAGTTGGTGAACACATGAGGACATACGTGGGATTTTGATTTTCAGTTACTATATTTTTTTTCTATGAAAAAAAAAATCATTGATTCATTATTTTTAATATAATCAACAGAGCGCTGAGACATTCATTGCTTTTAAGATAATCAATACTTCAATAGCAAATTCTTTTATGATTATAATTAGAATTAGAATTTTTTTAAAAAAGAAAAGAAAAGAAGGCTTAGTAAGAAGCAAGATTAGTTGGATGGTGAAGGAGGACAAGTCGTATAATGCCTCGAATGTAGGTGGTGACTATCTTTAACGGGAAGCAATGAACCTAGAAATGGAAAAAATTTACTAATGAATTAATTAATTAATACGTGTGTGTGAATCTGATAAAAGAGTAATCAACTGTTTGTATTGCTCGTGAAAACGAAAAGGAAAAAAAAAAAATCTCAAACCTAAGTTACCCGTACACAGCCTGTACTTTAACCGTATAATCTCAAACCTAAGTTTATATTTATTTAAATCTAAGATTTAATAAATAATATGTCTTAATTGAATTTATAGTTGCCACGTGCCATAAAAAACACCTTAAATATAATGCCTCGAATAAATTTTACAAACCTCATCAATAGACGAGTATCAATTAAGAGTGAAGATAAATTTGCCGCTCTTATAAAAAAGAATAAGAATAATGATTGATGTATTACTATTATTTATTTATTTCACTTATTTTATTATTTACCTTTTTTATATGTCTTTCTTTATTTTTATTATATTACTTTTAATATTTTATATATTTCTTTTTCTTTCAAATCTTTTTTATTATTTCCCTCTTCTTATACGAATCGAACCCAAATTTGATTATAATTTCCCAAAAGATACTAGTAATACACATAACGTGGATTGAAAAAAAATCATATAAATTAATTTTAGAATTAGATTCTCTCGTTATTTTTATATTTTTCATGTTATGAAAAAGATAATCACAATAAAATGATAATAAAACACATATTGCGTATTTGATGAGCAGTGCGGGATCCAAGCATCGTGAATAACGAACTCTGGCTTTAATACGGCCCACAATTATGGAGGGCGTACCTGCATAGATTCTGACTATCAAGTTAGTGGCAGGTTAGGGTTTGTATTTAGTTATGAGCGGAATGCGTAGCTATCTATGACATATTCAATGTGTATTTATAATGTTTTGTCTATGATTTTGTGCTCATTAAGAAGTCTTGTGGGATTAATGGGCAAAGTCTAATATATCTATGACGAGTATTTATCCTTTGCGCCAGGATGAGACTTGAGGTTTTCACCCCAGCATGCCTGAACTTATGATTGGGATACGGTCCATAACAACACCATCATCCTACTATTAATCATTAAAATTTTTAATTATGTTTATCTATTTTATAACACGAGGAACATAACTAAATAAAAATTGAGATGATACAACCATTAAATTTATGTATTTTAGATACACCAAATTACATATTTATTTATTTTATAGATAACTTCAAACTGATTAAGGAAATTATGATACTTTTCCCAAAATAATGATATCATATTGTATTATATAAACAAGGTATGAAAGTAGGAAAGAAAAGATAATTACACCTTAGTGTTAAATACATTAAGATGCTCATTATTTTTAAAATTATATGTATTTTCCTTTAGTTCTTTTACTTTGATATTTTAAGGTTACTGTGTATTCAATTTGGTTCGTAGTAAGTTTTTAGTTATTTTTTCTTATAGAATTTAAGAAAAGCCATTTTTAGTTATAAGTCCAATATATTTATATAGATTTGAATTGAAGAGGTATTTTTTAAAGTATTTTTTTTGTCACTGTACTAACTTGCTTGATATTTGGTACTTTAAGAAAAATAAAATACACAAATATATACTCTATATAGAATATAGAAAATGTAGTATTTAATGTTTTGAAAAATAATACTACACCTTTTAATACCTATATTTTTAAGTCAAACATGTATTTAACTACTCTTATTTATTATATTTTGACAAATAACTTAAAGACATCAATTAATAAAAACCTTAAATATAATAGAGATTTATAATTTAAAACATAAATCTTTTATCGTTGGAACTTATATTATAAAACATAGAACATATATTAATACAAAAAATAAGAAAGATAATATTATAGTTATATTTAATAAGCATATAAAAATATACATGTGTGAGTATCCGAATTTAATTATAGTCTTTTCCTAAAAAGAAATAAGAGAGATAATATAAATAATTTAAAGCTAGCAAAAGATGTAGTCAAAATTCGATAAAGTTAAGAAAGGAGGTGAGTAAGAATAATACATAAATTAAATTAAGAGAGATGTGTGATTAATTCTAAAATAAAAAGGATTCAAATGTACATTTGACTAATTAAATTAGAAATAAAAAACAAGAAAGGAAAAGAAAAGAAAAGAAAAGCAGTATGTGGTTTCTGGTTTTGATTTGGTGAGAGAATAATCCAAAGAAATCCCACTTTGTGTGCTCAGATTCATTGCATTTGGGAACCTAACCCATTCAGTGAACCGGAACAATCTCTTTCCACTTGCAATAAAAGCTTCCCTTTGACAAACTCAATCCCTTCATTATTTCTCTTCACCGTTTTTTTTCCTCTTCTCTCTCTTTTTTGCCCTATTTCATAGGGTTCCCGTCTTCTTCTTCCTCCGCTCTCTCATGCATTTTTGCTCTCAAGAGTTGTTCGTCGCCGTCTTCGTCTTCTTCTTCTTCTTCGCTCTCTTTAGAGGGTTCTTCTGTGCAAAACAACGCAGATTTGACCTCCCGGGGTTTTTTGAGCTATACCCATGTCTAAAGTCTTCACCTTTACTGGTAAGCTTGTGGTTTAATCGCATCTTACTTCCGATTCATGGCTTTTGCTGTTTATGTTTATGGTGGATCTAGTTTGGCGATGACTGATTATCTTTGTTATTTGTTGGTTGCTACGGATATGAAATTGTAGTCTTGATTCCCTTGTGCCGGTCTTTTTAGTTTTTAATTTATCTATTTTGTTCTTTGATTTGGTCAGGATTGTTTTTTGGGTTTTCCATGTCAAGTTATTATTCTTTCTGAGAAATATGAACGGATTCAGTGTCTAATTGTTTCGATGTTATCATAGTAAGATATTTCAAAGTAGAATTGTGTTAAGGGTTTTCTTTTTGGGCAAAAGGGATTTTGTTGCTAGCAGTTATTGATATCATCTGTTGTGGAAACTGGATCCTGTTGTGAGATCACCTGACAAAAGGTTATTCTGAGTAATTTATTTTGTATACATATGAGATGAAATCGGTAATTTCATTCAGTTGACCTGAGCCAGCCTTTTCCTTTTGATTTTTATTTTATTGTTGGCAAATTTTCACCAACGTGATTGATACTTCCCTTGATTTTACTTGTGGTTTTAACAACTTTTACAAGTTTTTATATAGATAAATCTTCTTTCTTGACCTTGCATACGGTTGGTCTTTCAGGAAGTGATGATTTTTGCCCTGGGGGGTCAATATACCCCAACCCCAAGGAAGCGGGTCTCTTCTTGTCTCTTGGCCATCAGGTTGATGCTTACTTTCCTATCAGTAAGAGATCTCGTTTCAGTGTTCCGTTCGACCTCAACCTTGACCTTGGCGGAGAATGGTTTGAGCAGAAGCAGAAGACATCTATTGAATCTTTGCCCGATGAATGCCTCTTCGAAATCCTTAGAAGGTTGCCTGCAGGACAAGACAGGAGTGCATGTGCTTCTGTATCCAAGCGCTGGCTTATGCTTCTAAGCAATATATGCAAGAATGAGATCTGCATCAACACAAGTACTGGAAGCGAAAATGAGTTTGGCGAAAAGGAGGGTGATGCTCAGGAATTTGGAGATGAAGGATACCTCTCCAGAAGCTTGGAGGGAAAGAAGGCAACGGATGTGAGACTTGCTGCCATTGCCGTCGGCACATCATCACGGGGAGGTTTGGGGAAGCTTTCGATTCGTGGATGGAATTCAGATTGCAGGATTACTGATTCAGGTCTCAAGGCAATTGCTCATGGATGTCCTTCCCTAAAGATCTTCTCTCTATGGGATGTCTCCACTGTAGGTGATGAAGGCTTGATTGAGATTGCTAGTGGTTGTCGTCATTTAGAGAAGGTCGACCTTTGCAAGTGTCCCTCAATTTCTGACAAGGCTTTGATTGCAGTAGCAAAGAACTGCCCAAATCTGACTGAGTTATCAATTGAGTCATGTCCAAAGATTGGTAATGAAGGTCTACAAGCTATTGGGAAGTTGTGTCCCAACCTGAGATCTGTATCAATCAAGCATTGCCTTGGAGTTGGTGATCAGGGAATTGCTGGCCTGTTGTCTTCAACTTCATTTGTTCTCACGAAGGTGAAGCTTGAGTCGCTGATGGTTTCGGATCTCTCTCTAGCAGTTATTGGCCATTATGGCTTTGCAGTTACCGATCTTGTCCTGAATTGCCTCCCAAATGTCAGTGAGAAAGGGTTCTGGGTGATGGGTAATGGTCGTGGACTGCAGAAACTAACTTCCTTCACAATTGGAAACTGTCAAGGAGTTACAGATGTTGGGCTCGAAGCTATAGGAAAGGGTTGCCCAAATGTGAGAAACGTCCAGCTTCGTAAGTGTGCATTTCTGTCAGACAATGGGTTGGTATCATTTGCCAAGGCTGCTCCATCAGTCGAGAACCTACAACTGGAAGAGTGCCACAGGATTTCCCAATTTGGGCTTATTGGTCTCGTTATAAACTGTGGTGCAAAATTGAAAGCACTTACTCTGGTAGGATGCTATGGGATCAAAGATCTGAATTTTAGATTACCAGCATTATCTCCTTGTGAATCAATTGTATCATTATCAATCCGTGACTGCCCCGGATTTGGTGATTCCGCACTTGCTGCACTTGGAAAGCTGTGTCCTCAGCTTCAGAATGTTGAATTGAGCAAGCTTCAGGGAATAACAGATGCGGGGTTTCTTCCACTGATTGAGAGCTCCAAAAGTGGTCTGACTAAAGTCAATCTAAGTGGTTGCATAAATCTGACAGACAAAGCAGTTTCATCCATGGTCATGTCACGTGGATGGACTCTTGAGGTATTAAACCTTGATGGTTGTAAAAATATCAGTGATGCTACCTTGAGGGCAATTGCCAGCAATTGTCCAGTGCTCTCTGATCTTGATGTTTCCAAATGTGCAATCACTGATGCTGGGATTGCAGCCTTTGCACGCGTAAACCAATGCAAGCTTGAGATATTTTCTCTGGCAGGTTGCACATTGGTTACAGACAAGAGTGTGCCGGCTTTGAAAAAATTGGGACATGCCCTCGTGGGACTAAATATCCGGCGTTGCAACAAGATCAGCAGCCGCGCCATTGTCAAGCTTGTGGAAAATCTCTGGATGTGTGACATCCTCTCTTGAGCAGAACGCCTTATTTATCGCCGCAAGTGCGTCAACCTTTATAATTAGCGATTCATGGTAGTGTTTTTGGGTCCATAAATTATGGGTCTTGGTCATCATCCAGTACTCGGTTCTCTTTTTCCAGAGCATACAGCCATTTAATCTTTGTTTTTGCAGGTTTGCTTTGAATGGGAACCTGTTCTAAAGTTTTTTGGCATCCTAATTATGGGATGCCTCTTTTTAAAATGGCTGTTCATCTCTGAGAACATAGTTACCGGGCTCTGGAGTTTAGGTATCTTTATTTCTGGTGTTGGCACCTGATGTTTTTAGCTCTGCTTTGTATCGGTTTTGCCACCATTTGTGTTCTGGCCCCAGTTTCTTTTGCAGCAGTTTGTATCAAAGTCTGTTGTTACATGGTGTTTTACCAAAATTTTCACGTATTTGAACTTTGTTCTGTACGTGATGTTTGGGTATTGCTTGGGTTTAGTCAAGGGGTATGTTGAAGTTTCAGGTCATGTTCTGTTGTTACAATTGGCAGTTCAGAGTTATATGAGGCCTTTTGTTTTTAGGGGCTTTGGCCATGGCAGCAAGTTATACAGGTCTGCCATGACAAACTTTCCCGTTGGGAAAGGTTGTTTTTTTATTATCAACCCCTTGTTTTTAAGGCTTCATTTTTTTTTGAACTTGTCATCATTGTAACTTCTAATGTAATGTAATGGTAAACTCCATATCTGCCCCTTGTACTGTATGTTATCTTATGAAAAGTAATGAATAATACATTGTTGTCTCATTCCATAAATTGTCAGAGATCTTCCTACATTAAGTTACATAAATCTATGTTAAGGTGTTTACTTTACAAACAGGACTGCTACTGTAGCTTTGGTACACATAACAAATCTGTTTCTGGTTTTTATTTCTCTTTTTTGGGAAATAGATTTCTATAATTTGTACATGTTTAGTTCTCACATCAGTCTTGTGCAATTCTAGATCATGGGCAAGAAATTGTCATTCTGTGGTCACTTTATTTTGTATCTGTAAGATAACTTAGGACAGATAGTTTATTCCTGTTTTAAATTCTCAGGAGTAATGCAATATTTTGTATTAATTGGTCTTAATATTTTATAAAAAAAAAGGATTAAATAGAATGTATAGAAGACAGTAATGTCATAGTGAATTCTGGTGTTAGCTGTAGCTGGAATTGACTTGATTTTACCTGGTAGTATCAAATGTGTAGGTTAGGTTCATAGACAATTTTGCCAGATTCTCAAACAATGGGCACTCACACGACATGTGAGCTTGACATGCGAAGTTTTCATATAGAAGCAAATATTATTGATTCATTGTTTCATTTGAAAAGACTTCCACCACAATTACATACTATTACTAGTACATGATTATTCAGACGAACCCCACCATGCAACTTGCAACAGATTCGGTGGTTATGTCTGCATTGCCAGACCATTATTAATTTTCTAATCTAATTGTACAGTACTACATAATCAGCAACCAGATTCCAGTTCCTACTTGATAGTATGATTGTTAACCCTTTCTTATTAAATTAATGATAGTTGCAACAAATTTAATGTTGAAAAACTCATCACAGATCTTCATGTAAATCATTGCGTCAGACTGGAATTCAATGTCAGAATTAGCCCATCTCAGGGCTCCAATTTAATTTCGGAGGAAAGAATAATGGTGGGTTCTTTTTTTATTTGTTTATTTATTTTTGCATATTCTCGGATGGATATGTAATGGATTTGATCTAGAAAATAAAGCTACCTACAACTCAAATGACAGAAAGAAAGAAAGATACACGCATTGCGTTTCCGACAAAGAATTTGCAATGCATGAACACTGAGGTCCACAGGCACCCTTCCAACCCAAACTTGTTAATTAATTTGATTAAAAAATGCACATGATCACAGCCAATTAACATTACTACCCATAACATCATATGATCATATCCCTTTGATGATTTGACCAAAAGAAACGTATCTCTTTGATGATACAATGGAGGTTAAAATACATGATTGTGGGGTCTGAGTGTCACATCTCCGGAAACTTTATCTTTTTTTTTTTTTCAGGGGCTAAAATAGAAGTGAAGAGTGAAAATTATTATTATTTTTTTGTAAAACTTCTATTATTAACTCGGATAGACCCATTTAAGATAGCTAAGTCCTATTAACACTTTTCTTTTCTTTTCTGTTTTTAACTTGCTAGAATCAAATCAAATTTGAGACATAATTTAAAGAGAATGAAGTTTCTTATCAGTTGGATAAACACGCTTTTGACTTTGGAGCGTAAATCATATAGACACATACTTACTTCATGCCTAATTTCAACTTTTTAAAGAAGTTATTAACAGTAAGGACAGTGAGAATCAAACTTCAAATCATTTGATTATAGAGATTTCAATATCATGCTATGAATCGAACTTATTCCTTTTAGCTTCCTACAGTATATATCCTCTCATTCAGTTAGGGAAACGAATCTTTTCCAAAGATTGCTTTCACACATACATAATTCCAGAATTAAATCCAATGCCCCACGTTTAAAGGATCTAAGTTGTTTGTTAATTGGAAAAACTAAAAGCTTAATAGGTGAAAGTATATGAATAATTTTGTTGCTAAAATTTAGATCAAATTACTACTAGCAAATTGTTAAAATTTGGATAAAATGTAACTTGAAAGAATTATTCTAATCCTTCCACTTTGGACATAATCCTTTGCTTTTGGGGATCATACTACATAACCACTTTGGAAATGATGAGCCCATCACCCGTTGCATCCACCCATCACTTAAACCATATATAATGCAAGGTTGCTAGTTGAGTTGCTTATCAAATATTTTATAATATTTTGGTAGATCTCGTATGTACACATCACTCTTTTAATTTAAGCAACTCTTACACTACAATGCAAGATTTTTATTAAGCAACTCACACGGGTTCTGCGCGTACCCCACAATACAAGGTTCTTACACTACAATTATGTTTTTTTAGTTCTACTTTTCCTTCAAACAACCCTTAGTCTTGGTTGATTATTTAAGTAACTCAACTAAGCAATCCAAGCCACGTCAGCAAGCTGCAATGGGAAGTTGCTTGCTAAAGGTGGTTGCTTAGCACAAGCACACCATCTAAGCAATCCCATTGTACATGGTCTTAAGGTGATTAATATGCGCATCATCTTAATTTAGTGCGTATCATTCTCTTTTTTCGGAAAAACTTATTCAAAAATACATTTTCTAGAAAAAACTTGTCTGAAAATCTCTTTTATACTTTCCGAAAAGGGAGATAATGTCTCTATTAAAAGGGATGGTCTATGCTCCGATCTTGGACTGTATTGTGGAGCTTAAACGCAGACCCTGGACTATCTTTGTTTCCCATACATATCGAGAAGCTAACAAGATTGCTGACTGTTTGGCCCTCATACACATGGATTGAGATTGCATATTTTTCTTCAGATTGTCTTGTAGGAACCTTATTTTGCATGATGTAATAGGAGTCTCATATCATCGTAGTGTTAGAGTCTAGCCTTGTCTCTTGGGACTTTAACCCCTCATGTGTACCAAAAAAAAAGGGGGGGATGGTGTGGCTATTAAGCACCAATACTCAAAAGGGTCAAAAACCTCCACAAAAAAAAAATGGCAACAGGATCATTTATGTGAAAAGGTAGTTTTTATCATAGGGCTATAAACGCCAAAGAACGACATAAAGCAAAATCAGACATGATGAAGAAAGTGTTTACTATTTCTAGACCGTGCCAAACTTTAAAGCCAAACATATATGATGGCATGGATATTTTAAACTATGATCTCATAAACTAACAAAATCCGTAGTCATTGGCAAATGGAATTTTCTCATACTAAGTAAGCACTTTCCGTGCAGCACTATGCAGCCATGATAGTATCACTATTTGATAGTGTGAGGGACATCAATGGTAGATTATTGTCTTTGAATACTAACATCTTTTTATTCTGTGTGACAAAGGACATCTTCAATCTACGACAACTAAGGACTAATTCCTTTTGAGAGATAAAGATCTCTGAAGTGGATTAATACCAAGAAAATATTTTCTACATACAGTCATGAATAAACAAATTTGATAACAAAGCAAGGCTGTAAAGACAATCAGAAAATGGTGTCCACAACAAAAACAGCTTGTTTCATGAGACAATGCCAATTGTTCAACAAAGCTTGGCCTCAACAAAATGTACCTGAACCACTGATGCCAAACACTCAAAATTTTCACTTACATATCAACTGAACAGACAAACGTTGCATACTAAAATAACATCAACTAGAACAACCTGGCAAATAGTTACATACATTGCTGCAAGGAGATAGAATCACAAGGACAAAATCAGCAAAGCTTTCGGAGAAAGTAAAGACAAGAAACAATGCTGCTTGGAACAAAATGACATTAAAAACCATAATGCAAATCTGCAAGCTTTCATTGTTAAGTAACCCCAGTCATATGATTCTATAATATTCACCAGATGAATCAATTTCTCTGATAGTTAATATGCGGTTCTGTTCCTGCTGTTTGCTTAATGCTCTGCATCTATGGGTTCAAGTACCGAGGAGAGCAGTGGTTTCTCTTCAATGACTATATCACCATTCACATGAGACTTCGCTTCACCTGGTTCTGCATTTGGAGGTAGAGCTTCTTTCGTTTCCTTGGACAAGGCAGTGTTCACTTCAGTAGCTGCAGCCACTTCAACTTTCTCTTCCTCTGTTGCACTGCGCAAGGAGGTGTCTTCAGTTGTAACACTAGATAAGGATGTCTTCTCATCATTCACTGCCTTAGGTGAAGTACGAACAGTTCGCGAATTGGATGAGCTGATCCTATCAGAAGTCAGTCGAGGAGGAAGAGATCTTCGTTGTGGCTTCTTTTGATGAATAGGTGTAGTTCCTTTAGTAGGGTTGCTCTCAGACACTTTCTCATCAAGACTTAAGCGAGCAATGCTGCTCGCAGTTCTTTCTGACTCTGAAGATGTCGAGGTCTTCCTACGGCCAAGCTTCGGAGATTTTGCTCTTGTAGTTGGTATCTACATTTGTAAGTGCAAAGGCTCAACAATTTCAATTCCAAAATGACAAAAAGCACAACTTGCTGACTCAAAAATAAAGGAAAATCTGAACAGTCAGATGTCAAAAAAAATAAAAATAGAATGACAT
This sequence comes from Cyamopsis tetragonoloba, assembly GCA_037177725.1. Lineage (NCBI taxonomy): Eukaryota > Viridiplantae > Streptophyta > Magnoliopsida > Fabales > Fabaceae > Cyamopsis > Cyamopsis tetragonoloba. The sequence goes on from CM074119.1 coordinate 81,459,966, forward strand.
GTTCATGAAAGCAATTAAGACTCCAATTCACTAGTTGAATAAAAAGCGTTATAGCATCACTTTATAGTTATAAAGGTTTTAGCATCAGTCTGCACTTAGCATTCATAGCAACAGAAAATACATTACTTATTGTTTTTAAAAAATAAATCTTAAGATAATTAAGCAGAGGCAACACAGTGGCTTTGCATGCAATCACACAGATGCTTGTGCATGCACGCGCACACAAATAGCCAAATACCTTCTTTAACTCCACCCTAGGAGGAGGAGGCTCCTGGTAGAAGCTTGGCATTGGAGTTGCTTTAAATGCTAGACTTTTCCTAAGCAACTTAATCTCAGCTTCTTGGCTCTCCTATAAAATGAAGTGATAGATCGATGTGAGTAAAAGGCAATATCTGCAAGTGAATCTCATCCAAAATGTCAAATATTATCACCTTAGTTTTTGCTTGCAGGTTACTCTCCTCTACCTCCTTTGCATGAATCTTTTCTTCAAGCTTAGAGTAGAACTGGCCACCAAAACATTTGTTTTTAAAACTACAAGCTTATTCAAACGAAACCGTCACATAACAGTGTAACACAAAAAGCTGGAAGCATGTAATAAATATTGACCTCCTTTCTTCTTGCAGCTCTCTCATCACACCTGAAACTGAATCCATAATTTGGAAGAGCTCCTGCACGGCGAGGTTTGGCATCTTCTGCAGTAGGACTTATAAGTGTATCAAGGATAAACCATAATGCACCTCGCTCAATAATAAAATACAACATAACTAAAAAGAAATTGCCGTTAGTTCCCCATTTCCACTCACATGGAAGAAAACACAACACCCAACCAGAAAAAAAAAAGGATACGAAGAAGATTCTACTTCTTTAGGGATATCATGGGGCCCTTTCTTCAATCTAGTCTTCTCCCTGTATCCAATAAATTACAGTCCACAAGTCAAATAAGAAGATGATGATTCTTTTATTATTTTATTTTTTCAATATATGATGAAACATTCAAACATGAATGCAAAGCATTGCATACATTGGTGACTCAGAAGGCGCTGCATCAGACTTCCCAGGGTGCTGAAAGGGAGTGTAGAAATTATCAGGGAATGCCGAAACTATAATTTTTATTTCCCAAAACCAAAAGATAAAAGAAGAAATCAACAAAGTTATGTTGTATTTTTAACAGGGACAAATATCTGAATCTGAGACTACCAGTGTAAACATTTGGTACGCAATAAGGTAACAACTAACAACAAAGTTTACCTTGGACAATCGAGTCTGCTTGTCATCCAATGACCTATTTTTAACAGGCTGTCTTGAGTGAGACCGAGAGTCTAAAGCGGAAGTACCATTAGTAACACTAGGTGCTGCCTTTTCATCTTTTTTATCTTTGCTCTTTTTTACTGAACTTGCATGAACAACTATAGGACTTGTAGACTTTGGATTCTTAATCTTGACAGGACCATTTCGAGTTCCTAATTGCTTTATTTGATCTATAATTTCTGCTTCCTCTTCCTAGAATTGAGAAAAAATATATTGAGATATTCTATTCAAATATTATAAATAAATTAATAAGACCAATTCAAGGGGAAAAAAACCCTTTCACCTTAGAAATGGTTAAATTGTTTCCATCTATGCTGTATCCTTCTTTGATTTCAGCCAAAGACGAATGATCAGTTGCAGTGCTATCCGACTGGTTGAAATTTTCAACATTTCCATTTGGAGCTGCAGTTTCTATGATTTCACTAAAACTGGGGTCTACATTTGAAAGAACACCATCCTTTCCAGAATTAGACAGTTCTTCATGAACACCATTTTGGTGAACTGCTTCAAGTTCATCAGCCAGCGAAAGGTTACTTGGATCCATCATCCACACCAAGCTGCAAGTAACATATAATAAATGAAATGTAATATAGAAATGACACAACATAATAGTGCATGGAACAATTATATTCTTTCAAAACAAGATTTAGTATTCATATGAAAATTTATCCTTTTCCCTGTTAGCCAGGACACATTTGAAAAGCATGTAGTCAATCCCCTTAATTTTTATTTTACTACCCATTACCTGAAGAACCAAAGGAAATTGATTATCATCTTCAGAAAACAGAATTCATCAGCCTCCACTAGCTACTTAAGCACTTGAATAAATAAAGATAGGATTGAGATGTAAAATAGTAAATCTGTCAGGAGGCGCCATGAGCTATTTTACCATCAAAAGGGTTAAAGTTAAGCAATATTGCACAATTATTATAATTCACAAGTTTCAATATACTATCATACAATATCAAAGTCATGGACACATTTTTACCAAAAAAAAAAGTCATGGACACGTTAATCAATAATGTAGAGCACTCTAGTTAGATAAAAAGATGCATCTAAAATATTCGCTAGGTTGCCAAATGCATGAAGACAGATTGGGAAGAGGCATAAAATGGACTTCCCTCTACAGCATTTTTCTTAGGTCTTAACAACGATATGTAATAGGATAAGTACAACTACAGAAGTGGGCAAATCGAATCAATTAAGGGATAGTAAAGCAAACAAGACTACCATGCTTCACTCTGATTCTCAAACTCCTACTTTCAAAGCATGAAACTTTGATCCCCTAATACCAAAATAATGCCACGAATTACCCCAAATGAGAAACAAAGCTCCATTTTGCGGCAGAATACAAATCAACAACAATAACCACATTATCATCTTACCCAAGTAGAGTATTTGCCATGAGCAGAAGATAAACAAAAGGCATAGAAATAAAAATGAGATTTTGATGAGTTCCCACTTACCAGAAAGGCAAGTGAAGATGGAAAGAGGGATACCTTGGGGAATCAAAAGCGGAATAGCATAGTGGGTTGAGAGATCTGAGAGGGAGAACGATGGATGGAGGATCCGAGTCCGATCAACAAGATCCGAAAGAATCAAGCTGTAGCAGTAGTAGTAGTAGGTGTTGCTGTTGCTGATGCTTTATCTTTTTTTGATTTTTTCATTTGTTAGAATAAAAAATAGAAGAAAAAGAAAAAGAAAGCGAGAGCGAGAGCGAGAAATGAGTAACAGTGTTAAGGGAGGAGACAATGGTTTTGATTTTCTTTGAAATTCCAATTTCCAAATGCTGGGTGAGTTACAATTGCGATTTTCAGGTCAGGTCAGGTCACGTCGTTTTCTCTGCTGTAGTCGTATTCTACGGTTACATCGAAATATACGGTTTTCACCAAAAATACGTAGCATATATCTGAAGTGGTAAATACCGTTTGTTAGATGAGGGTTACTTTACCTACGGTAGTAGTAAGAAACTTACACAATGCGGGTTTAACCTTTAATCTCATCTCTAAATTCTAATGTGTCTTTTTTTTAAAGATAAAATTACAATTTTGATATCCAAATTATATCGGACTGTGTAAATTAGCTTTCAAACTTTTTTGTGATTTAATTTAGTATTCAATCTCTTTCTAATAATTCAGGTTTGCTCTTAATATTTGATAATGGTTAACATTTTAATAAAAAATTGAACATAGTTAAATGGACAAATAACAAGTGGCACCCGTGAGGTTTGTTTAAAAGGCATATAACTCCATTCTTCTTCCAATATTACACTGCGCTCAAAAGAATCTAACTCTGATAGTTTTAAACTAACATATGCTAACCATGGTCAGTGTCTTAGTGATAAGCTTATAGCCATAGACAGTTAAATTGAAATCCAAGGGCGGACATGATGGAGACGGGGACTCGGGGTGGGTGCGGCGGCGAGGTCAATGGTTAAATTGAAGGCATCGTGAATCAAGTTTGCTCGTTACACCATGAATCAGGCCATCCTCGAAGTCATTAACGGTCGTCGTTTTCAGCCTCCTACAAGATTCCCATTGGATGATATTCATAAAGGCCACTATATATGCTTTGTCCCGGCGGGTATTACCATACGACTGTGCTATGCTATGAGAAATCAGAATACAGATCACCAGCGATCACGGCAACAGTGACAATGGATAGGGAAGATTTTTAAGTAGTTATTTTTATTTTAACTACATTTTTGTTTTCATTTTTTATGAAACAACTATTTTTACGATGACATGTGTACACATAGATTTTTTCGGTTAAAATGTAACCGTTTTCAAACACGAGAACAAATGTGAACAGTTAAAAGGAGATTTAATACTAAATTAAATCAAAAACAATTTGGAGCTAACTTGTGCAGAATACTATAGTTTAAAAATCAAAATTATAATTTTACTTTTATTTATTTATAATCATAATAAAAACAATGACATTTTAAAATTTTCTTCAATTAATTAAATGCTAGTAGTAGTTTTTAATGTGACTTTTAGTTTTGTCTTTTTTTTTTTTCCTTTTATCATGGTAATTGACAACAAGGTTTCAACCTAAAAATTTGTGGTTACTTTCTCCGTGTCAAAATATAAGCGTAAAATGTCTATATTATATATTATAAGCATCTAAATAAAATAAAGGTATATTTATTAAAAAAAATCAATTTTATCTTTGTTTATTAAAGTAACACATTACTAGTATTATTAGTTGTCAATAACTATTTTTTTATTTTTTTTAAATCATATGAAAAACAAATAAGTGCTTACATTTTAACCATTTTTTTATTGTATACAATATTGTAAATGTTAAGAAGATTTAAATAAAATTTTTTTACCGAGAATAAAATCATTTATTGCATACACATAAGAGACTCATCTATTGAATATTTATTATTTCCTAGGTCAATAAAAAACTTTGTTTGTTAGATAAAACTATGTGTTTTTATAAAACTAGGTATATGTGATAAATGTAAATAGTAAGTGTACAGTAATAATTAATCTATACTTTATTTAGATATATTATTATTTTTTTTTCAAACTGTTTTGGGAAAATATATTTAAGATAATATTGCAGTGTATTCTCCATGCAGTACGGAGGTGTATATAATATTAAGGGTTTTTTAACCTATGTAATATTGTACATGATAAAAATTTTAAAATAAAAACAATAATAAATAATAAATACATGTTTAAACATAACTCAATTAATTTTTGTGTCTTCTCATAAAAAACTTCTTATTTGAAAAGCTTAACCTGTGCAACACAGGTTAGAAATCTCCTAATATAAATAGAGACTTATGTGCCACTCATTTTTAGAGGTTTGGAATATGCTCACTTTATTTGAGTAATTTTTAATCCTCTTACTCTATATTCATACAAATCCTCTTATTTACTCATTAAAAAATATTTTTAATATTTTTTTATGGTTTCAAGATTGAAAATCCACTTAATTTTATAGCATTACTCCTTCATTTTATATAATAAGACTTTTTTTTCATAATTTTAAATTTCATATAATTTTTAAGAGTTTTTATTATTTTTTTCATGTTTGTCCATCATAATTAATGAAATTTGATAAAAAGATAGTGAAGGTAATTAATGCAATGACAAGAAAAAACATAGCGTTTTTGGGATAGGTTATTTGACTTATAGGAGTTCACGTAAGAGACCAAACGATGTTTTAGGGCAAAAACATAGCGTTTTCAAGTCCAAAATTAGGTTTTGCTATAAGCGATTTGAAGGAATAAAGCGATTTTGACTTCCAACAAATTTCAATTTTGGATCCAAAACGTTGCATTTGAGATAAAATTTACTAAAAAAATGATATGTTTGAAATTTACTAAAAAAATGATATGTTTAGAAACTCAAGATTATAGCTTTATTGTGAAGTTGTTTGGTAACAACAAGATTAAAGCTTTTAATTTTGAGATTTTAGTTTTTATTACTAACTTTCGAAAAAATATGAGACAGCTTTCGGTTTTTTTAAAAGTTGACTACAAAATAGAAAAAAAAGTTGACTATCAATAATTTACTTAAAAAAATACCTTTATTAATTTTTAGAAATCACAAAAAATCCTAGCACTAACCTATGAATGATATTAATATCCTTTTTTAGTCATTTAACCTAGTTCAAATGATTATAAAGTTTATTTTATCAAACAATTCTGATTTGGAATGTAACTACAAAACTCTAATCTCACCGTTATAATTTCACGGTCTTTATCCAATTTCATAATTAAAAGTTAAAAATTTTCAATTTGTTTCTTAAACATACTCAAAGATGAGTGATAATAACCTCATCTCGAAACCTTTTCTTTTTTGTCATAGATATTCAATTTCGAGAATAAAATTAAAATTACAGTATATTCTTCATTTTTTTTAAAAAATTACAGTGTACTCTATTTTGGAAGTGGAAGATTTAAGTCATTTTTCTTGAAATTCAACTCAACACACCAACAATGGTGATCCTAATCCTAAATCCTAATTCCCCCCTCTTCCCCTGTTTTAGTGTTGTTTTCTAACCACCATCAAATCTACGGACCGTAGTTTTGGAATGTTACTCAGTTACTGCATGATTGATTTCCTTAATTAATGATTTGATGTGGCAATCCAGCTTGTTCCGCTGCTAGGCGGTTAGTTACGCACTCATATCACGGTCGTTGGATTAAATTTTTTTTGTTATCTTATGATTAATCAATAAATTATACTGTTAATAACCCTTGATAAGCTAACAGTAAAGCATCTATGCTCTAACATTTTCTATTATGAAAAGTCAATTATTGGATTAACTCCAACCCACTACATGAGTAGCCATTTCATACGTAAGTGATGACTTGAATCTGTACTGATCTTGGGGATAGAATTTGAATTTTTAAGTACGGGTCGTTACACTAAAGAAATTCAAGATAACATAGTGCTCTAATTTAAAGAGCTAAATATAATTAAAAAATTATTAGAAAATATAATTTTTTTTATTAACAAAATATAAAATAATATTGTATAAGATCTTTGTGACCTTGTTTAACAAGATTATTGTTTAACAAGACCCATTAAAAAATAACACAAAATAAAAGAATAATTACTACATAGGTTCTAATTTTATAACGGAAGTTCACCTAGGTCTTTGACTTTTATGAGAATTTACTTAGGTCTCTGACTTTGTCCAACTTTATTCGCCTAGATATGTGACGTTAACCTCATTTTGTTCAAAATGTGCCACGTCAGATTTCTTTTAACGGTGTTAAATGATAGTAAACGTCGTCAATGACCTAACTGAACAACGTTAGACAAAGTTAAAGACCTAAGTGAACTCTCACAAAAGTCAAAAGACCTATGTGAACTTTTATTATGAAATTAGAGACTAACGTGGTGCTCTACTAAAAAATAAAAGGATTATCCGGCTGCGTCTAAAAAGTTAATCTTTTAATCTAATAAGAAGATAGCGAATATTTGGGGGGGAAAAATAAATAAAGGGGGTGAGAACTCAGGAAATTAAAGTTGAAGTCTTGCGACAAAATTCGGATGACACTATCATCTATCATGAATGCAATTTTCGTAATCCTCATCAGATGTAATTTTTTCATTAGAATATCAATATCAAATATCAACGACATAAAACTGAATGAAATGAAACGATAATTGAAACATGAACTAATCAACAGGTTATACGGGTTCTGTCTATTAGTAGTATTGAACAGTCGTGTAAGTGAGAATCGTCATTATTAAGAGACATGGCCCCTTCCCTCCCTCCAATGCTACATTCATCTGTGTACACAAAATCATTGCCACTTATCCATGAGCACCTAATGACAATTATTTTTATTTGGTTTAGTCATCGAAATGTTACTAGTGCATCAATGAAGAAAATTCAATCAACATTTACTATCCCCACTTTCGAGATGGTGTGCTATTATCTATAAGCACCTGAATTTATAAGCTATTTCCACCCCACCAGAATTCACCAGCTTGACATAAACATTTTTGAAATCCTCAAAGAACATATTCTCATTTTTGGCGTATCTAATCCAGCTGTTCAATAAATGAAGTTCTCTTAAGTTGTAAAGATTAAGATACAGAGATAATCCGCAGAAACATACACATGCAGTGCACCAGGATATGTCACGTGCAAATGAATTTTTAGTAATGCACTATAGTATATCATAATATCATGAAGACAGAATATTCTTTTTAGCACCTCGTTGTTTACTTTAAATAGTGAGATGGATAAATAGAATCAGAAATAAAGTAAGCCCCAAGTACAACATTTGTAAAGGGGCATGCTTTGGCTCAGGAGTTCAAGATGACCTTATTGTTTGAAAACTGACATTTTAGATTTCAACTAGAACAGGTCAATTCAAATATTCAATGTAGTAAATTGATACTACGGACACAATGAATTTGTTTAAAAGGGCAAGACGCAACGAATGACAAATTATAGTGTCAGAAAAATCTAAACAACTAAACTTACCATCACTGAAAGACGTGCAGTTGTTAATTTGTAGTAGAAACTCCTAAGTATTGTTTTAAATTGATGGTCTATTTGCATTATCTGTTATTTTCTAGAATCGTTCAAAATAAGTAAAAAGAAATGCTTGTCATTTTTTTAGTTGTTTTGCATGTTCATGTAATCATGTGTCAATATTATTTAAATGATCTAGGAAGTTTCTATATTGAAATCTTACAGCTTACTACAAGCTTAGCAACAAAAAAAAGTGGTGTCAAATTCATATTAAAGGTAGCATAAGAGGTTGGGAAAAGATAAAGAACCTTAAGCACTCGTCATCCTCAACAAGTGCGTGATCTGAAGGAAGGCCAATCATACTCGACATACCCACCTGTAAAAAAGAGACCCAGCAGAAAAGTTATTTTATCATGTTAAGAAACAAGCTAGGTTTATCCAGGAAAAATATGCATGCAATAACAGACATTTGTGTCATTTGTAATAGTTTATTGGAAGGCAACTGATTTCAAAGAAACTGTAAAACTTGATCTAGAGCAGTTGCTAAGCTTGAAGGGCTAACATGCAATCAGCTCATGCAGGAATCATTAAATTCATTAAAAAAACATTTATTCAGAAAACAATAACTAATAGAAAGTTTACTTAAAATACCAAAGCGATCTTCTGAATGAGATAAGTTCTGAATTTACCTGAAGATGCCCATGGCTTCTCCATAAGAACCTCAAAATACGAATTGTGAAAAGAAGTTGGGCTTCCAAAACATTTACTTCCAAGAGTGTGGGCTCCAGTCAAAGCTACAAGTTCTTATGTTCTGTGAAAGGGAAGTCCAAAATGTAGAACAATGCTTAAGCAAAATTAATTTGGGTAAAATATTTCTGAAGTTTCATACCAATGGTAAAGCTTTTACCGAATGTATACCTTCAAAGGTTTGAAAAAAGTATCAAATAAACAATACTCTCAACCGAAATGAAATTGCAGGCAAACAATCAGCCATGTAGAACATAAATGCAAAATAATGGTAATTTTCCTCATACTCACGAAAAGCCTTTTCTCTGGAAGCATTTCTTCAAACCAGATGCATTGAGATATTCCTCGGGAAGTTTCCCCTCATAATCTGGCCCTTTATCATTAAAATGAATGGAAAAATTATTGTCGAAGAAAAAAGCAGGTTTCGTTTTTAGGTGACAATCAATTACTGAAATCCTCATGGAGCTTCTTTCTTCCCTATTAAATGGTTGATTGTTCATAAAACAACAGCCTAAATAAAATTCAAAAATTGATTGAATAATATTTTCAGAGAGCCTAACACAACAAGCTAACATATAACTGTTTGTTTATCATCCTATAGAGAAAATTTAATTGCTTGTCACATCATATATGCTAACTAGAGTAGCAGCCAATTGGCATCTTATTGTGAATCTAGTCTTCCTAGTGAAACTTGGATACGTGGACCTCCACATACTTCAACTGGTTCAGCTCCAGCCATGGCAATCATGTCCGGCCATGACACTAATAAATGTAGACTAAAATTTGTTGGTCTAGACCAGATAAACACTTATTATTAGTAGATATAATAGATAAAATGCGGACCTGGTTGGATAGCATCTATTTGAGTTTTCGCTTTTTGCAGAACCTGAACGATATGTTGTAAGTCCACCAAGAAATTAGCTTGCAGTTGAAATACAAGATATCTGTCTTCATGATCACCAAAATTTAGAGAGAATAGGACATACAATCATATGGAATGATTTGAAAAATAAAAGAAAGGAGGAGAGGAGGAAGTAGACTGAGAAAGTAATAAGATAGAGCATGCCTTCACTGATTTTTTCAGGCCAGCGTTTTCAGGTAAACAACAGAACCATTCCTAGCCCCTGCCACAACATGAACAGTGTTCCCTTACAGTTTGTAGAATGTACAAGTTTCTGATGTACAGTAACCTTATGCTGATTCTTTGTTCTAATAGAATTAATATGTGCCTTTTTCCTATCAGATGTGTTAAGTGTCAATGTGAAAATTTTAAGTCCATATGCTATGCCTTCTACTTTTTTCCATTTTTCTTTTCTTGCTCTATTTCAGTAATAGTTCAATCCATTGCTCATATCAATTGGATTTATATGGGTAAATTTTCACAACCACAATGCATCAGCCAATAAATAAGGGAACACTGTCGTCTTTTATTATGTACTATCATTGGTAAATGGTAATAGTTTCACTGTACATCTGAAAATGCCATCACAATTCACTGTACATCAGAAAATTGTACATTCTATAAAATTGCATCGTAGTGCCAAGATTTTAAGTTTTACTGTAAGAGGAATCATAAACAAACACACAATATATCCTTCAGTTCTTAAGATCAGATGCATGCCTGTATTGTCATCAATTTCAAAGGTTCCAGCATCGTGGAAAACCAAACGAAGCACGCCAGCAGCCTTTCCCTTCGACAATACCTTCCTGACCTCTTCTTTGATGAGAACGTATTCCTTTGTACCTGGCCTTCAAAACGACGACGTATTCAAGACACGAATTCGAATCAATAGCATAAGGGTTGTGAGCAGTGACTTGAATTATATTTCTATGCAGAATGTGAAATGGTTGAATCGTGGAAGCGAAACTTACTGCGAGGCGTTGGCTTGAAGACAAGCAATGATCTGAGTTAGGGGAAGAAGACATGGCAACGTGGCTACGCATATTAGCACTCTCCTTCTGCTACTCGAAACAGCTACATCTGCGATTTACCATTACCACCACCATTTATGTCAATTACAATCACAACAACCCTATCTGATAGAGGCGGAGCTTAAAGGATGATGAAATTCGCTTGATTTCAATTCCACTGTACTATACTCGGGTTATAAGTACTGTGTGCTACCTACCCTAGCATTACTCTTCACTCTCGTGAAAAGAGAAGATCGACAGAATTCTGTTTTTTTCTTTAACCGACTTTCTGTTTTTAAGTAATGGTAGTAGTGGTTGTGACTATTTTTAAGAAAAAAAATTTTAATTTGATATTTAAAAAAATTGTTTCTCGTTAATTTGATCATTTAAGATTTTTTTATTAAATTAGTTTATAAAAAATTTGTTATGTAAATTATAAATGACTAATTGAATAGAACTTTAAATTTTTAAGGACTAATTTAATATTATTTTAAATTTTCGAACAATTAATTTAGTGAAATCCAAAAATAAATTGGAAGATGAAATTGACATTTATCTTAAAAAATAATGAGATTATTATCACTTCTCATGGTTGACTATAACTTCTATTTAAATATTGAAACTTTAATTTTATTGATTAAAAAATATCTTTAAAATTTTAAAATAATTAAAAAAATAACAACAAATATTTTAAACTAACAATAACCTCTCTAATTAAAAATTAAAAAATACTAATATATACAAAAACCAAAGTGCAAGATAGATTTACTACATGTACCTGTTAGTTATACATGAGTTTTGTGCTTATCAGAAAAATTGATTACTTACTGATTTTGATGCTAGAGAGTAGAGACCCATCTAACTTTAAATTTTGAAAAAAAAGAGATATACATCGCATTGTTAGAATCTCTTGCTATCTATTAAAGTTTGTTATTTTTTCAAAAAAAGTCACATTTTAATTTGTGAAGAACATTAATTAAATTCCCTTGTGAGACATCGTTTGAGCAATAGTCGTTTGTTTTTGCCTTTATATTCCTACACTCAAACTTCTTCTTTTCAGTTTCTCTCTGAACCTTAAGAATGACAAATTCAGATGAAAAAAACAAAAAAACAGAGGAGTGGAGTAGAAGAAGAAAGAGATCGGAAGTAGGTGAGAGGAATGAGAGCAATAAAAGAACAGAGGAAAGGAATAGAAGAAGAAAGATAATTTATGATGAGGCAGAGACGGATCGTCATTTTTCTCTTTCACGATTACAATCTGTTCCTTTCCATCGACCACCACCAGAGACTCTGACTTTATTGCCAAACTCTCCGGAGCCGGTGCAAGAACAAGTTCTTGCCAGACCTGAAGAAAAGAAAGTAATTTTCCCTTGGGCCACAGATTGCCCCGCCATAGTGCACACGTACGAATATCTCTCCCAAAATCAAATCTTCTCCATCAAGGGAGAGGTTCAATGCAAAAAATGCAACCGAAAGTTTGAAATGGAATTCAACTTGCAAGAGAAAATCAAGGAAGTCATGGAATTTATTGCGGAGAAGTTCAGCGACATGCATGATCGGGCTCCTGAATTTTGGATTCGACCAAAATTGTTAGATTGTAAGCATTGTGGACAAGAAAAGAGCGTGAAGCCCCTCATTTCCAACGAGGAAGAAGAAATTAATTGGCTATTCTTATGGTTAGGCCAATTGTTGGGTTGGTGCACAATTTTTCAATTAAAAATTTTTTGCAAACATAATTCTAACCATAGAACAGCCGCAAAAGACCGCCTTCTTTATATAGCTTATATGGGAATCTGCCAACAGCTTAAACTAGACATTTAGTTCCGTCTCACTACGAGATGATAATAATTTGAGATTACGGGGGATTCAAATTATAAAAAGCTAGAGGTTTAACCCTCTTCCCTCAAAGTCCATCTTTTGATTTGGTCAATGATTTTTCAATTCTGGTTTGCCCTTGACAATGGCTTAACTTTAATTTGGAGATGACGTTCCTTTTTATTGTTCATTTCTTTGTGTATATCTTTCCTTAGTTGTGTCCCTTGAAGTAATTGTAATTGTGATCTGAATTCCATTTTTAGCTCCGAGAAAAAAAAAAAAATCAAATCGTCAAACACAATTTTCAGGTACTAACAAGTCGTGTAGGTGTATATAGTTTGGTCTGCAAATTATCAAACTTTTTATCATTAGAAATAAAAAAATTTATACGTAAAAAAGTAAGTCTAATGGGCATTCTCTCCTGTTATTTACAGGTGTCCACCCTAGAATTATATTATGTTCTAAATGTAGAGATGTTAACGATTAGTAATTCTTCTAAAAATTCAAAATAACTTTCATTCAATTGCACCTTTTCCTTTAACTCTGCATGTTATGTTATCCGCTGTTCCTTTTCTTCTTTAGAAAAATAATAAATGGGAAAGTTGCTTCTATTCCGGCTATTATTTAAAAATTTAATTGCAATTTTAGTGCAATTTTTCACATCACTTATTATATACTTTATTTTCAACTTTTTGGTCTCTTTTCTCTTTGGCACCTCTTCACATTAAAAATAAAAATAGATAGATGTTCCTATAGAATATATTGCATGTTGAATGTATGTTCTGAAAAAAAGTATACACACAGATACAGCAACTCCGCGTAAAAGTTTCCACGTCTATTTTTTTGAATTTTCTTAAAAAGTACAAATTTTAAAAGAATGGTATAGCATAGAAATGGAAATGGGTTATTGTCACATTATTCACTTGCTCTCTTTAAATTTCTAAATAAAAAGTCACAAAAGAAGGTAGTACTCTATTTAAGCTTTGGAAGTAAGTAAAGACAAGAAACAATGCTGCTGGGAACAAAATGACATGAAAAACCATAAGCAAATCTGCAAGCCTTCATTGTTAAGTAACCCCAGTCATATGATTCTATAATATTCACCAGATGAACCAATTTCTCTGATAGTTAATATGCGGTTCTGTTCCTGAAGTTCACTTAATGCTCTGCCGCTATGGGTTCAAGTACCGAGGCGAGCAGTGGTTTCTCTTCAATGACTATATCACCATTCACGTGAGGCTTTGGTTCACCTGGATCTGCGTTTGGAGGTAGAGCCTCTTTTGTTTCCTTGGACAAGGCAGTGTTCACTTCAGTGGCTGCAGCCACTTCAACTTTCTCTTCCTCTGTTGCGCTGGGCAAGGAGGTGATTTCAGTTGTTACACTAGATAAGGATGTCTTCTCACCATTCACAGCCTTAGGTGAAGTGCGTACAGTTCGTGAATTGGATGAGCTGATCCTTTCAGAAGTCAGTCGAGTAGGAAGAGATCTTCGTTGTGGCTTCTTTTGATAAATAGGTGTCGTAGTTCCTTTGCTGGGGTTGCTCTGAGACACTTTCTCATCCAGACTTAAACGATTTTGTTGAGCAATACTGCTCGCAGTTCTTTCTGACTCTGAAGATGTCGAGGTCTTCCTACGGCCAAGCTTCGGAGATTTTGCTCTTGTAGTTGGTATCTACATTTGTAAGTGCAAAGGCTCAACAATTTCAATTCCAAAATGACAAAAAGTACAACTTGCTGACTCAAAACAAGATAAAGGAAACTCTCAACAGTCAGATGTTAGGGGAAAAAAAAAATCAAAATTACAAACAGAATGACATGTTCATGAAGGAAAACAATCAAGACTCCAATTCACTAGCGGTATAAAAAGCATTATAGCATCACTTTACAGTTATTAAGGTTTTAGCATCAGTCTGCACTTTGCATTCATAGCAACAGAAAATACATTACATATGGTTTTTAAAAAATAAATCTGAAGATAATTAAGCAGGGCCACACAGTGGGTCTGCACACAATCACACAGATGTTTGTGCATGCATGCGCACACAAATAGCCAAATACCTTCTTTAACTCCACCCTAGGAGGAGGAGGCTCCTGGTAGAAGCTTGGCATTGGAGTTGCTTTAAATGCTAGACTTTTCCTAAGCAACTTAATCTCAGCTTCTTGGCTCTCCTATAAAATGAAGTGAAAGATCGATGTGAGTAAAGGCAATATCTGCAAGTGATTTTCATCCAAAATGTCAAATATTATCACCTTTGTTTTTGCTTGCAGGTTACTCTCTTCTACTTCCTTTGCATGAATCTTTTCCTCAAGCTTAGAGTAGAACTGGCCACCAAAACATTTGTTTTTAAAACTACAAACTTATTCAAACGAAACCGTCATGTAACAGTGTAACACAAAAAGCTGGAAGCAAGTAATAAATATTGACCTCTTTTCTTCTTGCAGCTCTCTCATCACACCTGAAACTGAATCCATAATTTGGAAGTGCTCCTGCTCGGTGAGGTTTGGCATCTTCTGCAGTTGGACTTATAAGTGTATCAAGGATAAACCATAATGCACCTCGCTCAATAACAAAAATATAACATAAGTAAAAAGAAATTCCCGTTAGTTCCCCATTTCCATTCACATGGAAGAAAACACAACACCCAACCAAAAAAAAAAGGATACGAAGAAGATTCTACTTCTTTAGGAATATCATGGGGCCCTTTCTTCAATAATCTAGGTCTAGTCTTCTCCCTGTATCCAATTAATTACAGTCCACAAGTCAAATAAGAAGATGATGATTCTTTTGTTATTTTATTTTTTCAATATATGATGAAACATTCAAACATGAATGCAAAGCATTGCATACATTGGTGACTCAGAAGGCACTGCATCAGACTTCCCAGGGTGCTGAAAGTGAGTGTAGAAATTATCAGCGAGTGCCGAAACTATAATTTTATTTCTCAAAACAAAAAGATAAAAGAAGAAATCAACAAAGGACAAATATCTGAATGTCAGACTACCTGTGTTGACATTTGGAAAGCAATCAAAGGTAACAACAAAGTTTACCTCAGACAATCGAGTCTGCTTGTCACCCAATGATCTATTTTTAACAGGCTTTCTTGGATGAGATTGAGAGTCTAAAGCGGAAGCACCATTTGAAACAGCAGATGCCGCCTCTTCATCTTTTTTATCTTTGCACGTTTTTACTGAACTTGCATGAACCCCGCTAGGACTTGGTGACTTTGCATTCTTAATCTTGACTGGACCCTTTCGATTTCCTAACTGCTCTGTTCGATCCATAATTTTTGCTTCCTCTTCCTAGAAATGAGAAAAATTACATTGAGATTTTCAATTCAAATAATATAAATAAATTCATAAGACCAATTCTACGAAAAAATTCCTTTCACCTTAGAAATGGTTATATTGTTGCCATCTGTGCTGTCATTTGATCCTTCTTTGATTTCTGCCAAAGACGAATGGTCAGTTGTGGTGCTATCCGACTGGTATAAATTTTGAACATTTCCATTTGGAGCTGCAGTTTCTATGATTTCAGTAACACTGGGGTCTACATTTGAAAGAACATCATCCTTTCCAGAATTAGACAGCTCTTCATGAACACCATTTTGTTGACCTGCTTCAAGTCCATCAGCCAGCGAAAGGTTGATTGGATCCATCATTCACACCAAGCTGCAAGTTAAAAGATATGATTCAACATAAGAGTGCACGGAACAAATTATATTCTTACAAAAAACTATCAGCATTCATATGAAAAGATAATCTTTTTCCCTGTTAGCCAGCACATTTTCAAAAAGGCATTTAGTCAATCTCCCTAATTTTTATTTTACTACAGATTATCAAAAGATCCAAAAGAAATTGATTATCATCAGAAAATAGAATTCATCAGCCTCCACTAGCTACTTAAGCACTTGAATAAATAAGGATACGGTTGAGATGGAAAAACAGTAAATCTGTCAGGCGGTATCCTGAGTTATTTTCCATGTAAAAGGGTTCCGGCAACCTAAACAGAATTATGACAATTCAGAAGTTTCAATATAATATGATACAATATCAAAGTCATGGACATTATGAAAATTATTAATCAATAATGTAGAGCACTCTAGTTAGATAAAAAAAGATGCATCTAAAATATTCGCTAGGTTGCCAAATGCATGAAGACAAATTGGGAAGAGGCATAAAATGGACTTGCCTCTACAGCATTTTCCTTAGGTCTTAACAATGATATGTAATAGGATAAGTACAACTACAGAAGTGGGCAAATCGAATCAATTAAGGGATAGTAAAGCAAACAAGACTAGCATGCTTCACTCGATTTTCAAACTCCTACTTTCCAAGCATGAAACTTGCATCCCCTAATACCAAAATAATGCCACGAATTACCCCAAATGAAAAACAAAGCTCCATTTTGCGACAGAATACAAATCAACAACAATAACCACATTACCATCTTACCCAAGTAAAGTATTTGCCATGAGCAGAAGATAAACAAAAGGCATAGAAATAAAAATGAGATTTTGATGAGTTCCCACTTACCAGAAAGGCAAGTGAAGATGGAAAGAGGGATACCTTGGGGAATCAAAAGCGGAATAGCATAGTGGGTTGAGAGATCTGAGAGGGAGAACGATGGATGGAGGATCCGAGTCCGATCAATAAGATCCGAAAGAATCAAGCTGTAGCAGTAGTAGTAGTAGTAGGTGCTGCTGTTGCTGATGCTTTATCTTTTTTTGATTTTTTTCATTTGTTAGAATAAAAAATAGAAGAAAAAGAAAAGGAGAGAGCGTAAGCAAGGAAGAGTTGAATTAAGAGTGAGAAATGAGTAACAGTGTTATGTTAAGGGAGGAGACAATGGTTTTGATTTTCTTTGAAATTCTAAATTCCAAATGCTGAGTGAGTTACTATTGCAATTTCCGGGTCAGGTCATGTCGTTTTCTCTGCGGTAGTCCTATTATACGATTACATCGAATTATACGGTTATCACAAAAAAATACGTAGCATATACCTGAAGTGGTAAATACCAATGTACACAAAAAAAAAGTGGTAAGTACCATTTGTTAGATGGGGTTTTAACCTTTAACCTCATTTTTAATAAAGGTGATCATGGATCGAAATATTCTCAGTAATTTAACTAATTTGATCATAATCAATTTACAATTTGTTTGTTCGGTTTAATGAGATTAAGTGAATAAAAAAATATAAATTTAATGTATACAGATCGGATATTAAATTAATATAAAGTTAAATTTGAGTAGACTTGATGATCAGAGATAATAAACAAGAAATTTATGCTTAAATTACACTAAATACAAGAGGAGAAGATTATTAATATGTGAAAAAATAGACAATACTTGCTAAAAGTTAAATGATTTAAAAAAATTATTATAAATGTGGTGAAGAATTTTGGTGGGATAATTTTATGATGAACTATTTTTTTTAAGGTCTATAATGGAGCTAGCAATAAATAATATTAGTTTAATAAAAAGATAACATATGGTATTTGTTAAGAGGTTTAGTATTTTTATAAATTCACACATTAAACATCTACACATAAACATGTTTTGTTAGTGTTTTAAGATGCAGTTGTAGAAATTGATGATAATGGATTACTCAAATCATTGAGTTTAAATTTAAAGATTGAGAAGTAATACATCATGTGCTTGCAAATATGAAATATCAACCAGAATTGAAGGAAGAAGAAAAAGAAGTTAATCCTCTCTGTTTACATTACATTTTTCAAGCGAATCTCAGTCAATGATATAATTGGAATCTAAGAATGAGTTGAGATTTGGTCTTATTGTCGTGAATGTTGTTGACCACGTCATGAGAGGGAGATAACATACCCAAACGACTTAGTTTATGGTAGATTTTATTTGCTGATGTTCTATAGACTTGGTTTATTTAATGGTAATGTTGTAGTTATTTTTTGGGCATATTTTCCTTTTAAAAATTATATATTTTACTAGTTTTTTTTTATTTAATTAACATTCAATCTAATTCACTATATATTTCACAAGTTAGATTAATTTAAATTATATGACAAAAAAATTAAATACAATCAAATTCGAGTAACCATCTTTTTTATTGGATTGGATATTAAATTTGTCCAAACCCAATTCAATCCAACCGTGCGCAACACTAATTTCTAATGTGACTTTTTTTTATCTACAATAACAAATTGATGATATTTGGATTTTTTTTATAAATTATTCAAATTCTCTTTTATTAGTCCAATGCTAGTGACTTGTTGCTAATGTGGCCGTTATTCTATTTTATTTTATTTTTACCTTATTAATTGACAACAAGGTTTCAACGTATAAACTCGTGGCTAATTATTCAAACGCTTTACTATTAATTTAACTAGACTTAAATTCGTGCATTGTGCAGATTAGTGTTAACATAATTTTAAATTATTTTGTTAACAAATTATTAAATTCATAATTATTTATTAAAATAATATAATAATTAATTGAATATATTTTGAACTATTAATTAGTATAAAATTGTGCATAAAATAAAATGAAAATTTATTTTTAATTAATGAGAGTTAACTGTTACAATATATTTTATGAAAATGTGATTTTGTAAGCAAAATATAATCTTTGCAAATCATTTTGAATATTATTGTAATTCATAAAATAAATGAATTTAGAGTGCATTTTTGTTGGTTACTTTTAAATTTTTTATCACCAACCGATGCCTTATTCAATGAGTTTGCATTTGACTTGATTTTCTTTAAATTTTACATCAATATTGGCAGTTCATCCATGGATATTTCATTTGATTTTGTAAACTTTTTTCTCCTTATTTTGCATTGTAAGATGTATGTGCTTTTTATCTAATAATGTGATTTTCACATTAAGATATCCAAACATTTGGCATTCGTTGTTAATTATATTTTGGTTTATAGTTTTTTGAAATTAGTGAGAGCAAGAAATTGTAAACTCAATTTGCAATATTATTACTGATTTGTGCTTGTGAGGGATAAATGATTAATAATTAGTTCTTTTGAAATTATAGTATATTAAAAATTGATGACATTAAATTAAATATGGATTTTTTTTACTGATTTAATAATTTTAATTTAGATACTGATTTTTATTCCCATATTTTTTACGTTATTATAATTATTGTTTATTTTGATACTATGTAGCAAGTAAATAAAATATATTTATTTTACTTGATACATTAGTTAACAAAAGTATCTTTAATCTTTCTCTTAAAATTTTAAAAAGAAATTTCTTTTTTTTCCCCAAAAATTGAAGGTAAAACAAGGGCAAACTTTAAAGTTCAATTTACAACATATACTTTAATTTTTTAATAGATGAAACATTTTTTTAAAAATATTTAGTTTTTAATGATTAAATTTTAAATAATACATTAATTTGTATTTACATATGGTTTATATAATTATAATTCATTGTTATTTTATATATAGAAAATAACAAATAAATAAATAAAATAATAATATATGAAAACAAAAAGTAATATATATATATATATAGTTAATTTTCTGCCTTCAAACGGGAAAAAATATAATAAATTTGTATTTAAATTTTAGTCCTGTGAAGGTAAATATATGACGACTTGATGAAGGAATTCATAAGAGAATAAGAAAGAAAGGGAGAAATGAATTGGGATTAAGAGGTTGTAAGTGATAGATGACAGAATTTATAAGGTTGGTCAATGAAAATAAGTTAGGGTTGAGGAGATAGGAGTAGCTTGTTGGAAAATCTGCTATATAGGTTAATATGCTGATCTGGCAAATTGAGAAGATAAAATGTAGTTGATGGGTTGAATTTCTGATTTTGTCCTGTTTTAATATTATAAATAGATAGATTGATTTTAGATACCTGTTAAATAATGTTTAAAAAACATTTATTAAAAATATAAAAGTAAAAATATTTTATTAAAATTAATAATATTTAAATAAAATTTTAAATTTTTAAATAATAAATACTATCAATTTCAATAAAATATTTTTATTTTTATATTTTTTATGAGTGACATTAATCACTATTTAGCAGTTTCCTTATTGTTAAACTAGGAAATTAATTTGTTTGGGTAACTAGACATGCACTCTCAATTGGTGTCATCTATAAAACTTCGATCATAATTATGTCGTAAAGTTGCAGTTATTTCTATCACTAGATCATTACAATACTCTCTCTGTATTATAATAAATGTTGTTTTAGAGGAGTTTTTTTTTTTAAAATGATAATCATTTTATATTTTTAATATATTAAATATTTTTTATTTTATTTTATTCTTATAAAGCAATTAATGTCAATTAAAAATAAGGTTAAATAATTAATGTGTTAATCATTAAAGAAGTTATTTTAGTAAAGTTATTTTGTTTATTATGATATTTATTATATTTCTTAATTTTCGTGAAACAATATTAAACAATTGCAATTTTAAAACGGATGGAGTAACAATTTTGCTATTCTATACTCACTTCATTCCTAATTATAAGCCCTTCAAAAAAACATTACACATATCAAGAAAAATATTAACCTTTATTTAATTTTATTTTTATTTAAAATTCACTTTTATTTAAAATTTAATCTTCTCTATCTTCATTAATTAGATGTAAAAAAATCATAATAAATATCTAAATTTCTTATATTAAAAACTTATGAAAAGAAATGTTAATAATTTTTTTTAGGTACTTATATTTAAAAAAACAGCAGTGCTATTTATTCGTTAAAGTTACACGAATGACCTGGATTATTTCTTAAAATTAGTAAAGTAATTAATTTTTAACAGTAATTTTAAAAACAGATCTCATTATATTTTTGTCTTACACATAACCGTCACCGTGTGCTCTGGGAAAGTACTGATCTTCAACTTTGCAGCTCTCTCTCTCTTCTCTGTCATCAGCAAATCTTAACTTTTTTTTTACTCTGTTTTTCTTACCTCCTTCATCTTACAATTTTATTCAAAGAAAGAATAAAGCTTTGCGCCTTCATTTTTCTTGTAAAATAGCATTCAGATCTACTGAAATTAAAATGGGCATTTGGTTCCTTCAATTTACTTACAAGTTGTGACTTTTGATGTGGGTTGGTTTCTCAAAAGCATCTAAAGTCCCACATCAAAACATGGTCTGAATCGGAGCCAGTGAAGCAAGATTAGAGTTGGGATTAATTGAAGTTGTTAATCTCTATCTTTAGAATTTGCGGAATAGGGAATAAGTTTAGCATCTTTATAGCACACAAGGATGTTTGAGGTATGAGGGTTTTTTTAATAAGAAAACACTAATAATTCAGAAAAAGGCAGATTATGTGTTAATGGTGTTGAGGCTTGAGGGTGCAAAGATGGTGATTGAGAAATGAAGATAAGAAAGGAAAACTGGAAGAGAACTAACACTAGGAGTATTCATTTACACACGCTCAAGCCAGTGATATGTGTGTGCACGAACCCCATGTCATTCGTATGGTTTTGACGAAAATAATTTCGTACAGAACAGCATTTTCCTTAAAAAAAAAAAAAAAGGGGAGTATCGAGTTTATTTAGATACATTATTGGTTTTTATCGCAAACTGTTTTAGCAGATTAAGGGAAAAATACATTTAAGATAATTTTGCAGTGTTTTTATAGTTGAATGAAGCGCAGGCTCCAATTCTCCATGTAGTACGGAGGTGTATATAATACAAAAATATTTTTTGGGTTAACTAAAAAATGACTAATTATTGATCAACCAGTTAAAATATTATTATTTTTACTTATTTTTTATTTTTTAAATTAAAAATTCAAAATATTATTATTTTATTCAATTGGCTGAAAATCACAACCGTAAATAATATGAATAGTGATTTATGTACACCTCTTTTTTAGAGTATAAGAATATATAAGAAAAGAGAGGTAAAAAATAAAAAGAAAAGAGCTAAAATAAAAATACTAAAAGTGATATAATAAACTAAGAAAAGGGACATGGGGTAATAAAAATAAAAAAAGAAGAAGAGAGACATAGGAAAAAATGAATGATTAAACAAATAAATTGAATAATAATCATATAAATATAATTATTGATATGATATGGCTTAGGATGTTATTTGTTATTATTAATAATTACAAGTTTCAAAAAAAAAACTGTTACTATAGCATAAGAAGGAGGAAAGTTAGAGGAGAGAGGCGAAGGAAACCATGGGAGAAGATGCTTCTATGACCGTGAGGAAAATATTGAAATGCCTCATCTTGAGAGCATGGTCGATCAAGAGGAGTTGAGGCTTTGAGCTGCTTAACACATAGGCTAATTTGCTGAGTTAACAAATTAAGGAGATACAATGAAATTAATGTGTTAGATTTATGGTGTTGTCCTCTCCTTTAATATCTTAAATAGATAAATAGATTAATTGAGGGTAAGCGAAAGAAAAATAAAATAAAATAAACTCTACTTGACTAGTAGTAGTTTAAATAAAATCTTCATCAAATCTTTTTATGCCTTTAGTTCAAATTAGGGAAAGAATAAAAAATAGTGTATTTGGTGTTTAGTTTGTAAGAGGAGTGAAGAAACTTTACAAAATATTAAAAACAAATTACAGTTGTTTTGATTATTTTCAAAACTTTCAATACAAAATTTTAAAAGCAAAAAATAAAATGAGGTTAAAATGACAATTTTACATTATATTACTCAGAATAAAAAATAAAAATACAAAACTGAAAGCAAATAAACAGACCTTAAAGTGTTTACTACACCAAATTCCAAACTCAATACATACTAAGTTTCAAAATTATTGATTTTGTTAGTTAATGATTTGTACAATTTCATTTTTTTCATACTTGTCTGAAACTTATTGATTTTGTTAGTTAATGATTTGTACAATTTCATATTTTCATATATGTCAAGTCTCCAAGCTTTACATTAATTTTTAAATTGCATTCACATGAAAACTTTGTACATGTCTGGGGTGTTTGTTTTAAAGTTGCCAATCAAGATTTCGTCTAATAAAAAAGTAATTTTTTTTTTTTTTTTACTTTTGTTCAAATCATGGTTTGAGACCCCAAATCACATTAAAAATAACTCAATGTAATTTTTTTCAAACATGATATTTTCACTTAAAAATAAGTTTACCTATTTTAAACCATAGTTTGAACCATCACAACTATAAACCAAACATGCAATTTGTTTTTTCCGGTTCAAGCGTCAGGTTAGGAAGCAAAACCGGATTTTGAAGACAGGAAAATGCATCCAAACGTGATTATGCATAAAGCAAGTGTGATGTAGCTTTTGTTTTGGTATGAAAATTTTACACTAAGTTATGGAAAAAAAAAATACACATGTTTTCCCACAAATTTGCTTTTGAGATAAAAAATTTAAATATAAATCACTTTGTATCAATATTAATTTTACAAACTCATCTAAATTATTTTTGTAAACACTCCTCCAATCACACACGGTGTGGCCCTGTGAGCACACTTAATTGGTAAATTCTTTAGAGGTTGTAGATCTTGATGTTTGAAACAATGATACAGCTCCCAATACTTCGTGGCAAGGCAACTGTGCATAAACACTAGCAGCGAATCAATAAAAAATTAAATAGTCGTCCAAAAAAAAAAATTAAATAAAAAAGTGAAAAACAAGTCGCCTCTTAGAAGAAATTGGAACACTGAATCACTTGAATTTATAAGCTATTTCCACCTCACACCAGAATTCACCAGCTTGACATACGCATTTTTGAAATCCTCAAAGAACATATTCTCATTTTCGGCGTATTTTCTAATCCAGCTGTTCAATAAATGAAGTTCTCATAAGTTGTAAAGATTAAGATACAGAGATAATCCACAGAAACATACACATGCAGTGCACCAGGATATGTCACGTGCAAATGAATTTTTAGTAATGCACTATATATCATAATATCATAAAAGACAGAATATTCTTTTTAGCACCTCATTGTTTGCTTTAAATAGTTAAATGGATAAATAGAATCAGAAATAAAGTAAGCCCCAAGTACAACATTTGAAAAGGGGCATGCGTTTGGCTCAGGAGTTCAAGATGACCTTACTGTTTGAAAACTGACAATTTAGATTTCAACTAGAACAGGTCAATTCAAATATTCAATGTGTAGTATTATGAGTAAATTGATACTCCGGAGACAATGAATTTGTTTAAAAGGGCAAGACGCAACGAATCACAATTTTTTTTTTATAAGCTTACGAATGACAAATTATAGTGTCAGAAAAATCTAACCAACTAAACTAACCATCACTGAATGGCGTGCAGTTGTTAATTTGCAGTAGAAACTCCTAAGCATTGTTTTAAATTGATGGTCTATTTGCATTATCTGTTATTTTCTAGAATCGTTCAAAATAAGTAAAAAGAAATGCTTGTCATTTTTTTAGTTGTTTTGCGTGTTCATGTAATTTAATCTCAATATAATTTAGAAAAAAAAAAGAGGGAGGGGGGGGGGGGAGGTTGTAGCATAAGCATAAGAGGTTGCGAAAAGATAAAGAACCTTAAGCACTCATCATCCTCAACAAGTGCGTGATCTGATGGAAGGCCAATCATACTCGACATACCACCTGTGAAAAAGAGATCCAGCACAAAACTTATTTTAGTTAAAAAATCTGACAAGAACAAGATAAGAAACAAACTTATCCAGAAAAATATGCATGCAATCACAAAGGTTCTTTTCATTTGTAATAGTTTATTCAAAAGCAACTGATTTCAAATAAACTGAAAAACTTGATCCAGAGCAGTCTTTAAGCTTGAAGGGCTAACATGCATTCAGCTACTGCATTTCCTAATTGATTTCATTAAGAAAGCATTTATTCAGAAAACAACGACTAGTAGCAAGTTTATTAAATACCAAAGCGATCTTTTGAATGAGATAAGCTCTTAATTTACCTGAAGATGTCCATGGTTTCTCTAAAAGAACCTTATAATATGCATTGTCAAAAGTAGTTGGGCTTCCAAAACCTTTACTTCCAAGAGTGTGAGCTCCAGACAATGCTACAAGTTCTTGTGTTCTGAGAAAGTAAAGTCCAAATGTATACCAATGCATGAGCAAAATTAATTCGGGAAAAATATGTTTGAAGTTTCATACAAATGACAAAAAGATTACACTGTGTTGTTAAGACTCTCATGAAAGTTATAGAAAATAGAACATATTCTAGAGAATGTATAACTTCAAAAGTATGAAACAAGTATAAAATAAATAATACTCTCCACCGAAATGAAATTGCAGGCAAACAATCACCCTTGGAGAACAGATGCAAAATAAATGGGAATTTTCCTCATACTCACGAAAAGCCTTTTCTCTGGAAGCATTTCTTCAAACCAGAAGCATTGAGAGATTCCTCCGGAAGTTTTCCCTCAGGATCAGGCCCTCTATCATTTAAATGAATGGAAAAATTATTGTTGAAAGAAAAAGCAGGTTTCATTTTTACGTGACAATCAATTAGTTATATCCCCAAGAAGCTTTTTTCTTCCCTATTAAATGGTTGATTCATAAAACAACAGCCCAAATATAATTCAAAAATTGATTGAGTAATATTTTTCAGAGAACCTAACACGCCAAGCAAACATGTAACTGTTTGCTTATCATCATATAAGAGAGAAGTTAATTGCTTGTCACGTCATATATGCTAAGTAGAGTAGTAGCCAAATGGCATCTTACTGCGAATCTAGTCTGCCTAGTGAAACTTGTATACGTGGACCTCCACATACTTCAACTGCTTCAGCTCCAGCCACGGCAATCATGTCCGCCCATGACACTAATAAATGTACATTAAACTTTGTTGGTCCAGACCAAATAAACACTTATCATTAGTAGATATAACAGATAAAATGAGGACCTGGTTGGATAGCATCTATCTGAGATTTTGCTTTCTGCAGAACCTGAACGATATGTGGTAAGTCCACCAAGAAATTAGCTTGCAGTTGAAATACAAGAAATCTGTCTTCATGATCGCCATATTTAGAGAGGATAGGACATACAATCAAATGGAATCATTTGAAAAATAAAAGAAAGGAGGAGAGAAGGAAGTAGACTGAGAAAGTACTAAGATAGAGCATGCCTTCACTGATTTTTTCAGGCCAGCATTTTCAGGTCTTTCAAGCTCATGGACAACAGAACCATTCATACCACCTGTTTGAAAAGAATGAGAAAATAATAGTCAAGGGAAACACTTGTTACTGTGGATGAAATCGTGAAACTATTACCAATGATAGTACATAATAAAAGACCACAGTGTTCCCTTATTTATTGGCTGATGCATTGTGATTGTGAAAATTTACCCATATAAATCCAATTCATGTGAGCAATGGATTGAACTACTACTGAAACGGAGAGCAAGAAAAGAAAAAGGAGAAAGTAGTAGCCATAGCATATAGACTTAAAATTTTCACATTGACATTTAACACATCTGAAAGGAAAAAGGCACACATTAATTCTGTTAGAACAAAGAATCAGCCATAAGGTTCACTGTACATCAGAAAATTGTACATTCTATAAAATTGCATCGTAGTGCCAAGATTTTAAGTTTTACTGTAAGAGGAATCATAAACAAACACACAATATATCCTTCAGTTCTTAAGATCAGATGCATGCCTGTATTGTCATCAATTTCAAAGGTTCCAGCATCGTGGAAAACCAAACGAAGCACGCCAGCAGCCTTTCCCTTCGACAATACCTTCCTGACCTCTTCTTTGATGAGAACGTATTCCTTTGTACCTGGCCTTCAAAACGACGACGTATTCAAGACACGAATTCGAATCAATAGCATAAGGGTTGTGAGCAGTGACTTGAATTATATTTCTATGCAGAATGTGAAATGGTTGAATCGTGGAAGCGAAACTTACTGCGAGGCGTTGGCTTGAAGACAAGCAATGATCTGAGTTAGGGGAAGAAGACATGGCAACGTGGCTACGCATATTAGCACTCTCCTTCTGCTACTCGAAACAGCTACATCTGCGATTTACCATTACCACCACCATTCATGTCAATTACAATGACAACAACAACCCTATCTGATAGAAGCGGAGCTTAAATGTCGCTACACTCACCGGAAGAAGCAAGGTCGTTGGGCTTGCCGGCGCGAAAATCGACGGCTGAAAAAGGTGACCGTTGTAATTTGGCGGGAAAATTGATTTGGGGTTTCGGTTCGTCACCTGAAGCGGTGGCGATTGAGCACCGCAAAAGATGGTTAGTGAGACTTGAACTCATTATCTCTAACCCACGCCACACGTTCAATTGCACCCTTTCCTTTAACTCTGCATGTTATCCACTATTCCTTTCTTTGTTAAAAAAATACTAATAAACTTCATTGGGAAAGTTGCTTCTATTCCTGTTATTGTTTAAAAGATTTAATTACAATTTTAGTCCGATTTAATATGCCATTCCAGTTCTTCAATTTTTCACATCACTTATTATATACTCTCTTTTCTTTTTCATTTTTTGTCTTTTTTTTCTTAGGCACCTCTTTCCATTAAAAAATAGATGTTTCATGTATGTTCTAAAAAAATGTATACACACAGATGCGGCAAATCTGCATAAAAGTTTCCACAACTATATTTTTTAATTTTCTTAAAAAGAACAAATTTCAAAAGAATAGTATAGCATAGAAATGGAAATGGGTTATTGCCACATTAGTCACTTATTCTTTTTAAATTTCTAAATAAAAAGTCACAAAAGAAGGTAGTACTCTATTTAAGCTTATCAGCATCAAAACTTGGAATTTTCCTGTAGTAGTAAAAGAAAAGAAAAATTTGAAGTGCAGATTGATTACAGATAGCCATTTATATTACAAAATTTGGGGATTTTGAACAAAATTTACAAGAGCAGGATACATGAAAGCCCCATATAAAGTAGTAGCTATACCAGAATAGCTTTGTATTAGTAAATACCAGTTTCCTCAACATTACAAGTTACAACACCCAGAAAAACAAAGATAGAGTTATTAGCCTATTGTTATCTTGGCCCAGAAAGGCGAACCGCGGAGAGATAAGCGTCACTGTTACAGTCTGATGGACCAGAAGAAGTGCCCCCTTCACTGGAGGATTTGAATATGGCGGAATAAAGTCGAGAACCCAAAGGAGAACAAGTTGGTGGCTTAGGAACAGTACAAAGACCCTCAAGCATTTGCACAACTTTGGTCATGGAAGGCCTCATAGACATGTCTTCCTGTATACACCACAATGCCACTTTGATAGCACAATGAATCCTATCGTCATTAACATCTATTTTCATCTCAGAATCAAGAATATCTCTCAGCTTCCCTTCTTCCATCATCTTGAATGCATAAGTTGGGAAGTGGGATTTCTCTGAAGTTTCATTAGGATCATAGTTTTTCCTTCCTCCTATGATCTCTAGCAACACCATTCCATAACTGTAAACATCACTCTTCTCTGATATAGCATAGTTTGTTATCCACTCCGGTGCGAGGTAGCCTCTTGTGCCTCTAAGTGTTGTGAAAACATGGCTTTGTTCTCTGTTCATCAGCTTAGCCAGGCCAAAATCCGAAACTTTAGCCATGAAATGGTCATCCAGAAGCACATTTTCTGGCTTTATGTCACAATGAACAATCTTTGAGTCACAGTCTTCATGCAGATAAGCAAGCCCTTTTGCTGTTCCTAGAGCTATGTTAAACCTTGTATCCCAATCCAACAGAAACTCGCCTTTCTTTTTCTTAAAGATCCATTTATCTAAAGAGCCATTAGCCATGTACTCATAAGCAAGAAGCCTATGAGTTCCATCGGCGCAAAATCCTTTAAGCCTAACCAAATGAAGGTGATGGATGCTCCCAATGATGCTAACTTCTGCTCTGAACTCTTTCTTCCCTTGGCCTATACCTTCCAACTTCTTCACAGCTAGTTGAGTCCCATCTGGTAGAACCCCTTTGTAAACTGAACCAAAACCTCCTTGTCCAAGCTTCACAGAGAAGTTGTTAGTTGCTATTTCAAGGTCTTTGTAGCTGTAACGAATCGGCATGCCAGTTAAGTTCTCCAAGAAATTGTCTTCCTCCGAATTTTCTCGGGGTGACTCGGGCAGCTTTTGCTTCTTTCGGTAGCATCTAAGCCCGACAAAGAGTAAACCAGAAATGACAAGCAATGTCATTATGACAATGATCACAACAACTATGATGTGCTTATTGCTGCTTTTACTGCCTCCTGCTCCTGAGCCTGCGCCTACTTTACTAGAGACCTTAATGTAAGAAACATAACCAGAATCCTTATCAGGTTTCTGAAAGCTTCCTATGCTGTCCAACAAGAAACAGTTTCCTGAAGTTTTGTGGAAGAAAATCGCAAGGCAAGAACAGTTTCTTTGGCATGAAGCTTGGCAACCGGCCAAATCACTTTTCTCAAAGGGTTGAAGGAATCCAACAGCAAAGTAATTGATTCCATCATCTGTTTTGATGAGCTCAACCGAGTTTTTTGATCCACCACAAGGAGACACGAAACCTGGATTGCAACTAGGAAGAACAGATGGACAAGTACATTTCTGATTGCCTGAACATATGCTGTATGGTTCACAAGGTTCTGGTGTACCACAAGCATCTTGTGGGATTCTTGTGGGAGAAGCAGCATTTGACCCTCCACTATTGAGATCAGAGAAAGTGATGAATCCATCACTTCCCAAAACAGCAGCCCAAGTTGCATTTTTACCTGGATCTGAAGAGATAATGAACTGCCATAACAAGGACTTGTTTTTGTCATAGAACCTCCATGAGTTTTCACCAATTGTTGCTGAGGCAACCACATCACCATCTTTATTGATGATCTTGCGATTATCGTTCTGCATAGTCCAATAAGGTTGTGGAATCTTGAAACCAGCAGAAAGAATGACATTGCCAGATTTGATCTCAAGAACATTAGTCAAGTTGTTCTGACTAGGTTCACTTGTGAGTCTCATTCCCTCTGTGAATTCCTGTGATGGCAATAAAGTATCTGTTGGATGATCAAAACTCTGCCAAATTATTGTGCTATTGTCTTTTCCAATCAAAACCAAATTTCCTGTGTCTTGCAATTCCATTGAAGAAACTCCCTTGTTGCTTGTGCTTGTAGACCAAACCACAGTTCCATCTTTCTGTAAAAAGGCATTGCCCTCTTTATCAAACACAAAATCATCTGAATTGGAAACTGGAACAAATCTGTTTGCTGCCCAAACTGTCTGGGAACTTGCCATGTGGACGATTACCAGAAGAAATTTTGTGGTGTCATTTGAAGTGGTGACAAAGCCAAAGGCAAATTCTCCATTGTTTGATAAGAGGAATTTGCCATCTCTGTCAATCCAATTCATTTGAGAACCTTGAAAACTAGATGAGACCTGGCCAACATATTGAACACCAGCCAAACAGATTTTCGACAAAACGAGGATGTAGAACAAAAGGGTAATCATAATATTCAAGAAAGTCCAATGCTTTCCCATGTTTACTTTGCCTCACAGGAACTTTCTATTTCGGGAAATCAGAGGTACGAGGAAGCTAACTACGGAGATTGTAAAATACTAGAATTCATTAAGAAGAACAAGACCCCCAGGTTGAAAATGAAAAGTCAATTCACCTTCCTCAAATTCACTCTAACGCGGGTTTAACACGAGTTTTGAATTCCCAACCAAACCAGAGAAGATTTCTAGCAGTATAAGACGGGAAACAAGAACCCCAAAATTTAAAAAGGAAGAAAGAGAAGAACTTTGAAGGTGAAAGAACCTCTTCTATTTCCCTTCTTATTTGGGCTTATACATAATGTAAGGAATATGACAAAAGAAAGGAAAAAAGGGAGAGATTATGAACACACCCAAAAGTTGGATTGTGGGCAGAACTCAGAAGAATTGACCAGCTCAGAGGAATCTGATGAATCTTTGATTTACACGTATGAAATGGATAGAGGCAAGAACATTGCAAGGTCCAGAAGAAAAGAAAAACTAAACACGAATGAATTTAATTCCTGAAACGAAAGGGTGGATACAGTGAAACAGAGCACAGAACAGAACAGGACAGGACCACTTGAGGGAAAATGTCAAGAAAGACTAATCAGCAAGGCACTCTTCATTTGACCATAACTCGTGAAAGCCAAACAAGTTGCAATTAAAGGGATGAAAACCAAAACCAAAAACAAAAGTGGAAAAAGCATGGCAAAGAATGAAGTTTATAACAAACTAGAGGTTAAAGCAGAGGAGTTTCTTCTTTTGAACTGAAACAGTTTCTACATGTTTCTGCTGCTACCGTCAGAAGAAGATGGTTTCAGACTTTAGATCTGACTTTGGTTGTGTCTATGTCCTTCAAAGGTAGTTTTAGTTTGGAGGAGCCGTGAAACACATTAAGGAGATGTTTGTTTGAGTAATTTTCTTTAGTCTCATTTATATTCTTTTTTTATTTAACTAGTAGTAGTAGCATTTTTTTGTGGGTTGACGTTTTGACGGATCCGAGAACACCTATTCTTCTGTTACATATGCAAACAACAACTAAGTACTATAATATTTTAAGGTTAATATTGATAACATGCAAAAAACACAACATTATTTTAAGGTTAATTTTTTACACACACAAAAAAAACATATTCATGGTTAAATTGATAATCTGGTTCTAATTGTTCACACTTTTTTTTTTTTTCATTTTGATTCCTGTGTAAATGAATTTTATCTTTAGTTTTTATCTGTAATTTAATTTGTAGATTATTCTTACCATTATAACCATATTAGACTATATGGAAGTTTCATTATCATTAGTTCTTAAC
Organism: Cyamopsis tetragonoloba; assembly: GCA_037177725.1. NCBI lineage: Eukaryota > Viridiplantae > Streptophyta > Magnoliopsida > Fabales > Fabaceae > Cyamopsis > Cyamopsis tetragonoloba. The sequence continues at coordinate 81,492,374 of CM074119.1, forward strand.
TGTAAACTCTTTTAATTGTGAATTATACTAGTTTTATCATTAATAATATATTAACATGTAATACCTCCTCCAATCTTAAAGATGTTTTACACAAAATTTGTTGGTCTTACCCTTACAAAATTTAAAAGATAATTATTGATTTTTTTCTTGTTTATTTTGGTAATAAATGAAGGAATAATGAGTATAAATAATGTATTTATTGAAAATTTTGACTTTAAGTAAGGGTAAATTTGGTAGATTGTACTATTTTTTAAAAAAACAAGGCATTAAATGAGGTTATTAGTAGTTTTCTTAATCTACATGAACTAGTTAGAGAATCCTATAAAAATGACGAAAAGTAATAGTTAATTCACCTATAAAAAAAAGACATGTAGTTAATTCAACTAATACTCCCTTCACTTCTATATATAAGGAATTCATGGTCCTTAATATATATGTTATTAACAAACTTATTAATAGAGATTTTTCAGTTCTACCTTTATACAATTTTCAATGATTCAATTAATAGTGGAGTGAGAAATAGTAGAACAAGAGAGAAAAAAATATTACTTGACTTTGTGCATTTATCAAAGTAACTTTACTAGGAACATAGTTGAATTTTTTTTATATTTTAAGATATATTTAATGAGTTAACTATAATTTCTTAGTCTTAACGATTCGGTTGAAAGTGACTTCTATATAAGATTGAGAGATTGCATGTTTATTCTGCTTAAATAAAAAATCTTAGGTTTGAGTCTTTATAGATGTAAAAAATATTTTTGGGTTTTTCAATTACGACCCAGACAGACATATTATTGTGTAATAATGTATGAATCTATTCTCAAAAAATAAAATATCGTCATAAAGGTAGTAATTCATAATGTATGAAACTACTATTCTTCATCATTAACCAAATTTCTTAATTAAGTGAACTGAATATCTGACTATTTCACTGACTAGTCTTATATCAGTCTCGGTCGATCTTATTTTTTTCATCACTGCCAGGATCACAACGTCGTCTGATCTTAAAATTAAATAATTTGGGAAGCTGGTGGCATTATTAAATAAAAAAGTTGTAGGAACCATTCATTTTTATAACAATTAAAATTAAAGTAATCATCAAGCCTGGGAGGGAGACGATCATGCATCACCTATATCACATCCATACGTCTGCATTAGCCAATAAAAACTTTTCACAATAACAAATGTTGTTTTTATTATTTTACTACTACTGCTGCTGCAAATGTACAGGGAAACATGCACTATATACTTAGATTTAGATTAGTAATAATAAAAAAAATACTATAATAAGGATGGTTTTGATAATGCAAGTTGCTTGTCACTTGAACTTTTTGTTGCCTTTCATTTAATAACAATTGATGGTTGGTGGCTGGTGAGGAAGGTGGGACACCAAAGACGTGTTCAATGTCAAATCTAAATGAAATCAAGGGTCATACACAGTTTATAAATATTTATACAATAAATTATTATTTTTAAATAAGAGTTTATTTATAAATAAAATTATATAAAACTTATTTGAATTAATTAAAAATAATTTATTTTAATAAGTTCATCTAAAGAACTTATAAAAATAAACTGAAAATAGTTTATAAGAAACTATAAGTTGTTTTCATAATTTACATATTTTAAGAGACCCACATAAGCCTAAGTGTGGCACATTTAAAAAATATTAAATCTTCCTACAAATGTTAATACTAGTAATTAATTGATTAAGGGGATTTCATGCCATTTGACGTGTATCGCGGTTAATCCATAACGGCCTGATAACGTTAGAGATTATAATGTCCGACAAAAAACAAAATAAAGAACTAAGGAATTGTTTGATTTCTCTTTTTGAAAACAGTTTCCTGTTTTTAAAAATAGAAAATTAAAAAACCCATTTGACAGTCGAGTTTTTAAAAATAATTTTCGGAACCTTTTTTTGTTTACAGTATTTAAAAACCAAAATATGACATCTAAAATATGTTTTGGTTTTCTGTTTTATGAATGTACCCACAAATTTGTATTGAAAACTCATTTCACTCTTTAAAAAACTGTTTCTGAAAACTGTTTTATAATACAATTTTTAAAAATTAAAAGTCAAAATTATTTCAAGCAAACCCTAAATTATCTATTCTCCTAAATCAGAAACTAAAACTTCATATAGATTATTAGTTACAAACTATTTAAACTATTAATTCAAATTTAAAGACCTCAAGAGAATTAAGTACTACAATATTTAAAATATTAAAAAAAATCATTACAAATAAGATATATTTAAGTTATTTCTTTAATATGTGTTCATGTAAAAAAAATAATCTAGTGACTAAATTAGTAAAGTTATTGGTCATTAAAAGTGACATCACTAGTTATTTTAGTCACTAATTCAGTCGCTAAAATATTTAATAAGATTAGCGACCAATAAAAACAAAATTGTTTTTAGTGTATAATAATTTCATAAGACAGGTTAAAAGAAAGAAAAGTGGATATTTTAAATTATTCAAAAAAACTACTTACTAAGTTTTGTGTTATAATTAATCTTATAGATGGCTAGATGCATGCAAATATGATGCATCTAGCCATGATGTGAGTTTTGTTAACTTCAAGTTCAACCCTTATACAGCGCAATGATTTTTATTTTTTTTTTCTCCAAGTTCAACATTTGTCTCTCGTAAAAAGATAGTACATATGATATAAATAAATAAAATGTTTTATTAAACTAGTATTTATTTAATATGCGAGTCTCTCTATATATATTTAAAGAAAATTTTTTATAGAAGTAATTTTATAAAGATAAAGTAATTGAGATATTTTAATTAGTGTAAATTAATAATACGTGGATATCATAATAAGTCTTATTTTATTTTATGATAGTGCTAAAATAGCAATAAAAAATGTAAATTAGCTGTAACTCTTCATGAATGGATGATATAACGATTCATGAAAAGGTACCTGACTATTATAAAAAAAAGTTATGGTTTCTAAGTCATATATACCAAATTTATCTTCATAGCATGCTATCATTATAGAATAATAAGGAGCAATTGTGCATACAAATTTAAAAGATCAAAAGGCTCAAACATTTGTTTATTTTGAATATTCTCCATTTTTATCTATGGATTCAAGTGGAGTATTTAGAAAGATTGTGACCGTGAATTTTGTTATTATGATTCAAGTGATAGTGCCTACAAACAAACTACATTTTTGTAGCTGCATTCGGGCGATTATGAGCACTAAAATTTTGGATACAACGACTTTTTTTATGTTTATAAAAAATTTCTATTCGATCTGAAAAAAATTATTCCAACACTTTTTATGACTTTGGTGATAAGCAATTAAAAAAATCTTTTTTTTTTTTCAGGAGGAAAACTAGTCAAAAGACGTCTTTTTTTTAACACTTAAATTTCGTATAAATTACTTAAATTTTCCACTATTAAGTATATTAAATAATAAGTACTACTTTTAGAAATTATATAAAAAATTACTTAAAAAATATGTTTATTTTTTTTTATTATTTTTATAGCGAATAATGTAACAAGTATTTGTATGTACAGATATAAACTATTTTGTGACAAATTTTATGTGTAAGTATTATATGGTGGTGCAGTTTTTTGCTTTTTTACCCATTCCTTCCTTCCTTCCTTCCTACCCAGCCCCAATATAATCTCCCTCCCTCTGACTATCTGTGTATAATAATTGTGTTTGAACTTGTGTGTTTATTTTATTAATAAATAATAATGAAACTGACCAAAGGCCCTCCACTCACAAATTCATGAATTAAAATAATAACCAATTGTGGGTAAGATCCCAAACCATAAAAAATCAACAACTGAATTAAAATTACAAGAGAAAAAAAGTTTTAAGTAGTAGCAATTCTTTAACTATAATCTTTAGTTTTGAACGGGATAGGTTTACCCTTAACTAATTGGATATGGTAGTATTGATTAGTATATATATATACATTAAAAAGAAACCCTCAAATCCAGTGAAATAATGGTTAATTAATTAAGTTCGTACTACTCCGTTTACTGTACTCAACCTCTCTATTATTAATTAAGAATGGAAAAACGTATGAGTTGGGGGAAGAGACAATGTTCAAGATTCAAAGTTCAAACACATTTCTAAACCCACTATATATATATATATATATATATATATATATATATTAAATTATCAACATGGTACTTGTCACTTTAATATATAAATAGTTATTAATTAGAAAAACTAATTGTACCATAACTAGCCTTAACTCTAGGGATACTGTCCACGCGAATGTCTTACTAACAACAATATAATGCAGACTCGATCGTCTCTTTAATTAATTTACACACACACACACAAAATTATACTAGGGTCACTATAATATTACACAATATATTCAGATTTCAATAATTATTTTTTTATTAAAAATGGTATTATTTCTTATAAAAAAAATTTATTTTAAGTTTTTTAACCAGTGCAAAACATTAAATAGATTCTTTATTCATATATTTATAATACTTTAACAAGTGTCTTACCTTAACAAGGGTAGCATCAAGATTTTCTTTTTTTTTTAAATGATTCTATATTCTCGTATATATTTTTCTTTTTACAAATTTTCCTACATACTTAAATAAAGAATAAATTAGTTATTTCTTATGTTTTTAAGATACTTTTACACCTTATTTTTTATTAAATATATTATTTTATTAAGTATGGAGAGGATTACGAAAATAATTTTGTAAAAAGATACAACAATAATTTTTATTTGATGGAGTATTGTTAAGAAAATGAGCATGAGATTAATTTATGAACAGCTTCGTGCAAGCTAATGGGCATGATATTTATAAATAACACGTTGTGATGAGTGTCAGAGCAGTATGAGAACTATGATTCTATGAATGCAAAGTGATGCAAACTCAAAAATCAAAGAAAGCAACTATTCCTCTGTTTTATATTATTATAAGATTATTTTTAAATAATATTAACGTTTTATAATATAAAATTTTATATAATTAATTTTTTAAAAGTGTTTACTATTATTTCTTTTGTATTTGTCCCTTATAATTAATAAAAGTTTATAAAAATATAATAAAAGATAATTAATACAATAATTGAAAAAAGAATATTTTTTAATAAACATATATAATTATCTAAATATAATTTTATAATATCGAACGTAGGAGTATATGAGATGAGATATAGACAGATAAACTAAATTCATACCATTGTACAGCCTGTCATTCCCACTTCTCACATGGGAGATTCAATTCCAATAATTATAATCAAATTGTACGATCTCTTGCATGGAGTAGTCATTACTTATGCTATATTTGATTTTTAATTAATTTAAAAAGCTAAAGATGAGTTTAGTTGCATATACTAAATTTCACTTCATTTAATAAACTGAGTTTGATCATAAATTTAGGTTCGATAAAAGAAATTTAAAATCCTTTTTATGGTTTATTGAAAATACTTTTGACAAATTAGGTTCGATATAATTTACCGATAATCTATGTTTTATATACTAAAATATACCTTTTTACAAAATTATATCCGAACAATATTTAGTCTATCAATTTTACTTTTAACTAAAAGTATTCAAACATAAATTTTGTTAAAGTAAATTGATTTTTTAGTTTTTATTTTATTTACTTTCACATATAAGGAAAAACAAGTTTTATTAAAGAAAAATTAAACATCCATTTATTATACTACTCCGTCCATTTCGTATTATGATTTTTTTTAACCCGTGCAATAATTGCACATGATAAGAATCTCAAAATAGAAAAAAATATAAGTAATAAATGCATGTTGAAGATAAAACTCAATTAATTTTTGTCTTTCCTTATGAAAAACTTTTCTTTTGAGATACTTAACCTGTGAAATATTACGCAAATTAAAAAAAATCGTTCATATTATAAGGCTAAACATAAAAAGTGTTACTAATTTTTCAAAATCTAATACATTAAGAAGATTTATATTTTTGAAAACAGTTTTCTGTTTTTAAGAAAACTAAAAAATTCGTTTGGTAGTCGAGTTTTTAAAAACCGTTTTTGGGAACAGTTTTTATTTTTTAGTATTTAAAAACCAAAATATGAAAACATCTAAAATATATTTTGGTTTTCAGTTTTCTGAATTTACACACAAATTTATATTGAAAATTCCTCTAACTTTTTTTAAAAACTGTTTCTGAAAACTGATTTATAATACAATTTTTAAAAACTAAAAACCAAAACCGTTTCAAACAAACCTTAAATTATGTCTTTTTTTTATATGTACAATTGTTCTACTGGAACCTTATATTATTATTCCCTCTATTTCATAATATAAACTCCTAACAACTTTTAACATACTTTAAGAAAAATAGTTATTATATTAATTTAAAAATTTTTTTACTATACTTCTATAATTTTACTCCTAATTAAATATAACTTAGCTATTTGTATTACTAGTAATTCACTCTAATAAATAAGAGTAAAAAAATATTTTTAGTATTTTATTTAAGTGCTTATAATATGAAACATGATTTTTTTTTTTTTTGTTCTAAGAACTTGTATTATAAAACTAAGGGAATAGTACGAAACCAAGGGAACTACAAATTTGAGTATTTTTAGGCTCCGAAAAACTCCCAAATCCAGAATCATTATTAAGTTCATTAATTTATCATATTAATTAATAGTAATTGGTCTTGTTAAATACTCCTGTTTTTAATTATTGTATAAGGAAAAAAAATACTTACCTCACACTTTTTAAGAAAGTTAGTTCGTCTCATTTAATTTCCTTGAAACTATCTAAAAAACAATAGATTTTCCTACAATGTTATATTTTCTTCACTTTACAACCACCACAATAAATGAGTGAGTGAATTGAATAGAGGGTAGTTTAGATAAATTTTCATTAAATGCAAGTGAAAGTAGTTAAATTTGCTTATAAAAAATAACATAGGAGTTTCCAAAAAATTACTTATATTTGGTAACGGAGGAAGTAATGTCTTTAAAATATTTATTAAATTTAATAAAATTAAAAATAATTAAAAATATTTAAAATACAAAATTATATTTTTAACAATTTTTTATATATTTAACTACTCATTAAAAAATACTCTAAAGACAATAAAAACATTTAACCATAATAACTTGGTAGTATGTGAAATTTTCTACAGTTGTGGCTATTTCTGTCTTTAGCGATGAAGACAAATTAAAGCAAAGGTTGCAATTTTTTTAATTGAAGTTTAGTAGTAAATGTTTAGAGTTAAATATAATAAAAAATTATTGAAAAATATAATAAGTGTTTTTGTATTTTTAAGATAAGAGACAAAATAATATGTAAGGTTACTATTAATAAAAAATTACTTTAATTATATGTATATATTTTTTTATCTTTCAGAAATATAAAAAATTACATTTTATAACAATATTTTAACAAAATTAATTTCTTAAAAAGTACTTTTAGAGTACTTGTTAATGTATAAAAAAAAAAAAGTACTTGTTAGCATTTTTCTTTTAATTATAATAACCTCAATCCTAGTTATGTAGCTGATGAAGACATACATTCATAGTTATTTAGATTTAATTCTCAATTATTATATTTTTTATAAAAATAAAATCTTATAATATCAGTAAATACCCTAGAAACATTATTTAACTAGAGACTCAAAGTTTTTTATTGAATTTAACAAAGAGAGTGACAGATCCGAGCAAATTATAAAGGTCACCCAATATAATATAATTACTCCCGGTTTTTTTTTTTTCTTTTTTTTTAAATCGCTGCAATCTAGAAACCCCTTTTTTTGTTTTCACTTTGTATAGTTATTTGTGTGAATAATTACTTCTATATTGCATTGGGATATATGTCTTCTTATGTAAACTAAACTTTTGATGTTATTAAGGTTTATGATCTTATCCTTGCTACATTTTCCATATCTATCACTTAGTGGTCCCAAATGCCACCTATTCCACTATTTCATGGGAGCTTTTCCATTCTTATTCCATTATATTACTAGTTACATTCATAGTTCACGGTATAACTCATTGAAAAAAGAAAATACATATAAACTCATGTATCAAAAGTCATATGCCTTAGCTGGTAAAAAATCAGCTTACATTAACAATTTAAAATGACTAATTGGACACTACTTTTAGGCTATCTAAAACAATTAAGTAAATTCGTGTGGGTGAATTAATTATGTAAATTTATAATTGTACTTTTGTTAGGTGTTGAAAATTAGAGATGGTTGGAGTTTTTCTTTCATGTTATACTATTTCAACTTGGATCAGTTATTACTAGATTTAAAATGTTTTCAAAAGGCATTATATTAATATTCTCACCTTTTAATTTTAAAGAATGTGTTAGGTTCAATATTGCCAGCTTCTCAAATCTAACAATATCTAATGAAGTTTCAATCTTGTTATCTTATATTTCACGTTTTCTTTCATGATATGCAAAGAAAACGTAACAAATATAATAAGATTCATTTTCATCATTTATGTAAAGTTTATTAAACTAATTTTTGTGTCTTTTTTTCCCAAAAAACAAATTGCTAAACTCAATGTTTACAAACTCAAGCTACTACGGACCACTTAATTCTTAAATTTTGAATATTTAATAATTCTGTAAATTAAATTTTGACTTAGGCGTGACTCTATGTATATATATATATACATTATTTTGTTATTTTACTGGGAAACGTTGAAATCAGCCCACTTTCTATATACTCGTGGAAGCTTCTAGAGTTAGGAAAGGAAAAAAATAAAAAAAAGGTATGCTATAGAGCATATGTGAGATTCTAAATGGAAAAAAAATTGGTGTATATATAACTTAAGGTTTTACAGTTATCTCTAGTGATTTTTATTTTCTACTTTTTTATTTATTTTCTTTTAAAAAATAATTAAATAATTAAATTGTATAAGTTATATATAACTTTTGAATTCTATGTAATACTCTTTATCTTTTATTCTTTTATTGGTTGAATAATACAACATTAATTAAAACTCTAATTAAACATAAGAGCAGAATTAATAAACATGCAACTAATGGTATTTTAACAATATAAGTTTACAGATAAATAAAAATATATATTTTTTTAAGTAAACAGTTTTTTTTGTAGAGGTAATTAAGTTTGATAGCAATGCAAGATGGAAGAAAAAATAAATAGGTAGAGTAGAGTCTGTTGTTATATGCAAAAAGGGCAGGGCATTGTTGAAAAACCCATTAATTATATGTTAAATATGTGATAATATAATAATGAAATGAATCTTATTGGGTGTGTATTGAGTAATTGTCTTGATGAATTGTTTAATATGACAAAAAAAAAGAAAAAGTTGTTACGTTATTGGCATGGTTGCACGGCACGCATGACGCATGTGGGGATCATTTAATTTGCAGCCCATAATCCAAATGAATTTAGAGATGTTTGATTGGTAAAAAAGAAAAGAGAAATGAATTTATTAAGAGTGTAGAGTGTAGAGTAGTATATATATTAGTAGCAGTAACGTAACACGGAAATGTTGAAAGTGAAAAGTGAGTGATTCAATTCCTTTTAATTTGTGCCTGCTGCCTCTTAATCTTCTGATCAAACATCAAATTGAATACTAATAAGAAGAAGGAATATGAGAAGGCATCAGTAGTGAAACTGAGTGAAGTAATCATGTACTAATCATACAAATTTAATCACATTTTTTCTTCAAACTTAAGTAATCGTGTACTTAATTGCATGCTTTAGTAAGGCTAACACGTGCACAATATAATTAAGTTAGAAATAATACATTTTATTAAATACTACCAATTATTCAAGAATAACTATTCTTCACGTTTATAACCCACAACTAGTTCATCCAAACAAAAATAGTTTTTTAAATGAACTAGTTGTGAGTTGTAAGCTGTAAACCCTAGTTGTGTGTTTAACATTTCAGTTTACTAGATTGGAGGACTAACCATTTAATCCTCAAATCTAATTCAGATTGAAGTTGTTTTCTACATAAACCGTGAGTACTGACACGTATCTAAAATTAAACTCTATCTAGTTACAGAAATTAATGCATAGCCATTTCAATGAGTCTAGAAACCTCAGTTTCTCATATAGAGTCTTCCTTGAACTTCCACTCTTTTATCCTTCATGGAGATCCGAATGAACTCGGTCGTTTCCAAAACTAGAGGATGGTAAAGTGAGGGGACCTAACCGCAATGATAGATCACATTTATGTGAGTATGGATTCTGAGGATCTCCATTGTTATGAGCCAGGAGATTCTGAGCACCACCCACAACGGCATGTCCAGAAGCATGAGAAACAGAATCATGTGAAACTTCAAAACCTTGTTGTTGTGACCTGTTAAATTGGATGTTGTCCAAATGGTATAGGGGATAAACTGAAAACAAATTTGTGGGCTGTTGATGTTCCAAGCACTGTTTTTTACTAGCTGAAGGTACATTGTATGAAACAAACTGAAACTTCGTTAAATGATCCTTTCCGTTAGCGTGAGAAACATTGGGAACCTGTTCGGTGGTGCGACTAAGATAACATCTCGGGCTATTGCGTTGACTCCTTGAAGGTTTTGTTAGGGAGCAGCCTAAACTCAGAGCAGCTGAATCATACCAAACAGAAAGAAAGGAAAATAACAAACAGCATAATGTGATTTTTCAACATGACACAATTTCAATTTTCAAGGTCTCGTGAATGGTTGAGATACATAGATGCACATTTTCCATAGCCAACCAATAGAAGCATAAATTTTCTACTTTCAAATGTTTGCAGCAACGAGTAACTAAAACAAACATGCTTTTGTATGTCTAACAATTTTCACCAATTAATCTTTTGTTAGCTTAACCGGACCTCTTTGGTTACACTTTAACTATAATTGGAAGTACTTTCGAAGGAAGTAAAAATTTCTTACTTTCGTCAAATCTGCGTTAAGATCCAAAATCATTATCAGTAAAAATACTTTTACGCTGTTCTAACAACAGGCTCACCCTCTTTCTAGTGGGAAAGAACAAAAGTTGGTACCTTTGTTACTTTGTAGTTGCTAATTTTGATTTATTGCTGATATACCTACGATTTGGTCCAACGTAACAGAAGCTTTTTTTTCTTTTTTACTTGTAAGTTTAATCAAAATAATGCACTAATGTGTTGAGTGCAGTAAATACCTTCAATGCAAGGTCGCAGATACTCTCCAGATTCTTCAGTATGCCTATCCCGTCGAATAATTGTATCAATAGCGTCATTTATTCTGTCCAAAAGTGTTGTAAGGTCCATATATTCCTCCTATCCAATACCCAATAATAAATAAATAATAAATAAATATGTAAAATAGAGGATTATATTTCTGTGAAGTGTGAACTATTCATTAATAATCAGTAAAATGTTTTGTTTTTACCCTTAAAAATTATAGAATAAGAAACAGAGCAAAAAAGGGAACAAAATAAGATTGGTACCACGGAATTGGCTTTAGAGTAGAGAATTTCTTCGACCTTTAGGACAACGATAGGGAGCTTCTCTTGGTACTCTTTATTGTTCTTAGTAACAGAGCCATGTGTCTCATTAGCAACCCTATTCAAGAATGAAAAATTAATTAAGAGAGAGAGAGAGAGAAAGAAAATTAGGAAGAAGAAGAAGAAGAAGAAGAAGAAGAAGAAGAAGAAGAAGAAGAAGGGTTTAGGATGGAACCTGAAAATTTCTTGGATGAGAGTTCCTCTAATGGGTTGGTGAGTTTCAGTGTGCCAAGCTCTTCTAACACAATCGTAAGGTCTCGGCATCTTCCTATTGGGATTTAGAGGACACAAACAGAGTGACTCTGTATCTCTGTCATCACATGATGAAGTTTAACAGAACAAACAAAACCCTCAAATTCCAAAATGCGCCACAGATTGAGCTTTCGTTTTTGCTTTTCTGTTAATTACTTCCCAAATTGCTCAACATACACCATCACCAACATGGGATGCCATCTAATTTAAGTGTACCTTTGAGAAACAAAAAAAAAAAAGAAAAAATAGGGATTAAAATTTATATATTTTCAAAATAAGAAATAATTAAGTTAAATATATTTTTAATTCTTAATTTTCATTTTTATTAAATTTGAAACACATATAATAACTTTTTTTTACCATACCAAAGAATATCTGGAATATTCTCACACAATATCAGTAGAAAACTAATTTTTTATTTGAATTGCAGTTCTTTTCCTGAATTATTATGTTCACACTTTTATCCGTTAAAATGTTTTATTTTTATCCTTAAATATAAATATAATTAACAAAAAAAGTTGATTTAAAAAAAATAATTGAAAATGTGTTTGTCTTGAAGGTGGAAAATAAAGAGTTTGGTTTGAATGTGACCCCCACCCCACTGATCCAGATGCCAGCTTCCCCTAGCCCCAAGAGTCATTTTCTGTGGTATTTTGTTTTGTTTTAAGGGTCATGGCCTTTTGTTTCTGTGGTATCAATCTCTCTCACAAAGTCATAGCCATTCATTTGGTGGGCCTTTGACCCTTTTCATCACTGTCGGTGACCCCTTTGCAACCCCCAACCTCTACTCTACCCTGTAACACCCAACGGCTCTCCTTTTAATACGTCTACACTTATTATCTATTATTTATTATTGAGTTTTTTCAACCTTTGTAATATTAAAAAATTAAAAATAATAAAACAGAACATTATTATTTGTATGTTAAACACAATTTCATCAAATTTTTATTTTTTTTAAAAAAAAAAACATTTTACTTTGATTTCATGTGCAATTTTACACAAGTTAAAAAAAAATCCTATTTATATTTAAAGATAATTACATCAATTTCTTGTGAAATTTGAGTTTATTACATTTGCCTCTTTCTAATTTTTTTTTATAATCAACGGGGCATAACGACCCAACCCTTCCTAATATTTTAAATTATACTTATCTCCCTTCAAAGGGGGAGTAAGTAATAAATTTCAAACACAAAAGAAACAAAAATGTGAAGCATAATAGGAAATGAGTTTGGATCATTTGATAATAGTGAAATCCTAGAAATAACTCATTTATCCATTGATAAACCATAATCAAAGGCTATGTTTTTTAATGGCGAAGATCAATGTGACACATCTTAAATCAGAAATTCTCTTCAAAGTTTTTGTGATAGCGCTTAAATTATAATTATGTCATTTAGTATTTATTTTTTGGTGAGACATATTATGATAGGGGTAAGAAAAAATATGATTATATGAAGCTTAGATGGTAGAAAAGACGAAGTGTTAACCCAAGATTTTTTTGGTTATGATATTCATTTACTAAATAAAATTGTAAAGTTTAACAAGTTATTTTGAAAAGATTAATAATTTATTAATTTATATTTTTTCTTATTCCGTATAATTTTTTAATATATATATATATATAAGCGGTGTCCCGATATCCTATATTTTGGTCATTCGCAGTGTCACGATGTCTATATGGTGTCGTATCGCGGTGTCCGTCGAAATGGATGCTAGATAACATCAACACTTGCTGGCTTGCTTATTGGCCCAAGAACCCTAATGTGAAGTTTCATGATTTTGGGCTTTTCCCAAGCCCAAAGAAATATCAAAAAAGAAGAACCATCATAATTTTTTGGTCTAAAGAACCATTCTTTTTTCTTAGGTCAACAGAACCGTTCTCTTTCAGCCACCACAATTCACAAATCAAAACTCAAAAGTTAACTACTCCCTCGTGAATATGACGTAGGCCCATAACAAGCCCAATTTATCTCCGCTAATGCCATTCTGACTTTTTTCTCATTCTCTCGGACTTATTTTTTTGTCTCCATTCACAGCTAGCTGGGCTTCATTAGTTATATTTACACCGTTACTATTCGTACTACCTCTCTTTATAAATTTTATTTTTAAATACCAAGCTGCTAGACAAAAAATAAATTAAACCAAGCTGCACCTATATGGGATAAAATTTAGCTCTCTTGGTCACCAAACTAGATGTGTTTTTTGTCACTTTGTTCTGTACAATTTAAAATAAAAGTGAATATAAAAACAAAGAAAAGGAAACTTGGCTCTGGCAAAGGAAATTCCCATTTGATTTGCAAGGGGTATGGGAAATAGAAACCGTCCAATCTCTGGATAAAGATGTTCTAATAAAATGTCATTTTAGTTTCATTTATTATGAAAAGTTTTATTTTCTTTTTCTTTCAATTATTTTCCCTGTAACAAATATAAGATGAATTTTGTTGATTCTTTGTATCACTCAAATTTTTTTTTTCATTTGATAAAATAATTTATTTATGTGGGAAATAAATTGTACATTTTTTCTTTAATTTTATACTAGTATTAAATATTAGATCCTACTTGCAAAAAAAAAAAAAGATATTATTAGATCCTAATTCAAAGTGGTTGAAGTTGAAAATTATATAAAACTTTTCCCTACCAAGTTGACTGATTAATTAATAAATGAATAATAAGATGGGAGGTGGAACAGATGACCTACACCATCTCCCAACGACAAAGTGGCAGCTGTTAAATTTTGACCCTTTTTTTAAAAATTTCAATAATGTTTTATCGTATATCATTATTTTAGCTAAAATACGGTCCCATCACAGTTTTGAATTTGGACCTAACCTGTACAACACTACAATTAATCATCGCCTTCAAATGTCTTTAAACTGATTTTTTCAAGTTCAACAACGCATTTCAATTTTAGATTTGAAGTATCAAAGAGAATATGTTCATAGAACTTAAAAGAAGTTTGAATTTTGGTGGTGTACGTGCATATGATTTTGTAAGAAAATGTCAAATTATATGTGATTTAACTTGTTAATTTATGAAAATTTTAATTTATTTACATAATTTGATTGTGTATCTTTAAATATAAAAAATAAAAATTTTATCACGGTTCAATCTTTAATAATTAAAATGGTAACTTGTGAACTTCTTTAAAGGACCAAGACGTGTGTGTGTTTGGATTCGATCTCTAGTGTTGTTAAATTTTCTTGTAAAAAAAAAAATGTCTAGCACAGCTTGCAAAGACACGTGTGTGTGAGTGTGTGATAGTTCGATCCCTAGTGTTGTTAATTTTTCAAGTAAAAAAAGAGAGAGTATATTTTAGTTTTGAAAAAATTTAAACCTCACCAAATAACCTCCTTTAATCAGAAAATATTTTTAATCTTTTTAAGGTAAAATATGTTTTTAATCTCCGTAAAATAAGACAATTTTAATTTTAGTCCACATAAAATTATTTTCTGCATTTTGATCCTTACTAGATGAAAAATTATTGCTTTTAGTCCTTATCAAATTGTTTTTTGTATTTTGATCTTGTAAAATAAAAATTTGTTACTTTTAGTCTTTACCGATAAGAAATTTCTATTTAATGTTGACTAGAATGATGGAATGCCACGTGTCAACGCCATATAAGATATAAATAAAAGTTTTTATTTAATATTAATATTAATTAATTATTTTATTAATAATAAAAAATAATAATAAGAAGAAGATCGAGTATTGTTTCTTATCAAAGCTCTTATCGACAAACGACATCCTGAGGAAATTCCCACACACGATCTTTTAGAGAGAGTCGATTGCGAGTCCTGCCCTCTTGTTGTGCAATCTTGCTCAATTCACCCGGTACTTGTTGACACGTGACACTCCGTCATTCTAGTAAGCACTTAACGGAAATTTTTAGGGACTAAAAGCAATAACTTTTATTTTATAGAGACTAAAATGCAAAAAATAATTTTATAAGAACTAGAACCAATAATTTTTCATTTTATAAGAATCAAAATACAAAAAAATAATTTTATAAAAATATTCTATTTTATAAGGACTAAAAATATATTTTACCTATATTTTTAAGATTAAGTTTATGATTTTACCAAAAAAAAAAAAGATTAAGTTTATGACACTTGTATTTTTAGATGACAAATTTTGTAATGACTTGTAATTTGTAGTTATTTTCTTCCCAAAAAATTAATCATCTTTTTTTTTTGACAAAAAAAAAATTTAATTATCTAAATTTTTTGGACGACAATTAATTATCTAAATGAAACAATATTCTATTGAAGCCAGGCTGGAATTCACATGTAAATCCTTACATAATAAATTGCAACACGATGCCTGTCAGCCTGTGCGCTGTGCCACATGAATGTCATGAAGAGTAATAATTAAAACTAGGTTAAAATACATATTTGGTCTTTATGTTTGGTCGAAATCCTATTTTGGTCATTTAAATTTATTTTGTTTTAATTTGGTCCTTTATGTTTGTTTTTTGAATCAATATTAGACTCTTCTTTGAATTCGTTAGTCTAACTTAACATAAATGCATATGTGGCACTTATATGGAATTAACGGTATTAATTGTCATCTCTTTCAAGACTAAAACGACACAGTATTGAATTTTTTTTTCTTAAGCGTGCCTTCGTTATTCTAAGTTAACTGAATTGTATACGCTTAAGAAAAAAATCAATAGGGTATCGTTTTAGTCCGGAAATGGATGACAACTAATATCGTTAATGTCATGTATGTGCCACGTATGCAGTTCGATTAACTAGACTAATGGATTCAAAGAAGAGTCTAACGTTGGTCCAAAAAACAAACGTAAGGGGCCAAATTGAGACAAAATAAACATAAAGGACCAAAATAGGATTTCCACAAAACATAAAGGATCAAATATGTATTTTAGCCAAAAAAACTAAATAATACTAATGGAAAGGGATTTCATTTGATAAGGGTTTAGGGTTAAAAAAAAATCATTTAGGATTTTAGGCACAATAAGATAAGACTTAAGAGATACTACTATTCACCAAAAATAATATAAAAATAAAAGATAGTAATAGATAACAGCTTATATTTAAAGCTCAAATAAAAAAATGTTATAGTTGGTTGGATTTGTGTAAGTTTTTCACCCTCCCCTTTCAGATCTGATTGAGTGTCAATTTATGTATGATTTAGTATGCTTGAGAAACATTATTTTGGAATTTTTATAATTTAAAAATATTAAAGTAAATATATATTTTTGAAATAAAAAAATCAACAGAACACATGCTTAAATTTTTTTAAAAGTAGTGCGAAGATAAAATCCTATCTCGACTAAAAATAGGGCCACTATAAAGTATATAAGTGATGCATAATCTTTTTAGTTAGCTTTTGGAATTGAGTTAAGCCCAAACTTAAATCTAATAGTATGATATTAAAAACATGTTAGTCATGAGCCACCCGCAAATTTTAAATGATGCTAATAGATAAGTGAGTAGAAATAAGAATTATATGCAAGTAATTTTTTTTTTCCTTTTTTTTTCAACAATACGCAAATATTGTTTAATTGAAGAAGAAATAAAAAAGAAACATTTAGTTTTATTTATTTAAATAAAAAAAGATGATATAAAATGGCTTAAATATCTCAGGCTAAGAGAATAAGAGTATAACATAATAGTTGGTACTTGGTATAGGCTTATTGCCACTTCATCTCATTTTCACATCAAACTTGAAGAAGTTTTTAGATCAATCATTGATCTCACTATTATTTTTATTCTCTATATTTTCTATCACATACTAAACAATATTTTCCTTTTATTTAATTTTCTATCTCCATCATTCCTATTTATTTAATCTCAAATTTCACTGATAGAAATTAACACTACAATTGTCCTTTTGTATAAAAAGTCACATTTTTCTAGAAATTATTCTTTTGTTAAACTGGTATAGATAAATATTTAAGTATCATTCTTGTTATTATTAGACATTTTATAGTTCCACCATCGAAGATTTATTTGTATGAGGTTGTTTTAGTTTAAATTCAAGTTTAGATATGCAACTATATTAAATATTTGGAGAAAGAATTTTACTCTCAATAGTGGTTTTATCCGACTCAAACAAGTATCTCATGTGCATATGATAACTGTGTTAAAAGTCCTAAATCGACTAGTGATATGACCATTGTTGAGTTTATAAGGGTATGGTAATCTTCATCCTACAAGCTAGCTTTTAGGAGTGAGTTAGGCTTAAACCAAAATTATAAGATGGTATCAGAGTATATCCTAAATCTGTTGTTGGCCCTATGTTTGTTGTTGAGTGTGTTGTTGGGTCTCATATTGTTGGGCCACCCGTGTTTGTCCACGCTCCTGCTGTATAGTGTTGGGCGTGAGAAGGCGTATTAAAAGTCCCACATCGGCTAGTGATATGACCATTGTTAAGTTTATAATCTACAAGTTAGCTTTTTCATTAAATTTACTAACAGAACTAACGATTAGGATCAAAATGAAACGTTTTTTTTAGTGTTAATGGACTAATATGAAACTTCAAAAAGTTGAAAGACCAAAATTAAACGGACATAAGAGTTACAGAACTAAAATGTGCATTTAACCTATTTATTTTAACAAAAACGCAAAGCATTATTAGCTGTAAATATTATGAGATATATAATTATTTTCTAAAAGAATAATGAAAACATACTTTAACGACTTAAAACATGTGTGAGTGAATGAATGTAAAATTGTTTAAAACTCGTATTATTCTTTCTTAAGAAAAGAAATGAAAGGTAGCCATGGAAAGACACGAGAGCATCGAGTGTGGTCAGACTCACAATTAATTTATGAAGCCACCACTATAAAGGAAGGATAATGGTAGGGTCATGGTCATGGATGCCAAAAAGCTTGAGTTTTCCCGAAAGAGAGAGAAGAGAAGAGAACCAGTGCTTTGCACACTTTGTGTCCCAAATCTCACAAAATATGACAAGTATGTTTTCGCTTGAAATGCTTAGTTAATAAAACCATTAAGAAATTCCTTTTGGTTCCTTCATTGGTGGGGTTTGAATATCTTAATCTACAAGTGTTTGTCTACCAGCACCCCACGGCAAGGGCAAACTATTCGTTTTTCTTTTCCCTTGGCAAAAAGTAGTTGATATTGAAGCTCGAAAGAACAATCTCACACCGCCGGATTCCCAAAAAAGAGTTAACCCAAAAATAAAATACAATAATGCTTTATTATTAAATAAATAACAATGCTGACAAAAAAAAAATATAACAAATAAATGTAATACATAACATCTACACTTGAACAACTAAAGAGAAAACCAATCAAAAAAGAAAACCAAAACCCAATAAAGTCCCGGTGTGCTATCGCCACTCGCTTAAGTGAGTTAAGTCTAATACCAAAAAGAAAAAGTCTACTGCCACTTGGACGAAAAAAAACTCTATTGCTACCCGCCTACTCTTCCTAAATTATTTTTTAATTTAAAATTTATTTTTTAACCAAGATATTAATACATAAGTATCATTAAAACATTTTTAAAAGAGTAGTAACAATTAACTTTTGAAAGTTACCATAATCTCACTCAAAATTAAAAGAAAAACCTCTTAATCTTCTCCTTTATAGACATCGAACGGTTAACTATTTTTTTAATCATAAGCTGTGCATATATGTAAGACTTCTAACTCAATGACAAAGGTAAACGCACGAGTATCCTATGAAGTTACTTAAAAATATAATTTTCTTGGTTTGGTTTCATCCACTGGCCGTCTTCCTTGACCAAAAAATAATCCACTGACAGTCTTCGTAGAGATGACCAAAGAGGTTTAATTGGGAATTGAGAGCAAAACAAAATGGACGGACATACCCATAAGTAAGCTGCTTACTAGAACAAGAACCCCGTACCTTTCAGTCGTTTTCCTTAGTCTTTCTCAAGCCTTCAGATCCACATTATATATTTAGATTATAGACTTCAGACCATTATCTCTCTATTTGGGGACTTATTAGGATATTTTTATCCACTATCTATAGTTATTATTGACGAATTCAACCGGATCTTCATCTATTGATGATTTAACACTATCACCATGTCTACCCTCAAGACACAGTATCACCAAATGGCGGATTACCACATTATTTTAAAAGACAAGTATACATTCATACATCAACCGACAATTAATTATGGTAATACAGTCATCAAAACTAGAGACCCCCCCCCCCCCGCCAAACACACACGGATTACAGACTCGCAGAAAAACGCTGCATATCCAAACCCAAAAGCTTGAACAAAAATACTAATCATATTTACCGTATCCCAAAAACTTGTATAATACCTACAGCTTACGGATACACACAGGTTACTGTCTATCTTTACACAATTTTCACAAAAAGGATCCAAAACACTAGTTTCAACTGAAATTGAATAGGTATGAATGATACGAACTGTGAAGAGTATGGGTTAACCATAGATGTTGATGGTGAAAAGACCCAAACAAATTACTTGAGTGGCACGATGGATGTTACTTGACATCTAATTATGGGTTTCTAAGAAAGCTTAATAGAATGATGCAGTTAAATTCCATAATAAAAGGTAAGAAGAAAACGAAAAATGACCACATTGAAAACTTACTCATTAATGTCAAATCCAGCAACTTCCCCCTAACGGAACCACTTCCCAAGTACTGCACTCTAGTTACTAGTATCATTTGGCATAACAAATCAAGATCGTCAGCACAAGAATTTATAAAATTTACAGTAGTTAATCGTTTGTTTTTAAGGAGCAAGAAGAATCACTTGAAGTAAAAAAATGGAGAAAAAAAATGCTAATATTACAAAAGACATAGAGACATCACAACTGAGTTACAAATCTCCAGCATCAAAACCCAACAAGAAATTGTCTCTTCAACTCAGTCTCCTTAGCATGCCCATCGTGATAATGTGCAGGTCTCAAGAATAAGAGGACATCATTTAAAACAAAGGAAAACACTATGTCATAGTAAAAAATAAAGGAAACAACCTATAGATATGTGGCAAAAAAGGAGAAAAAGGGAGGGGGAAATCAATAAGGAGCATAGTAATACCCGGTAGGAGGTCCCATTCCATTGACTGGGGGCATTCCATAAGGCATCATTGGAGTAGGACCTCCAGCATAGTATCCATTGCCACCCAGTTTGGCCAAGCTAGATTGGCCTTGCATCCCATCCCTTGCATATTGATGCCACAGCTGCTGCTCCTGCACAAGCAACTGCTGCTTCTTCTCCATATCGGCCATTTGCACGTAGGAGGGGGGCGGAACACTCAGCGATGCAGCAAACGGGTCTTGATTAACTGGCTGAACAGATCCATCTGGCGCAGGGAGAGCTAAAACAGGTGTTGTAGTCTTTCCCAGTCCTGGCAACGCCACACTGCTTGCACTACCTCCACTCAATTGGGCAGTACTGACATGCTGCCTTACCATTCCCTGATCGTACATACCAGTCAACAATAAGGGATCAAACCCACCACCTAAAGTTGCCTTTTGCTTTGATAAATTACTGGCAGTCTCGACCAATGCCAATTCCCAATCTGCTTTCCCGGGTTCAGCTGCTGGGGTTTGCCAGGCTGAAGTCACTTCTGGTTGTCCATTAGACGGGAAGGCTTCCCATGATCCATTTGCATTATTAGCGGGGGCGCCGGCAAAAAGTGCCAGAGCCAGTTTATTACCCTGGTCATCTGCAGTGACTGCATCATCTCTCAGATTCACCAAGTCCTCAGTATATTGGGGCTGTGGCTTAGGCTCTGGCTCAGGCGGAGGAGGCGTGGTATAGTTCTCCGGCGGAGGCAGTGCTTTGATCTCATTCATATCCGGTGCCGGCTCCTCCTCCTCTTTCTCCACAGGCGGAGCTTCCTCTCTCCTCTCTGGACTTTTTGGCCTCTTGGCCCTATCCCTCACAAACTCCTCCAATGTCTCCAGCAGCTTGCTAGTAATCCTCTGAACCTCTGGGTATTCTGAGGATCTCGCCACGCCAGTTTCCTTACACCAATTGTAGAAAGCAACAAGCTCATCAATCTGCTTAGCTGCACTGGCATAAGCATCAAAAGCCTTGACACAATCAGGGTACTCCATATCAAAGAATTTATCAAGCAACACAGCCAAAACCTCACAAATATCAGCATACAGCTTAAAACTCTCTTTGACCACAGGATACAAGGCAATCAAAATCATCCTGCTATTCTTGGCTAACCCAGTAGGCCTACAAGCCAAGAATCGATCCAATAACCTCTGCAAATGAGCCATCTTGCCAAAAATCCTCTCCGGCTTCATATCCCTTAACGGAGTCACACTGACAATAGCTTTCTCTTCCCGCCCTACCGTTTCGCTCATGTCACCAAACGATCTTGTCCTCCTCATCCCGCTCCCGTACCCACCTTCCCCTCTGAATTCTCCGCCTCCGTACTCATACTCATACGGCGGCGACCTGAAATTGTCTCTTCCACCGCCAACACTGCCATTAGCATTACCACCACCGCCGCCGCCTTTCCTATCGAAGAGGATCAACTCAAGGCGCTGATCGAGATACATAGCGTAGGTCCTTACAAAAGCAGAGTGATCCCAAGAGCTAGAGTGAGCCTCGTCTCTGAAATCAGACATATTCAGAAGCCTGGTTCCTCTTCGCGTAGCATACAAGATCTCTTCCTGAAACAGAGGCGTTCCTTCGTTCATCAACCTGTGAACAAGCATGAGAGCCTTCAGCGCTACAATCCAGTCGCGCGTCTTCCCCAGTCGCTTCGACACCGCCGCCACACACGCGTGAACGTAGCCACGCGAGTACGACATAAGGTTCAAGATCTCCCTTATGTACTTCTCGCTCGCCGGATCCTCGTCGTGACTGGTGGCCTTCACCACCGCAACCTCCAGCTCCGGCGCCATATTGCTCGCCACTTTCGCTATTCCTATACTCGTCTGGTCCTTCACCGCTCCAATCGCCTTCCGGATCGTGCTCGGAGCCATAGTTGATGATGAATCGGAAACGATAAACCCTTATTCACTCTCACACTTCTCCAAGCTATGAATCAAAACCTTTTGAATCAACAGATTTTTTTTTTCCCAAAATTAGAAAACCATAAGAACGGAAGATCCTCAAAGCTTACCTCTCCTCCTAGATCCGCGCGCGAGATGGAGGCTCGGATTCGAGATTATTGGTGCGGAACAATGGCCAATGAAGACGGAAAGGTCAAAGGCGCGAACCCTCAGATCTGTGAGGAGAGAGAGAGAGAAAGATAGAGCTATGAGCTGTGGTGTTTTGTGATAGGTACCGGAACTGTGTCCGAAGAATGAAGGAGGGGTGGGATTGTATGCATTCGGATTAACTTTATTACCATACGACGCGTACGATATACGGTGATGTGGACTTGCTTTCTCCCTTCTGACAATGATATTCTGCCGTTTTGATGAGGACACGTGGAAACGGATCCTACGGTGATCGGCGGGTCCGGTAATGGAAGGAGTCGGTGGGGGGTTTAAATCTGAAGTGTTTTGTATTTATGGTAAGCAACCAATGTGGGGGATTTTGTCTCATCTCCTTGCCTTTTCTGGTTATTTTTTCCTCTCTTTTCTTCCTTATTTATTCTATTTTTCTACTCGCAATTGGCGTTTCAATAATATAACTTGTACTTTCATTTCTATTTTTATTTTTTCAACTCCCCTTCAATTATCTTGTTCGACAAATGTTCCTTTACATTTTTATTTTATTTTAATGCAAATGGTTTTGAGAGTATATATTAATACTCTTTAAATATTATTTTCACTCCTATTTTAGCACTTTTGAATTTTTAAAATAAAGATAAATCAGAGGAATAAATAAATTAAGACAGAAATAACAATAAAATTTTAAAAGTTTCAATATCAAATTTTATGATATGTGAAAGATAAGTATAATTACATTACATATACTTTAAACTCATAAAATTTCTCAATTTTTTTTAAGTATATGCTACTGAAAGACTAAAGTGAATGGAATTACTTTGATATAGAAATTTTGGTTGTTCGATAAGATATAACCAAATAAATTAACACTAATATACTAGTATATTGTTTATTTAATTTCTTTTTTTATCAATGACAATAAGATTTTATTAATAGAGGAGTATAAAACATACTCAACTCAAAGAGCATATGAAAGGGAAAAAAAAATACAAGTTAAAAAAACTGTTTACCAATCTAAAAAGGAAAGATCTAGCTACTGCATTCCCACCCACAAAAGGTTAGTCCCAAGATCTCATTTTGACATGATCTCATGATCACAATATATATATATAAAGTGAGAAGGAAAAATCTAAATTACATAATTAAATATGGATGTTCTTATGATTAAAAATTTTTAAATTGAGATTAGTTTAAATAAGTTATGTGAGTTTTTTAAAAAGCTACATAACTTCATTAAAAGGTTTAAAAATTTTTAATCATAATCATTCATGTTTGGTTGTATGGTCTAGATTTACTACTATCACTCAATATATATATATATAAGAGCAATATTATATCCTCTTAAAACATCTTCCTAAATATCTTTCTAATTATTAAGTGGAGAATGTATTTTATAGTTTCAAGATAAAGACATTTAATTTTCTCTTTTAATACATACTTTAAAAAGAATTAGGAAGATATTTAGGAGGATAAATCATTATTCTTTTGATATTTATTGTCCTATAGACAATAGTTGAGCAACCCATTAATGAAAACTTTACATTTAAAATATTAAATACCGTACACTTTTCAACATCAATTTTTTATTCATTAACTTCTTAACCATTACCCTTAAAGTAATAGATAGCAAAACCCATATATATATATATATATATATATATATGATAAGTTTATTATAAGCTTAATAGTTGAGTGAGACTGTTCATAATATAGGTTTTATTGTATTCATAAATAGCTTAAACTTGAGACCTCTTACATGCCAAGAAGAAAATATATACCACTTGAATTAACTATTCATAATAAAGGTTTTAATTTGTTGATTTAATTTTCTATTAAAACTTGTAGATATTAATGACACACCTTTTTAGCATCTTTGTGCATGTCTGAATATGGGTTACAAACCCAAAAAAACTTTTATTCATGATAATTTTATATAGTTAATGCAGATATGACGAAAATAATAAATATTTATTTCCTCTAATGTAGTACTTATATTATTTGTGTAAGAGATCTCCTCCTTTATTTGATAAAATAAAGGGGCTAGAAGCCCAAAAACAGAATTACATAAAAGTTATTATCGGAGTAATTAAAACTCCAACAACATCTTCTAAAAGCAAGCTAGCAAGTGGGAAAAAAAATAAAAAATCTCCTCCTTTGATCTTTAGAAATTTGGCGTGCACATACTATTTAAATAATACATTTCACTCAGGTAATGGAAAGAAATGCATCTAGAATAGTTGACTCTGAATTGTATTGGTAATTAGCTGTTTAATCATTAATCCAACGCATGCTTGCTTTGAATTAATTTGAATTTATTTATTGACCCGCGCGGTTGTTTCAGCACTACACTTTAAGCTGAGTTCTTTCTCATTCAACAAAATTGACTTCGTATATTCCTTTCTTTTTTATCTAATCTAATAAGTACTGTTTCACATGTAACAATTGAAAATTTTAAAATGAAACTAAAAGCCATTATTATTGTATTGTATATAAACTTCAAATTTATTTTGAATTACAAAATTATACTACTATTATTATATTCTTAACTTTTGTATATGATACACATGAATGAAATAAAAGAATTTTAAATTAAAATGTTTTTTGAAAAAACTGAGACATAGTTTATATTTGTTTAATTTTTTTGTATAATTAATGACTACCTTATTATTAAATATTTTTTTATTTATTGATATATAATAATTGAAAAATAAAATGTAATAAAAAGTGAAATTATGAAATTATGAATATTTTTTAATTATTACACTTAAAATTATAAAATTATAAAATAAAAATAAAAATTCAGTTCAAAAATTAAAATATATAGAATAAAAAGTGAAAATAAATTATAACATTATTTATGAATTTTTAAATTGAAATTGCATACATCCCTCAACTCAACATAAATTTGCCTTTTACATATATTACACCTATTCATATCAAATAAACAACCCATAAATAAAATATTTTTATTAAAAATATAATGAAAATCTATTTGTAT
Organism: Cyamopsis tetragonoloba; assembly: GCA_037177725.1. Classification (NCBI taxonomy): domain Eukaryota; kingdom Viridiplantae; phylum Streptophyta; class Magnoliopsida; order Fabales; family Fabaceae; genus Cyamopsis; species Cyamopsis tetragonoloba. The sequence goes on from CM074119.1 coordinate 81,518,204, forward strand.
ATTTAAATATTACAAGAATTTCTAATAAAATTTTTTAATTATAAGTTGCTTATTTATTACTACTCTAAGAACAATAATAAGTGATTATTTTAAAATATAAACAATAACAGACTGCTCTTAATTTTGCTTTTTTAAGTTTCCTTGTCAATCCAATAATGAAAAAATAATTTTATTTTCTTTCCTTTTATCGTAACCGTTCGTTTTTGTTTGCGCATTTAAGCAATGCACTAGTAATAGAGATAAAGTTATTACGAGTAAGTGAATAGCAACAAGGTCGCGTGGCCTAATGGATAAGGCGCTCGCCTCCGGAGCGGGAGATTGTGGGTTCGAGTCCCACCGTGATCGTTTTTTAACGCAACATTGTTTCGAAGAAAAAATTCAACTAAACTTGAAAGTATGATCCTTGAACTAACCCATGTATTCCACTCTCCTTAATTATACTACTACTGTTTTATTGTTGGTCAAATAACACCTTCTCTTAGTCTTAGACTCATGTAACTAGTGTATGTTGTGTCATTATCTTTTACAAAAGTTGATAAATATCACATGATCTATAATTAAAAGTCCTCGTCAACTACTTAAATTAAATTATAGGTAGAGATTGCCTTGCAGATTACTTAACAGCTGTTATGTTACAATATTTCTTCCCAATTTCGTGATATTGAGCAATTTTTGGTCAAGGTCCATTCTCCATATAGTCCATACATATGTTCCATTCAAATATGTAGAACATGTTAATTATTATTTAGCAAATGTTGAAATTTGAAAGTTTGATCTGGTTACTAGTAATTGAAACAAAAACAATAAAGATATTAACTAAAATGAATCAAATCAAAGCTATAGCATAAGTAGTTTTCTTGTAATTTTACTCTCTACAATCTATTGAAGCAAGTACCATAAGCAATATTAGAGTACAAATTATAAGTTGTGTCCAACAGTTTTATTTTTCCCTCAATATCATTAAACGCCGCACCGTAGCAATGAAGAATCTGCAAAAATAAGCATCAAAGAAAACGTTATTCTCTGAATATATACCTTTCCTTTTCATAAAAAAAAAAATTCCTAACCCCTCTCTCTCTCTCACTTCCTCCAATTAATTAATTGTCCATAAGTTTTTCTGGCATAAAAATAAAAAATACTTGTACTTAGTACTTACTGCCATGGAACTTGTCTAGTTAGCAGCCAATCCCCTTGTCTGTTCTGAAAGGTAAGTGTATAACTCTTTTCAGTGTCCTGAGATTTTTCGTCTGTGCATATATAAAATGTTTAGTGACCAAATAAAAAAAAAAAAAATCTTTCTAACATATATATATAAATATATATTTCAAACGAATAACAAGTAAATTGAAAAAAAAAAGGGAATTAGAGATCTTCACTTACATTTAGAAAACATGGTAAGCAAAGTGTTTGTAAGAGTGTGATAAGAGTTATAAAGCCTCAAATTGATTTTCCTTCCAATTGCAACTCCTTCCATGTTAACCTTAACATATAAAGGGTTTGATCTTCTACTTCTATTCTCAACATTAACTTGCATCCTATCGTTTCTGATCTGGCCTCCAGCACCTTGCTGCTGATGCAGTTCTTTCCTCCACCATGATTTTATTGGTGGCCATCCCACCAAATTGTTTTCTTCTTCATTGTTCCTATATTTACATCACAAAAGTTGTATAAGAAATTTTAGTCTAATCCCAGAAACATAATATATGATCAAAATGTTCAATCATCAAAGTATCAACTATCAAGTGTGTTTGGATTTCGATTGACCAAATTGAATTCAAGTGTCAAATTTTCCATTGCTAAGCAAACATAGCTAACTGTAGTAATGGAAACACAATAACTTACTTGTCTGGTGTGTGAATGTTTCTTTGCATATCTTTTCCATTGCCGTCATCTTCCTCCTCATTTGGCTGTCCACTCCATACTAGTAAAGGCAAAGGTTTCAAAAACGACTCTTCAAAGCTGCGCTTGTTGTTTTTGACATGTTTTTTGCTTTCAGAATTACCACAACTGGGTCTCCATGAATTTATTAAAACAGAGTTGTTAAGGTCAAATCCATCAATATTGGGATTTTGAGTAGGAAGAGCTAGACCTAACTCAAGTTCCATATGTACTAGCATAAGAAGCAAATTAATAGTAGTTATAATTAGGATATATGCAATAATAAACTAAGGAAAAAAACTTTATAAATATAGAGTTATATATAGACTATTTGTGACATGTATGTATGTATATATATGTGTGCATGTGTGAGTGAGGCAGAGGAATGAAAAGGACTAGTGTCTTGTGGAAGAAGGGATAGTTAGGGACAGCCATGGAAGTTGGGTCGGCTAAAAGAACAGCACCATTATAATGTGTCCACAACCCACTTTACTCTCTTTCTTTTTTATTGGTCTCTATTTTCCTACTTATGTGTCCCCACTTAATTAATTAGGCACATACATAAATATATATTCTTTCTATCATCTAGGAGTACCTTTTTTCATTTGCTTGGTTTTATTATAATGTTTCTAAGGAACTGTCTGTTATGTTCATTAACATCTTAATTTGGTGTAGATGATCTTTTTAAAATGACTTTAGAGATATTGGGTTCATATAAATTGTAGGAAGAATATCTTGAAATTGAAAGGAGAAATCAAAATTAAGAAATAGTATTACTTTGATTATCTATACGGAATAACTTGTATTTGTATATGACATGATTGATTATCTACATATATATTTTTTAAGAAATTGGATCCCTTTTGTAGCCAAGTTAGCACTTATGTGTCATCACCGCCAGAGACTTGGGATTCTGATCAATCATGGTGAACTTGAATGAAACTATTGAGTGCTAATAATCTCAAACATTCTTTTTGACCATAAACTTGCAGCAAACAAAACATGGTTAATTTAAATTAATTTTGTTAATAGATAATAATGGCTTGCGAAGATTAATGTAAAAGGGAGGAAAGAAAGAAAGTATAACAGTTCATGCACTTATTGATTTTGTTTGCTAATATGTCGGGTGGTGCCCGTCAAGCATATCTTGATTTTAGAAAATATTCACTTAATCTTTATTGCTTATCTCTAGATCATTATTATAATAATTAACCATTTTAAATTGTTAACTAGTTGATTAATCCCCTTAGTATACTATGCAATATGTGCCCTTAAAAATCATACATTATCATTTGAGTAATGAAATTTTTGAATTAGTTCCTGATTGACTTTTGCATCCTGTATATCACTTTAGTCCTTGGCATTAAACGAAACAGATGGAATATCTATGTGACAGATTATTTGACAGATAAAAACACACATAAAAGTAGTTTTACTAAATCATTGAACACAGAAATTAAATGAGAAAGATAAATAATGTAGTGGTAGACAAAGCAAAATCTCAAAGTTAGGTATATGGTCCAATGAAAGTACTGGTGTTGGGTTAGCAATAGAACAGAAAAGAGTGGAATGGAGGAGAGGTATAGGGTAGAGCGTGTGAAAGGCACGTGATTAGTGGGGAATGATGGTGTTAAGTGAACCCCGCACGAGGAAGAACAAGTTATCTCGCACGTGCGGTGAAGGGTTGGAAACTGGGATGGAACAGTAGGACCCTGAAAACTATGATAAGTCTAATTCAATGCTGGTTCTTTACATGGCACTGATTGCTGCACCCACATCTTACAACTCACAAGTGCCCTGTTTGCTTCTTGTCTCAAACCACAATAAATAATTCATCTCTATACACCCAAAACAAAAACTACTTAGCTTACTTGAAGAACTTTTTTTTTTTTTTTTTTTAAATTTCAAAGACTGAATTAATTCTGGATTATAATTTTAACGACTAAATTTACATACACTTTATTTGTTTTTCTTTTAACTAAGTATTTCAAAATTAATTTTACTGACAGAACAATATTATAAAATGAAACACATCCTCTTTTGGAATATGATGTTCCTTTTTGAGATTGAAATGCAAACTGATAAGATCAGATGTCATTCTCGAATCTCAATGACAGACAGAAATACAAAGCAAGCATGAACCTTTTCTCAAAGTTTAAATTAAAGGAGATCATATGACCCACTTTAATTAAGGAAGTGATATGCATCAACACACAATGGTTAATGCACACAAACTTCAAAACCAAAAGTCCAAAATAATTATTGTAATAATTTCCTATTTCATATATAGTCCTAATAAATTTCTATTAATTACTTTCAAAGTGGCTATAAAACACATCAATTCCCTTCCCTGTGAAAACAATCAGCCCAAGTAGAAAATGAAATCCCCACTAATTGTCAAGCTGTCCAGAAATTTGACAAAGGCAATGTGAAAAACAATTCTCTACACGTAAACCATAATTATTATTATGTATAAACCATCATTACTTGGTTTAATTTCTTCCTCATAGCAAGCCAAATCAGAACAACTTTTTATTTTTTGAGGGAACAAAGCTAAGACATTTCTTATCTCTGTTTTACCTGTTGTCCAACTAAAATGATACAAAATGTGGCTTCGTAAGAGATTTCTTTCTCCAATTATTATATATTGCAGGTGAACAATGTTTTCATCTTTCCCTAATCTGAAACATTTAATCGGTTAAACGTCAAGGATTGACTTAGCGATATAAAGTCCCCTTAAATTCATAGGAAGGACGATCTATCACGGGAGATTCCGTATTCGAATCTTACCTATGTCAAATTCTCAGGGGCTAGCACCAGCCACGCAACGCGAACTTCCTAAGAATGGAGAAACACGTGATTATAAAAGAAAAATATTTAATCTATTTTTAATGCAATATTTTTCTTAATTATTGAACTCTCCTCCCAAAAGGCCGTGTTTCTTGTTCGTCTTCATTTGGACTAAGTGTGTGTTTGGTTTAGCGGTAGTATAATTGATTTTGGATCAACGTAATTTTGTGTCTGTTTGGATAGAAGTGGATTCACGTCACGTTAACGTGAATCCATTTCAACGCTACTTTTTGTTGCGTTCATTGGATCCGCCTCGGCTTATGTGCCAAATTTATTTCAACCATTGATTTATCTATCTTAACGTGATTTGACATGATCCGATGTCAATCCAAACACACATTTTATATCATTGATTTTGTGTAAAATTGATTTTCAAGTAACAGTAAATTTAGAGTAAAAATACAGTGTAAATTGTTCAACTCAATGTAAAAGCAAGTCTCACTTTGCTTTAGCCAACCAAAAATCAATTTTAGTTTTTTCTCAACCGATAACAAAACAACTGATTTATCAACTAAAATCAATTTTAACTCTTTAAAATTAATTTTCTTTCGACGCAACAGTTCTCCAAACACACAAGTCCTTGAGAGTATAGGAGTGAAGAATGAAGATGCTTTGTTCCTTTACATTTTCTTTCTTAGATAACAGATTATATACAGACTTTAGGTTTTTCATTAACTTGGTGTTTATTCTTTTGTTTTGGGTGGGCCTATTACCAATTCTAGTATTTATTTATTGTCACTTATTTTGAAATAAATTTTTTTGGTCAAATATAAAATATATTTTTTATATATTTGTAATTGAATTAATAAAAAAAAATTAAAAACTAATTAAAAGAAGTAATAACAAATACATAAAAGTAACAATAGCCCTTCTTTTCTTTTTTAAAACGATATTTTTTCTATGAAAGGAACTATTTTTTTTATATAAGAAAGGAATTAATTACAAAAGATATGTGTATTTTATAGGCACACAAGGTTGTTTTTCATTGAAGAAGATGAAGTAGTCTAATGTTTGTTCTCTTTCAATTTCTTCGTTGAAACTTCATCTTCGACTAGAAGTCTAGAACCTCTCTTTCAAAACCACTTCGATGACGGTGGAGATCGGGCCGAAAATGCAACAGGCTCGCTAGAATATCTACGGTGGCCGCCACGTCTTCGCTAACGGGAGCTATGGAGTTTGGAGTTGCCAACACATATTGAGTTACTGACATTGACATTGCCGTTTGGAGGCTAAGGACTATAGCTGACGGTGGCGTCAAGAGACAAGGAGCGATTGCAGCCTATCTTTTGTGAACTAAATTTATAATTTTTTCTTCATTATTGTTGATTTTTATAAGATTTATAATTCATTAGTTATTCTTGTTGAATTTTCTCTAAATTTTGCATTCCTTAGTTATTTTTTTTATCTAGATCTATAATTCCACAATTTATGCTTGAAATTTATTTTTGATAATCGAGGAATTTTCTCTAATCGCGTTGTTGATATCTGTTCAGAAATCAAGCAAAGGACAATTTTAAAAAAAAGAAAAAATTAAAATGTGTGGTCTAGGAAGAAAAGGGATAGTGACAATAATTGCCACAAACATATGAATGTTCACCAATCTTACTCAACAAAATAAAAAAAAGATATTCCTTAAATTAAAAGAAAATAAAATTAGCAATTCATCATGTTTTTTTTTTTTTTGGTGTTTGAATGACAAGATAATTAATATATTTTGACGAATTTTAATATTTTATACTTACAAGACTACTTATCGCTGCTACGGTGCTACCTATCAAAAAATTGACTTAATTCAGAAAAAAAATTAATTCAAAATGTTAAAAGCTTCTAACATGTTTAATAATAAATCTTTGTCCAAATTAATACTTGCTTCCTCTAACTTATTTTTTATTTTCAATTTCATCTTCTAACTAATAAAAATCTCAAACCAATCCTTTAACTTTTTGTTTTGTTTTAATTCCGTCCCTTTTCTTCAGCTTTATTAAATAATTAACGAAAATATTCAAAACGATGTTTTGAGGTAGAATTTACAAAAAAAAAATACATTATTTTAACGACTTTTTCTCAACTTTCTATCAGTTAACAGAGTTAACAAAAAAAAAAAGATAAAATTGAAACAAAATAAAAAATCATAGAACCCGTTCAAAACTTATTTTAGTTAGAGGACAAAACTAATAAAAATAATAAATTAAAGAATAAAAATACTAATTTGACCTAAATCTTTCCAATAAAAAGACTAGCTTACTTTACACTAAGTTTGAGTCTAGTTCCTTTACTTTTTGAATTTATTTTATTTCCGTAACTTGTCTTTTCTTCATTTGCATTCATTAAATAATCAAAAAAGAATGTCCAAAACAGTTTTTTGAGATGAGAAAGAAGAAAACAAGGCTAAACTAATGTTGTCCCGAACATTTTTGCTAACTATTTAACTAAAAGAAATTAGTGAAAAAGGACCATATTAACTAAAAAATTGACTAAAAATAAGAAGACAAAGTTAAAAAAACAAAATGAAAAGTTAAGAAATTAAGAGGTTGTTTAGTTTGCATTTTCATTTTCTGTTTGGCTTAATTAAATTTTTAATCCACGTATTTTCAAATTTCTAAAATTAGTCCTTATTTAATATAAAATTAATGTATTTAGTCCCTAATCCCAATTACATATTTGATAGCCAAACACAGTCTTATGGCAAATTCTACGAGCCACATCTATTTCCAAATAATAATTTTTTAAGTTAAATACTTAGTAATGGAAATAACGTTGATAACATTATAAAAATTGATATCAGAATTTGTTAACAGAATGGAGAAAACATTGAGAGAATTTGTAACAATATAGAAATTGATAACAGAACTTGTATATGTTCAAAAGCAGAGTTTTATAATGACTTAGATAAGTAGTACATGCTCTCCCAATTCCTGAAAATCTATATTTTCTTCTGTTTCTTCGTGTAAAGCAAATAGGTTCATATAATGCAAAAAAAAAAAAAAATGTAAACAGAGAAACAATACAATAGTAAAATCGGGTCTGCAACCACCTTCGTTCATGCTTTGAAGCTTACGCCTTCGAAGATTCAACACACACTTTGAAGCTCTGTTTCGATAATCAAACGACACTCCATCACTCATGCTTTGAAGCTTTTTTGGGTATGATGTGTCTGCTTGTGGGGAAAAGAAAGGGGTAAATAATCACTATTTCTTGTTAATCCTGAGGTTCATATATTTTTAATTCTATGGCCAACATTAATTCCATTACTAAGTATTTAACTTAAAAAATTATTATTTGGAAATAGATGTGCCATGTAAGATTTGCAATAAGACCCTATTTGGCTATCAAATAATTAACTGAAATTAACGACTTAATACATTAATTTTATATTAAATAGGAACTATCTTCAGAAGTTTGAAAATACAATGACTAATTCAAGAATACCCCTATTTGGTAGGGACCAAAAACTTAATTAAGCCTTTCTGTTTTTATTTCTTATTTTATGAAATTTTACAAAGGAAAAATTGAAAATGTTGAAAATAAAAAATGAAAACAGAAAATATAAATGCAAACCAAACAGCCCCTAAAATACTGATTTAGCCTTAAACTTGTAAACTCGTGTTTTCGAAGAGTAAATAGTAAATAAATCAAGAAGAGTAAATAGTAAATAAATCAAGTTCAAGATTTTGGATATAATAATTCTTCACCTATAATTATCAATAAGAAAAAAAAATCCTCTATGCTCTTTCTGACTCTAGCTAGGTCAATTTTTGTGAATGTTTTAAGAAATGCAGGGAATTAAAAGGCAAAACAAGGGACCCGACAACCACAGGCATTCCAGCTACTGCAGTAAGTATTTCTTCATTTAGTGATTTTCCTTGCGGTGATCATTTTTTGTGTGAACAAATAGAGATAATTGTGGCATACAATGAACAAGTAAATGACCAAAGAGCAATCCCAACGGTCTATTAAGGGATTGCTTGATCTCAAAACTGAACCTCAAAATAGTTTTAGCGCTCTACAAAAAAACAAAATGAATAGATACAATGGGTGAACTCATTGCAAAATCAAAGGCGACATGTGAGTGCATGTACTAGTGAACTTCTCACTAAGCAAAATCTCCTAATAAATTAGATTAGCTCGATCACAAGTTTGACAGACCTAACGTTGATCCAAATTCTTATCCTCTTCGATGGTCGTGGTGAAGATCAGATGACCCAAACAGCTGATAGTCCCAAATTCCCAAGTTATTTGCCAATGAGCTTAAAGTAGGCATATAAACCAGAGCCAGCAAAACCGAGACATTGCCCAATTACATTCCACTGCAACCAAAACACAACACATTCTATCAACAGAATAAAAACACACACTCAAATGATAAGCAAAGGCCAGTTGAAACAAGAGCACTCACAAAATCAAATGGTAGCCCACCAAAAATTATCCAGCCAAAGCCAATAGTAAATAAATCCTACACATCAATTCAGAAGAATATTTAGAGTCCACGCATAAAAACCGCCTATAACCATCAATTATGGATATGATCTGAAATGAATATAAAACTGGATAATTTTGTCGAAATGAATGCACATTGGACGTCACCGCATTATGTGGAAGTGTGTATTCTTCGTCCAACTAAAACCTATGGTGATAATACTGAGTGACACGTCCTAATCAAAGGTTATCAATGTCAACAAAGTATCATATTTAAGCCCCATCAATCAGCAACAACTATTCTGCACTAAAATAACAAAGTTTTATTTATTTTTACACAAACTATTCATATTTTCACGTGTCAAATTTGACTACAGCAGTATAGCTTTGAGACAAGGAAGATTCCCAAGAGAATCAACAACTTAACCTCATTTCTTCTCAATTTGCTTGTGGAAATTGATGCATATTGAGAGGGGTGAAGGTACACTTAAATTCATTCGACTTGGAAGTTGGGCTGAGGCAGTCAAAACTAACACAGTATATTCAGAGGGGGTATTAAGATTCTGCTTTTAATTGACCTTTTTTATACTGGTTATGGTTACTATACTATGATAGCACCCTGAAACAGAAAAAGATTAAACAACAACAATACCTACCTTGAGTAGCTGCATAACAAATTTAACACAAAACGAATAACAAGTGAACAAACCTTCAGATTACCACAAATTGTCTGTGTCAGAGCTGAATTGAGAGTTGTGTTCAGAAAAATACTGTAATTCAGGAAGAAAGCGATGATGCAAGAAAACAGCAAAACAACCTGTCCCCAAACAAAGAAACACAGAAACTACAAATTGTCAGGCTTGATCAGTTTATACTTTTCCCAATGTAGCTTGGTACACAAGCATAAAGCATATCTCTCTTTACATTATACTGTAGTAAAACATAGAATCATACATCAGGCTAGCAAAGTGCAAATAGGGTGCGGTAATATTTGATTTTAACCCTTATAGAATTTACTCCAGACATACTTCTCTAATCCAAGTCAGCCTCCCGAGAATAACAACAAAATTTCTTTTGGCAAGTAACTAAGGATGAATAAATAGTAAAAGGAGGAAAGCTCGAGCAGAACATACAATAAAATCAGGTGAAAACAGATAAGGAAAATTGATTGCCATCTTCATGTCGCCCGAAACTAATGTCCAAAGAAGCAAAACTGGCCCACATATGATACCTATAAATTCAATAGGAATTTATTTTTTTTCAAATCAGAAATAGATAACCAACGAAAAAATGAACATGCTTTCTTGTATCAAAAAAGTTTAATAGGCCATTTGATGCAATCTATCAGCTTACCGTTGCACCACATAAGACCAAAGCTATTAAGACCACTACTTTTGCCTGAGAAAAAAAAGATATAAAGATCAAATAAATAAGAAAGTGCACTTTAATTACCAGGGAAAAAGGTACAGAATTATCACTCAGTGCCTGTGCTTGTGAGTGTGTGAGAGGAAGTAACGAATAAATAGGATAGGAATACAACCAATACGGGCTATGGTTGCAAGATATATAGCTGTGGTGATGTTCGACAAGAAAACAATGGCATAGCCATAGGCATCAAAAGAGAAGTCCCGTGCTCCAGCAATAAATGCACCAAAGACAATCAAGCCAACACTGATAACAACCTTACAAATTTCAGTTAAATGAAGGAATCAGGGAGAAGCTCATTCAAAGATCAATAAGAACTTTAACTTCATTAAGATATGATGGAAAAATAGACAAAAGGACAGTGAACTAGTTATGTTATTTTTAAAGGAATGCATGTCAACTTACTCCCTTTAGAAGTACGCGTAGAGGATGCATCAGGAGCAGGAAATACTTTAAACTTGATGTCCAACGTATCATATTAACAATGCATATGTTAAGTTTGTAAGTGAAATAAGTACAGTTGATCAAATAATAAAAAATCTGATCACTTATTATAAAAATTTGCAAGATCAAACACAAATGTTTAGCATAAATTGTTTGTTTACCGTGGATATGATCCTAAGTGCTGAGAACCAACTTCAAAACTCAAAAGTTTCATTATTAGGTGAAGGCACACAAATGATTGTATTATATCTCTAACATGCTCCCTCATCTTAAAGTTTAGTCTTCGGGCTTGAAGCATGGATAATTTTCAATGCATAAGCCCACTCTACCATGCGTTAAAGTTCAATTTTTATTTAGAAAAATGAAGGAGACAAGAATCAAACTCCCAAAAACTTAATCATGTAGACTCCAATTCTACTATTGAGAACCAGCTACTCCAAAAGCTTAAGCTATTAAGTGCAAAGCACATGAATGATTGTAATTTGATTTGTACCTCTAACACTAGGGAATGTTCACCATTATACCTAAAATAGATATAAAGAGAATACGGCAATCGATGACTTCCACATTAAATTACACATTTCACTTATGTCAATAAAATTTCAAATGCAATGAGCCATCAAAGATTTATTTGAAAATAATATGGATATATATGTCACATATCATGCAACGCAAAGAAAATAATCTACCTGAAAATGACCAAAGATGTATATCTCTGCCCCACCAGCATATATTCTACAAGCATTGTAAATACTACTGTGGTCCTCCTAAGGGTGGTATACATTGGAACATTTACTCCACGAACAGCCTCCATAGTAACTAGCTTTCAAGGGGAAATACAGGAGTGATGAAATAATAACCGAAAATAAATCACAATTCAGAACTAGTCTTTCTAAAAAAGGAAGGAGACACATACCATGTAAATCAAATATGCTGCTGCCATAGGAAGAGTGTGTTTTAAAGTCTTCAATGGAACAAACTTTTTTGAGTTATCTGCTATAATTATGGATTCACCTGATGTGAGAGAAATTACCCTCCAGTGCCTCAATACATAGAGAAAGAAACATGAACAAACCATCTGCACAAGTAAGAAGCATATAAACACGCTTGAACATGTGAAACAGATCAAATGGAAATTCAAAACAATTCAGTTGTTGTTAAATTTGCATATAAAGATGCTTTAGAATGTGAAACAGATGAAATGGAAATTCAGAACAATCCGCATGGTGTTAAAGTTGTATGGCCAAACTGGTCAACCAAGACGCACACACCACACCACATAATATCCTAAACAGACTGGAGATTAGAGAACTACGAACTTGCAGTCAAAAGAGGGGAAAAAAAGGAAAAAAGAATAGTGAAAATGAAATCATCAAATGAGGGGAAGAAGAAATAACGAAAACCTTCGCAAGGATCAACCTGAAGAAGTGTGATGACATTTGCACAAGGGAATTGATAAGATGAAAGAGCGGCCTTATTGAACATCACCAAGAGCACTGGAAAACACAAAAAACACAGAGATGACTGAGTAATAAGTAATTGATCAAAGCATAAACATGACTGATGATAACGATGAATCAACGAAGCGGTGCTCTTAATTTAAGAAATCGGAAAATTCGATTTCTAGAATTGGATAAGAAGAGTGAGTTGGACCTGCGCAGGACATGTAAGAGATAGCGGCGTAGAACCCTCGTCCTCGTTTGGCAATGGCGGAGCCTCTCAATGCTTTATCATCGCCCTTGGAAAGCCACTCTCGGTCGTCGTCGTTGGGAGGATCCGACACCGGAAGCATCAGATTCTCCGATGAATAGGATGCACTCAGAGACATTTCTCAATGCTCAAACCCCCAACCCCAGCCCCAACGTCTGAGTCTCGCGACTCGTACCTCCGACTCGGAACTTGACTCACTTCCTCCACCTTTCTGGTGTTCTCTTCTCCGATTTAGAATCTCATATCCTCGAAATCAATAGTAACTACTCTTATGTGATATTAGTCACTTGGATTCACATCCATTAAAATCAACAAATAATTTCTATAAAATCTAATAAAAAATATATAGATAAACATTTATTATTGACTTTAAATATTATTTAATAGTTATTAGTTATAAAAATAATTAAAGTGAGAATAATTAATAAATATAGTATTAATAATTTAAAGTTGATAAATATTTTGAAATAAAGTTTTCTTTTTTTTTGTTTAAAGTGACTAATATTTCAGAACAGAAGAAGTAATTAATTATACGCTTCCTTTCATTCCATTTTATTTGTTGCTTAAATGTGATGCACGCTTTTTTTTAAAAAATATTAGACATAATTATTATTACCATTAAAAAGTGTGTAATTTTATCAAATCACTTTTATTAATTGAATTGAAATATTTAATGTATAGATTTTTCTAATGTGTGCAATCATTGCAAGAGATAAGAATTCCAAAATAAAAAAAAATATAAATAATAAATGCATGTTGAATACAAAACTCAATTAACTTTTGTCTTTCCTTATGAAAAATTTCTCTTTTAAAATGCTTAACATGTGCAATGTTGTACATGTTAGAAAAACCGTTAATATATTAATTAAATAGTTAGGTGAAAAAAGTAATAAATAAGAGTATTATTGTAAAAATAACGATTAATGTTGTATTGTTTTACTAAAATAACAAGTAATTTAAAATATAAAAATATTTCAAACATGACAAATAAAATGAAACTGAGAAAATAGTGTTTTCTATAATTAACTACTTAGTGAAATATAGTAAGATAGTTTTTTTTTTTTATATACTGCAAGATAGTATAACAGTTTTATAAAATGCTCTTATCGCTCTTATATATAAGTCACTTCTAACCGAATCAACAAAACTAATAAATGGTACTTAGCTTATTGAATTTGTCCAAAAAAAGGAGACTTTTTTTCAACTATATCCTCAACTTAAATGTGTTGGTAAACGTTTTCGAAATTAAAATGAGTTTCTCTTTCTTATTCCATTCTTTTTTTTCACTACATCATTAATTGAATCCTTGAAAATTATAGCCATTATATATATGATGAATCAATTGATACTGGTGTAACTTACACCAACTCTTAAACCGGTTAATAATTATTTGTTGAAAATTTTTGTCACGAAACCCACCGTAGCATTGAAACTACTTATCGTATATATCATGTCTAGAAAAGTTCACATAATTCCGAAATCATTTAGTACTCTATCATAATACTTGTTAATTTCATATATTATAAAACTATATTTTAGATTACTTTTTTAGTACGTTGATAGAGTACTAAATGGTTTTAGAGTGAGGTAAAATTTTCTAAACACGATCTATATGGTAAGTAGTTTCAATCCAATGATGAGTTTCGAGAAAAAATATTTTCGACAAATAGTTATTAACCGGTATAAGAGTTGGTGTAAGTTACACGAGTGTCATTTGATCGCTCCCCATATATATATATATACTCCCTTCCTTTTCGATTATTAGCAAAAAAATACCTACCTCGCATCATTTAAGAAAGTTAGTTGGTCCCATTTAATTTTTTTGAAACTATCTAAAAAGCAATAAATTTTCCTATAATGCCCTTTGTCATGTTATATTATCTCCACTTTACAATCACTGCAATAAATGAGTGAGTAAATTGAATAGAGAATAGTTTAGATAAACTCTCATTAAATGCAAGTAAAAGTAGTTAAATTTGCTTATAAGAAATAACATAAGAGTTTCCAAAAAATTGCTTATATTCGATAACAGAGGGAGTATATATATAAAATGAGTTTTTTTTAACGTGTGCAATATTGCACATGTTAAAAAACTGAAAAAGAAAAGAAAGCACATCATTGATTGTAAGTTAGACAATCCAATTATTTTTTTGTTTTTTCAAAAAAAGCTTTCTATCTTTAATTTTTTAACTAATATAATATTACACAAGTTAAAAAAATTCATATAAAATAAGGTGGGCTTTTGTCTAATTTTCCTATGGTGGGCAAATTAATTCCAGCCATTGGATATATAAAAAAAATAATTGGATGGTTTGGTTGCCTAATCTATTACCTGCAATTCTGAAGTTTTTAAAATTTGCAAGATGGGCCCTTATTTAGTTTATCGGATACATTCACTCTATTTACCTTTTCTTTTTCCTCTCTTTCCAATTAAAATAAATAAGGACAGATTCATGTAGAAGTTTGCACTTTTCAAAAAATAAAAACATGATAGTACGACATGGCGGCTTCGGCAACCGGATGTATGGAAGTAAATAAAAAAATTTAGGGGCTATTTGGTTTGTATTTTCATTTTCTGTTTTTATATTCTGTTTTCATTTTCTGAAAACTGTTTTGATTTTCAAAAGATTGGAATTCTGAAAATATGTTTGGTTTGACCTCCTGTTTTCAGAAAATAAAAAACAGTGAAAATACGTTTGGTTTGAACTGTTTTCATAACTAGTTTATATTAATACAAAAAACAATAAAATAACAAGTGAAAAATCAATAAAATAAAAGTGTAATTAAACTAGAAATAAAATTATCTTGCAATTTGACCCTAAATAATAAGTAAGATAATACATACCATTAAATATAAATAAAAGTTCTTAAGTCTTAAGCTTAGCAAAAGCTTAACATCAAATATAAATTCTTTTAAGATTTACGATAATTTTCGCACATTTCATTTGTTATAGTTTGTCGAACTTGTGTCATTTCAACTACTTGATTAGTATTAACATCAAAGAGATATCGTGTCTAATCTTGCTGGCTTAAACTAATCCAAGGCCTCTTTTATAAAAATGCTTAATGGTTGATTATTGATTGATGGTTCTGTCATAAAAAAATACAACTTGCACTTGAAAAACTCTTCATATCACTTTTAATGCTGTTTGATTTGGGCAAGACTAGTTGCTTCTGGTAATTTAATTAAGAAAAACCAAATTACAAATCTGGTAATCTTTGGATGCTGAAGATCATCCATCACAAAATTATTGAAAGCGAGACTTGTGGTCTAGAACAATGATTAATCTCAATTTGAAACTTGACATGCAGAAATTTTACCAATACTTGATATTAGATAGCCAACCAAGGACGCAAAAGAATTACAGTTTTGTGCTCTATTCTCTTTTTTAAAACCCCACATTGGACAAAACTATAATCTTGTAACCGAGAAACTCGGGTTTACATAAAGATAAACTTGCTGGATGCTGTCAACAAAATAGACTTTTATTCTAATGCTTCTTAGTGAATGGGTTAAATTTAGTATGGCTCAACTGGGGCTCTGAACTTCGAACTAGCATAGACAGCAGCAGAACCAAGTTCCTCCTCAATCCTAAGAAGCTGCAATGCAGAGCAAAGAGGTAATAGTGAAGTATGGTCAATGGTAACCAAAACAAAAACAAAACAAAAAAAAAAATAAGAAAAGAAAAACCTTCTCTTCTTCATATTAAAATCTACAATCTAAAACTCACTTGTTTTAAGTTCTTTTTGTTTTTTATTTAAATGTTACCATCTTAAAACCATTTATTTTAAACAGATTTTATGTTAACTTGAGATAGAAATAAAATATAAAATTAAACTCTGGCTTCCAGAGGTATATAACACGGTCAACTATTGAAGATATAACAAGGACAAGCTACAAGGTTTTACCTGGTTATACTTAGCAAGCCTTTCAGATCTGCATGGAGCTCCAGTCTTGATCTACCCCTGTAAACAATGACAAAACATGGTGGAAATTCATCAGCTTCAATGGAAGCTAAAAGAATTCTCATCTCAATTTCATCACAAAGTTTCTAGGATAATGAAAAAGAAAACGAGATGATAGAAAAAGAGCATCATAAAACTCACCGTTGCTAACCCAACTGAGAGGTCAGCAATAAAGGTATCCTCAGTTTCACCACTACAATAAACACAATTAAAAGACGTTAGCAAGCACGTATAAATAATGATGCAACATTAGACCAAAGAGAGGAAAGTATGGATGATGAATGATCAAAATACCTCCTATGGCTAGCCATGACACCCCAGCCAACTTTCTTAGACATTTTCACCAGTTAATTTGGCATAGTGCTCCCAGTCATCCTGATCAAATAGATTCTCAATAGACACAATTGGATAATCTGTCACAAATGATTTGTACACATTCTTTAGGCTGTCCCCTGAGATTTCCTGTGATCCGTCATTATTCTGCATAAAGCACCAAGCTAGTCAGTTATCTAATTAAAATCAGAACAACAGAATAACCCTATGACAAGTAGGCTAAAACTTCTGTGCTTAGACTCAGAACTATAACCATGTGACTAAACTATGGCAAGGATCAGTCAATTTTCACAGATGAATAGATCAGTCTTATGAACCAGAAGCATGCATAGAAACCAAATGTACCAGTCATGTACCCAAAATACATGACTACAGATATCATTTAGCACAAAGATTACAACAAAAGCAGTGGCAGGAAACATAAATGTTGTCCCGAGAGATGTCTTTTTCATTTTGTGCCCTAGAACATAAGATAAAATAAAAATCGCATGAACAGTAATTTCAAAAGCAACAAGTTCGATTCCTTGAGAACAGATCTATAAACCATGAATGAAGCACAAGCCTCCATTGTTGAGAAGATGGAAGCACATGAGGGTTGGGATGGAGTGCGATGCGGAGTAAGATTGAAGCACACATGAGAGAAATGAATTTGAGAATTCCTAGATTGAAATATAATCCCAAATCAATTAAACCTAACCCCAAAATCGTGTTTAGGGGAAGAGAAGTGTTACCTGGTGCTGCCGGCGACAACGGGCGGAGGAAGCAAGAGGAGACGGTGGCGGCGGCGTGACTCTCAGCAGTGGCGCAGTCAGGGAGAAGAGTGTTACTCTGAGTGAGGGAGAAGAGTGTTTGTCGAGTGAGGGAGAAGAGTGTTACTCTCATACTCTAAGTGAGGGAGAAGAGTGTTCCGTCTTTGCGAAGAGGCAGTGGCATATTTTGCTAATAATTACAAGCATGCCACCGCGTTTTCAAAATTTGGATTCACGTTTTCATCCTTTTCAACTGAAAACAGTGAAAATGACTGTTTTCACTCGTTTTCTGTTTTCACTCGTTTTTAGAAAATATTTTTAGTGAAAATGTTTTCCTAACACAGAACCAAACACATTTTCATTCTATTTTCTATTTTTACTGAAAATGAAAATAGAAAATGGCCAAATCAAACACCCCTTAGAGTTTGTTTAGAACAGTTTTTATTTTTAGATTTTAAAAATTGTATTATAAAACAGTTTCTAGAAACAATTTTTAAAAAAAGTTAGAGGAGTTTTCAATACAAGTGTGTAAATTCAAAAAATTAAAAACTGAAAAAAAAAATTGTTCCCGAAAACTGTTTTTGAAAACTCTACTACCAAACGAGTTTTTTAGTTTTCTTTTTTTAAAAACAAAAAACTGTTTTCAAAAAGAGAAATCAAACAAGCACTTAGTGATTATCATTTTCATCCATTCTAGATCCTAAAAGAAAGAGCTAATAAAATAAAAAAGATTTTTTTTTCAAAAAAAAAAAGAAGAAATTGTTACAGTTCTACAAAGCCACCATACCAACACAAACACCGTCACCGGTAATCGAAGCTCAAAACTGACGAGAGAGAAGATGTGCGAAGGGACAAATCTTAGATCTTGAAGTTTCGATAAGTTTTGTAGGGCGACTGGCCCTTCAAAGCCATCGACGACGCTAATAGACGGTTTAGAGGATGTTCAGATTTGAAGATAACCGTAACTGCATCCTCGCTTAATGGCTCGACGGTACAGCAACAGGAACAACCAGTAGGTTCAACAAAAATGTGAACAAAACCCTAAATGCATTGCGGTCTCAATTCTGGTGACCAAACCCCCAAATACAAGTACTCCACTTATTTTTCTTGTTGAAAACTCACATGGAAGGAATTAATACTAGAATCCGAGGTCTAACAACTCTTAGAAGACACAAGAGAAAATAAAGAATCTATGTATTTTATTATTTTGCAAAAATATTTACGGTTGGCTATATAAGGATAATCTATCGGATTTAGTTTATTACATCATTTTGTCTATCATATTTACAACCCATGCTTCATAGTTCATTACATATTGTTTTTTATGACAATGGACACACCAACCACTCCTTCAATGCTATTGGTATGGGTTTTATTGTTCTTGTGTTCATCTTAAAAACACAGAATTGATTATTTATTAAACTTGGGATAATGTTTAAAATTTTCACAATATTTAAGGGTTAACCTTCAAATATTATAAAAGGAGAGAAATTGTTAATAGGGGTAAAAAATAAGTTTTCCCATCGTGGGGAATTTACACCGAAGCCCACCTTAAACAACACCTTTTTAGAATGTATATTACCACTTCATTTTAATCTTTTATCAGTCAAAATAAATTATTTTAATAGTATTTATTTTTTATTATTTTAATTTTATTAGTTAAAATGATTATTTTTAATTAAAAAAATTAAAGAAAAGTGAAAATAAAAAAATGAAATGACAATAGTCTCTCCCCTTTTTTTTTAAATAATTTTACCAACTTTCTAAGGCTTTTTGACCAAAATAATGTAAAAAAAAAACAATAAAAATAATTTCTTAATTAAATATAGGTAGGCAAAATTTGACCATTCAAAGTGTAAAATTGTAAACTAGATTTGTGATTTTATTTTGTGTTTTCTATGTGTCAACGAGATGATATTGGTGTGACAAAAAAGATAGCATCTTGCTAACAAGTGCCCTAAAGTTAGGGCACTTGTTAAGGTTACTATAATAGAAAAATTAATCACAAACGCACATTGTTCTGTCTCAAAATCACAAGCGGACATTTTACTATACTTAACTCATTAAAAAGTACCCTAAAAACATTTGTCAGCATTTTCCAAAAAAGATACTACCTCCGGACTCATATATAAGCAAAAAATAACTAACTTACAATTAGTTAATTGCATTTAATTTTTTCGATTTCATGTAAAAAATAAACTCTAATTATTAAAATGGTCCTTATCATATTTATTGCAAGGTAAGAATAATAACATTAAATGAATGATAGATTATGAATAATAACATTAAATATAAAAAAATAGTTAAAATTAACTTATATTTAAAAAAAAAGAGAGAGAATTTTTTTTTTCTTATATTTGAGTTTAAAGGTAGTATTATCCAAAAAGCAAACCCAACATGCGTATTCCATGGTGGCCACTATTGGCACCACATAGGTTTATTGGTTCACCACACAAATTAATTTTTTTTCTTCTGAAAATACCCCTTGCTAGTTTCTGAGTGAGATTTTGAAGTGAAAACCACACCACACCCTAAACAGAAACTAGCGAAATATATATTTATGTTCCGCAAAGCAGTAACCAGAAATTAGTTTTTTTTTGCTCATAAATTAGTTTCTGAGAAAATGATTTACAAAGTTACCAAAAATTAGTTTCAATCTCGCTCAGAAACTAGTTTCTGAGCTAATGATTTACAAAGTTACAAAAAACTATAATTTGACCGTAAACAGAAACTAAATTTGAAACACATCAGAAACTACAGTTTGACATGAAACATAAACTAAATTTTGAATTGAAATTGAAACTAGAATTTGAATGAAAACACAAACTATGATTTGAACACTATTTTAAACTAAAACTTAATAAATCAACAAATAATAAATAGAAACCTAAATTATATATAATAAACCAGGATTCATGTTATTACTACAAAATAAAACAAATTTTACAATTTCAAAAATTTACATGAAACAGAAAGTGGAGTTTGAAAACAACTAGGAATTAGAATTTTAGCGCAACAAAAACTAAAATTTAAAATATTAAAACAGAAAACTCATGTACGGAGAGACAAATTAGAGTTTTTGAATTCACAAAGAATTGCATCAGTTACCATTGGAGAAGTAACTTATTTCAAACACACTACAATTTAAAACCAAAAGAAATTTAACAAATCAAATATCAAATCATTAACCCTAAACAATAATGAGATTAAAAAATTGAAAGAAAGAACATAAAAGATGTGAACATGTACTCATTTGGAAGAATCCTAAACTAAAATGAAGAACACGTCGTCGTCGCTGTCCAAGGCCGTCGTCATCGCTGCTAATCTCGCCGGCATGTTACGGTGCTGAACTAGTGGCCGGGAAAGGTGATCGATGAGAGCGTCGAGAAAGAGCGTGAAGATGGGAGAGATTGATTTTTCAATAATGAGGTGAGACAGAAACTAAAATCTGTCTTGAGTATATAGTGCATTTTAACTAATTTTTGGTATAATTAAAAACAAAAACTAATTTCTAAATAAGAATTTTTTCGAAAAAAATTTAATTTATGTAATGAAACAAGAAATCAGTTCGGTGCCAATAGTGGCCACCGTATTCCATCTCCGTTGAGAAGAGCAGACTGGAATCCCAAAAGTTTTAAAGTTAGTTTGCAACTTTTGTGCTTTCAAAGTCTTTCGTTCTCATCTCTGTTTCTCGCTTTCTCTCTTTCTTATCTCTGCTTCTATCCTTCTCCCTTTCTCTCCTTCTCTCATGGCCGAACCTTATCTTTTCTTCCTAAACCCTCATGACCAGATCTTCTCCGTTTCAATACATATAAGGGCAGATCTTGGAGCAATTTGGGTTATTACGGTTTTTTTCTGATTAATTTGATGTTGTTGTAATTTTTATTGTAAAATCTGAGTTTGATTCTGAGTTTGTTTATTTCCTGTTCAATTCGTTGAATATTTTTTGAATATTCTGGGGTTGGGACTTGGGGTTGGGGTTTGACCATTGAGAAATGTCTCTGAATGCATCCTATTCATCGGATAATCTGATGCTTCCGGTGTCGGATCCTCCGGACGACGACCGAGAGCGGTTTTCCAAGGGCGATGATGAAGCATTGAGAGGCTCCGCCATTGCCAAACGAGGACGAGGGATCTACGCCGCTATCTCTTACATGTCCTGCGCAGGTCCAACTCACTCTTCTTATCCAATTCAAGAAATCGAATTTTCCGATTTATCCGATTGCTTATATTAAGAGCACCGCTTCATTGATTCATCGTTATCATCAGTCATGTTTATGCTTTGATCAATTACTTATTACTTAGTCATCTCTGTGTTTTTTGTGTTTTCCAGTGCTCTTGGTGATGTTCAATAAGGCCGCTCTTTCATCTTATCAATTCCCTTGTGCAAATGTCATCACACTTCTTCAGGTTGATCCTTACGAAGGTTTTCGTTATTTCTTCTTCCCCTCATTTGATGATTGCATTTTCACTATTCTTTTTTCCTTTTTTTCCCCTCTTTTGACTGCAAGTTCGTAGTTCTCTAATCTCCAGTCTGTTTAGGATATTATGTGGTGTGTGCATCTTGGTTAACCAGTTTGGCCATACAAATTTAAGTCTTGAACACCATGTGGATTGTTCTGAATTTCCATTTCAGCTGTTTCACATTTTAAACCATCCTGATATGCAAATTTAACAACTGAATTGTTCTGAATTTCCAATTGGTCTGTTTCACATGTTCAAGCGTGATTATATGCCTCTTACTCATGCAGATGGTTTGTTCAATGTTCTTTCTCTATGTATTGAGGCACTGGAGGGTAATTTCTCTCACATCAGGTGAATCCATAATTATAGCAGATAACTCAAAAAAGTTTGTTCCATTGAAGACTTTAAAGCACACTCTTCCTATGGCAGCAGCATATTTGATTTACATGGTATGTGACTCCTTCCTTTTTTAGAAAGACTATTTCTGAATTGTGATTTATTTTCTGTTATTATTTCATCACTCCTGTATTCCCCTTGAAAGCTAGTTACCATGGAGGCTGTTCGTGGAGTAAATGTTCCAATGTATACCACCCTTAGGAGGACTACAGTAGTATTTACAATGCTTGTAGAATATATGCTGGTGGGGCAGAGATATACATCTTCGGTCATTTTCAGGTAGATTATTTTTTTTGCATTGCATGATATGTGACATATATATCCATATTATTTTCAAATAAATCTTTGATGGCTCAGTGCATTTGAAATTTTATTGACATAAGTGAAATGTGTAATTTAATGTGGAAGTCATTGATTGCCGTATTCTATTTATATATACTTTAGGTATAATGGTGAACGTTCCATAGTGTTAGAGGTACAAATCAAATTACAATCATTCATGTGCTTTGCACTTAATAGCTTAAGCTTTTGGAGTAGCTGTTTCTCAATAGTAGAGTTGGAGTCTACATCGCTAAGCTTTTGGGAGTTTGATTCTTGTCTCCTTCGTTTTTCTAAATAAAAATTGAATTTTAATGCATGGTATAGTGGGCTTATTTAACTTACAAACTTAACATATGCATTGTTAATATGATACATTGGACATCGAGTTTAAAGTATT
Organism: Cyamopsis tetragonoloba; assembly: GCA_037177725.1. Lineage (NCBI taxonomy): Eukaryota > Viridiplantae > Streptophyta > Magnoliopsida > Fabales > Fabaceae > Cyamopsis > Cyamopsis tetragonoloba. The sequence continues at coordinate 81,541,553 of CM074119.1, forward strand.
TCCTGCTCCTGATGCATACTCTACGTTTACTTCTAAAAGGAGTAAGTTGATATGCATTCCTTTTAAAAATAACATAACTAGTCCACTGTCCTTTTTGCTATTTTTCCATCATATCTTAATGAAGTTTTAGTTCTTATTGATCTTTGAATGAGCTTCTCCCTGATTCCTTAATTAACTGAAATTTGGAAGGTTGTTATCAGTGTTGGCTTGATTGTCTTTGGTGCATTTGTTGCTGGAGCACGGGACTTCTCTTTTGATGCCTATGGCTATGCCGTTGTCTTCATGTCGAACATCTCCACAGCTATATATCTTGCAACCATAGCCCGTATTGGTTGTATTCCTATCCTATTTATCCGTTATTTCCTCTCACACATGCCCAAGACAAGCACGGGCACAGAATGATAATTCTGTACCTTTTTCCCTGGTAATTAAAGTGCACTTTCTGATTTATTTGATCTTTATATCTTTTTTTTCTCAGGCAAAAGTAGTGGTCTTAATAGCTTTGGTCTTATGTGGTGCAACGGTAAGCTGATAGATTGCATCAAATGGCTTATTAAACTTTTTTGTTACAAGAAAGCTTGTTCATTTTTTTCGTTGGATATCTATTTCTGATTTGGAAAAAAAAAATCCTATTGAATTTATAGGTATCATATGTGGGCCAGTTTTGCTTCTTTGGACATTAGTTTCGGGCGACATGAAGATGGCAATCAATTTTCCTTATCTGTTTTCACCTGATTTTATTGTATGTTCTGCTCGAGCTTTCCTCCTTTTACTATTTATTCATCCTTAGTTACTTGCCAAAAGAAATTTTGTTGTTATTCTCGGGAGGCTGACTTGGATTAGAGAAGTATGTCTGGAGTAAATTCTATAAGGGTTAAAATCAAATATTACCGCACCCTATTTGCACTTTGCTAGCCTGATGTATGATTCTATGTTTTACTACAGTATGATGTAAAGAGAGTTATATGCTTTATGCTTGTGTACCAAACTACATTGGGAAAAGTCTAAACTGGTCAAGCCTGACAATTTGTAGTTTCTGTTTTTCTTTTTTTCGGGTAGGTGGTTTTGCTGTTTTCTTGCATCATCGCTTTCTTCCTGAATTACAGTATTTTTCTGAACACAACTCTCAATTCAGCTCTTACGCAGACAATTTGTGGTAATCTGAAGGTTTGTTCACTTGTTATTCGTTTTGTGTTAAATTCGTTATACACCTATTACTCAAGGTAGGTATTGTTGTTGTTTAATGTTTTTTCTGTTTCAGGGTGCTATCATAGCATAGTAACCGTAACCAGTATAAAAAAGGTCAATTAAAATCAGAATCTTAATACCCCCTCTGAATATACTGTGTTAGTTTTGACTGCCGCAGCCCAACTTCCAAGTCGAATCAATTTAAGTGTACCCTCACGCCTCTCAATATGCATCAATTTCCACAGGCAAAGTGAGAAGAAATGAGGTTAAGTTGTTGATTCTCTTGGGAATCTTCCTTGTCTCAATGCTATACTGCTATAGTCAAATTTGACACGTGAAAATATGAATAGTTTGGTAAAAATAAATAAAACTTTGTTATTTTAGTGCAGAATAGTTGTTGCTGATTGATGGGGCTTAAATATGATTCTTTGTTGACATTGATAACCTTCGATTAGGACGTGTCACTCAGTATTATCACCATAGGTTTTAGTTGGACGAAGAATACACACTTCCACATGTGTATTCATTTCGACAAAATTATCCAGTTTTATATTCATTTCAGATCATATCCATAATTGATGGTTATAGGCGGTTTTTATGCGTGGACTCTAAATATTCTTTTGAATTGATGTGTAGGACTTATTTACTATTGGCTTTGGCTGGATAATTTTTGGTGGGCTACCATTTGATTTTGTGAGTGCTCTTGTTTCAACTGGCCTTTGCTTATCATTTGAGTGTGTGTTTTTATTCTGTCGATAGAATGTGTTGTGTTTTGGTTGCAGTGGAATGTAATTGGGCAATGTCTCGGTTTTGCTGGCTCTGGTTTATATGCCTACTTTAAGCTCATTGGCAAATAACTTGGGAATTTGGAACTATCAGCTGTTTGGGTCATCTGATCTTCACCACGACCATCGAAGAGGATAAGAATTTGGATCAACGTTAGGTCTGTCAAACTTGTGATCGAGCTAATCTAATTTATTAGGAGATTTTGCTTAGTGAGAAGTTCACTAGTACATGCTCTCACATGTCGCCTTTGATTTTGCAATGAGTTCACCCATTGTATCTCTTCATTTTATTTTTTTGTAGAGAGCTAAAACAATTTTGAGATCAAGCAATCCCTTAATAGACCGTTGGGACTGCTCTTTGGTCATTTACCTGTTCATTTTATGCCACAATTATCTCTATTCACGCAAAAAATGATAACTGCAAGGAAAATCACAAAATGAAGAAATTCTTACTTTTTTTTTTTTTGGACCAAATAACATTCATTAAAAAGGCCGAAAGCGTGAGTACTTCCAGCAAAATACAGACCTAGTGTTAAATCTGTAGGAGAACAGATAGCTCAAAAAATACACTCTGCTCACTGACCCACCCATTGCACCTAAAAACAACAACTCAATCTTTGTCAAAACAAATAAAATTTATTGTCCCAAAAGACATATTTTACATAAACCAACAAACCAGTGTTAGAGATCTAAAATTGGAATTGATTTTAAGGCCACATGATATTATCTTCCTTCTTCATCCTTTAGATCTGTTGTCGGTTGATGATGTCAGATTGCTTGAAAAATCCGGTTAAAGAGGTTGGTTGATCAAAATGGCGGGAGGAGGAGAGGGGTCCCCTCTCTCTCTCGCCCGAACAGCAGATGGCTAAGGGTTTTTTTGAGAGAGAGAAATGGAGATGAACAATGAGAGAAAGAGAGAGAACTCAAGAACCTTCACTTTTTATGAAGAAATTCTTACTGCAGTAGCTGGAATGCAATTTGGGTCCTTTGTTTTGCCTTTTAACTAGTATACAACCCATGCGTTCGTATGTGTTGAACGTGACGTGATAAATAAGATATCATACTTTGTAGTTGAAAAAGTTTACTGTGTTTTCAGTTTTCATTTAAGTTCATTATATGAAATACATAAAAAAATGAATATATAATCATTAATCATACATATCAATTACATATTTCATTACATATAATAAATTTAAAAATTTATTAACCACACATCTCAATTACATATTTGGTTACATATAAAAAATTTATTGGATGTTAGTTATTGGCAACCTGTTAAAAAATATTAGTTTCAAACAATTTTCCTGTCATGCATAGTGTCTATATCACAATAAATGTGTTACTTTTATCCAACCCAACTATATTTTATGAGACATATTAATGCATAATTATCAAATATGGAATTAACATAAAATGATAAGTTGAAAGCTTGGAATATTATTGTCTTTATTGTAGTTTCAAAAGAGCATCTCTCACATAAATATAGTTAGAATAAGTAAACATTTTTTTTTATAAAAAAATAGCTATCCACTACATTTGGACTTACTCATATTCAATAAAATTTCAAATTGTCAATTTCATTTGAATTGACGTTAACTTTATCAATAATTCACTAATATCATCCTTGGTAGACTAATCATGGTTGACCTTATTATCATGTAACGGGAAAAAACTAATTGTTATAAATACACCATATTATAAATTTTAAGAAAAACCTTGAATACAATATTCATTATTCTATGACCATGACCGTAAGACTATAGAAACAACACCTTATTTTCTAATTCATCTACAATATTTTAAAATAATTTAATTTATTTAAAACTTTTTATTGTAATTATTAATTACTTTTATAAAAAACATTTAATTTAATTCAACATAAAACAAAATAGAGAAGGAAAAGTAACAAGAGAATATGATTCTCTCCATTTTTAATAGGAAATAGATACAATTATAGTCATTGAATTTTAAAAGTGAAAGTAGATGATAATAAAAAAAAATTATGTAAAGAAAGGATAAGTTATTGGATAAAAAATGGAAGAAATAAAGGCATAAAGCAAAACTTCCTATTATCCAACCGTTAATACTTAATAGCACAAATGTTACCCTTAGGATCATATGTCAAGGTAAAAAACTAGAGGAAAAGCAAATTCATGAGAAAATGCCATGCGTCTAACAAATGACTTAGTTAGCAAGTAAGACATTCTTTTCTGATTATGTATGAAGCAGGATGATTTCTAAAAACATTCACAAAAATTGATCTAGCTAGAGTTAGAAAGAGCAAATAGATTTTTTATTTTTTATTTTACTAATAATTATAGGGGAAGAATTGTTATATTCAAAAAGTTGAACTTAATGTATTTACTATTTACTCTTTGAAAACATAAGTTTACAAGTTTAAGGCCAAATTAGTATTTTAGTTCTTCAACTTTTCATAAGATTCATTTTGGTTTTTTAACTTTGTCTTTTTATTTTTAGTCATTTTTTTAGTTAACATGGTCTTTTTCACTAATTGTTTTAGTTAAATAATTAGCAAAAATATTCAAAACATCATTAGTTTAGTCTTGTTTTTTTCTTTCTCATCTCAAAAAATTGTTTTGGACATTCTTATTGATTATTTAATGAATAAAAATGAAGCAATAACAAGTTAAGTGTGTAAAATAAATTTAAAAAGTAAAAGGACTAAACTCAAACTAGTTATCACATTAAAATTTGGTAGTAAAGTAAGCTAGTCTTTTTATTAGAAAGATTTATTATTAAATATATTAGAAGTTTTTAACATTTTGACCTTTTTTTTTTCTGAATTAAGTCAATTTTTTGATTAGGTAGCAGCGACATGTAGTCTTGTAAGTATAAAATATTAAAATTCGTCAAAATGTATTAATTATCTTGTCATTCAAACACAAAAAAAAATGATGAATTGCTAATTTTATTTTCTTTTAATTTACGGAATATCTGTTTTTTTATTTTGTTGAGTAAGATTGGTGAACATTCATATGTTTTGATTTCTTTTTATGAGAAATAAAATAAAAAATTGACTTGCTCAATTTGCTTTTAATGTAATAAATTTTATTTTAAATATTTTTGAACCAGGCTTTTTAGATAATCGATATATTTGTGAACAAATTTGAAATAACTTGTAAACAAATAAAGATTCAACGAAACGAAGTATCGTTTTTTTTTTCTTTTTTTTCTTTCAGAAAAGAAGAGTTGTTATTGGTTGGATTTGGGAAAAGAGAAGAAACTAATCTCAGGGAGAAGGAAGGATCGGTTGAGACAGTTGGTGGCGCGTGCAACGGTCACGAAAATTTGACCCCTGTGCGTAACCGTCGTCAACGTCCACAAAACCCTCCTAACAACCGCAACGCCGATCCTTCTTCTCCTTCATCGATTAATGTGAATCTGTAATATTCTCCGTTCCATTTGCACAATGCGCTTCCTTCGCCTCTAAGAATCTCCTTCTTGAATTTCTATAAACCCAATGGTTTCATGAATCGCTTCTTCTCCAGTTCACGGAATCAAGCCTCTGCTATGGCCGAGAGTAGCTTCATTGTTCTTCACGAGAACCCTCGCCGATCTCTTAGCACTCGGTTTTCTTCGCTGATGATCTTCGATGCTGGCAGTTTTTCCTACGACAGGCTCTCTTCCGAAACCCTCAGACTCTCCATCCTCAAATTAGATTCCTCTTCCTTGCGTAATTCGCTTCTTTTCTCCTAATTTTCGGAACTCTTTTTCTTTCTTCTTCTAAGATTATTTGTGTTTTCTTCTGTTCTTTTTGTTATCAATTGTAATAGCCTATTTAACTATCGTACTTCTTCGTGTCGGGATCAAGAGAATGTACAGAATGTGCTGTAATTCTTCTGGAAAGTACGACAGTATTGTTTGTTCCTTGGTTCTGGTTTCCTAAATTTTTTTCGCCTTCTACTTTTCATTTAGAGTTTCCTAATCGCACAAGTTGTCGGATATCGAATTGATGCAAGAGTTTGTTTGCAGATGTTGAAGTCGCAAAAACAGCGACTGTTGCAGAACTCAAGCAAGCAGTGGAGGCTGCTTTTGCTCACATGCCTCAGAAGGGACCAGGGAAAATATCATGGTACGTATGTTAATTACTCATATCTTACATCTGTTTCTGAAAATTTATTTTTCACTAGTTTGATTTTGGAAAGCTTGAAGGCAATTTAGAGTATTCTGTTAAGAATTCTTTTACAATAATGTTGGAATACAGGGACAAACCGGTTTTCTGCATTCAATTTGGATTTACATACTGGTTTTTGTTTTGTTTTCTTTTTCTTAACCTTGTGGAACAGAAGCTGACTATAACTTTTTGTAGTCCTGCCTTTTGAGTTACTATATTGCCATAATCTGTTGTTTAATTTTTTTTCCTCTTCATTCGTTTGTGTAGGACACATGTTTGGGGGCAATTTTGCTTGTGCTATGAAGGACACAAGCTAGTAACAGAAACAGCTTGTGTTAGAGATTACGGTATTAAGGATGGTGATCAGGTATGTTACATATTAACTGTAAATTTAGTAATTTGTAAAGTCAGCTTTATTTGCACTTACACATGTTGAAGAAATATTTTGACGGATTAACACAGTTGAACTATAGCCCCTGTGGTCATGCGGTCCTCTCTCTAGTCCATGTAATAAATTGTTAATTTATAATCAGAGATGATAAAAATAAGAGTGAAGTACCATATAGTGAACAATCTACCTAATATTACCGAAGGTCGAGTAAAACTAGATGACTCCTATGATTCTAATGTCACTATAATACAATCTACCTAATATTACCAAAGGACGTTTAAATCTCAACTAGTCGGTTACTTTGGCTATAGTAGTATAGTTTCATTCCTATGTGTTTTAGTCTCTGAATCAAGGTTAATTTCCATAGTAAACAAGTAAGACTTGATGTTTTGCAGCGGGGATACGCTGGAAGAAAATGCATTGTCCAAACCTTTTATTGGTCTTGTGAGCCATGACTCATTATAATTATTTTGTTTTGGTCTGTGTAGCTTCATTTCATGCGCCATGTATCTAATACTTGCCGTTTTCAAAGAAAGCGGTGGAAGAAACGAGTAGTCAAATCGAAAAAACACAAGAGGTATGACATTTTCAATGTAACTATATCCAAGATATTCTGGTTTTCCTGCACTTTCTTTGCCTTTGTTCTTGCATGTAGAAAATCAGGTTTATCTGATTTGTTGTGTCATTTTAATGACACGGGATTGGTGCAGTGTCAACTTTTCCAAATGAGTAGGAAGAAACCCGGGGGGCTGTTCTCCATGTAATACTTATGTTTTGATATTCACTTAGTTAAAGGCCAAATATTGCCTTAATTAAGTACATGTCATAGCATGTTATTTTTCAAGGTATAAAATTAAGAATAAGAAAAAGACACCGTAGCTGCAGAGGTCTTTAAATTTAAGACCTGCCCCGAAATTTGTTGTAGAATTGCTCTCTCTCTCATGACTGTCCAGTTAGAACTTGGTTTTTTTGGAAAGATATGCGAACTATTGCTAATATGGTAGAATTATTGACGGAAAATTGGGAACCTCCTTTAGTGGGATTTCTTGCACGTTGCTATATTATTTTCCTCCAATCAAATCCTTTAACTGGCTTGATTAATGCTATAAATGGAAGGTGCAGGTCATCGTCACAAGTAAATAGATACCAACAGAAAGAAGACAGTGATGACGACGACATTAGTTTGGATGATATAATCATAGAGAATGGAAATTTCCAGCATTGCGATACAGAAGAGAATCGCGTCAGGAAGAGCAGGTTAACTGGCTTTTTGGGAGGATTGTTCTCAGATGCCCGGATGGCAGTTGTGAGAAGAGCCAGAATTGAAGGCAGGATTTGCCCCTCAACGATTGCCAAAGGTATAGTGAACAGTTTTAGGAAAATTAGAAGCATTTTATCCGATTGCAGAAGGCAGCATTACTCTCGGAGACAAACCTGGGGAGAATATTGATAGGATTTTCATTTTAATGATTTTATTCTCTAGTATGTACACTGTCAGCAGATTTTTCCACCGAGATTTGGTTCTTTTAGTGATGGAAATAGTAATGTCTTTCTTGGCCAAAATAACAGTGGCTCTCCCATATTGCAGTAAAGTTTCTTCATGCTCCTGCTCGGAGTAATATCTTGATAATCGACTCAATTGTGCAAAATCTATCAGGGCTTTGTATGCCTTTTTGTCACTCAGTCGCTGCAATTGGTGTCACAAAATACCAGCTCTGGGACACTTTTTCACTTGTTTTGATATGTTTACCAAGGATTTCCTCTCTTTCACCCAAGTTTGTGATAAATCAGGAAGGCTCTATAATATGTAATTTTGATTAACTTAATTTTTCTTTTGATTTTTAGACATCCTTTAGCGTTTGTGAAATTTAAAATTCCCAAATTATGGTTTGGATGAAAGAGATAAAAGTAAATATAGTACTACTTTGTTTTTTTTTTTTAAAAAAAAAAAAACTATCTACATTGATGTCATCTCATTTCTCATTTAAATTTAAAATATAAGTGTTTTTTTTTTTCAATAGCGGAAGATGCGGAACGGTCTTATTTTTCAATCGAAATATAGAATATGGAATAGGTTTCTGTTTTTGGTAAAGAATGTGGAATTGGTCGAAACATAAAATATATGGGCCTAGGAAGAATAAGCCTGGTAGGTGTTTGGTTAGATACAAAACTAAAGGACGAAGGTCCGATCCATTCGAAATGGAAACCATTTGTGACAAAAAAAATTAAAAAAAATGCCTGTCCGTGGCCAACATCCAGAACTAGAGATTCCATTAGGCATTGTCTCCCGACCTCATCAATTTGTGTGGCAAGGAATTCAGATAGCGCTACTCACAAAATCCTCCACTTCTCTTCTCCAACCCCTCAGATTGAGCTCGGAGACACACACACACACACACTCACTCACCCTAATCTGCAAATCACAGAGGAGCTTCTGCCATGGCCAACATGATTATGGCATCCTCCAAACAATTGATTCCACTTTCCTCCAATTCCCTTCCCCCCACACCCAAACTTGCCATTCCCCAAATTTCACTCCCCAAATTCCCAACCCCCAAACTTAATCTCAAACTCCCAATCTCAAAGCCCCAAATCCTGTCCCTCCTGGGTGTGGGTGTGGCAGCAAGCTCACTGGCCATGGCTCCACCTTCCCTCGCAGCAGAAATCGAGAAAGCTGCTCTGTTTGATTTCAACCTGACACTTCCCATCATAATGGCAGAGTTTCTACTCCTCATGGTGGCTCTGGATAAGATATACTTCACCCCACTTGGGAAATTTATGGACGAGAGAGACGCGGCCATCAGGGAGAAGCTGAACAGCGTGAAGGACACGTCGGAGGAGGTGAAGCAGTTGGAGGAGCAGGCGACGGCGGTGATGAAGGCCGCCAGGGCTGAGATATCGGCAGCTCTGAATCAGATGAAGAAAGAGACGCAAGCTGAGGTGGAGCAGAAACTGGCGGAGGGTAGGAAGAAAGTGGACGCTGAGTTACAGGAGGCTCTTGCTAACTTGGAGAAGCAAAAGGAAGAGACTATTAAATCCCTTGATTCCCAGATTGCTGCTCTTAGTCAGGACATTGTTAACAAGGTTCTTCCTACTGCTTAACCTTAAATAATTATTAGTTCCTCTCTCTCTCTCTTTTCTCCCAATATATATATGTAGTAAATTTCAATCCACTATCCATTTCCAAAGGATTGTACTTTTTTCTCTTCTAATTTTTCGATGTTTATGACATTCATGTTCAATGTAAAACCTGAAATCCAAGTATGAATAGTAACTCTATGTGCATTCTGCGTCTACTACATGAGGGCAACAGGATGAAGCTATCTGGAATTCTGGATTGATCATGAATCAAGCTATGGATAAATTCTACGTTTCTACGTGACTTGCTAGGAAGTGTTATGCAAATCCGTTTAGTTAGTCATAATGCAAGTGTGGATACAAAAATTCAGCTTTCTCATCTTTTATTCTGTAAATAGCTTCTGTTCTCTGAGAGTCAGAGACATGGGCGGGGGAGTACATAGACATTGAGACAGGTTGTTGATTAAGTTAGTTTAGTAATGATATTTAACAAAATTGTCTGTCATATTAAAAAGTTAAAGAGATTGAATTGGTGGTTATGAGAATGAGTGAGTGACTGTAATTAAAATACAATAAAAGTGAACGGCATGTAATGTACTCCTATTTAGATACTTAGATTTGATTTGATGAGCAAGATCCGAGAACAGTAAGTAAAGGACACTTCGAACATCATAATTAGGAATTTTATACTTGTGTTAGTATTAGGGATAGGCAGGAGAATAAGACAGACACTAAGATCAGATTTCACGCTTGGGACAGTCACTGGATGCTTCAAATCTGCAATTTCTTTTTGCAAAATGGAAGAACCTTTTCCCCCCAACTTCTCCAACACAAAAATATTGATATTTTTAAATACACTAATTAAGTATCAAATCTGATTGGAGGTTAATTATATTAATACATCCTATTGTTAAATAGGACGCAAATCAGTCTCCTACTTTAACGGACTGAATTTATCAAATGAGTAATGTTTAATGACAGGAATTATTTGCTCACTATCAATTTCCATTTTATTTTTTTTATAACCACGAGTTTTCCTACCTTTAGGCCCCCGAAAATTTAGTATAAGTAGAATTCGAACACAGATTCTTCCGCTGTGGATCGTCCCTCCTTTTTCATTCATGCTTTGTGCTCCCACTAAAATTATTCACTGCCCCAAAACTATTTATTTATAAGAACCAATCCGACACTTAAACGCATGATTCGTAAATTTTCATGAAATAAAACTTGTGTGTGATTAATAATGAATTATTTACTGTTTTGATCCTTCACTTTGTAGTCACAAGGCATTTTGGTCCCTAACTTTTTAAAATGTCTGGATTAGTCACTAACTTTGCACTTCGTAGGTCACTTTAGTCCCTAATGTTAAGTGACACTGGCAAAATGTCAATGTGACACGTTGAGTGCCAATATGGTATGTTAATTGACACTTAAGAGTTCGCATAAGCGACAAAAAGACGTCGTTTTGCTTAATCTGGAAATAGGTAACTCAATTAGTCCCGTAAATTCCTTACAATATAACCCAATTTTAAGCTCAAAACACTGCGTAACTTTGGAGATTAAGCAAAATAACATCGTTTGATCATTTATATGGACTCATATGTGGCAAATAACCTGTCACATAGGTACTTAACTTGTCTCATAGGCATTTCGTCAATGTCACCTAATCAAAGACTAATTGAGGCATTTTTAAAAGTCAGGGATTAAAATGCCATGTGGCTACAAAGTGAGGGATCAAAATGGTCAATCACTAAAGGCATGGCATAACCTTAGCATTGAAAGATGTTACTTAGGGTCCGTTTGGATAGTAGTTTGGTAGAATGAAGTTTGGTAAAATGAAGTTTGATAGAGTGAAGTTTGATAGAGTGAAGTTTGGTACAATGAAGTTTGGTGGAGTGTGTGTTTGGATTGGCGTCGGATCACGTCAAATCACGTTAAGATAGATAAATTAATGGTTGAGATAAATTTGGCACATAAACCGAGGCGAATGCAATGAACGCAACAAAAAGTAGCGTTGAAGTGGATCCATGTTAACAGAATTTGCGTTTGGGAATGATATTGTAAAAGTGAGTTTGACATAATGAAGTTTGTTTGGATAGATAAAGATTGAAATACTTTTGGATATAAAGTTACCAAAAAGGACATGATTTTTAATTAAAAAAAGGACATGAAGGAAGTAATGAGGGTAATGAGTGGTAGAGTTGTTAATGACCATTTTACTTTTGCAAAATGAAGTTTGAAGAGTAGGTAAGTCTTACTTCTCCCAAACTTCATTTTCCCAAACTGAAAATGAAAATTTTTCAAGTGAAAAAATTACCCAAACATACTTTCATTTTGGCAAACTTCATTTTGGGCCTCTAAACTCTCTTTTGGTAAAATAAATTTGTTATCCAAACATTCACTTAGTCTTTGCCGATTGGTTGAAAGGTAACTTTTGTACGCATAGGAGCGTAGCCTATTTTATTGAAACGACCCCATTATTTTTTAAGACGGCCCTATCGAAATTATTTTTGAAATTATTAAAAGATATTATTTATATACTAATTATGATATTATTAAATAATTTATTTACTTTAAAATGTGTATGAACTCTCTTTTGTATTTTAATTTGAGTAAATATACAAATTAGTTCTCTAAATTATATGAGTATCTCATTTTAATTCTTAATTTTATCAAAATTTCACTTGTCTTCGACTTTATAAGATCGGTCATATTAATCTTTGATATGATTGTATAAAAGATTAGTCAGTTTAGTCATTGACTTATAAAAAAATCAATCATTTAGTCCAGAGTAGACTAAAATAAATAGTATTTTACAACGTCAAAGTCTAAAAAGGAATTTTAATATAATCAAAATTTTAAAATGACTTACACGAACAAAAACTACTGACAAATTCAGATATACTTAATTGACTTACATTATTGTTCGACACTTGCCTAATCAAATTACAAATTTTCTATTCAAATGGGTTTAACCTTACATAAACGTGCTAGGTCCAATATTTTGAGAATGTATACAAGGATACTTACTTCACTAAGATGTTGTTAGCTCAATTTTTACTCGAAATATTTCCTTGAGGAAGAAGTTTATCTAGATCACTTTAATCTTCGAAATTATAAAATTTTTCCTTCATAATTTTTTTTACTTATAAGAAAATAAGGAATTTTTTTAATGTGTTAATTTATCAATATATGTAATACTATATAGTATCCTTCTATTTTATTTATTTAATCTTTATGTCTAACCCTGACAATTATCGTCTAGCTTCATCACAGGATACGCAACAAGAAAATGAAAATGTTTATAAAAAAACAGGCTTATAATATAAAACATGTTAAAATGCATTACTGACATTATTCTTTAATTTCACAACAAAACTAAGGACAAAGGCGAGTAAGAGGATCTTGTGTAGGATCTGCTAGTATTTCAAAGTTGATTGGCAAATATTTGTTAGATTAATATACAATAGCTGCATGTTTAATAATCCACTTGCCGCGGTAAAAAAAGTAATAATAATAGAGTAATAATTAATAATTAATAAAATAAAAATACCCCACTTGGCCACTTCAACATCTAGATATTCCATCACTTTGGAAGATACGATAAACTCATAGTACGGATAAAACAAATAACAAATAAAAATAATCGCTATCTTATTCTTATGCGTTCTTCCCTCATTAACCTTTTTCGCGCGTGACCAACTCATTTTTTTATATGCCAAATTATTCCAACTAATCAGTACTTCAAATTTCACTTTGTATAAATAATAATATAAATTCCTCTCAAGTTAATCACTTTTCACACTCTTCTGTTCACACACTCTTACCCACTTTTTTTTTGCTAATGCTACACTCATTTTAATTAGCTATACTAAGGGCATCTTTCATTCAATTTTGTTAGTTAATTTTTCAAAATTTTATTATAAGACATTTTTTTTAAAACTACGTTTTCTTTAATTTACAAAATTAAAAATTAAAAATTAAAATAAGTTTAAAATATTTTAAAATTTTAGTTTTTAAAATTTGAAAAAACATGTACAATTCTCAAAAAATGTTTTTAAAAGTTAGTCTGCTAAGTAGTTTTTTAAAAAAAAAAATATATAAAACTGTTTTAAAAAACAATTATCAAACAGGCTCTTATTTTTTGAATTGATTTATAAAATTACTTTTAAAAGTTGATTTCTAAAAATTATTCCTTAATTGAATAATGAGTGTAAAAAATGATGCAAATAACATTTTTTATGTTAATTTACCAATAAAACCTCACACAATTAATAAATAGTTAGGTCATTTAAGCATATTGATATATGTCCGAATAGCCAATGCACAATTACACATAATTGTGTATACTAAGAGTATCATTCTGTCAACCGCCAAAGACTAATCCTTTCAAAGTGTAAAGATCAAGTGAATTTTACTTATGTTCTATATGTATAATTAAGATTCGAATATTTAATGCTACGCTTCCACTATATTGATAAAATTTATTAAAATTGGCAGCACCTCCTACAAAAGCTAGATCATGCGCTACTATGAAACAAGTAAAAACTCTTGTTAATATGCAAGTACAAGATATCCACTTGGATCGTTATCTACGGTTTTCTATAGCTTCATAAAGTGTAAAATTAAAAGATTTGATTAGGGTTAGGTGATCTTATTATTCTTGCCTGATTATAGCTTCATAGTACGAGGTCCACGCATGGATATACTCCTATAAAATAGCAATTTTGATTTGAGAAGCAATATAGTAATAGTATTATTATGCACTATGTGGGGTCCCTGATCCTGCTATGAAGATCTAATTGTGTAATTATTTTCTATTTGCACTGCCAAACACCGATTCATTTATCAATAAATTACCTTCATCTCGATTCTCGTGGAAAAGTTTAGATCCGATTCTATTTCATATCTTCTTTTATGTGTTGTATATTAAGTGTTTGATGTAGTTAAAAGTTAATTATTTTAATCGGATAAATCAATTATCCAACTCAAATCAACATGTTATTGTTTTAGTGGGTTGGATTTTCAAATTTCAAATTTCAAAATGAAGCAGAGAGAATTGTGAGGCTAACATAGGAGTAGTTTATAAGAATATGATATGATGATTCATCATTTTGATTGAATATAATGTGTAATGAGCTCGTGGAGAAGAAGATCCATCATTTGTAATCTGAGGGATGTGATAGATGGTCTAAAGCCATTATTGATCATGTTATCATGATACATTATATTCATAAATCAATTTGAATGGAATGGCATGTCATGTCATGTCATGTTTTTCATAGTACATACACTCGCGTGCAATTCTACAGTACTACTGCCCCTTATTCCCCATCTAATACTACCACCTCTGCGTCTCCTTCATCTATTTTTAATTTGTGTGAATTATCTTATGGCTTTTTGACATATATATTTTCAATGATGTTATCTAGTTTATGTATATGTTGATTGTATGACGAAAAAAAGGAGAGATTATTAGCACCTAGGGGTGTTGAAATGAGTAAAGAGTGCATCTAGACAGGTTGGTCTGTCAAGTTAGTCCACCTAGAGTGTGTTTGGTGAGCAATTTTCAACTAGTTAAAAGTTTTTTTAATTGCATGCTTCCAAACCCATTTACAAATGAGAAACAGAAAACACACTCAAATTTTACTTTTACGATTAGAGTATTGAAATCTAAAATTGAGATTTCCAAAAAGCCTAAACAGAATCCTATAAAGGATATCTAAACATATCCTAAGTGGTTGAAATACTTAGAATCTTAGTTGGTAAATATTTAAATTGGTAGATTATTCTGCTGTTGCTAGCGTTTTTTCAAACAGTAATTCAACAAACATTCAAAGATTTCAGCTACTAATTTATTTTATTTTTTGAGTTATATATATTTTTAATCCCCTAACTTTAGTTAGAATTTATTTTTACTTTTCAAACTTTAAAAAGCACATTTTTCATACCTAAAATTTCTAAAATGTTTATCTTTTGTCCTTCTGTTAAGTTCTGTTAAATCTAGTGCTGATGTGATAAACAACATACACATGTCAAATTCTTACTAAATATTGTATCAAATTTTTTAATAATTTAATAAATAAATTAAATTAAAAAAAAACTTCAAGACTTCTCTCTCCTTCAAGCTCTTCTCTCTCTTCTAAACTCTTCTTCTTCATCATTATTATTCTTCTTCTACTTCTTCATTATCTTCTTTTTTCAATTAAATTTAAAACTGGAAAAAAATAAAATCCTAACTATGGTAGATCTCACATAATTTTTGGGAGAGTCAATAAATAAATGCTTAAAAAAATTAATTAAGATTCAAATTAATCATGTATATCACATACAGTTGTGTCTATGCTACACTCCATTAAAATATTGGGGGTTGTTATTTGGGGGGAAGGGGTGGTTATTTTTTGGAGGGGTTGTGATTTCTCTTTACTCCACAAGGTCTGTCACTAGTTGTAGAAAAGATTCACTTTTCTAATCTTTTCCATGAAATTAAAAGAAAAAAACAATAATATTGTTAAGTAAATTTTAATTGTATTATTTTATTAATATATTTTGGTGCATTGATCTTACATAAAGAAATGGATCGTTAATATCTTTGAATAATTAAACAAAGTTTTCAAGTTCTATCACTGATTGATTTTAAATTATTAAATATTATATTTATTAGTGTCTTATTTCATTTTAGATAATAAAAAAATTAATAAATGAGAATAAAATTAAAATATAAAACTTTATATTTATATAGAAATATATAAAGTTATCAAATTTCAAGTTTTGGGCAAGTAACATATTATGTTTTTTTATGTCATGTTATAATTATCAATTAATTTAAGGCCTATTTTGTTAAAAACATAAAAGGCCAATTTGTTTATATATTTACTATAACAATAAGTAAATATATGTTCAAAGGAAGTAAGAATTTTATATTTCTGTCACATCTATATTGAGTTTTAAAATTATTATCGGTAAAAAGTATTTTTGGGGTTTTTTAATTGATATCCAAACAAGTATTTAATCGGTAGTTTTACTATATACTTTTAATTTTACTGCTAATTTATCAGCTTAAAACTCTAAGCTTTCAACTCGTTTTTCAACCGGAGTGGAGCTGGATGATAATTTTTGGGGAGCGGACATAAAATTAAAATTAATATATCAAATATTAAAATTTGATTTTTGCTTAATTAAAATATAAGAATACTTTGTAGCATTTAATATATCAATAATTAACACATTTAAGAAATTTTCTCAACTTTTTATAAATAAAAAAATTATGGAAAAAAATTCAATTTAGAAGGTTAGAGTGACATGGATAAACTTCATCCCCAAGAGAATGCTTCTTGTAGGAATTGAGGTAACACCCTCTTAGTAAAGTAAGTATCCTTGTACATATTCTCAACTATTGAACCTACACGCTTCCGCAAAGTTGAACACATTTAGGATAGAAAATACGTAATTTGATTAAGCAAGTGACAAATAACAATCTAACTCAATTAAATATTTTTAAATTTGTCCATAATTTTTTATTCATATAAATAAGACTTGCATAAATTTTTTTATCAAAATTAAAATGAGTGAACCACCACTTTAGAAGGTCAAGTTGTTCGCATTAGTAATTTTAGTAATTGATTATATCAGAATTACTTTTTAGTCCCTAACTTTACAAAATACTATTCATTTTTATCCACTATCGACTAAAATGGTTGATTTTTTATATAAGTTAAATACTATATTGACTACTTTTTTATACAATCAAAGACTAATATGATCGATCTTATAAACTCAAAGACTGAAGTAAAATTTTGATAAAGTTAAGAATTAAAATGAGACACTCATATGATCTAAGGAACTAATTTATGTATTTATTCAAATTAAAATACAAAAGAGAGAGTTCATAGTAAATAAGTGATTTTACGAGTGGGGTTCGATCTCCGGTGGGTAGACTTATGAGTAGTGTAGTGTAGGTATGTGTGTTTGGCCGATAAAAATAAGTAAATAAGTGATTCAATAATATCATAACCTGTATATAAACAATATCATTTTACTAATTTCAAAAATAATTTCGAGGGGGGGCGTCCTAAAAAATAATGAGGGTCACTCGGTAAAGTAATATATACATCCAAATAAAACTTTCGATGCGAGATCGAGGCCCCATGGCACAACTATGCTCCGCCCTTGTTTTTCAACTATATTTTGTGTGCACTAAGAATATCTCTCAGCCGACAATTTGAATAATCCTTTTTAAGACGAAAAGATTGCCAAGATAAATACAATATCTCTTAACAAATTCTTTTATATCAACATGACTAGAATCACAATCACATTACTGTCAGGAGTCTTGTTGTTCAACTTTTAATTAGTATATATGCTAGTTTTAATAAACATACCAAACTTGCCAAAATTAAAAAGAAAAAGTAAAAAAAAAAAAATCAATTGGATTTATTTTTTTACATAACACCGCTGTATATCCATGTAAGCTTTTTAAAAGAAAAAATTTATATTTTGTTTGGTTAAGTAAAAAAATATTTAATAAACAAAAATTATGAGATGAAAGAAATTTTTTAATTTTAGAAGTCAATATTTTTTTCCCTTTTATCATGTACCACGTTTCAAGTGGTGTATTTTTTTTATGAGACTTCAAATAGTGTATAATATACCACTTAAAAAAATATGTACATAACTTATTAAAAAAATACTTAATATAATAATATATTATGTATTTTGTACACATGCATATAGACTTGGGTATGCGGGTGGTCCGCAGGGCCAGGACCACCCGTTTAAGCACGCATTATAAATGAACTTAATTTTGTCAGGTTCAAGACCGTCTGCAAGGAGGATGAGATTAGCACAATCTTTATTGGGAGTGGCACAATCCTTTTTATATGTAAGAATCATAAATTTATATACTAAAAAGGATGGTGCCACTCCCAATAGAGATGGTGCTAATCTTATCCACCCGCCTGCAAAGTCCGCAAACATTCGCATAAACACTTTTTTTTTTACTAAAAAAAAAACCTTTTTTTTAAGATTTTTTTTTTACTTTTTTTTTAGCTATACTTTACAATTTTACTTTAAAAAAGTGCATAATATATTTTTTTTACTTTATAATACTTTACTTATAAATAAATTGCTAAAAGGGTTAGAAAATTTTCAAAAATATTAGACCCAACTTACTTATTTTAGTAAAAAAAATTAAAAATGTTAAACGGATACCTGCAGAGTCCGCGGATTTTATCCGTTCAACCCATGGATAAATGGTCAGGTCCGCCTAAGCCCGCAATCTAAATGGTCCAATTGTTTTAGGCCAAAGTCCGCCCAATCCATTTACGGTCCGTAGACTCCGGTCTGTATATCCAGCTCTACATGCATATCTCTTTTATTTATTTTTTATTTAAACTGAATATAATTATTTAGATAATTTTATGAGTTGTATATGATACACTACTTAAAAAGTGGACTGATGCTAAAATTTAATTACAACGATGTGTTATAGTTAAATATAATTTTATAAGTGTACGAAATATAGTGAATCTTAGAATCCACCATTTTTTTTATTTCTCTCGGACCAAAATTACATCATTATACGTATTTTTTTTTACTCTGTACTTCTTTCGGGTCAAGTGTCAACCAATAAAGGCCTAGGGTGAAGAAATAATGCTCCAATCTTGAAGATGAGAATTTCTGTGTGAATATTTTCCGATAACAGAGCGTGGGAGAAAGATGAAGGGGAAATCGCGTGGTGGAGAAGAGTTAAGTTAGAGAGTGTGGAGGTGTACTGTGGGGTGACTCTGTTCTGTTCTGTTCTGTTCTTAAATACTCTCAATTCAATTCAACTTCAAAAACCAGCTAACCAAACCAAACCAAACACTACACTATTCCCTTTCTCTCTTCCATTCCCAATTTCCCATACCCAGAGAATAGAATAAAAACACAGTTTCAATTTCGGAGGGAAACACTAAAAACAATTGATACCACAAAACAACAACACCAACAACAACAGAGTATTTCTTCACTTTTGAGTGAAAAATGTTTGCAGAAGAAAACGGCCTCAAGGGTGATCCAAGGCTTGAAGCTATCTCCCAAGCCATCAGAGTCGTCCCTCACTTCCCCAAACAAGGTACCTTTCTCTTCCTCCATTCCCCTTCTTTATGTTTTTTAAAATTTAAAAAAATAATAAAAAACAGAACTTGTTTGTTCTGTTCTGTTCTGTTCCTGCAGTTTCTTTTTGAACTTTTGTCAAACAGATCTGCAACTATCTATTTTTTTAATTTTTTTAAAAAAAACGAGTTGGGATTTTTTTTTTTTTGTCTCTGATAGATTTGATTCGATTAAAGTTTAAACTATTGGGGTGGGATGAAATTCGCAGGAATAATGTTTCAAGACATAACGACATTGTTGTTGGATCACAAGGCCTTTAAAGACACCGTCGACATTTTTGTCGATCGTTACAGAGACATGCACATTTCCGTTGTTGCCGGTACTTTCCTCTGTACTCTCACTCTGAGCTCCTCTGTTTCTTTTACAAAAAAATTAAAGTCAAATAAAAAATAAAAGAGGCATATTCTTGTACTTTTCTTTCTTCTTCTTTTGCTTATTGTTTTCAGAACAGGAAAAAAAAAATAAAGGCAAAATTTCAGAAAGTGAAGCAAAAATTTAGTGGGGTTTTGATAAGACTTGTCTTTTCTTTTCTCTTTTGGAGAAAATGAAGTTCAGTTTCAGAGAATGAAGCAAAACTTTTGTTGGGTATTGATATTACTACCAAGATATCTCCTTTTTTTTCTTTTGGAGAAAAGGATCCGGGCTTGTTCTTGGTCCTTGTCTCTCTATTAATGCTTGTTTTTTTTTTTTCATTTAATTGTTTCTCCCTTTTCTGAAATCGATTACTGGGTTTCTTCTTTGTCTTAACTTTGGGTGTGTTTGGGTACACAAGTTTGATGAAGTACTTATACATTAAGTTATTTAAATGAGAGTTTTTTAGCTGATTAAAATGAGCTTAAAACAGCTTATTCTGATAAGCTACCAGAATAAGCTAAAAACAGCTTATATAGAAACTCAAACTATTTTTTAAGTTGCTCATAAACTCTTCAAAACACGGCCCTATCCATGAAGAAAGTTGAAAGCATGGATGGCTTCCTTTTCTCACTTTTGTCACTGCCATTTCTTCTCAGTAACTTCCTCCTTTTTTTCCTTTACAGAAAAAAAAATCACATATGGTTTCCCTTTTTCTATATGTGTCTTTTGTTTTTTTGTTTTTTTTTTTGGGGTTGTGTCTTGATTTTCATGGCAAGTTTCATTTATTTTTTTGGTGAAAACTTTTTTTTTTATTATTATTATGGGTGAAGAGGGACTTGAGTGGCATTTGCTGACATTCCATTGAAAATATGTTCTTGTTCTCTGATTCTGATTTTTTGTTGATAATAAAATAGTAACATTTATCCACACATGTCTTGTTGCAATATGTAGCCTCTTCTTGAAACAAACTCAAACATGGTTGTTATTCAAACTTCTAACAATAATGCATCAACTTAATCTCTATATGCTGGATTGGATCCTTGTTGAGATGTTGACTTTGGTTGATTTGCTTGCTAATGTACTCGTGTTATGTTACAATTACATGTAGGAATTGAAGCAAGGGGATTCATGTTTGGTCCTTCAATTGCGTTGGGCATCGGTGCAAAGTTTGTTCCTTTACGCAAGCCCCGGAAGCTGCCAGGTATTATAAGTAAATTTGTTAATATTGAAACTTATGCAGTGTTAGTTGAAACTTGAAAGTACCTTAACTTGGCCAAAGTAACAGAATCTGAAAGGAAAGACCTTGTCCTACTTTTGTTGTTCGTTACTCAGTGTGAGATTAACTGGTAGTAGAGACTAGAGCGTGTTACTTACATCGCGTGATGTCAATTGGCGCTGATTTTCACATTTAATTTTGTGGTTGGCAAGTAACAACTGAAACAGAAGAACAAAACATCTAAGAGGAAAGTGTGAAATGCCATATACATATTCAATCATCATTTTGTGTGAATTCAACATAGCTTAACTGGTTGAAATAAGTTTGGATGTTCTATATAAGAATTGAATAATTATTATTTTTAAGTGAAACTGATGTATGTGGTGGTACTGTTGCTAAGCTTGTATATATATTGGTCTTCCTGATCTGCATTGAGCAAACATATCTACATTTCTACTATTTGTTTCACTATGATTTTCAAATTTAGTCCCAGCTTCATTCAATTCATCAAAACTGGTAAAAAGACAAAGGCTTACTTCACATTTACTGATCAATATTGCATGAACAAGAATTACATGAGGTAGTTAGAGCTGGCAGAGGCCTAATTTGGACAAATTGTATGCTATACAATGGGATTTTACAATATTAATGCATCTTGAAGTGTATATTCAAAAGTGAAATAGTTTATTTGTAACTTATTGCCTTTTAAGTTGTAAGTGCTAGCTAATAGCATAAAATTATTGTTTACAGAAACGTTTGTGAGTTGAATGTCACCGATCAAAATCGAGAAATAGTTATGAATTCATGCTAGTATAGTAGTTTCTATATCTGAGTAAACCGAGTAAAGAAAGCCCGCTTTAAGCATATAATATTCTTATTTTTGTTCCATTTTTTCAAATTGATTCCACCAAAATTGATGAAAAATGATGTGATCTCTTTGTATGAATACAGTCAAAGTAGTGATTATAGATAGATCAGGTTCTAATTTGCTTTACAAATACCCTTCCCCATACACATGCTGGCACACTTGTATAATCATGTCCCTTAAACTTAACGATATGTTTTTGAAGTACTAGTCCTGTGCTGAAATGGGGCTTCATATTATGTGTAGGTGAAGTAATTTCAGAAAAATATGCACTAGAATATGGAACTGATTGTTTGGAGTTGCATGTTGATGCTGTCCAGCCGGGGGAGCGGGCCATAGTTATTGATGACTTGGTGGCCACAGGTGGAACTCTGTCAGCGGGAATAAAACTTCTAGGTGATTTTCTGTGGGGTGTTTTATGGCTTTTGTCTATGATATTCTTTAGTTCACTCGTGATGATTCGTTCAATGTACGTGGTCTTTCAACTTATTTTGTAGAACGAGTAGGTGCCGAAGTGGTGGAATGTGCTTGTGTGATTGGTGTGCCTGAGGTTAAGGTAAGGAAATTCATGTGTTGTTTCTCTAACTTATTGATTTGTTGAAATTATGTAAATGTAAATGAAGGCTTTTATATTTCAGGGTCAGTGCAAACTTATCGGAAAGCCACTTTATGTGCTGGTGGAACCGCGTTTAGTAGATAAGTGTTTTTGAGGTATGCCACCAATTCCTGAAATGGAAATTCTCATACCTATTACCTAACTCTATATCCATTTTTCTTTTCTTCCTGCTCTCAAACTCATTTCAAACATCTTTTCCCCTTTTTTCTTCTTTTTAACATTCAAAAGATCATGATTGGATCTGTCTTTTGACTTGTACATGTATAGGTGCCGAAATATGGTTGATTTTTACCCATTAAAGACAAGTATGAAACACTTTAGATAGAGTTAAATCTTTCATTTTATTTTTGCATTTCTTGAAATTTGTACGAAAAGCACTTAAAACAACTGAAAACGTAAAGTTTGTTTTGACTTTTGAGTGTTTTACTTATAAATTCCAAGAAATAATAATTAAAATAAAAATAGTTTTGTCCCTTTATACTTAAAACAAATATCCTTTGATATGCAATCATGCAGATGTGGTGTTAATTGATTCATCTTCGGCTGAGATACAAGAAAGGGACATTTCGTCTGAGATGATATGATACAGAGTCGTCCTCGTGGAGAATTTTCCCATTCTTCGTATCTTTTTCTTATTTGTAAATGTTTGTTATCCATCTATGGCTGACTCTTTCCAACAAGAATTAAGGAAGGGCTGGATTTTTTCTCCTCATCAAAATGTCAATTTAAGGCCTGTATGTTTGGAAAATTCAAGAAAAATATCATTTTATTAGTAGTTCTTAAAAAGAATTAGAACCAACTTGTAGAATTTATTTATTGAATTAAAGCACTAGTTTTTAGGTTTGATTTTTAATATTTTTTATTGTACCCACAACTGTCATGTGATATACGAGATTGAAGAAAGGCTAAATTAATAGGAAAGGTAACTTTTTTTTTTTCAGAAAAAGTAGTAAGATTGAATCGGACCTCGTGTACTCCTGGGACCGAATTGTGTATTATTTCCCCAGTTTTTTTAACTGGGCAGATTGGAGAGTTAATAAAATTTACATAAAGGAGAAAATATGAATAAATGGTAATAATACAAAAAATGTGATAATTTATATTTAATTTTGGTTAAAATATAGTTTTGATCCCTTACGTTGTTAAAAAGTCTCAGTTTGGTCTCTTATGTTTTAAAAGTTTCAATTTGGTCCCTTATGTTTAAAAAGTTTCACTTTGATCCTTTATATTGTATTTTTCAAATCACTTTAGTTTCTTATGTTGTATTTTTGAGTTATTTTGGTCTCTCATTTTAGGCCTTTACTTGAAAAAAAATATAACATAAGAGACGAAAGTGATTTATAAATACAATGTAAGGGACTAAACTGAAACTTTTAAAATATAAGGGACTAAATTGAAACTTTTAAAATATAAGGGACTAAACTGAGACTTTTTGACAAGAACTAAATATGCATTTTAGTTTTTAATTTTCATTTTTTCAATTTCATAATGTATGTCGTCATGAGCTGTAAATCTAATTTTCTACAACAAACACATCATGTACTCCATAACTGACATAAAAGTAAGGAAATATAAAAAAAAAAAAATGATCTTAATAATACTACTAGTGAAAGTTTGATATTTGAGAATAATGATTTTCTTTAAAAAAAATATTCAAAACTAAATAAGCAACATAATGGCAGAGATAAGCGTTTAGAAAAAGATAAATGAAAATTGTTAAAATTAAATAAATAATAAGATTTATAAAAAAATTTAGCATTTTTGATTGATAAAATATGTTTGATCAAGCTTGTATTGTGCTGCGCAGTTGTGGAACAACTACGTGACAATTAATTTCATTTTAAGTTCTATGAAGTTGAAAAGTTGGCCGTACAAAACTGGGTTGTGTCAACTGTCATGGGTGTATACTCCGCTTTTTTTCGTAGGTACATTCAAGAAAATTGGAGGTGGCATTATTGTCACCACACCCTTCTCAATTTACACCACACATTTTTGTTTTTTTTCAAATTTGCTCTCGATTCGGAAAATAATTTCCGGACGCAACCGGATAATAATTTCCGGGCAAATCCGGATAAAAATTTCCGGTTGGAGTGAAAATGCAGGATTTGGTATCCAACTAGATAATAATGTTTGGTTCCAACCGGATAATAAAATTTGGTTCCAACCTGATTCTCAAGTCCGGTTAAAACAAAATTGGTATAATCAGCGTTTTTCTAAAAGTTTAACTTTCCTACGGATAATCAAATCCGGAATCATCCGGATAATAATTTTCGGTTGGAACCAAAAATTATTTTCCGGTTGCACCCGGAAATTATTTTCCGATTTCGCCCGGAAATTAATTTTCGGAACGAGGGCAAATTTGAAAAAAAAAACGTGGACATGTGGTACACTTTGAGACGAGTGTGGTGGCAATAGTGCCACCCAAAAATTGGTAATTAGGCTGAGAAATGATACATGTACGATGTTCATGTATCATACATGTATACATTTTTTATATCAGATTTTTATGGTTAAATGTGAAAAGAAAATGTGTAGTTAAATATATAATTTAGTTAAATTATTATGTAATAATTTAATCACATTGCTAAGAGAGAAAAAATATACACCAAGTAATGATTTAATTAAATTATGTACCGATTTAACTATATATTTCTTTATATTTAACCGTAAAAATCATCTGTAAGAAATGTACATGTACACCTACTGTACATGTATTAGTTTTCATGTGAGACTAGTGTGTTATTTAGACTGAAGGATAGTAGCCAAAAAAACACCGCTGCCATTGCCTCTCCAGAACCACAGCAATAACATACCTTGGCAAAAGTAGGGAAGAAAAAGTAAAAAAAGGGCAAGAGCAACCGAAATTTTACCTTAGATGAGTTCCAGATTTTCTTTATTTTGATTAAGTGTAAGTTCTCAAAAAAAATGTGGTGGAAGGTAAAGGATAGTAAAATAAGTGTGAAACGTTAAAAAAACTTAAAAATACACTAGGGGAGCTGCTGAATTCAGTATTAAATTAACTCACCTATTAGTAAGTAGTAACAGCAAATGATCATCCACCAGGATGCGAAACTGGGATCTTGGTCAAAAGCTGAAGAACAATATATATTACCACTTGACATATATTTTTTTAAGTACTTGTTACAGTTTCAATTGAAGGAGAACCATCACTCGCTGTCTTGTCCAATCTGAGAGCATGCCTTGTAATGCGGTTTGTCTGTTTTCTCAATCTTACATTGTCGATGAACAAATCTGATATGATCTTTCTCAATTCATCATCACAGATTACACCATCTTTTATGTCATTGGTTTTATCTACATGGGAAGCTGCACTTCCGTATTCCTTCTCTAAGTTTTCTACCTGATCAAATTTAAATAAGTTAGCAATTATGGTGGTTTGCAGAACAGAAGAGATTGACTCTGAATGCATTGCATTGAAAATAATATAATATATACAGCCTAACTCTGTAACTAGTAATAACATAGAAAGCCACAGAAAAGACATAACCTGTACCTGTGCTAGTAAGTTGTCGATTTGGTCATCAGATATAGTTAATTGATTGAAAGCATCATTTATTGATGATGAATTCATGATTGTGTTGTCTTTATCTTCATTAGGAAGATTGACATTGCACTCTTGAAGTTGGTTGTAGAGAAGCCTGCATTTCTCCAGCAGTTTTCTCCAAGCAGTTTCTGCCTGCTCCCTCTTTTCTCTTTCCTGAAGTAGTAGTTTCTAAACACACAAGAAACACATGCATAGCATCATCGTTAAAAGACTAATATTTTGGTAAAGCAAGAAGGAAGCATTTGCTACAATAAAATTTAAGCTTTCAAGATGGTGTCCTGCTCATTTACATTCCAAGGAACTTCACAGAAAGAGAGAAATACATTTTAGAAAACCTCAGGAAAGGAAAGCGCATAAGCCATAAACACACAACACAATAAATAAATTCAAAATAAGAGGGAAGGAAAGTCCGGTGCAATATCTGAAATCAAGATCTGTTCAACTGAAGAATAGAATTAATTTATGATAGACATCTATTAGGTTTCTATTAAAAGACAACTCAGAAAAGTAAATTGACAAAGCATATTTTATTGGGTAAAAATATTAGCTGTCAAGGGGAAAAGCATATTGCAAAATATGATATGTGCATAGTGCATACTGATAACTTACGTCAGCCTCACACTTTTGCTGTATTGATTCACTAAGTTCCTTCTTCAACTTTGTTTGGGAGTTTCGGAGAGATTTGACTTCTTTAACCAAAACTTTAACATCTGCTTTAGATTTTGCTTCTAGCTCTCCATACTGTTTTGACAAACTTTCTAGCTGCTCTTTAGTAGCATCTAAATTCTGCAACAGCACATCATTCTTCTGAACAATTGATTCTTTAGTCAAATTCTCTTTAGAATTTCCCCCCTGTATCATGTCATCAGCCATTACTGAAATCATTAAGTTCTACAACGAGAAAAATTTAACATATGTAAATCAAATGCAAGAATGTCATACCAATTCAGTCTTTAGTTTCAGCTCCATTTCCAGTGACTTTCGTCGAAGTTCTTCCATATCCCACTGCATTTGGGTAAATCTTTCCCTCTCAATTAGAATAGCCTGCTGCAAGTTCTCCTTATTTTTCTGTTTGGTGGTTTCAAGTTCTACCTCCAAATCCTTGACCTGAACAGATCCAATCAGTTATGGAATCATAATTAATATCTATAAAAAATAAAAAATAGGACTTACGTGCATGCAGTGGAAGTGTGGAACCATTAAGAACCACAGATTTCCACAGATTATAGATATATTTATCTTCAAGTAGTAGCCTCTCACCAATTTCAGATTTCAGAAACAGGTAAACTAAAAATACAACAAATTATTTTACTACGAAATTTATGTCATATCATATACCTTCATTGCAAGAAAATCCTTTGCTGCTATTTCTTGATTCAATCTAACTACAAGGTCCTCCATATCAGTTTTTGCAGTGACTAGCCTTCGCTGCATGGTTGAAAGAAGCCTGTTCAATTTATTGCGTTGATCTAGTGGAAGGACTAATTGCGCATCACCAGTACCCTTCATCTTCATTTGGCCCATAGTATCTGTCTCTCTTGAAACTAAAGCAGACCCAGGCAGGTCAACAGAGCCATCACCAGATGAATTTGGAATGCCAAAATTAGACATGTCACTTCCTCGTACTGAGCTTCCATCACTTCCAAAACTCTCATTTGAAAGCTTACGAGCATGGCCAATAACCTTAGCATGCCCAGACTCAGAGAAAAGATCCATGCTATTATTAGCTAACAGTGAAGAATCATATGCATTACCATTATTTTTGCTCTTATCTGTACCATAGTTCATGTGTCTGACATTTGATTTATGCCTAGGAAGGCCTTCCAATTGCTCTAGAATAGTCTGGCCCATAAACAAACCCTCATCAATATTTGATATTCCATATTTCGCAAGCCTTTCAATCGGATTTGTCATATCTTCATCTAATGTTAGATCATCTGTGCCGCCTTCAGAATTATCATCCCGTCCAATTGTTCCAAGTTCAGATGGCTCATACGCAGTATCACTACCATAATCTGAGGCAACAGATGAACTGCCAGCAACTAATGATAAGCTCGAATGGAGAGGTGATTGCATTGAATGAACTTTGTTATTAGAATCAGAATCAGTTTCTGAGTTCTGCAGGCTTGCATCTTGGAATGCTGAGAAGTGGTTAGACGAGGTAAATATTATCAAAATTTGGAGCAGATAACAATCACTTAGAGCATAAAACAGACCAAATTGACATGTTCAACGCAAATGAATGCAAGATGCACAAAACAATCACATACAAGATCTAGCAGCAGCTTCTAGCTCGAGAAATGACGCCACTGCAGCACATCTTGATATATCAATGTCAGACAATAGTTTGGTCATCCATTCCTCCAAAGAGCGCCTTCTCTGTAGCAAAAAAAAAATGTCTTAAAATCTAAATCTAACTATTCAACTCTCATTCAAAATTGTCCATAACCGTACAAATGGCTCAACCTAATTGTGACAAACAAATTGTAAGTAAGGATGCACCTAAAATCAGGAGGTGGTTTGGGTGTTTGGGGTGGGGGACTGTCCAGTTGTCCAAAGTAGTGTAGATAGCACAGCTCTTACAAAATATAAAAAACATTTCTGAAGATTCAGTTAGTAACTTTTCCAATGAATTGCGAATATTAAGAAACCCATAATACAAAATGTTTTGAGAAAATTCTTACAGAATAATTATGATTGATTCACCTCTACTTAAGTAAGGAGAATGTGGAGGTAGTTTTCAAATCAACATTTTTTATGTTCCAAAACTTTCACAAGTTTCCTTATGTGTTTCAAAAATCTGTAAAATAACCCAATAAAAATATGTGGCTATAGGTATAAAATAACTCGCAAAAAATACTCATTATTTACTTATATTCATGCTGAAAAGATAATCTAGTTAAAGGCACACAAAAAATTGGTAGTTCTTGTGACAGAAAATTGTAGAGGGACTTGGAGAGGGAATTCAATGAAAGGATTTGACCAAAGAAAGTTGACAAGCTCTTGGGGGAATCATCCTGTATAGAAATGCAAAAGCATGAGAAGAGAAACTCTAATGCTTGTTAATAATGTTTCAATCTTTTTGTAAATGCATTTCTGGAGCCCACTTTGATACAACAAACACATATAATAAGCAGTGTTTGGATTGTAAGTGTTTGATACACATCAAGAAAGGGCATGTGAGGGTAAGAGACTTAAGCAGATGTGATCACAAGTAACTGCTATGTACATACCTAGCCTGAATTCCAACATGATAGTCTTAGCAATCTTTGGTTGCTATGCATCTAGACCGAGTATGTTCTAATAAAATAAGGAAATTCAAGCAAGATGCAATATGCAGATCCACAATGCAAAAAAAGGGTACTGCAATAAGTTAAGACATTTCCAACCTCTTCCAACAAAGCTCGGGTTTTCAATCGCAAGAGTCCCTTGGGTGGTGCTGGAGGGATATTTTTCCTGGGAAACTCCTTTTTGAGCTACAAATACAGCATGTGGCAAAATAGTTTACAAATCAGTTTAACCAAAACAAGCACGCACACACACGAATGCAAAATACTATATATCATACACATGCATGCAGATAGGTCCGGAACTGTTCTTAAAGAATTTATAAACTGTTAACTCAAGTTTCCCTTACTGGGGAGTGGAGATTCTCTCTCTCACCTATGTCTACAATTGGTGCAAAAAGGGGTTGGCTTCGCTCATTTTCATTTGTGACATATGTTTCTCCTTTGCTGCATATTTTCAGTCAACAAATAAAATCTTTCTTTTCTTTTACACTTTCCATTCTGGATTTCTAGCAATTGTTGACATATTTTCCTGCCTGTCTTCATTTCATGGAGAGAACGCCTTGAAGGAATATTGGATGAGTTAAAATATTTCCTCATTAAAGAATTTTCCAGATCCTTATTACTGTCAACATTACTATAAATTGAAATACTTGCTTAGGCAAAAGTAAATCAATGGATAAAGTTGAAGCAAGAGCTAATACTAAAACTGCTGTAGTGGTGTCTAAGATGTTTGCATCCAGATGTTAGTGCTTACTCATGAAAGTTCAGTTATCACAATCAGAGTTGTAGCATAATACATGAAAACACACACCAAAAAAAAAAAAAAAAAAAAAAAAAAAACAAGATGCCATTGAAAAGAATTAACTTACATCAGCAAAAAACTTTAGAAAATCATTGAATCTTCTTAGTACCCCATGGAGTTTTGTAATCCCTTCCGGTGACTGTACACCAACTTGAAGCCTGTAGAACTGTCCCTTAATGATGTTAAAAATGAACAGTTCACAAAGAAACTACTATTGCACAGCATGCTATTGAATGAACAGATTATAAAAAACCAACAATTAATTAATGCCTAAGCAGCCTCTATTTGCCCTATATCCTGATTTGACTTTACGAACTTTTTTTTTAAACTCAAACATTTTTATCCCTTTTAATAGTTCTCATAATTGGTTAAATCCCTCGTACAATAGATTCCTGTAAGGAACTGACATCATAAAACTTGATCTTATTAGTTTTTACCCATAAACTAAATACTATTAATTATACCAATAACAAAAAGAAACAATTATCGGTAGGCAGATTAACTGGCAATAGCGCATTAAGGGTGACAAAGGGAGTGGGACACCAAGCAACATAGCGATGGTACAGAAAAAAACTAACCCAGTAAATCAGTTTCCTTTTACATTTAGATGTAAATGCATCCCATTAAAAATAATAAATGAGATAGCAAATTAGCAATGCATTATATGGCCATAACAACAAATGCTGTAGAGTTAGAATGCATACAAGTGTGTGTTTGGTTCATCTAATTTTATAGAAATAATAGTTTCATTTTTTCCCGCTCCTTGGTAGCACTTTTGAAAAATAAGTGAATGTTTTTCTAAAATGAAGTTGCCAAACATGTTCTAAATAGTCGGAAAATAATGGTGGCAACTCTGGCCAAACTCTAACCACTGCATTTGCACAGAGAGAAAAATATGCAAGGATGCACTTGGCGTGAGACACTTCCACGGTTGATGTGAATAAAGTCCAGATACTTGTGGTAGTTAGACCATGAACAACAATTAGAAAGAAAACAAAATCATTCTAAAGTTGCATCTTTCAAATTCTGTGTTGTAATATCTTATATATACTATCATTAAGGAAACTCCTTCGATGGTCAAACATTACAATTCAGTTATAAAGTTTACAATTAATATGAATTTACGGCATCACACTTATGCTTTTGTCACCGTATATCTTATAAGATCGGCCAAATTTCCAAACTACTTTCCTCATCCCATCAATTTTATGCTCTCACTTTGAAAAACGGAGAATTTAAGCAATCTTTTAAAACCGAGATAAGGATCATTTTCACTTGCATGGGATAAATTCAAATTCTTCTAGTGCTAACAAATCCGACACCGAAGGTTGTGCGAAATTAAATTGAAATCCAGTCATGAAGACATTGATCATTTTTACCACTATTGGATCTGAATTCCTTGATTTTGGGAGGAACATCCAAGAAGGTATTGTGATACAATAACTCCAGCCAGTACGATGATCGTGTGGCCATACTGTATCCCTTCCATTCTGCACAATAGAGACTTTTGAATTAGAGAATAAATGTACAAAAAAATGAACAAAGGAAACCAATTTCTTCATGTATAAAAGACAAAAACATGAGCTATCAAACAATACCTGAAAATGGAAGGGGTATAAATTAGCTTAGGATACCAGGAAAAAAAATTGAGATGAACATAGAAATCTAGATAGTTTGGTTTCTTTGCACACCTCTAATCCACTTAAGAATAATGTCAAAATACTTCAAGAAGTTTTTATCTTTGAAAATGCTCCATAAATCCCAGTTAATGCTCATCGAGAGTTTTATAAAAGATCAGAATTACTATTGCTCCCCCAAAATAAGAAAATTGTTGTTGAGATCCTATGTCAACTAGAAATGTGGCTAAAATATAATATATATTATATAAAGTTTGGCAATCCTCCCTCTTTGAGCTAGCTTTTGCGGTTAAGTCTAAGTCATTTCTAACCAAAGACTATCTAGTCCTCATATTGGGCCACACTCTAGTTATTAATGGTGACCAATAGCGATGCGTCCTGGCCGGTGGCCGCACTAAGTAGTAGCATCGCAGCCATCCACGGGTGCTATGCAGAGGCTTGATGAAATTCCTTCTTTGCCCCCAAAAAAGCTGTTTGAGGGTCTTTTAAGGGCTTTTTTTAGATTTCCCCTCCTCCCATTTCTAAACCCCTGGGTTTCAAAATACTATCCGCATGATCCCCTTTTCTTCTCCTATTTCACACTCTCACTGCGCCCTTCCCCTCTGCCAACACATCCACTTCTCCAATTTCTTCTCTTCCATCCTCTGTTTTGTTTTTTCATTTTTCTCTCTCGGTTCTTTTGGGAGAAGCTTTATTTTCTGTTTTACATGGTCCCTCCAAGCCAACTATGGCTTTATCTTAACAATATAGTTACAAAGAGGCAAAAGATTATCTTGAAAACACTAATTAGGATTTACTAATATGTGTTTTTGAATGTTTGGATATGAATTACACTGACTTCCAGAAATTTGATTACTCATTACCAACTATGAATGTATTAAACTTTTGAACAATTATCTTAGTATAATGTAAGGCTTTATCTCAAAAATACAGTTAGTACAAGGCTAAAGACCACCTTGAAGAACTAATTAGGATTTACTATTACATGCTTTTGAATGTTTGGAAGTGACCATGACTATAGAATTTTGATTACTCATTAGTCATTACCAACCATGAGTAAGTTAAATTTTGGGTGTTTTAAAAATTTTGAATTATCATCTTATTATAATGCTATGTTTGTATATATTTGTTACCAAATTTTCACTGTAGTGGCCATCTCGCTATCCTGCTGCAACGTTTTAGGGGCCATCTGCAACGCATATGCGGGATTGATAACTATGCCACACTCGCAAATGCCTAGCCGTGTCGACCCACATCGACTAGTAATAAGGCCTAAATAGAATATATAAAGCTTCTGCAATCCTCCCCCTTAGCTAGGTTTGGGTTGAGTTAGGCCTAAGCCAATTCTAACAATTCTAAACAAGAGTCTTAGTAGATTTTCCATTACTTCCCCTCCCCCTTCTAGCCAAATCATCCAAACATAGCATAAGAAACATGATAACTGATTAAAAAAGACAGATGTCGGTAGGACTAGTACTCCTTTTCAACAAATTCTTCCAATGCGACTGAGGATCATATGGGACATAAAGAAACAATGCAAGTGGTGAATATAGAACAAAGCAAAGCATGTCTCAGAAAGCAGAATCAAAGCAGGCAAATTCAATGATAAAGCTCAATCGGCGAAAACTCTAAGTGATCAAGAAGCAACGATCTCAACGGCTGAAAGTCAAAAGCAACTGAAACCAAGGTCTCCCCTGGACTTAGACGCGTAAAATGACACACTCAAAGTGCTGAATCAAATTCACACAAACGATGCTGACAAAAGTCAGCTCATCAAAATCACGCTTATCAATCAAATCAAGGCAACAAAGACACGGGAAGCAATCACAAAACTTTGGTCATCGACTCTTGATCGCGACTGACGAATTGAGAAAAGATTAACTATAAAAAGGAAAGTGATCGAGAAGATAAAACTCGTTCATTCAAAAAAACCGCACAAGAAAACTATGATTGCATAAGAAAAATAAGGAACTAACCCATTTTGGAGGTGCAGGACTCCAATCCATGCCGAGAGGCAGCGGTGAAGTCCCATCGTGCCTATGCTTAGGAGGACTTCGTCTCTGCATCATCTTCTTCTACGTTACAGGCTGGAATCCGCTGACTAACTAGAATCTGAAGATCATAGACTCAGCGGAATCGGAATTGGAATTGGAATTGGATAGTGATGTGAAGTGAGAATGACGGCACCAGTGAGGACTAGGGTTTCGCCGATCGGATCGGAGAAAGTGGCATGTGCACCGTGGTGGATACGACGGAGAACGGCGCACGATAAGAGAAGAAGCGGCAACGTGGCTAGGAGAAGCCGGGAGCACAGTGCGTGTATATGTATTTATTGTGTACACGTGTATAGTCCGATGAAAAACAAAAACAAACAATTCTTCGTGTGGCTCAGCTCTCTATAGTCTATACTGTAGTAGTGCCTTTGCTTTGCAGCTGAAACGAAAGGATGAAAAAAAAAAAAAAAATGAAAGAAAAGCCAAACGCACCTAACTGTCTTCTTCTGTAATTGCACACGGCATTAGGAGGAGAACAAACAAAATGCTTAGTGGGGATAAAAGGTAAAAAAGAAACCAAGATTTTTGTTTCATTTGGGAAATCGCCTGGGCTCAACCGTATGGTCAATCTCACTTGTTTTTTTTCTTGGTTTGGGCCTCATAAACTATATCCAAAGTCATTTTCTTTTTATAATTCCCTCAATTATTATGCTTATTTCTTCCCTTTTTTTTTTTTGTGGCCAAGAGAAACAATACAGTTAAATCAAATAAACAGGTTACTTTGTGCTAAGTTCAAGAATAAAGCATAAGCAACTTACTTTTGACTCAGCAAATTGAAAGGGATAAAGCAAATGCATGTATTTGTGGTGCAATTTCATTCTGATGTTATTACATTATTGTATATTTTAAGTTTATTACTAGATAAATTATAATTATGGAATACTTACGGACTTTGTCTAATATGGTATGGGAAGTTCCATCCCAGCATCCTACCATGATAATGCGTAATTTTATAAAAAAAAAAATAAAAAATAAAAATTGTGAGATATGTGACACTTTAATGACCTTCAAATTTCAGGTTACTTGCATATCAGCAAATGTTTTGAGAGGAATCCTGTTTGAATGAGTATCTTCACTGCATGCTTCAAAAATGTGACTTTGATAGCGTAGTTGGAGTTTTGTGTCTATGTGTTTACACTCAACACTTAACTCATGGAAGACTCAAAGTTGTATTGGAATAAGTCCTTCAACAAGAATTCAATGATCATTTCTAAATTTCCTTTGCTTCGCCCCTTCATTCACTTCTCATTGAACTAATTCATTTGTTATTTTGGAGATTTTTTTCATATAATAAAAAATGAGAATAATGAAATCACATAAATAATATGTTTGCTATATCTCATAGTTTATGTATTAATGTCCAATTCGATTTAATTATTATGACCAAAAATCGATTAAACATGAAATGTGGATTTCAACATCAAAATGCCAACTTCTTAATTCAGTTCAATTATTTTGAGAAACAAAATAAGTAAATACTTGAGTCAAGGCATGTTATAAGGGTTTAAGGTGCATGAGCCCAATATTTTATTCGTATACTTTAGGTTTATAGCATGTTTATCCAAATCAATCTCATTTTTTTTTATTGGACGTGTGTTGGCTAACTCTTTTATTATAAAAAAATAGTACAATTCAATTATATGACTGGGACAATTAAAAACTCTATTAAATTGTAGAAACTAAATATATTAATTATAATTGTACAAATGATATTTAGTGTTTTAAGGACACTATTTAAGAACAATGTATAAAAATATATTGGAATATGAAATTTTTTATATTTTCGAGAGACGAAATAATGTACTCTTATAATTATTTTTCTACTTTTAGTAACTTTAACTAGTATCCTTAAGATACTGCATATCAAGACCTTTATAATTGATATCGAATAAGTAATTTAATACATCTGTAAATTAATCCACCACACTTAATACAAGTAGATAATAAATCAATAAGTCAAAATGTAAGAGTTTAGACTCAAACTAAATTAAGTCTGTCCATCTACAAATAAAATCACACTATAACCCGACAGGCTAACACGCACTGACCCGTTGGATTGTCGGGTTGCTTTGGGATGCTTAGCCCACCCTAAGCCTAATGCCAACATGTTGGGCCCAATCAGTTTTGTAGCATGTGGCTATTATTGAAACCACCCCTTTTTAATAGACTCGTCACCATTCTTGGAAAAACACACTGAAAACTTTTTCTTAAACCACCAATTCAGTTTTTTCAAAACAGGGTGGTGAATCTATTAAAATTAAAACTGGATGGTGTCAATATCAGCCACTTTGACAACCCTACATGGCTATATCCATCCCTACACACAAATGCAATGAATAATTCTCAGTGTCCACATACAATTATGTATATTAACCAAAAAAAAAAAATCCAGAAAATCCATAAATTTACATGTAGGGTGCGTGTGATTTTTTTTTTTCGTCTAGGAACAACACACAAATAGTACATCATAGCACAATCTAACAATTTATTGCACAACTTATTGTGTCAACCGTTTTTTGCTAGTTAATACATAAAACAAAAAGTACAACGTAAATTTTACTATAATCTCATAAATATCATGTAATATTTATATTATGTATAAAATATTATCACATAATATCATGATAATTTCATTTCATTTTTATTATAAGATTATATTTTTATAATTTTATAAAACTTCATGTTACTATAAAAAGAGAAATCATGACAAGAAAAGAAAAGAAAGAACAATGCAGAGTTGAAGAAAAAAAACTAAAAAAAAAAAACTATAAGGATATTTTAAATTTTTCATAATTTTGTGCATGATACAAAAGTTTGTCCCATAATTTTTTGAATAAAATTCTTTATTTTTGTGTTGTCCACAAACTCAAGTTTTATGATATAGTATGACTATTTTTTAAAGGTGGTCACTATTGGCACCACATATGTTTCTAGGTTCACCATACTAAGGGTGCGTTTGATGCATAGACAAGTATAGTACATGAAGTATAGAATAGGACAATTTAATAAGTTACATCACAACTACTTGTATTGTTTGTTGTTTGATCATTAAAATACAACACAAGAAATATAAAGTCAATTTTATTATAATATCTTTTACACTTTAAAATATTTATTTTACATAAAAAATTAACAATTTATATTGTGAAATTTTAAAATTGTTATAATATTATATTTTAAAAAAAAATTATATATAAAATTAGATTTCTCAAATAATTTGATATTTTTAGATGTTTTATTATTTCTCACTCAAAAATTATTATATATATATATATGAGCTAGTTTAGTGTTGTATATTGCATGAAATAAAAAAAAATTTATTATAGTAACTAGTTTTGTAAGTGTGAGAGTGGGGATATATAGTTAAAGCTTTACGAGATAGTGGAGGTGAGTAAGGATATTTTTGTATTTAACTATCTTGTACCATGGAACAAATTTTTGTCCTCTAGAATAGTAAGTAACAAAAGACTTCTTTTGTTCTGTGTCGTGTCTCACATTTTTTGCTGTGTCATGTCTCTTTTTACAATCAAACGTGGAATAAAATTATCGTGTTGTCCTCTAGCAAATCAAACGCACCCTAAATTATGTTTTTTTCAAAAGTACCCTTACTCATAAACTAGATTTTGTTTTTCATTAAACCAGAAATAAATTTTGTTTTTTAAAATGTGCCACATAGTCCTAATACACCACACAATCCAAACAGATTTTAGTTTTCATGGCATCTCACAATTCCAAAACCTTTCTCTCTCATCCTCTCAAATTCTAGTTTCTTTATTTTATATATTAATATTAATTAATTTTTTTGTTGGTATGTTAATTGTTGTGTGTTTAAAATAATTTGTTGTTTGAATGGAGATTGCTTTGTGTTTTCAAGAGTATGTAAATTCAGAAATTAGATTTTGTCTTAGACAAATTATAGTTTCTGTCTTTGTAGTAAAAAAATGCTCTCTATACCGAAACTAGAGTTTTGTATGTTTTCAGATTTCATGTCAAATCCTAATTTCTGTTTCTTTCAAATTTTAATTTTTTGTTTGATTCAGATTGTAGAATTTGTTTTATTAATTGTAGTAATAATATAAATTCTTCTTTATTTGATATGTTAATTAATATATTAATTATTATTATTTTATTTATTAAATTATAGTTTAAAATAATGCTCAAATTAATATTAAAAAAAAATAAAGCTCAAACTCTAATTTTTGTTTATGTTCAAATTCTAGTTTCTGTGATATATTCTAGGAGAAGTAAACCTTTAAACTGGTCCCTGAGATTGTAGATGTCAGATTAGTCCCTGAGATTTTAAAAACCTCAAAATAGTCCATAACTTTGCAAAACGACATACATTTTAAACGACGACATTAAAAAACTAAATAAAAAAAAGATTAAAATGAATGAACTTTTGCAAAATCAGGGACTTGAGGTTTTCATAATCTTAAAGACTAATATGCATGATACCTACAATCTCATGGACTAATTTGAGGGTTTACTCATTCTAAGAGCATGTAAATCGTTCGCTCAGAAACTAATTTTCGAGCGAGAAAAAAAACTAATTTCTAACTGTGTAAATCATTAGCTCATAAACTAGTTTATGAGTCTGAAAAAACTAGTTTCTATTTTATGTTTTGCGGAACATAAATATATATTTCGCTCACAAATTAATTTTTATTTTATGTGTGGTGTGATTTTTATTTAAAAATCTCACTCATAAATTAGTTTTTGAGCAAAGAGTATATTTTTTTAAAAAAAGAACTTAGTGTAATAAACTCAGAAATTCGTATAACACCAATTTTTTTAGATCTAACATGGGATAAAAACTTTTGTGTGTACTCTTCTTAACATCATAGGCACACGTATACAATATTGCATTGTCGTATACACTAACACATAATAGTATGAATGTATGATATACAATGATATTGATACAACCTTTTGCTTCTGTTGTCGTGTAGAGATCTTAGAATGTGCCAGAGCGAGTATTTGTCTTACCCATAGATTATTTCCTCTTGTCGCTAACTTTCTTTATAAATTAATAATAGCTATTAATATTAATAGGATAAGTACAAGATATATATAAACAGCAAAGTTTTCCAGTAATTGGTTTTTTTTCTGCATTAATTGCATCATTTTTAACTTAATCTTATTTATTATACATAATATTGTTTTATTTTCAAGAAAGCATTTTTATACTTATTATCATTTTCAGGTGTTTGAAGTAACACACCAACTAATCCAAATTAAAATATTTTGGTATATTTTTTCAAAATCATTTTTAAAACTAACTGTGTATATTTTCTATTTTTATTTTTTAATATATATTTTAAAATTTATCATAATTATTAATTTTACATATTTTACTTATAATGTTTTATTTTTTCTTATATATATATATATATATATATATATATATATATATATATATATATATATATGAAGTAGTCGTGTTTTGTATTAACACGATTTAAGATAGCTTATATGTGACATTATATATTAACCTACTTAGTCATGTAGAAAGATTAGATGGATAAGATTCAGACCTTAATATGACATACTTAAATCAAATGAGGTTGTAGGTCTCTTCTAAAGCCCTTTTCTACGAGCTAATTAAGATAATAATAATAATAATAGAACCTGAACACATTAAATTGTATATCATTTAATAAAGTAAAGTTTTAAAACGTATAAATAAACAAGGATGTTAATTAAGGCAGACAAGCTTGCCCAACTAGTTATTCGGCGAAAAGAATGATAGAAAGTGTTTACACAGACTCACCATCAACAACGAGTAATGATGATGACTTCCATAAATAAGAAAAACCAAGAACAATATATATGATGAACACAATACAAGAAAAGCAACTATTGCCAAAGAAATGCTTAGACAAGCACCCCATGCATTAATTAATCATCTCATGATTAATTAGTGCATAGTTAAACACTTCTCTGAGGACAAATGCTAGATAATTAACTTAATTCCTCGTAATTAAGGACATTGGAAACCAGGAGGCACAGTTTTCTGACAAGCACTGAGGATCAAGCTGAGAGTGAGAGGTACATTAAGGTTAATCCCAAGTAGATTAGCCTTAATTACGGTGCAGAGGCAAAGTGCAGCTTCCAAATCCGCTAATCCCTTGATTAATGTGCAACACTGGCTTCCTGAAGGAGGAGCCCCAATGGTGACGTTAACGAGTCCTAAAAGATCAGCACAAACTCCTAGCTTTAATGTGTCTTTTGGGCATTTTTGTTGGGCCGCGGGTGGAGTAGGACAAGGTGCAGCCTTGGGTGTGGGCTTAGGTGTTGGTGGAGTGGGCTTGGGTGTTGGTGGTGTTGGTGTTGGAGTTGGAGTGGGTGTTGGTGGTGGGCAATTAGCATTTGTGAATGTTGTGTAAGAAAGGAGGAGAGAAAACAAGAAAATGGTGGCTATGAATTTGTTGGAAGCCATAGCTAATAAAAACTATAGGAATTAGGAATGTGCAGGTTTGATTTAAGGTTGGTTGGGGGAAGGCAAGGACCCTTTTTAAAGATGAATTGTAAGGTACTGTGTGTTGGAAACGAGTGTACGTGATAATGTTTTCAGTTGGATCTTTTGTATGTTTATGAACGAATGGGTTTAAATGTTTTGGAAGATTCATTATGGCTACCCTTGGCTAGGGTATTAGATATTATTCCCTCTTTACCCTTTTTTTGATAAATTTATATTAGCAATTAGTTGAGTGGAGTGTGATAAGTTCTCGTATTTAATAAGGGATTTTGCTAACAAGTGTCCTAAGAGTACTTGTTAAAATTATTACGATTAATAAGATTACCCTTGAGACACTTGTTAGCATTTTCCTTTAATACGAGTGAGTATTAATGTAAATGATGTTTGAGTTGAGAGAGACTTCTATTACCTTGAATTGGGAGTAAAAAAAGGACCCGTTTAGGGTGCTCCCTTAAAATCCGGCACCACCGGTGCTCCTGTTTTTTTAAGCTATTAGATATAATTATTTTTTAATCAATGAAAGGGATTAAAACAGGTTACCTAGAGAGTCTTTTAAATGTACGGTAAAAGATACTCTGATAAAATTGCAATTTATCCCAGTGCCAAATAAGTGAGCATTAATCCCTTGTGGTAAAAAAATACCTTTCATGGATCTCCCACCTCCTCTGATAGTATCACTCCACCACCACCCTTCTTCTCCCTATAATTTTTTTCCAAAATCAATTAATGAAAGAGAGCATCACTCTGTTTTGAGAACACACTTAAAAAGGATGAGAGCATCACCTGTTTTTTTGTCAAAATTATTTTCACGCAGAGAGTGAAGGCTATCCTCTTATATACTTATTCTCATACCAATCTCATCCTTCTTCTTCTTCTTTCTTTTTTTTTTATGTTTTTCCCTTCACCACAAGAAAAGATTTGTGACTCAGATCTATGAGAATGTGATTATGAAAACTAGATTTGTCCTCCGCCACTAATTGTCTCTGGAAAACTACCCTCCACCACGATCCAGATCTGTGACCATGAATAAAAACCAAATTCATAAAACCAGATTTGAGCCATGAAAATCTTCCGCACATCGCGTTTCCAAGTTTCTCCGCCGCTCTAGCCACCAGTTCCTCCACGCGTAGGGAGAGGAGAGGAAGAGTGTATGAACCAAAACCTCTGAAAAAAAAAGAAGAGGTACGAACATGTTTTTCCTTTTGTCTTTTTTTTTAAAAATCGTCCACCATTTGCCTTCTGTTGCTGTTGGTTCTTCTTTTTGTTTATTTTCTATATTTTTCTGAGAAAATGACTAATTTGTTGCAAAAATCAATTGAACCTACAACCATGATTTGTCCACCACGAAGGGACAAGAAAAGGGAAACGAAACAAGCAATTGGTGTCCATTTTTTTGTTATTTTTTCTCTGTTCGAACAGGAGCCATGTACCTTAATTCATTTCATGTTATTGTTGATTTTGATTTTAAGTATTAAAAAGTTATTCCCTTCATCCTGAATCTCTAGAGCCTTGACAGGAATAAAAAAAAAAAGCTTTTAAAAGAATAATTTCAAATATATAAATAAATATGAAATTAATTTAACTTAAATTTAATAATGTTAAAAGTTAATGATATTAAAATTGCGTGTTATAAGAATTATATAATGTAATTTTATTTTATTTTGCATTAAACTAACTTATTTATCAAGGGTTATGTTTATGGAT
This sequence comes from Cyamopsis tetragonoloba, assembly GCA_037177725.1. Taxonomy (NCBI): domain Eukaryota; kingdom Viridiplantae; phylum Streptophyta; class Magnoliopsida; order Fabales; family Fabaceae; genus Cyamopsis; species Cyamopsis tetragonoloba. The sequence continues at coordinate 81,583,866 of CM074119.1, forward strand.
ATCATTGTACATGAGTTATTTTGTAAAATTTAAATATATAGTATAAACACTTAATAATAAATATTCAAAATATATTGTCACCTATAAACTCATTGTTGTAGGTAATAATTTTGTCTGCACTTGTGGTCCCAAATTTGCAGTGACCACCCTAAATGTACATGTAAAAAAATTATAGTAGGAAGGTGCATTTGTTTTGTTGTAGGGCATTTTGAGCAAATAATTGTGGACTAGGTTCAGTTTGTAGGACATTAAAGGCTCTCATTTCGCGAGAAGTGATAACAATTCCAAGGCTGATCATGAGAGTGCCATAGAATCAGAATTATATTCGAAATGGTTAATTTGTTTACCCATGAAAAGGGCAGTTTTGGCTTGTGTACATTATGAGAAAAATAAGAAAGAGAGACGGAAATGATTCCGTTAAGTCTCGGTACTTACTGAGTGTACAAAAATTGAAAGAGTCGCTGATTTTCCTTAATTGCTAGTTGCTACAATCATTTTCCTTTCTTTAGATTCCTTTCACATTAGCATCGTTCAAAATCTAATCCAAACTAATTTAAACCGACGTAACTGAACTGAATTAATCGAAAATCGAAAAAACTTACAAAAAAAACCCAAAAGTTTTTATTGAATATTTGAATTGGTTCGGATTTTGGATCCTCTTAATCAAATTAAACCAAACAAACCAAACTTTTATACACACATACATTTTTTTACAAAATTATAACATTATTCATATTCATACAACTAAATATTTAACAAAAATAATGTCATAGCTTACTTTTCATAATTTTATAATGTAACATCATCTTAATACTATACTTATCATTTTATCATTTTTTAATCAATTTAAAATTAAACTTCAATATTTTAAGTTTTATATTGATGAAATTTATAATATATATTCTATGTTATATCTTTAACATTTTATTCAAATATGTAATTTTATATTTAATTTTACCAAACCAAATCAAACTGCAAATAAATAAATTAATCAGATCAGATGATTTTATCCCTAAAAAAAATCCAAATCAGATCACAAACACGCCTACTTTACATTGCCTTTGCACACAATGCAGCTTAATTCTATGAATGCGTCAGTCATAATTTTGTTTTTTATTTTTATGAATAATTATTATTATAATATTATAATATAAATTATTATTATTTTTTGTTTTTTAGAAGAAAAAAAAAAGTCAGAAAAATGAAAAGGGAGAATAAGACGATAAAATGAATTAGATGGGTTGCAGTGGGATACTTCCTATTTGCTATGTTCTATTTGACGATAAGCAATGATCTGCAGCAAATAGAGTGTTACGTTGTTTCAGATATTATGTGTTTTCAGAAATGAGAACCATTACGAGAGTGGCTATCAATTATTTGTTGAAATCAAAATCAATTAGTGATGATATAGCGACCACCAGCAACAACAACAGCACATGCCTCGTTGCCTCCGTTTAACACGTCGCTAGCAACGACAAAACTCTAATATGGTGGCAGTGGATAACGACGTCAGCATCCTTGACGGAAACTTTCTCTATAGTGTCTCTGGTCCCCCCTTCTGGAATTAAATTAAACATGGTTTTTTCTGAAAAAACCATTTTCTTTTCTTGTTTTTCTCTAACAAGTAACAACAACACATAAAATAAATATCTCATGCATTAAGAATTAAGTAAAACTAAAACATTTATTAACTTCTAAAGTGGTAAAAAAAATTGACAACACAGTTATGAATCTTTTCAAAAATAAAAAATAAAAGGCTTACTTTTACTTTTGAATATCTTAAATATCTCAATATGTTTATCGAGTTTTTTTATTTTTTTATTTTTTTTGAATAAGCATATTTATTGAGTGATTATGTATTTCTTAACTTTTTCAGTATTTTGAGGCTATTTTGAAACTGTATAAAATAGTTATTTAAACATTGTCTTTGTTAATATCAAGCATGTTAATCTCTGACTTATTAAAAAAAATATTAGTTTATGACTTTCACATTTATTAATTATTTTAATCCATAATGTTATTTTCAAGTTACACAACGTAGACATGGCATATTAAGTATCATGCTAGATGTTATGTAAGCCAATCAAAACAATATTATTACCGTCAATCGCAAAATAAGCCATTTAGGTCCTTCTAGTAAAATGGGACCTAGACCATAATCCTCCATTTTCTAGTGATTTCGTGCACAATTTCAATGGAAAATAATATAGGAGTGTTTTATAACAACATTTTGAATTGATTTTACTTAACTTTAATTAAGAACTAGAAGATCTTAGAAACAAAATATCATCTACTTTCTCTTCTATAGTCTATCATCGATAATATCTAGATTTATGTCGCAACGGGATCCCGATGGGGATGATGAAAAATTTAAAAGAAAGGGAAGAAGGTCTTCAAAACCAAATTTTAGATTCAGAAGTCAATTATGTGTAGGGAAAATATTAGCACCCTATGACGTCCACGTAGTTGTTTTCTAATTCACTCAAATAATCATTTACAAAATCACTATTTATTTTCTTACGTATCATTCACTCAAATACTTGCAAAGGAATCACGACATAGAACTATTCAATGAAGGTCCTAAGACATGCTTACACTAACCACACTGCGGTGTTCAATAACACATATAATGTGCGGTGTTCAATAACACATATAACGCTCTTGATTTGATGGCAATATGCCCAGGACTACGATAGGGAACTATTTAATAACTTATGTACGCTTTCGGCTCGGGTGGTGCAAATGCCACTCAACCCGATCAAATATTCGTTCTTCACATTTATGGTAGACAACGAAAAGCCGTTCAATGAAACCATATGACGCGTTGGTCTTGATAGTGGGATAACCACTCAATCAGATCAAGGATTATTTTTATTAAATATACTTGATTATACCGGTAGAATACCACTCAAAAAAATAAAATCAAGATTTAAGTTTATTTTTATTAAATATCCTTTACTATACCGGTGCGAAATTTTTGCAATATTCTATTAAATCTGGTAAGAAGATTAAGATAACAAGATAAAATAAAATCTCAAATTTTTTTTTTAGAGGAATCCTTGCTGCTAATTTTTTATTCAACCGCTACAAGATCAACAATTCCGTGGGCTTGGGCTTCTGCTGCTGACATAAAAACATCCCTTTCCATGTCTTCGGATACAAGCCATAAAGGTTTACCTGGAATACCACTCAAAGTTTATTTTTAATAAATATCATTGACTATACCGGTGGAACACCACTCGAATAGAGTGAAGGCTTAATTATTTTAAAATTTATTTATTTATTTTTATCAACAAAAAAATTATTAAAAAAAACCTTATTATGTCACAGCCCAGTTGTACCAAAAATTAACCGTAGTCCAATAGTGCCAAACACAAGAAGACAAGATAACAACAAACTAATAAAATGCAATACAACTCAGGAAAAAAAAATGCTGGGTGGTGCAAAACATGAAAAGGAAACAAAAAATACCATGCATGACAATACAAAAACGCTAGGATGCTGCAGAAAGAAAAAACAAAAAAGAGATCAGATTCAAACAGAAATAAAAACATACATTTGGCTTGACAGGTCAATTAAATAAAAAACAAAATAGATCATAGAAAAAAAATAGTAGAACAGAAAGCAAAATAAATGTTTAACACAAAAACATAAAAATAAAACTTAGGTGCAGAAAGCAAAAACGAGAATAACTTGTATTAAAAAGGAGAAAGAACTAATCTTCATCCTGTTATCCTTCATCCGTGCTATAGACGATGGCATGAACACCAGCGACAGATGATTAGGGACGGATCCAGAAATACTTGGTAGGAGACCGATTTTTTTTATTGGAGGACAAAATTTAAAATCATAATCATAATAATAAGAATTATTAAGTATATTGATAATTTATAAATAAAGAGAAAAAAATTTAAATTTTAAGAGAAAAACAACACGAATCGTCGAGTATAAAAAGAATATCAATTTTCATTTGCATCAAGTTTTTGTGTTTTCAAATTTATAATTAAAAATATAAATTTAATATTTTTTTCTTAAATATAACTAAATAAGAAGCTCTTAAAAATATTAAAATAATAATTGTTATAAAAACTACTAAAACACAAAAATAAGAGTTTATTGTGTAAATTAAATATTAGTTCTTTAAAAATATTTAAATATTTTTATTTACTTATATATAAAATAATATAATTTTATTTATGAGTATATAACTCTTTTAAATAGCAAAAAAAAGATGCAGTAGAACAAAAAAGAGAAACAATACTAAAAAAATTTTAAAATGAGAATAAATAATATAAAATAAAATAGAGAAATGAATGAAAAAAATAATAGAAGAACAAGAACAAATAAAAAATTAGAAAAAAAAAGCATGAAACAATAGATGAAAGCAAGAAATGAAAAATAAGGGGAAAAAAAAGAAGAAAATGCACCCTCTTCTACTAACTATTTGCTATTTGCTATATATAATAATATTACATTGGGAGGGGGCCAAGCCCCCCTTGCCCCCCTCTGGGTTCGTCCCTGTAGATGATGGAGGCGCCATGGTGTAGCGGCAACGGCATAATGCACAAAACAACAACCGGTGAGGCGGCGATAGCGTCGGGGACAACGTCGAACGGCGTTGCGGTGAGATAAGCGTTAGATGACAGTGATGAGTGGTGACTTTTGGTGGCAATGGTGCCGGTCGATAGAACAGTTGGGGATAGAGTGTTTTAGTGCAGTGGTGGTGTGCGTGAGTGTGTTTTTTATTAAGGAGGAGAGATTTATCCATAGAAAAGGAGAAGAGAGAATATCTTGAGAGGCTAATCAATAGTAGTTATATGTTCTCTCTTTTTTTTTACGATGAATTTTTTCCCTTGTACTTGTGCATTGTGACTACTTCCTTCTCCTTTTCTACTCTGAGCCTTATCCTTTTACATTAAAGTGTGCAACTAACTCTATCCCACATTTCCAACAAATTCAAGTCTTGGCATGATTCGGTTGTGGGAGTTGTGAGAGATGGAACTAACATATTGTGCTCATCCCCATTCTCTCCTATTTTTAAAGTTTTATTTGTAATCAATTACTAGACTTTGTGAATTATTGATAATTAACTATTTAATTTTAATTAATTAATAAATTAACCAATTATTAGTTAATCTTTTCATTTTTGAATTTTTACCGACCATATTGGTCAAATTACAAATAATTAGCTAAATATTAATAAATTAATTTCAAGAAATTAATTAATCAATCATAACTAAGTAATCACTTTTTTTTAATGTTGTCCCGGATAAAATTTGGTATTCACAGTCTAAAATCAAAACCAAACCTAACCCACATCCCCACTTGTATATCTCACATTTTGATTCATGTTTTCGCTAAAATGGTAATCATTTTAATTTTTGGAGTTTCTCTAGTACAATTTATGGGTTTTGAAAATTTGAAGACAAATCAGGGACAAACATAAATTATTTGCACTTTGCACAAAATAGTATAATAATAGGGACCAAAATGAAATAATTTTTTTTCAATTAATCTGTGTGACGTTGTTTTGGTTGGCACATGGCATCCAATAGGGCACTTACTGTACCACGTCGTAATTGAAAAATAATGTTAGGGGCTAAACCGGCCGACAAATTTAAAAGTCAAGGACTAGCTTTATGTTTCTAATAAGTCATGGACTAAAACATCAAATGTTGATAAAGCAAGAGACTTAAATGCTAGTTTGTTAGTTTTTTTAACGTTCGATTATGATATTTTTAGTTTTTTATATTCTAATAAATTAGTCTGGTATGTAAAGTTTTTTTAAAACAGTATTACAACAAAAAATGTAAAGAAAAAGGTTATGTGTTATAATAGTCCACTAAAAATTGAGAAAATACAAAACAATGACAAAATTTGAACAATAAAATGACTGAAAAACCCCTTCAAAAAATTAAGAGGGTTAAAAATGCACGTTAATCATACATAAAATACTAAAGTGCAATTAAGTAAAAAATAAATAGTAAATCCATAATAAATAAAATTCACATAGTAAAATTTCATTTAATTGTAAGAGAAGTAAATACATCTTTAACCACGATCTAGGTACCTTTTACTATTAGAGAAAATTCATTTAACGATCAATGAAACTTGTCGCTAAACTTGTTTATTTAGTCGTTAAATAGTTAGCGATTGAATTCGCGTCCAAAATAGTTAGCGACATAATAGTAATTAGTTACTAGTAGTCTTTTTTATTCTATCACTAAATTAATTTTTTAATAATGTTTGATTTTGAAAAAAAAAAGGAAAAAAAAAAGATGGTGAGGGAAGATGAAAGGTCATTACATATCTCCTTTAATGAAAGCTTGCTTGGCATTGGCACTAACACATGCATTAATATTTTTGGGTACAAAAGTAATATTGAAACTATGGAAATTTGCAACGACTCCCACAATGTTGTATTATTTTAATATCTCATCCACGGTTAAAAGGAACAGAGAGAAATAGAGAGAAGGAAGATGATGAATAGTTAGATGGTTCCATTTCAATATAAAGTACATCTTTTTATGTGTAGCACAGTTAATGATTTTTATAATTTTATTCTAATAATATACTGTTATTCTGAAATAGAGGAATTGATTGATATTCTTCCGACTTCTGAGAGCTTTTCTCGAAATTGCCACTTGTGACTCCATTTCAGAGCATTTATTTCCCCACCCTTTGAGCAATTAAAATTAAAATTCTATATTTTTTTATCAAATGAATATAAATTAACCCGAGCATATATATAAAAGAGCTAGAAAAGTATTAAAGGGAGGAGAAATTTTCACGTGTCCTGAATCTCTTAGTAGGTGAGGAATAACAAGAAGGGTTCCAACCCCATATAAATCCTCATTACCAATAAATGCATCAACTAAAAAATAATCACAGAGAGATGGTACTATTCAAGTTTTAAAGAATGAAGGTGAAAGGGAGTTGTTGTTGTGGTGAGGTAAGGAACTCAAGGAAGAGAGTGGGTAGGGGAAATAGAGAGAAGGAAGATGATGAATAGGTAGATGGTTGTGGTCTTCAACAATTGGAATCTCATAAAAGAATAAAAAGAAAAATACAAAAATAGATAATAATAAAAAAAGAAAGAGTCTGTGTTAACCATAGTCGAATGCAGGGAATATTTTGGTGGTTGTGGTGGACACCATCGGGTGGGATGCAATTTTTGTTATACTTAGGGGTGGAGTGTCATTTCTTAAAAACTAAAGGGTAGTCGTTGCTTTTTACTCTTTTTTTCTTCGTAGATATCACTCATTGAAATACTAATAATTAATCTCTTTTTCGAAGTTTAGTTTGTACAAAGCGGTTATCGGGTAGCCATGAAATATCGTTGCATTCCCACCGGCAGGGGATTAGACCTCCACACATGTGATTGAGGGACAAGTTGAGCTACCATCATACCATACTTCAAGGTCGATTAATGTACTAATTTTATGAGTTAATGGTGGAGAATTCGAATAGCTTAGACGAGACCATGAATTTAAACCTCATATGCTTTTATTACTAAAAAAACTATTTTTGTGGGCAAACAAAATTTGGCCACTAATAAAACAAAATTTTTGTTATTATATTTATGGGGGTTTTTTTGTTAGCATTTTTTTATCAGAATATTTATGGGGTTAGACCTTTTTTAAAAAATGTAGAGGTTGACCTTTTTTAAAAAATGTAGAGGTTGACCTTCTTGACTCAGCCGTAAAATTGTTTTGGTCCAGCTAGCGAACTAAGGTTTTAGCTTATTGATGACACAGTAGGCTCAGGGACCATTAAGGCGTATATGCAAAATGGCCTGGTTTAACAAAAAAAAAAGTGGGCCTGAAAACACAATTGTTCAAATTCAATGGACCTTTATCTGACTGGACTTGTCCAGAGTTAAGGAGGCTAGGATTGACACCTCCCAAGATGGGTTTGGTCCATCCCTACAATTTTTTTGGACATATTTACCCTTTTTGGACACAAATGTCGAGAATTTAGTTTGATGGCATCATCATTCCTACCACCTAATTTTCGGATGCACATATCCGAGAGAAATTCTTGTATAGACACGTACCCAACACGTCATTTTTTAGCACAACCAATAAAAAAAGGCAACTCACTAAATGAGTGGCTTCTCTCTTACATGATGTATGTAGTTGCTGTCATTTGCTTCTCCCTCATTCTTGTTCTACTTTTTCATTTTTTACAGGTTTCGAACTCAATCAAAAGTAACTACCCATTTAGTGAGTTGACTTTTTTCTATTGGTTGTGCCCAAAAATGATGTGTTAGGTTCGTGTCCACCCTAAAATTTCTCCGTATCCGAAATTTTCAAAATGTCGTGTTTAAGAACCCAAACGCCACACCATCCATCACCCCAATTTTTGGAATCTTCTGTCCGAAAATTGTGAATCTTGTTATTTTAAGAGACTTGCTAAAACAAGCACCATCCAACAAACTATTTATTTCAATTGATCTTGTAAACGGTTTACTATTTGTAATGACACAAACAAAGTTATTAGAAAAACTTTATAAATGGGATATGTTTGACTTTATCGATAATGAGTAAATTTTTCAAAGTCAAGGTCGTCCACAGATTTATCTTAAGGCTTTTTTTTTTTTCCCATCAAAAGCAAGAACAAAGTCGTCCAACATACTCTCTACTCTACCTCCTTTTGATTTTTTTTTATGCATTAGGTTCAGTTTCATAACAAAAAAGATAAACTATTTCATAATAATTATGGATTCATGTGTCTGGATTTATCTTTAATTTTGAATCCGAACATATGCATTCGAATTTTTATGGGTGGTGTCGAGAAATAAACAAAAACTAATTTAAGTCTTTATAGACAATTGCATACAGAATTTTAGGGGTAATAGTATCTTTTACAGTATATTGAGATGATGTCAATCCCAACATCCAAAATTAAATGCATTACAATTTCAAAAAAAATAAAAAAAAAACTTCACATAAAAACACTATACTAAATACTACTAATTACTAAAAATAAAAAGCACACAAAAGATACTATTGAGTATACATATATAACACTGGTTGAAAAAAATAAGTATTGATGTGTGATATGATATATCTAACTCTTTCCGTATTATACATCAATACTCAATAATATTTTTATAAATTTAATCACACGTTATTTAATTATTTAATTTAAAATATAAGAAAGTACTGTGTTTTTAATGTAATTAATTAACTTTATCTTTAGAAACATCTACTATATCATTAACCTTTCATTGACATAGTTGGCACAAAATTAATAGCATGGCTATTTTTTTTAAATACAAGTTGAAAGTAATCAATTAGATCATTAGATGGGCTGAGAGGTATGATGTGGGAAGATATTATTAAGACTTTTTTTTTTCTTCTTATAAAGGATCATTCATTTTCCTTACTTAAGTGGCAACATAAATCAAATGGTAAGTAAAGTGATGATGACTCCATATGAGTATCGTTTTTCCCCAAAAATAACTTGGGTTCCATGGCATGATTCACATGACATCACACCCATCCGCACCTAAAGAAATGGTCCAGCAAAAGAGAATGGCAAAAAACAAAATAGGTCAAACCTAAATTCAACCCATGATCGATCAAGATTGATCCAACGGTGAAATTGCGTTTCTAGGATGTAAATATCGTGAGAATCAATGTGACGCGATGCATGGTATTCCTATACGATGCAATGACGTGGCCGTAGAGGAACGAAGGATCCAGAATTTCAGATCATCCGGTAAGCAGGTGCGCTCATTGTTGGCCCCACCCGGTCAGGGCCAATCAGTCGTATTAATTTCAGTAATCCAACGGCCACAGAAAGGTAACATTGAGTAACACGCGTACACCCTTGTGCATGGGAACCCAACCAGTGAAACTGAATAGAGAAAGGAAAAAGAGAAGGCGTAGGATTGGTATCATGCGCCCTATTGTTTCAAACCTGTGTGTGCTCTCTTTCTTTCTTTCGCTAACCACATCTCTCTCTGCCTCCTTCGTCGTCTCTGTGTTGTTCTCGTCTCTCTCAGCGTCGACGATTTTCCATATTAAAGATAACGAAGACGAACGCGAAGAAGAAGAGATTCCAAAACAATGAAGCACACTGCGTCTGAGGCAGTCCCTTCTCTATCCACCGCGCCTTCTTTCACGGACCAATCGCTAGCCGCCACATCGTCGTCGTCATCAGCGGCAGCGGCGGAGGACTTGGCCGTGGGATCGAGAGACAGTGGCGGCGCTCAAGAGACGGTGGCGGTGGATCGCCGAGGCGAGTACTCCGCCGTGTGTCGATGGACGGTGCACAATTTCCCGAAAATAAAGGCTAGGGCACTGTGGAGCAAGTACTTCGAGGTTGGAGGGTACGATTGTAGGTTGCTAATATACCCTAAGGGTGACTCACAGGCTCTTCCAGGTTACATCTCTATCTATCTCCAAATCATGGACCCTCGCGGTACCTCTTCCTCCAAATGGGACTGTTTCGCCAGCTATCGCTTGGCAATCGTCAACATCGCCGACGATTCCAAGACCATTCATCGCGATTCATGGCACCGTTTCTCCAGTAAGAAGAAATCGCACGGTTGGTGCGATTTCACCCCTTCTTCCACTGTTTTTGATCCCAAATTGGGTTATTTGTTTAACAGTGATTCCGTATTGATTACTGCTGATATTCTTATTCTCAACGAGTCCGTTAATTTCACTCGCGATAACAATGAGTTGCAGTCCTCTTCCTCGTCGTCTTCCTTGTCTCTGTCTTCTTCCTCTGTCGTTGCGGGACCCGTGTCTGATGTTCTGAGTGGAAAGTTCACTTGGAAAGTGCATAATTTCAGCTTGTTCAAGGAGATGATCAAGACTCAGAAGATAATGAGCCCGGTTTTCCCTGCTGGGGAGTGTAATTTGAGGATTAGCGTGTACCAGAGCTCTGTGAATGGGGTTGAATATCTATCAATGTGTTTGGAAAGCAAGGATACAGATAAGACTGTGGTGTTGTCTGATAGGAGTTGCTGGTGTTTGTTTAGAATGTCTGTCTTGAATCAGAGGCCTGGCTCGAATCATATGCATAGGGATTCCTATGGGCGGTTTGCAGCTGATAATAAGAGTGGTGACAATACCAGCTTGGGATGGAATGATTATATGAAGATGTCTGATTTTATCGGCACTGATTCGGGCTTCCTCGTCGATGACACGGCGGTCTTTAGTACCTCATTTCATGTGATCAAGGAGTTTAGCAGCTTCTCCAAGAGTGGGGGTGTGGTAGCCGGGAGAAGTGGGAGTGGTGCAAGGAAGTCTGATGGCCATATGGGAAAGTTCACTTGGAGGATTGAAAATTTTACAAGGTTGAAGGATTTACTGAAGAAGAGGAAAATTACAGGTCTTTGCATCAAGAGCAGGAGGTTCCAGATTGGTAATAGGGATTGTCGTCTTATTGTTTATCCCCGAGGTGTGTCATTTTCTTGCTCCGCAAATAATTTTATCGTTTTCTTTGTACCGCATGTCTAGGATTGTAGCTAGCTATTGGATATTTGGTATGTTATTTACTCCATTAGATAAGATCGTTTTTTGTATGCAACTTCATACAATTATTACCTATTTGATGGAATTGAAGGAGCATGCTTGCTGCAGTTTACAAGCCTTTCTATTTAACTTTTTGAAGATTTTGTCAATTTTTAATATTTCATGCATGTAGTTGTTTGTATATATACTCATCTCAAGTAGCAACAGCCCCCATTCACGTGTATGATAAACTAGAAGTTGATTCTTGCTGCATGAATACATTCTGGTCCTTAGCCAAATCATTTTGATGCACTGACAAGATGTTTAGTTTTTTTTTTTTTTGGAGAACAAGATGTTTAGTTGTGATGGAAAAAAGAAACTGATGAACTTTTATGTTGTTTTGATGCTATCAGGGCAGTCTCAGCCACCATGTCACCTTTCAGTGTTTCTTGAAGTTACAGATTCTAGAAATACTTCCAGTGATTGGAGTTGTTTTGTTAGCCATCGTTTGTCAGTTGTGAACCAGAGGACGGAGGATAAATCTGTCACCAAGGAATCTCAAAACCGCTACTCCAAAGCTGCAAAGGATTGGGGCTGGCGTGAATTTGTTACACTTACAAGTCTCTTTGATCAAGATTCAGGTTTTCTTGTCCAAGACACTGTCATATTCTCAGCTGAAGTTCTTATATTGAAAGAGACATCAATAATGCAGGATTTTACTGAGCATGACTCTGAGTTAAGCAGCAGCAGTTCCCTTGTTGATAGTTTTGGAAAAAGAAGTTCGTTTACATGGAAAGTGGAGAATTTCCTGTCTTTTAAGGAAATAATGGAGACTCGAAAAATCTTCAGTAAATTCTTTCAGGCTGGTGGATGTGAACTTCGGATTGGTAGGTGTTCTATCGCACAGATATTATTTCTGCATTTTATTCAACGGCAGTAGTAATTACAAACTTTTGCGTTCTTGTTCTCTGATTTAAAGCTTGTTTCCATGACCCAGGTGTATATGAGTCATTTGACACCATATGTATTTATTTGGAGAGTGACCAGGCTGTTGGTAGTGATCCTGATAAAAACTTCTGGGTCAGATACAGGATGGCTGTTGTGAATCAAAAAAACCCATCCAAGACAGTGTGGAAAGAATCTTCTATCTGCACAAAGACATGGAATAATTCCGTCTTGCAATTCATGAAGGTGTCTGATATGCTAGAAACAGATGCAGGGTTTCTTGTCCGTGACACTGTTGTTTTTGTATGTGAAATATTGGATTGTTGCCCTTGGTTTGAGTTTTCTGACTTAGAGGTAAGTCTTTATGGGATTGCCGTGCCTGTGTTTCCTTGTACGTACAATTATGAATTTATAGATGCCAAACTTTTTCTTACCCAGTTTTTCCGTGTACTTCTACTGTCTATAGGATTACTTATTCTTGACTTTAGATATAAAACTACATCTTTATGCATGACCATCTATTTGACCCTGGCCCTTCTGCTTCTGACATGTCACTAATTTAACATATGTCTGGTTTTGCATCTGACTTATATTCTGTATAGTAAGATTGTAACAAGCAAGTTAGGAAATATGGCCTTTTCCTTGGAACGCGTGCTCGTTATTAGCTGAGATAAGATGCATGGAACAATCTGATTAGTGAGTCTCACAAGTAATACTTCAGTTCATAATTTTGCATCCCTTGAACTTCTTAATGAACTATAAAACTTGTAAGCATATTTGTATCCCATACCTTAAACCTGAGCCATTGATACAATTATGATTGTATGTGTTCTATGAAATAAAAAAAACTAATTATATGTTTTATCTATTAGCTTTTCAAATGTTGTGAATTCAGAGGTTTTGTTTTGCATTTTCTTACACTTACAGGTTTTGTTAAATTCTTTTGATCTTATTCTGAGCCTGCACCTGCCCCTTATAATTTGCTCTTAAATATTCAGGTTTTAGCTTCAGAGGATGATCAGGATGCATTGACAACTGATCCTGATGAACTCATCGACTCTGAAGACAGTGATGGGATAAGTGGAGATGAGGAAGATATTTTCCGAAATCTTCTTTCTAGAGCTGGATTTCATTTAACATATGGAGATAATCCTTCACAACCACAGGTTACTTTAAGAGAGAAACTTCTTATGGATGCCGGTGCAATTGCTGGGTTTCTGACTGGTCTTCGGGTTTATCTAGATGATCCTGCAAAAGTAAAACGTTTGCTTCTTCCTACCAAGCTCTCTGGTAGTTGCGATGGGAAGAAGGCCACCAAGGCTGATGAGTCTTCCCCAAGTTTGATGAATTTGCTGATGGGAGTTAAAGTCTTGCAGCAAGCAATCATTGATTTGCTATTGGATATAATGGTTGAGTGCTGCCAACCTTCGGAAGTGAGTCCTGTTGCTGATTCTGTTGATGCATCCTCAAAACCTTCTCCAAATGTTAGTGGACCTGCTGGTCCTCTTGAATGTGATAGAGAAAATGGAGCAATGGAGTCTGCACAAGTTCTGGTTTATGAGAGATTGGATTCTGTTGTTGAAGAAAGCAGCAATGCATCTGCCGTACAGAGCTCTGATTTAAATGGGAATGGAATTCAGGAAAAAGCTCATCCTGGGCAGCCTATTTACCCGCCAGAAACTTCAGCTGCTGGTTCAGAGAACGCATCCTTTCGATCGAAGGTATAAATTTGTATTTCATTAGAGGCAATTATTTTTCGTTAAACAGATCATATTCTATAGTTGACTGTTTGAATTTGTGAATTCTATTGTTGATTGTTTGAATTTTTGAATTCAGACCAAATGGCCAGAACAGTCTGAGGAGCTCTTAGGTTTGATTGTAAACTCACTAAGAGCTTTGGATGGGGCCGTTCCGCAAGGCTGTCCAGAGCCAAGACGGCGTCCTCAGTCTGCACAAAAAATTGCTCTTGTGTTGGACAAGGCTCCTAAGCATTTGCAAGCTGACCTAGTTGCTTTGGTGCCCAAATTGGTTGAGCAGTCAGAACATCCACTGGCTGCCTGTGCACTTCTTGAGCGACTTCAAAATCCAGATGCGGAACCTGCTCTAAGAATACCTGTGAGATAGATATTCTATTCCAAAATGCGTTATTTGAACTGTTCTATTGAATACTTTAATTCTTCAGAGTTTAGATATATGTTGGCTGAATTTTCATCACTACCATCATGATGTTGAATATGGCTGCATTGCTTTTCTCCTATTGATGGTATTTTTATTTTTCAGGTTTTTGGGGCTCTTAGTCAGTTGGAGTGTGGTAGTGAAGTGTGGGAACGCGTGCTATTTCAGTCATTTGAACTTTTGACAGACTCAAATGATGAACCCCTTGCTGCAACAATTGATTTTATATTCAAAGCAGCATCTCAATGTCAACACCTACCTGAAGCAGTAAGCTTGAAAATAATTTGAAATTGTGTCGTGTTTCTTTGTTTACTTAAAATTTGATATCGAAGAACATGTTGCTGCATCAACTAATGAGTTTGACATCTCTTGCCCATGTAGTTGTTAAATTAGTCAAACTCATACTTATGTCATCATTCCCAAATGTTCTATAAATAATTTCTAATGCCCCCCTCTCCTCCTGCAGGTTAGGTCTGTTCGAATGCGGCTGAAAAATCTAGGTCTTGAGGTGTCGCCCTGTGTCCTTGACTTTTTGAGCAAGACAATAAATAGTTGGGGGGATGTTGCTGAAACCATACTTAGGGACATTGATTGTGATGATGATTATGGTGACAATTGCTCAGCTATGCCATGTGGAATTTTCTTATTTGGTGAACATGGAACTGCTCCTGCTGGACTTCACATGATTGATGAGCAGGCTTTCCGTGCTAGTTGTCATTTTTCTGATATATATATTCTGTTTGAGATGTTATCTATTCCTTGTCTGGCCGTTGAAGCTTCTCAAACGTTTGAGAGGGCTGTAGCTCGAGGAGCAATAAGTGCTCAGTCTGTAGCTCTGGTATTGGAAAGTCGTCTTTCCCAAAGATTGAACAATAATGCCAGATATGCTTCTGAAAATTTTCAACATTCAGATGCTGCAACAGAAGGAGATGCCTGTGAGCGACTAGGAGTTCAAAGGGATGATTTTGCTTCAGTTCTTGGTCTTGCTGAAACTTTGGCCCTCTCCAGAGATCCATGTGTGAAAGAATTTGTTAAATTGCTCTACATGATAATGTTTAGATGGTATGCGAATGAATCTTATCGGGGTAGGATGCTGAAGAGGCTCGTTGACCGTGCCACCAGCACTGCTGACAATGGCCGTGAAGTAGATTTTGATTTGGATATCTTGGTTACTTTGGTCTGTGAGGAGCAGGAGATTATAAGGCCTATTTTGAGTATGATGCGTGAGGTTGCTGAACTTGCAAATGTTGATCGGGCTGCTCTATGGCACCAGCTGTGTGCTAGTGAAGATGAAATTATTCGCGTTCGTGAAGAATGCAAAACTGAGATTTCAAATATGGCTAAGGAAAAAGCTACTATATCACAAAAGCTCAGTGAATCTGAGGCCACTAACAATCGTCTCAAGGTATTTCGTGTTTTAGTTAATTTTATACTGTGGTTATCTCGTGTTATTTGCTACTGGAAAATTTAGATCTGATGCACTTCATGATTCAACAGTCTGAAATGAAGGCTGAAGTGGATCGGTTTTCTCGTGAAAAGAAGGAACTAGTGGAGCAAGTTCAAGAAGTTGAGAGTCAGCTTGAGTGGCTTCGCTCAGAGAGGGATGATGAAATCAGAAAGCTCTCTGCAGAGAAGAAAGTTCTGCAGGACCGTTTACATGATGCAGAGTCACAAATTTCCCAATTGAAATCTCGGAAACGTGATGAATTGAAGGTATTATTAAAAAAAATTAATTGCTGCTTTTTTCCGCATGGCATTTAGTTATGCTAATGTTA
This sequence comes from Cyamopsis tetragonoloba, assembly GCA_037177725.1. NCBI lineage: Eukaryota > Viridiplantae > Streptophyta > Magnoliopsida > Fabales > Fabaceae > Cyamopsis > Cyamopsis tetragonoloba. The sequence goes on from CM074119.1 coordinate 81,600,232, forward strand.
AAGTTCGGTGCAGTACATGTGTGCTGCAATGATTTTTACATTGATGAGCCCTGCATCATGAGTAGGGAGTGGTCATATCTTGGCATATGTGCATTTGTGCTAAGGTTTCCAGGCTCAGTATCAGATTTATACTCAAATATGGGGTAACCTTAGTTTTATACTTTAACATCAAATGTTCTACTATCCTTGCTTTGTCTGATTGTACCTGTGTCTTTACCCATCCTCTCATCCTGTACGTATGCTATGATATGGGGAATGCAATATTCATGCCTTGTTTTTTTGCCAATTCCTGGAAGATAGTTTTCAGCCATTTCTGTGTGGTTATTTATGCAGCTCTTCTGTTCGGACTTTGATCCTTTCTATTGCCATTCTTCTAAATCAATATTAATTCTAAACTCAAGAGTGTGTGCTTATGCGGGAGCTTGTTAGTGGTACAAGTCATTCCCAAGTTTTGACGTTACTGCTTAAGTTTTAAAGTGTTGGTCCTTGACTAGAATGGTGGCCTATAAGCAATACAGCTCTCTTTCTGAATCATTCTTTATTTCGTTAATCAAATTGCCCTGGAGAAAATAACATGATTATTTAGTTGATCCTATCTTTACTTTTCAATTGTCATCAGCAATCTCACCGGTGGATCTCAAGCATCAAGTACATGAACTAGTACTATAGAAAATATATTTATCTATTTTTCTGACATGGCTGTCTTGAGAATGATGAACCTGTGAAAGGAGGTTCTTTGTTTTTGAGCTGATTAGTAGTTTGCCGTTATGTGTGTATGGGATCCAGTTCATGGTTATTGTCAATTTGTATTGTGTACAGAAAGTAGTCAAGGAGAAAAATGCACTTGCTGAAAGATTGAAGAACGCAGAAGCTGCACGTAAGAGATTTGACGAAGAGCTGAAAAGATTTGCCACAGAGAATGTGACTCGGGAGGAAATCCGGCAATCACTTGAGGATGAAGTCCGTAGATTGACTCAAACAGTTGGACAAACTGAGGGAGAGAAGCGTGAAAAGGAAGAGCAGGTTGCTAGGTGCGAAGCATATATTGATGGCATGGAATCGAAGTTGCAAGCCTGCCAGGTTTCTCTTGACACATTGATTGTGCGCATCGTTTTTATTTGTTTTTATTTATTATTTATATTTATTTTTCTATACTTGTCCAACTCAAATGATGAGGTTAAGCATATGTCGGTTGTGGTGCATCTTCATTTGAACAACTACTTTATGATATCATTTTTATGTTAATTTTGTCTAGTAGATGTGTCTGTAATTTGAATGCGATCTGCTGTTTTCAAATGCCTTCATGATTATTTATTCATTCTCCCGAGAAAAATATTGTAGGTTAATGCCTTTGTATTCTTTTTGCAGCAATATATTCACACACTCGAGGCCTCACTCCAGGAGGAAATGTCACGACATGCTCCTCTATATGGTGCTGGTCTGGAGGCTCTATCAATGAAAGAGTTGGAAACACTATCGCGTATTCATGAAGAAGGGTTGAGGCAGATCCATGCCCTTCAACAACGTAAAGGGAGTCCTGCTGGGAGTCCTCTTGTGAGTCCGCATGCCCTCCCTCACAATCATGGATTATATCCTGCCGCATCACCCCCGATGGCTGTAGGGCTCCCTCCCTCAATCATCCCAAATGGTGTAGGGATCCATAGCAACGGGCATGTGAATGGTGCTGTTGGACCCTGGTTTAACCACTCTTAAATTCTTGGGTCATAGGATGTTATTCTTTTTTGAGTTATTTCTTCGGCATTTTGGCTGGTAGACTGTTGGTGCAGGATGTTGGGTAAAGGAGAACCTGAAGGTTAGAACTTAAGAAAGGTTTGGTGAAATTTTGCCCAACGAGTCCAGTGGAACTATCAGTTTCAAGTGCCATACTCATTTGCACCTACTTTTTGAGGGAAAAAAAAAAAAATTACAGGCGTTTTTAAGTTTCCGCTTTCCATAGTTATAATTTATGTTACTGCTTAGCTTGGCCGAAGTAGTTGATTCTATTTAATCCTGGGCCAGTAGTGAATCGCTGTAAGAAATCTTGATTGATAGTTTCTAATACGTAATCATCAAAGAAAATCCTTTCCCCGCTAGTCGCAGTTTCTTCATTCACTTACATTGTGAAAGGAAGCTTATTCTACATCCATACTACTACCTATTATTTTTTTCGTTCGAACATACTACCTATTTCTGAATGTGCCTTCATTGTACATTTATTTGGTGTGCGCGGTTCTAAAATGTAGAGTGGCTTTTGATTGTTTTTAAAATTTGTCTAGAATAAGAAAATGTTCACCAAGTAATGTTTTATTGCAGAAGGCAACTATTCTTTTATAATAATCTTGTATTTAATAATAACCCTTGTATTTAATTGCTAATCACTTAAAACAATAATATTCGGGTTCTACAATTATTATACAGAAGTTTGAGTTATCACCTTATCCATGCTATTGTGTCGGGATATTGTTGCTTGCTATGAAGTTCTGGGTTCCCATTAAAATCTGTTCCTAAAAGGTATTTGAACATTTTTTCTATTACATTTTGACATGTATAGTAAGGTGGAATTGATTATAACTTTTTTTTAAGCACAAGATTTAAATCTGAAAAATTCCTTATGTATATACAAGAGTTCTGCTGAAGAACAGCGATATCATAGTCTGAAAATTTGTTAACTTGATCAGAGTTGATTTCCGAAGAATGCATATGATAGTAAAACACAAAAGATTATAGACCCTGTTTTTTTTGGTAAAGAAAGATTATAGACCCTTTAGAAAAACATTGTGTATCTACATTTTATAGCCTTTTATACTATTTTTCTTTTATTTTGTCACAATTAGAGTAAAATATACTAATAAATAGTAGTAATACACCAAATATTATCCTAACAAAATATTTGGTGGTGTATTTCATCTCCAACTTGAAATTTCTGTTTCACTCAATCACACAGAAAGAGTTCAACATACAATCAAACAAATTTAATTTAAATATATTTTCAGTGAAAGAAAATACATAATATCATTAAATAATATACTATTATTTATTTATTAAATTCGGTTTCTCATATGTATCATTAATTTATTTTAAAGTATTTCATGAAATTAATCAACTTAGATTAAGGATAACTTATTTTTTTCATTATAAATACTTATTTTTTAAAAAAGTTAATCCATAAAATAACATACACATTTTGACTCCAAGTTGGAACTTGGACGTCATAGTGGAATATGATTATTATTTTTTGCATCTAAAGGAAATTTATATTCTCAGATTTATGTTTAAGATGGATTATTTAACTATTTAATCAAACCGACAAGATTGAAAAGGAAAATTGAATATAGAAAGTTTTAGAGAAACCATAGGAAGAAAAGGAAAGAAAGAAAAACACATTACTTTCTTGGCTGGACAAAACTCACGACATAGGTACAGCAATCAAACACAGACGGATTACTTTGTCAATAATCAATGAATTTTTCCATTACTTAAAATGATTACTCCTAATAACAACTCAAACTGGATTAAATTAATCAGTTAATGCCCACAAACATTTCTGATTTTCCCTTGATTACCCGCGCTTCAGCGCAACGTAACTAACTCATCAACAGACACTCTCTCTCTCTCTGTTCGAGTTACCAATGAACGCTGCTCTGTTCCAACAAGAATGCCCTGAAAACCACGCTTGAGCTAAACAACAATAACGCAGGCGAAGCAGATACATTCTCTACTTGCGATTCTCTTCCCGCATTGGCATCAGACGTTAATTTCCATTGCAGAAATGGGATTCATCAGCGGCATGATCGTTGGCATCGCCATTGGGATCGGATTGATCGTCACCTTCGCTCGTCATGAAGCCACCCGATCCAAGCGTCGCTCCGATTTGGTATACAATATGGAATCTGCATGCATTTGATTTCAATTAAATGTTTCTTCCAGGAATTGACGACACGAATCTTTTCTGTTAATGACATTGCGGTATGGTTTTTTTAATCGCTTTTAGGCGAAGACGGTAGCAGCGTTTGCGAGGATGACGGTGGAGGATTCCAGGAAAATTCTGCCCTCCAAGTTCTATCCGCCGTGGGTGATCTTCGCTAGGAGACAGAAGTTGAGTTCATATATACACTTTTCCTTATCGCACTTTCAATTTTACTCTCTGTTCGCTGTTCTGAATTCTGATTTTATTTTGTTCATTATCTGCAGTTAAATTGGTTTAATAGCCAACTCGGAAAGATTTGGCCGTTCGTCAATGAGGTACTTTACTTTCGTCTTTCATTCGTCAAATTTTTGTTAAATTTCCTCGAATGAGTTTATGGATTAAGACTTATGGTAATTGATGCAATTTGGAAATACACCCAGGCAGCGTCAGAGTTGATAAGAAGCAGTGTGGAACCCATTCTTGAACAATATAAACCAATTATTTTGTCTTCTCTCACCTTCTCCAAATTAACTCTTGGCAATGTGGCTCCACAATTTACTGGTTAGCTACATTATTATCATTCCTCTGAGTTTTGACTCTTGTCTTTTATGTTGCGACTTTTAAACGGTTGCCTATATTTTGCACTTGTATGCTGTGTTTGTTCTGCACTTTTGCTTGTCAATAGTTAATGATGCGATCATTATTCATTATCAAATTGAAGAAAGTAAACCGATGATCTTAATTTGTTAAAATATTGGTTTTGTTCATCCCTGTAATATATCGTACTGCACTGAAATCTGCTGTCTGAAATATGTAGGAATTTCAATTGTTGAAGAGGAAAGTGGGTCTGATGGAGTGACCATGGAGTTAGAGATGCAGTGGGATGGTAACCCCAATGTCGTTCTTGACATTAAAACGCGAGTTGGCGTTGTACTTCCTGTGCAGGTGATACACAAATCAATGTCCAATTCTATCTTTTTGCATGCTGATGATGTTTTCTAAATCAGTTGTGCACTGAATTTTAGTTGTATTAGGATGGCTTTCTGCGATAATTTTAAATCTGAACTATGTATCTGAAGAGGAAGAGAAAGTGACCTTTTGAAAAAGATAAATTGATTAACATTACAAATATACTTTATGGTCCTTTTTTTTTTTTAATTTTTATTTCTCTTCATTGTTAAGAATAAGGTTTATTCTTTTGTTATACTACTATTACTATTGTTGAATAAGGTGTATATATCTTTCAATTCCGAATTCTATACACACAAGTTTGACTCCTCATGCTTTAGACTTTAGAGAAATGTTTATTCAGATCGTACATCTAAACACAATCACACATCTTCAATATTTAGGCTTTTGCTATCATCATTAGAAAAAGATGTGCATGCTTTTCATGGTCATGGATGAAACAAGCTAGACTGTGCAGCTCAATCTTTCAGTGGCATCGTTAATGACTTTGCACATGCATTGTTTATATTAAGTTGTTCCTTATCACTCCATTCTTTCTTTGTGAAAACATGTTTATATAGGTAAAAAATATTGGATTCACTGGGGTTTTCAGGTTGATCTTCAAACCACTAGTAGACGAGTTCCCTGCTTTTGGAGCAGTTTGCTTTTCCTTGAGAGAAAAGGTGAGTTATATTGTCCTGTAAGTTATGCTTTTATTGGGAAGACAACAAAAGAACTTATCAACATTTATTTGTCCAACAAATGTTCCACCGTGTTGAAGGAAGGGTAATTTACACGAAGATGATGTAATGATATCTCCTCTTTGATGTCAAGAAACTGCAAAGAACATAGCTTCAGGGCGTGTTAGCAACTTAACGTAGATTTATGTCATTTATTTGATGTCAACAAGGGTTTGTTCAATTATTCGTAACAATAAAAATACAACAAACTTAGAGCTGGTTTGATCTCTGTTTTATGTTTTTAAAAACATAAAACTAAAAAATCCGTCTGACAGATGAGTTTTCAAAAACAGTTTTCGGAAGTAGTTTTTATTTTTCAGTATTTAAAAACCAAAATTTGAAAACATCTAAAACTGGTTTTAGTTTTCAGTTTTATGAATTTACATACAAATTTATATTGAAAACTACTCTCACTCTTTTTAAAAACTGTTTTATAATATAGTTTTTAAAAACTAAAATTCAAAACTGTTTCAATTAAATTTTCTGGTTGTTCTTTGTTCTACAAACAGAAAAATCTGGATTTTACTCTTAAGGTGGTTGGTGGCGATATATCATCTTTACCGGGGATATCTGATGCTATAGAGGTATGGGGAAATTCTATTTTTGTGGTACTTTTGTTACTTCCCTGTTCTATACGACTACATATCTTTGTTATTACTTTGTTCTAATGTATCGTCCTTCATCTTATCTCTTCATTCTCTATCTCATTGATTAATTTTTCTCTTTAAGTGTGTACAAGAAGGATAAAAAAAAGTTTCAAACAAGAAACAAAAACAAAAGATATTTTATAAAAACAAAACAACAAAAACGAAAAATATTTTCTCAAACTAAAGAACCTTGCATTGCATTTTTAATTGTTTTTCAATTGATAATGTACTGTTTACCTTGGTAAATAAACTCTTCCGTTAAACAGGAAACAATTCGAGATGCCATTGAAGACTCTATAACTTGGCCAGTACGCATAATTATACCAATTTTACCTGGAGATTACAGGTATGTAAAAGTTCATTATCACTCTCTCTCCAAAGGAGGAAAGATTATTTATATACTAGTTTATGTTTTAGGATCTTCAAAAATTGGCCACTGATAATGATATAGGTAGAATACTTGTATAAAAGCTTTCTTCTCAGTGACAATACTTTGGCATGGTAATTGATGTCATTGTTGGTCCTAAATGTGTTCAACGCATGTATTATTCATATCCATACGCTATTTGATAGTATTTCACATATTCTATATTTTTTCAATTCAAGTGTGTACAATTGTTTCTTCCTCTCGCAGTAACTTAGAGTTGAAACCGGTTGGAATACTAGATGTGAAACTAGTACAAGCAAAGAACTTATCAAATAAAGATCTGATTGGGAAATCCGATCCTTATGCTGTCATGTTCGTACGCCCGCTTCGTGACAGAACCAAAACCAGTAAAACAATCGTAAGGCAACCTTCCTATCAGATGGAAGCTTCCTTTATTTTTATGTATTCATTTATTCATCACTGTCTCTGGTTGTAATCGAACTGCTGGGCATGTTCAGAACAACCAGTTGAATCCAATATGGAATGAGCACTTTGAGTTCGTTATTGAAGATGCGTCAACACAACACTTGACCGTAAGAGTTTTTGATGATGAAGGCGTTCAGGCTGGTGAGCTTATTGGCTGTGCCCAAATTTCGTTGAAGGAACTTGAACCTGGTAAAGTTAAGGATGTATGGTTGAAACTGGTTAAGGATTTGGAGGTCCATCGAGATAACAAATACAGGGGCGAGGTATACTTCATATATATATATATAATATAGTTTGCTTGCCAACAAATCCAAATTCTATCTATAACGATCATCTTATTATTGTGGTCTTGTCTTCATTGTTTATCATCTGTGTTTTTCGTTAAATAATAGCAGTTCACAAATCTTTCTTGAGATTCCTGTCATCTTCATATATATGTGTATATATATACCTTATATAGGTGCACTTGGAGCTCTTGTACTGCCCATATGGAGTTGATAACACCTTTAAGAACCCTTTTGACCCTGATTACTCATTAACCACATTCGAGAAGACCCTCAAGAATGGAGCTGGTGAGGCAGAGGCTGAGGATCCAACAAGATCGTCACCACGGAGGAGAAACGTGATTGTAAGAGGGGTTCTATCTGTGACAGTAATCTCGGCGGAAGAGTTGCCAGTAGTGGACTTAATAGGCAAGGCTGATCCATTTGTTGTCCTTATGTTGAAAAAATCAGAAAAGAAATTCAAGACAAGAGTAAGATTTAAGGCATTTTTTACATGACACTTGGCGTTTTAACTAATTTTATTCTGTTGAGACAGATCCATATTATCATAAATATATATCCATTATAGCATTATCCAATAGCGGCTTGAACCAGTTATGGATGCAAAGTAGTTAAAAACGTATTAGAAATCTTTTGTTTCGGATTTACATGCCAAGCACTTTAACTTTTAGCATGATTATTCCATTCTATGTGTGAATGCTGGTTTCTATATACTTATGACAGACTGAATGCCAACTCTTGTATTCTCAGGTTGTAAATGAATCCCTAAACCCAGTTTGGAATCAAACATTTGACTTCGTCGTGGAGGATGCCTTACACGACATGTTAATGCTTGAAGTATGGGATCATGATACATTTGGCAAGGTGATACCTCTTGGATTTGTCTCTAGAAATTGTCTGTTTCTAAGTACTGCTTGTATTGAAACTTCATTCAACAACTAATAAGTAAGTTTATAGCATCATAATATTTTTATACCCATTTTCTTTGGCTTGTATAAAACAGTTTGATAGCTAGCATTATGGGTTTTTATAAATTGAGCAATCATTTCTTGCATAGTTTTGTTTGCTACAGATAACTTGTTGGCTGAAACTCATAAATTGATCTTTTGGCCCCCTCGGAATTTCTATATGATCAATGTTGTGCATGGAATTATGACTTATATGTTTTCAGAACTTATATGTTGTCTCCCCTACTCCTCGTGTCATCAGTTTGTCATCTTCATCTCGATCTTATACTGCATTTTTCTCAAATCAGTATCAAATTAAGTGTTTTGGGTAAATGCTTGAATTTTTCAGGAAAAAATTGGACGAGTGATCATGACAATGACAAAGGTCCTCTTAGAAGGGGAATACAAGGAAACTTTTCCTTTAGATGGAGCTAAATCCGGAAAGATCTCTTTGTATCTGAGGTGGACTCCACAACACAAGTATCGGGATCCTTAGAAGATTTTTGTACACTTTAAGATATTTATTATTATTATTTTTCAATATTTTTAAAATATAGAAAATCAATTTATATACCCAATTTTACTGATAACTCAATCGACCAGTATGAATCAAAACTAAAATCTACCACCCAATTTATAAACCCAAGTTATTTTGACGATTTTTAGATTTGACACAGCATTCAACTTCTAAAGTTCTAATTGATTATTTTTACGGTCTAATTGATTATTTTTTCATACCGGCTGGTCTAATTGATTATTGAAACCATTTAAGATTCCTGGTATGAATATTTATATACGTAACTCGTAAGCATTACATTTGTATGCATTTGATTTAACTTATGTTTTTCTTAAAAAAATCAAACTTCCCATTAAAAAATTTTGGAAGTAAATAATTACTTCTCCAAAAAGGCGTTTACCAAATATGCACGTACTATAAGTATAATCTTTCAAGAATATTGAATACGGTGATGATATGCTTATTATTTTTGTTCACTGTACCAGTTAGAGTAAGTAATATACAAAATTCTTGAGTGAAATCTTAATAATATTTAATAATATAAGGATGGGTCTTATGTGTATAAGTTATTATTTTTCATTTAATATTATGTTGAAAATGTAAATAAATAGAAAAATAGAAAAAATATTTTCTCATTAAGTGGTAAGATGAAAAAGAATGAAGAAAGTAATAAATATTCTGTTTTTTAATAAAAAAAATCAATTTTTAATTGTTAATTATTTTCTTTTAGAGAAGTAGACAACAAAATTCTTTAGGGTGCGTTTGATTTGTAAAATTTTAAGGGATAAACACAGTATAAAATTATATGTAGAAATCATCGCACAACTCTTTTGTTCCTAGCACAAGAGTTATGAAAAGTCAAAAATGTCCTATGTTCAATGCACATATTAATTAAACAAGTATTATATTTTATATATTATATATACTTTGGATGTTATTAATTATTTTCTTCACTTTTATTTTTATTTATATTGTAACTCTTATATATAGAAAAAAGTTTTTAGTAATATAAAAAATAAATCAATTTATTCCTTAAAAAAATAAATCAATTTATTCCTTAAAAAAATAAATCAATTTATTAATGCAAAAAATATAAATTAATGAACAAATATTAAAAAAATATCATAAATTTGTATAGTGATATGTAAAAAAAATATGGTATAGCAGAAAGGGTATAATAGTTAATTTTACGTTGTCATGTACTATTCATATACATATCAAATGTACCATAGTATAAATTTTCCTGTTCTGTGCATTGACAATAAACAAGAAACAATTCATAGAGTTGCCCAATAACTCTGCCCATTTGTACTGTACTTTGTCATTTGTGTTGTCTTGTACCTGTATCAAACGCACCCTTAATAATTTCACGCGGGTTAACAACATAATTTTAAACTCTTAATTTGTACAAATATGTAAATAATAGAAAACCTAAATAAATATAGGTATTTTTTTAAAAAAAAAAATTAGTTGTTTTCTTAATTTTCTAAAGTAAAAATTATAAGAGTGAGAATACAATTTTTTCTTAAAAAAAGAGAAAGTAGTTTAACTCAAATTTGAATTTACAAATTAACAAATAAAAATGTGTTAGAACATAAAAGATTATGGCCTAACAATATTATTACTAGAACATAAATTTAAAAAAGAGAGAAAGTAATTTAAAATGTATTTCCCCGGTTTGAACCTTTGTGGATGCACTTTTACCTAAAAAAAGAATAAAACACATTTGAATTTATGAATTAACAAATAAAAAATTTGTTAGAACATAAAGAATATGTGACATATCAAGTGAGATGAGTTATTCTTATATGAAAGTGAGATAAGTAAATCTCGGCCATACCACAAAACATAAATGATTATGATTAAAAAATTTTAAACTTTTTAATGAAGCCACGCAACTTTTTAAAAAACTCTTGATTTCCTTAAACTAAAGTCAATTTGAAAATTTTTAAGCTTGATCATTCATATTTTGTTGGACACCCTAGATTTACTCCTTTCACTCTTATACATATATATAGGGTTGATCTACCTGAAATGCAAAAATTTATACAATTTAAAAATTTGTAGGTGTGTAATTTAATAAAAGAATTTTGCTTATATTTTAAATAATGTATTAGATGTTCAAGCGAAACATTTCATTAACGTATCAAATACTTTTCAAATTGTATGAATTTTTTGCATAGTTGATTTACATCATATAAACTTTCAATTGATCGGTTGGATCAGCGAAATTTATTTATTTTATTAAAAGTTATGCACGGTGTCATTTACTAACTTTGACACCTTTAGGTCATTTGAAACCAGGTAACCAGCAGAATAAGAAAAATACTAACAAATGTGAAAAAAATTCTAAAAAGTAGTTTTTTTATTAGTAATTAAAGTATTTATTATTATGTTACCAAAAAAGGTATTTATTATTTTTCTAACAAAAAGTATTTATTATTCAAAAAATTTAAAATCATTAAACATATATTTATATTAAAGCATTAAATAAAATTTATTTAGTTTTGGTAAATAAATTTATAGGAGAAATGATCCAAGAGGGAGAACTCGTGTTTAAATCTCACTTATGCCAAATTTTCAGGATCAGTCAAACGGGATTAATCTGATTCTAATGATGAAAAAACTCCTGATATAAAAAAAAATTATTATTACACCTAAACCAATACAGTATCACACATTAGTTAAGAATATCATTAGAATAAATTAAAGTTAAATTTAAGTAAGAATATCATTATGTAAAATTATCAAAAAAGGATTTATTCTAACGAGAAATATACCAAATAAAATATGAAAAATTAATTTGTTTTTGTTTAGTTCTCGTAAAAAGTTAATTTCTTTTTGTTTAATTCCTAATAAAGAGGTCAAACAAAATCAAATAATTTTTTTTAGAATTAAAGATGATATTTTATTTTAAACGAAGAAAAAAACAATTTCAGTATTTAAAGAAGAAATATTTTTTTATTTATAAAAAAATTAATTTACTGTATGTACCACATATTTACTCACACATATTTTTACTAATAGTGCTAGCCTTATTGAAAAAAATATATATTTTAATTTAGGGGAAAGACTTACATGTAAAAATAGATGGAACGGTAGCTGATGTGATTGAAGAGAGAGAGTGATGGTTGAGTTCGGTTTCCATTTCATTTCCTCGTCTTTTGTCTTTTGTGTGCTATGTCACTGTTGTCATGTCCCTGTCCTTTTCTGCTTCCCCCTTCTAGTCCTTTCCCCCAAAACAAAAAAAATTAACTGAAATTTCCATTCCCTTCTTCTCTTCTCCCTCACCTCATGCACAAGCTCATTCTCATGGATGATCCTCCCAAGCGTCTCCTTACTCTTCTCAAGCTTCACCAAGAAGCTTCCAGAGATCTTCGCTCCAACACAAAGACTCTTTCCTTTCTCTTCAAAACCGACTCTAAACCCGCCATTGATGCCCTTTTGGAGCTCGAAACCAAGGCCGTCCCTTTCTTTTCCACCGACCCTAACCTTCGTCCTCTCTCCCATTTGCTCTCTTCGCTCAGAACCTTAATCGAAAAGCTTGACAAGCACAACGGCTATGGCCTCCCCTGTCTCCTAGGCCGCCAAATCACCCTCTACAAGATTTCCCAGGTCGCTTCCTCCATTGACCGCGAGATTCAATCCTACATCGACCGCGTCACGATTCATGATCTCGTGAAGACGCTCCAACAGTCCAGCGACGAGGACGAGCAGGTTGAGGCTCTGGTCGAGTTCGAGCAGAGGTTGTCCTGGGGTTTCGATTTGGATTTCCAAGATTTAGTTTTGAGGGCGAAAGTGTTTACCCTTTTGGAAAACACTTTGATTGAACCGTTGAATTCGAAACGGGTACGAGAGGAAGCGGCCATGGCTATAGCTGCTCTGGTGAAGTTCAACAAGAATGTGTTTGTTGGGTTGGTGTTGATGGGTCCCACTATCAAGGCCTTGATAGGAATGGCTTCCACCTGTACGATTCGTGTTCTGTCATCTCTTGTTAGCTTCATTCGAAGCCCTTTGGTGGATGAGATTCTGTCCAACGGAGAAATTCCAAACATTGTTAGGTTTTTACGCTCGCAAGATTTGTCTGTTTGTGCTGCTGCTTTGGATTGTGTTATTGAACTTGCTTATATTGGGAGAAGGGAAGTGATTGAAGAGATGCTTCAACAAGGATTGATTAAGATACTCATGGACTTGCATAGAAGGGGTCGTGGTGCGAGCGGTGTGGAGGAGAATATAGAAATAGAAAAATGTGAACATTGTGATTGTGATTGTGATTGTGAGTTTCCTTTTGATTGTTGTGTTTCGATGTTTGCTATACAATTGGAAGTGGGGGAAGGTTTGAGTCCGGAAGAGAAAAGAGAGCTCAAAATGGAGATATTGAAGTTGGTTAAGGAGGCTTCTCTGTCTGATGCAGAGTTTGCCACCGTTAGCGCAGAGATACTGTGGGGTTCTTCACCTTGAAAACAAAGTTCAGTTATTTTGTGGAATCAACTGAATCATTTGGTGTTTGGCTACCCCGAATTCACCATTTTGCTGCTCCCTTAAGGTGATGATGCAAGTTGACACCTTCATAGGACGAATTATACTTGCTGTGTCTCACACTTTTGGATGAATTGCATTTGAGACTCTCGCCTTCAATCGTTTGATTAACTGTCCAAACGCATTGTCCTTCATGCATACCTAATGCTGTGATTGTGGTGGCCTGCAAAATGCAAATGGTTTGGTTGGTTGTATAGCACATGTGGGACACATTCTTAAATGGTGGTTGTGGAGGTTCTTTGTGGCACTAAATGGGGCTGGTTGTTAGGCCTCTGTTTTGGCTCAGGTGTTCATTTCTAAATTAAATTTAGCTTTGAGGGGATACTAACTCAAGATCAAGAGAATTGATTCATGTGTTTGTAAATATTTATACAAAAATAAAGTGGAGCTGAAAACCTAAAGTGGATGTCAGAGCTAGTATAAAAATACAGTAAAGTGGAGCTTGATTGATTTTGTATAAAAATATTTGCAAATTACACTTAAGGGCACGTTTGATTTAAATTTGGTTTTCGTTATTTTTACTAAAGCTAAAATTATTTATTTTCATTTAATTGTCTTGAATTTCTGCATCAATAATTTTAATTATTGATTTTTTTTTTTCAGTTTATATGTTTTTCACTTTTCATTTTACTAAAATCTAAATAAATATGCCCTAAACTAATCATATTATTAGAAACATACAATAAACAACTCTCGGCGTATGTCACCCACGATAAAATAAACATGCTCTCTTTACTTGTCAAACTTTTATATCAAAGTCTATTTGGAATGGAAAGTAACCTAAACAAAAGAAAAAAAAATTTATATGTATCATATTTGGTATATGTATCTTGTTATAGCAACAGAATATTTTTTTTGGATACATACTAACAGAATATCCTCGTTCAAAATAAAATAGTAAAATAACTTGAAAAATAAAATTGATTGGCTGTCTCCATCACAAATTAAGCTAGCTTTCATATCATGAGAGGCATCTTATTTTCTCCTGTCATTAGACAATATTCATGATTTCTCAATGCCAACTAACGGAAGCAATTTTGCTTGGAAAAACACCACTCTGTTTTTTATAACTACTCCATAGTCCAAAGTTTATTTATATTTTTTGAATAATTTTTGGACTTTGGAAGAAGGTGATATTAATACTTAATAGTCCTACCATTGTAGTATTAGAAGGTCGAGTTAGCAAGAAGAGCAAAAATTAAGTATTTAATAAGTAATGAAGTATTAAAAAATAAGGAAGAAACTTAATTTTAATTTTAACATAACATTTCCCTCGTTGGCATTTTCTTTTATTTTCTTTCTGTGGTTTCAAGAATCCTCCACCGTCCTCCGGCTTCCGTTACAAACCACCACCTACCTTCTTATTGTTTACTATCCCTCTTAAGCAAGATTGAACCTTTTCACCTTTTCCCAAGATCTCGTTGGCAATTTGGTATAGAAGCGTGCAGATCTCGTAGTTTCTGCATCTGGCCATAATTGCTCGATTCTGTGATGGGTTGGAGATACAAAGCTGGCTTGTTCCTCATAGTCACAGTCGTTATTATTTGGGTCACCTCCGCCGAAGTTACCCAGGTGACGCATTCTCTTTCTCAATCTAATGCGTCTTAATTTAATTCTCATTTTTCCTTTCTTTTCGTTCCCCAAACCAATTTGTTTCTCAGAGTTATTCCTAGCTAGTATTGATTGATCCCTATTCCCTAGGTTTTCTTTTTTTGTAATTTGTAAAAAATTGAATGAGATCGAATCATTCTGGGGTTTGTTTAACTGTGTCCAACCGTGAACCATATCAATAACCAAGTAAAAAGGGATTCAAATTGATGTTTTGACTTAATTTGACTTGATGTTGAAACTTCCTAAACCCTAAGGATATGCCTTTTCTCTTTAGGTGATTTATTTTGTTTTCAAATGAGATAGAAGACCTAGTGTGGAGGAGAGGAGGGTAGGCAAAAGTGGCTTGATTGGGATTGAATCCCAGCTCAGGCCGTCTAATAGACTCGGTGCCATCATTTCAAAGTTTGGGAATCAACTCAATGATATATTGCTATAGGGCCTGTTTGTTTTAGCTTTCACTGGTCACTACAAGTATAATTAAATTTGGAGGAAGTAAAAAAGTTTAGTTTCGGTCAGCTCTGCATTGGAATTTGAAATCACTGCGAGTGAAATTAATTTTGGGGGTGAGGAATCTTAATCAAACATGCTCATAGCCGAGAATCAAGATCAATGTCCATTGGTGGTGTGGAACAATTTATTTTTATATCTAACCCAAAACCATGCAGTCATATTGGCTTTGGGTGAACTAGAACTGCAGCACAGCAGCGTCTTAGTGTCTCCATATACCTTTTTGGTGGAAGAGGGGGGAGAGGATTTTAATGATCGTCTTCTCGAATAAGGTTTTCTACCTTAACTTTTCTTAAATCTACGTGAGATAGCCTATGGAAAAGTTCAGGTAGGAAGCTTATCTGAAAAGCAAACTCTTAAAATTTATATAAGACAAATTCTACCTTTATAAGCACTTTTTAGGAGGCAGATCCAATCAGACTGTTTGTGTTGTCCTATATGTTATATACGTCCACTAGAGGACACACTGTGCTTGAAGATTTATGTTTGCTAATTAATTGGTTCTCTTAAAAGTTGACGTTTCACATCAATCTTCTTGTAATAAAACCTCTGATTCATTATCTGCACAAGGGGGGACATATTTTCTTATTTCATCGGTATAGTTTTAAATCCTGTGTAGGAGGCACCTATTTATACTTTAGTGATTAGTGCAGCATATGAGTATCCAGGCTTTATAAGAATACTTTTCTGAAAAAAATTTCTCAACAGGGCATCTTTACAGATTATAAGCAGCCATTTGCAGTGACATACCTTGGAGCTTCTCTTATGGTAGTGTACCTCCCAATAGCATTCATTAAGGACTGGTTCTGTAACTTACTTAAACGCCGCTCTTCTAAAAGTGATAAACATGCAGAATTCGTGGATGAGTTGTCTCCTGTCAGGATCAGCTCTCCTCTCAAAGGCAATGGAATGCATAAAGACTTTGAACTGGAACTGGGGAGTGTGATTCGAAAAGACAGTGATTTAGACCTTTCAACTCTTGCTGAAGTAAAACCGTTGGTCGCTAAATATAATGATAAAACTAATGTGCTAAAGGCAGAGAGAGAACTTACTGGCAAAGAAATTGCAACTTACGGATTTTACATTGCACCCATCTGGTTTATAACAGAGGTAACTACAGAGTCATATCACTGTTTTTCTTTATTTACAACAAATATATATAATATATATATATGGTTATTTCTTTTATCCAATATTAAGAAAGAGTAAATGCTTTATTATATGTCCAAAAAGGTGGGTATGAGTTGACAAGATGCAAAACTACAATATGATCATGTCAGTTAAACTCATAGCTATATGTAGATGTCTCCTTCCGCAATAACTGTTGTGGAACTTGTTTTTTTACATATTCTGAGTTGATTTGCCCTTGAGCCTGGAGGCAATTAAATTCCTTGCTTTATTGATCAATTGGTGCAATGAGTTGTTTACATGCTTCTCACACTCGAACTTTTGTGTTTTGCTAACTATATGAGTGATTTTGTAGGACTATTTCTACATTAAAATCCTTTTATTTCTGTTGTTTTCCTTGATATTCTCTGTTTTGTCAATTGTACATTGTTAGGACCCATACCCTTAATTGGCTATAGGACTTTTGTAGTCCCAGAGGTTACAACTTCTCATAGAGTGAGAAGGGTATTTTTGGGAAAATAAATGAATTAGGATAGAGTGAGTTTGTTATGGAGAGAGAATTGTTTTGTTATATATTGGAAAATTAGAATGGGGAGAGGGCATCCTTGATCATTTTGCTTATTGTGGGTATAGAGAGCTTCTGCTCTTTGTATATCGGAGCTCAGCTCTGGGGTGTCTTGAGGTGTAACCTCTTGATGCATTTTATCTGTTTTCTGTTTTCTGCTTATCATTAATCAAGTATTCTCCCATTTTCCTCTTTAAATCTGCCTCTGTTCCTTTTTTATTTTTGTTGTGAATTCTGGTCTGTATCATACATGCTTAACTTTGATGCTTATTCCGTCCTATGACAAATCTTTGGAAAGATAGCTCTGGTGCTTTATTAATTGTCTTCTGTTATTTTCAGTATCTATCAAATGCTGCCCTTTTACGGACGAGTGTTGCAAGTACAACAGTATTATCATCTACTTCGGGACTTTTCACTCTTTTCATTGGTGCATTTATGGGTCAAGACTCTTTGAACGTAGCGAAAGTAGTTGCTGTCTTTGTCAGCATGGCTGGGGTTGTCATGACAACACTGGGAAAAACTTGGGCTGCTGATGAAGCACAATTAAGTGCTGCGTAAGCTTTTACTCTGATTTTCTATGTTCCGATTCGGATTTATCATATTTTCTTGTTTAATTGATTAATGGCCAGTATGAGACTCATGCCATACTCATGTGATAGTGTCAACCCAAGGGATGGAAAGAGCAGTCCATGGCTCCATGCGCATACAACGAGGGAATATAAACTGAGTTCTGATTCCAATTTAATGCTGAGAAATTAGATGAAGAGCAACGTTTACACAGAATTATTGTTAATACTAAAAATCGAAGTAGCAATAAGAGAATTAGAGTTCTAGGGTTTTTGGAAGCTATTTTAAGCATGAAAAGATACCCTATGACAGATCAAAGGGTTATATATGATTCATCCCTTCAAAATTCTGCCCACTAATCATTGGAAGGTCTAATTGCTATGCACTTGTTTTCTCAACGTCTTATATATAACATTATTGGCTGCCACTTAAAATAAAACGTAAGGAGAACATCAGAATATGAATAATAAAGTCATGCAAAACTAGAATCAGAGTCAATACATAATATGACAGGAATAGAGAGGTTCAGATAAAGTGATGCAAAACTAAAGATAAATACTTAAATCATAGTACAGAATGATAGGTAGCCAAGTATTCGTCTTTCATTATAACTGCATTATCCTAGGATGCTGTGCGGGCTGTTCCTTCAACAGTCTAACCGAGTCTTATAAATAAATATATCATTACCAGCTTGTTCTTTGTAATGCTGTTGTTGAGACATTGACAGCTGCTATTTTTGTTCAGCAATGGAAAGCGCTCTTTTGTTGGAGATCTTTTTGGCATTCTCTCGGCTATGAGTTATGGTCTATTTACAGGTTAGGCAATGTAGTAGCTGTTTTCCTGTTTTTATCAGAAGATTTATGTGAATCTTGATCACTTCTTCTATCATTACTACTGCTGCAGTTCTTCTCAAAAAGTTTTGTGGTGAAGAAGGAGAAAGGGTTGATGTACAAAAGCTCTTCGGGTATATTGGATTGTTTACATTTGTCGCACTTTGGTGGCTTGGTAAGTTATTGCATACCAGTGCTTCTTTCTGTAGCCAGTCATCAATGTCAACTGATGAGGTTTCTATGTGTATACTACTTTTCACGTGCTCATTCATCTTTGTCGTTTTGTTATCACACACTTCCCATTAAACTTTTGGTGGATATTGTTATTTATTTATTTATATCTCTATATTGAAAAATATATATGTTGCTATATTCAACTGATTGCTAATGGTATGTTGTACTTCCCTCAGTGTGGCCATTGATGGCATTAGGAATTGAACCTGAATTTACCATTCCTCACTCTGCTAAAATAGACGAAGTGGTTCTTGCCAACGGATTCATTGGAAGCGTACTGTCAGACTACTTTTGGTACATAAAATAACTTTTACTAACTCACACACTAACAGTTACTCAAAATCTTATGTTAAGAGTTTACTTGATATATGCAGGGCACTTTGTGTTGTATGGACTACTCCCCTAGTAGCCACTTTGGGTATGTCACTCACCATTCCTCTTGCTATGGTGGCTGACATGGTGATCCACGGTCGCCATTATTCAGCTGTCTACATTCTTGGCTCAGCTCAGGTATTCTCACTTTGTTATCTCTAGAAACTATCTACAACTTGATGTTTGCTAAACTTGTGTATTTATACTTTGGTTAGTAACTCAGGCTGGTGATTTCATATATGTCTTTAGTACATGTTTGAAATAGCTTATTAAGTGTCAAAGAACAATTTAAAATTAAAACCTTACATGAGACTGGTCATTATCACTTTGCTCTACCTTATGCAATTCTTAATTCTTCAGCCATTATTATCACTGTGTTGTTCACTTTATTAATGGTGGAATTGGTGCAGGTATTTGCTGGCTTTGTAATAGCTAATGTTTCAGAATGGTTGACGAAGAAGTTGGGACTATAACAATAGCATATTGTTTTTTCTACATTAATTTTGGCCTAATTTGATTCTTTATTGGGTGCTATACGATGCATTTGGTGCTTTATTCTTTTGTGTGTATATGATATGATTCTAGAGCTGTATTCTTGATAGGTTAACCTATTAGCTACGGATCACACGGATGTAAACATTTTAGCGTTTCTGCATGAATTTATTTTTTCCCTATAATGTAAGTTTATTATTATTACATGCAGTGTGTTTGGATACATAGTTTAATTAAGCACTTATGTTATAAATTATTTTTAAATGAAAATTTTTTTATAGACAAAATTGTAAAATTTACTTGAATAAGCTAAAAATGGCTTATTCTTATAAGCTATTCCAAGAAGCTTATAAAAATAAGTTGAAAATAGCTTATAAAAAACCATAAGTTATTTTCATAAGTTGTAAGTTCTTTCGAATATAGCCATGATATGATGAAAAATGCAAATAATATAGTACAAAATGAATTCTTTAAATGCCTTTTAATAAGTGAAATTTTTGTAGGTCTTATCAAATAAGTATGGAGTGGATATAAGGTTGGGATTTAATATATTAGGCGGGTATTTGGATGTGCATTTTTATCATTCAAACTCATATATACATATGATTTTGTCATTTTTAAACATGTTTGAAAAGATGAATTATATTTAGGTGAATAACAAACGATACTTCAGTAGAACAAATTTTGTTCTTGTGTTAAGTTGAAATTTTTGCATTAAATTTTTATCATAAATTATTTTATATTAAATTCAATTGTAACAAAAAAAATTATGAATTATATGAAATCAAATTTGTATATGAGTCTTAAAAACAATGAATTGGTAATTTTGAAAAAAAAAATCTTGCAAACATCCTAACAAAGATTTTATTTTATTAAAAAAACTAAACATACCATTATTATTCGCATTCTATGACTAACAACCCATTTAACAAACCTTTTTTTTGTTGAATGAGTGGTAAATTGTAGTAGGTAAATAATAGTTGTATACTAATCATCACTCTTATTCTATAGAAACTTATTATAAGTTGTATAGAGAAAAGTAAAATGGATAAGATAATGTGCTTATGAGTTTTTAATCTAATGTGTTTAAGGTCTAACAACACATTAATAAAAATGTTATTATAGTGGTCAAAAAATATTATAACTAAGGAAAAAATCACGGTTCAGATTTCAAAAAATCACCAACCAAAAGTTTTATTTTGAGTACAAAAGAAGATTTATTTTTTAAAAAGGTGGGATTTTTTTTTTTCTGAAAGTCTGTTCAATTAAATAAATTAGATTTTTGGCAGAAAAAAAACTAAATTAGGTTTATTTATTTATTTACGCGTGTAAATATTATAAACTTAACGTTATGTTTAATATTTTGAAATTTTTATTTTATCTTGATTTGTTTCCTAAATTATATTTGATATATTTTTAATTATTTAATTTATAAATGTATTCGCACAGAAGAGTTTTGGGTATGTTATGTAGAACAAGTAGACGCGATCGGAATCGTTAGTGTTTCGGAGAATTGTAAAGCAAGAGTGGAGAAAACAAAGGTTCAGATCATCTCTGAATCTGATTCTTCGTCATGGCCTCCGCCAAATCCATCATTCTTTTTCTTTCCATTCAATTTTGCTTCTCACTTTTACCCTTCTCACTCGCTCAATCTTCTCCCTCTGGGTACAATTCTCCATTCCCTCAACCCTAATTTTCACTCTTCTCTTTTTGTTTATGTTTTAAATTACCCTTTATTTTGACTTATGTAATTCTCCAGTTCTGCCGAAGGCTACACCATTTATGGTCGCGTGAAGATCCCAAGTACGTTTCTACTTTTTTTATCGTATCTTTTTCCCCCCAATTCACTGAAAACTTTTATTTTAGTTTATTTAAATCCGAATCGTAATTTGATTTTTAGTATGCATGCCATTCAATTTCAATTGGATCTGTAAATGAAGCGTGTACATGTTGTGATGCCTAAGATAACAGTTTTACACCCTGTACTGTGACATTAGGATTCATTTAGAATTGTTGATGAGACTGGTTATGGTTCTCGTGTAATCAGTTATTTCAAGCTGTTCGTACGGTTTGGTTTCCGGAATTTAACAGAATTAAGTGTGCTAAAAACTTACCTGGTCTAAAGCTTTAGCTGGGTTATATTTTGTTTTGTAATTTCAAATTTTAGGGGTGAAGCCAAAACAGGATTCAGAGTTCAGTCAAAAGCTGTTTAATGGCTTAGTTACCTTGAGGTTGAAATGTCAAAATTCAGTGGTTTATTATCTTTAATGCATACTTGTTGTTAAACCTCTATTATCAGGTTGTACTTGGGTTTGATATAAATAAAGGTGGTTTAATGGCACTGGCTAATCTTTTTGGCAGGTTTAGGAACTAAAGATTATGTTCTTCCTGGAAAAATCTCAAATGTGAAAGTCATACTCAATGGTGGTCAGAGAGCTACTTTTCTGAGGCCTGATGGATATTTTTCATTGTATCCTTTGATTCGCAACTTTATTTCTACTTCTACTTATTATGTTTTATGCATGATGACACTTTTGGGGATATTAAGCCCCGTTTAATTCTCTCTATCTTCTTCTTGTTCTTGCTTTAGAGAAGATTTATTTAATGCTGTCAATTGGCAAATTGTTGCTAAGAGATGATCTATTTCCTTAATTTGTATGCTTTAGCCACAATGTGCCGGCAGGGACTCATCTAATTGAAGTTGCTGCAATAGGCTATTTCTTTTCTCCGGTGGATACTCAATCTGGAAATTACATCTCAATTTTCCCCCGTATATATATAGTTTTTTTTTTTTCTATGCATTCTCATTTATTAAATTGTTGTGTTCATTGAAAAAGGTACGAGTTGATGTAAGTGCCAGAAACCCCGGCAAAATTCAGGCAGCACTGACAGAAAACAGGAGGGGGCTGAGTGAGTTTGTCTTGGAGCCATTAAAGGATGAACAATATTATGAGGTTGGTTTAGACTACCATATTCCAGTGTGTGTTCCTGTATTCCCATTCCCATTCATTTAATTTAAATTATCATCTGAATTTCTGCCTGGTATTATCTTGTTCTATTACAGATTAGGGAGCCATTCTCCATCATGTCCATTGTGAAAAGTCCAATGGGTCTGATGGTGGGATTTATGCTGATTGTCGTCTTCCTCATGCCCAAATTAATGGAGAACATGGGTATGCCTTCTAAATTTTATCTGTAAACTCATTTCTTTTCCTTTGGGTTCTATCGCTTGTGCATGTCTATATGACTATGTCAGTACTTGCTACTAACTGTTCCTGTTTCCTAGCATACATCAATTTATCTAAGTTATAATATCGGAAGTGTCTCCTTTCAGCTGTGCTATTTTTTGTTAAAAAATTGCAGCCATGTATTATGCAACTTTTTCCTTTTTGGGTTTCAAATTATTGTTTCTTGCACGGTAGTTGAACTCATAACTCATGCATTTATTAGAGACTGATTTTCTTTGCTTGTTCTTTTGATAATCTTCTGCCGTAAGAAGAGGAGGGGGGGGGGTGCTCTCTTGGGTTCATTACTTAAATCACTTCTGAAGCATTCATTTGGTTATTTCCTGAAATTTGTGCTCAGCGCCTCAGCCTACTTATTCAAATTATGAGTTCTTAGTTAGATCATGATGATGGCCTCCTCTCTGTCCAGTCTGCTGTTACTTTTTGGGTGACACACCTTCAGAAGTATGCAAAATGCGCTGAAGTATCTCCTTTCCTCATATTTTGTTGTGATGACATGGGCATTTAATCATCTCTTAAACAACATGCTAAATGGCACTGGTTCATATTTGTTTAGATGTATAAAGCAGCATATCATGCTTTTTTTTGCATAACTTGCGCTGATGGCTTCATTATATTGTCGTGGCAACAGATCCAGAAGAAATGAGGCGTGCACAAGAAGAAATGAGAAATCAAGGGGTTCCATCTTTAGCAAGCCTATTACCTGGTGCTGCAAGAAACAACTAGGTGAATTAAGTAATGGGAAACCAGTGAACAAGTTGGTTGCCCTTTGCTTGAGCTCAAGAAATACGATATACCATGACTGGAAAATTTGGGATGACAAATTTGTGCCGAGAGAAATGTCTTGATTATTTATATTGTGGAAATTAAAAATTTCTAGTGGAGATATTTGGTTGTTTTATTTGAATCCTCAAGGTAGGCTTCTATGTAACTTAGCTGACTTTCACGTCAATGTTGATACTCAGTAACCAAGCACCATAGATAATATTTTTTGGTTCGCTAGTAGAAACTATAATTTCCTTGTTTGGTTCTTTACTTGAAAATTAATTGATTTATGATCTGATATTGCTGCATTGCACAAGTTAGTTTCTTATTCAGGCTTGATGCTTTATTTATCCATATTGTCGTTTATAGTTAGGACTTAGGAGAGTAAAATATATAAACAACTATACCAAGTTTTATTCTGTTATTAGAGCCTATGGACCAACAGAGGAACAGGACTATAGGCTGGAAGTAAACTGCTATTGCTGTGTACTAGTTATGATGATAATCAAAGCAAGCAGTCAAATTAATACTTAACTGGGGTTGATTTGTTGTAATTTGCAAAGTCTGCATAAGTTTGTATGTATGAGTATGCTTTCAAATTATGAAATAGCCTCATAATTGAAAAAAGATAGTTAAATTACATATTACATACTGATATACAACTATACAAGAGCCGGTTTGATTTAATTTTTTCAAGTCATCTGAAAGCCGTTTGTTCAGCTTTGGAATTCTTAACTTTGTGAAGTTTTGTATCAGGAAGTTCAATTATCCCGATAATAGCAAATAAAATCGCATACATTAACTCATTGTAGGTACTTGATATATTTTTAAAATGCTAAGAGTTAAGATGTTTGTCGCACTCGTATGTTATTGTCCGTCGAAATGTGTTATCTGCTGTCATGAGTTAAAGCTGAACTGCAGAGATGCATTGAAATTTCCTCCTTGTATTTTTCAGCATATAATCTGTTGTTGGAGTCCGGCACGATGGCATAGAAATGTAGAGGGTGATAGAGTGTGATGCATTTTGTTTGTAGTTCGATGTTGGAGAGAATTTGAATCCTTTGTTGGAGTCTAAACCTTTTCTTGCAAGCTTGTCGTCTAGCCAATCTTGTGTAATATTTTGGCCATTCTCTTTTCTTTTTCTTTTTTTTATAATTGAAAGTGGATAAGGTTTGAACCCAAGACTTTAGAGAAATTATCTAAATCTATTATTACTAGATTGGCCTTAGTGACTTAATTCTTCGGCAGTTGATTGATCTTGACATGAAAATTGAGATGGAGAGAGATTGTGATGTTTAATTAAGATTTTGATTTTACACAATGTGATGTTGCAGAGGATAGAGATTATTTAAATTCTTTGTTGGAGTCTGAATAATCTCTTGCAAGCTCATCATCCTACCAACATCCCGCAATATCTTAACTGCGGATTGATGATGACACAAAAATTGAGAAAAAAAGTGTGATGCATGGTTAAGATTTTGGCTATCGAGAGGATTCAAATTATTTGTTGGTTGGTGCTTGGATTCTCTCTTATAAGCTCATCAACTTGCTAATCTCTTACAATATCTTGATCATTAAAAATGTTTGCACGGCAAAAAACTAAGAAGAGTAATAAAAAGAAAATAAATAAAATTAAGAGTAAAAGAACTTCTTAGTGACCAATAAAGGTGTTGAAAATATATAAAATGAAAAGCAAACGAACTTTTAAGTAATTAACAAAAGTGTTAGTGTAGTAATAGAGATAAATTATGACTTTAGAAACTAATAGGAGTTTTAGTGTAGCAAAAGAACATTTAGGTTCAAGCCATAGAGAAAACACTAGTTGAGGGGATAAATTTGTTTACACCCACAGAATTACTCTAATAATAAAATATAGACTTAATTATAGTTTTAGTATCCCTTGTTTTTATTTTCAGTGATTTTGATTCTCCGAAATTCAAATGGGTGATTTTGGTCCTTCCGTTAGTTTTTCTTTCAAATTAGTCACGATCTTTAGTCAATTTAGTGTTTGAATGGACTAAAATAGTTTATTGATAGAATGTATCCCTAAACACTATTAATTAGCTATAATTTTCTTCCTAATTATTTTTTATTAAACGATTTGAAACTTGTCGCTAATTTGAATAAAAGTTGTCACTAAATTAATGTTTTTTGAAAAAAAAATGTACATGATTTTGATCTTTCCGTCATTAATTTAGAGGAAAACTATTACTAAATTGATTAAAAATTGCAACTAATTTAAAAAAAAAATTAATAGAAGGACCAAAATTGTCCGTTATGAAAGGGGAGCCAAAATTGCTCATTTAAAATTAGGGGACTAAAATCATCTAAAATGCAAACAAGAGGGACAAAAACTGTAATTAAGCCTAAAATATAAACAATAACAGAGGAAAAAAGTTATAAGTAATTTATTTTTCAACATATTTGAGTATTTTCAAAATTTAATTTGTTTAAACTAAAAATTACAAAATATGAAAAAAAATTGTACAAAAATCTCAAGATACACGCCTAACCGTGGATGATGTAAAGATGTTGAGATTTGAGAAGGGGGCAAAAACCTTTAATTAAATAATCTCAAGGTTATATACTATAAAAATTCTCCTTAGCTAGGGGGCCTTTTTCAAAAATTTGGATTTTCTCTGGTGTTAGATGTCCAGTGATCAGTTTTAATAATATCAAAATTGTTAGTTTATTTTTATACACCCACTAAGTAAGAAAGAGAAAAATGAAGGGTTCACTTTTTTTGCACAACCTGAGTCTCTCCTAATCATCATAGCACATAAATTAAGATAAAGAAAGCGTGTAATGAATGAATAAGATTAAACAAGTAAGTTTGTATATATAAAAAGGCAAATGATATTTGGTGTCACAAGGGTATTATTTAAGAATTTAAATATAGTAAAAAGATATTGGAATGTGTAGTTTTTTGTATTTTCGAGAGACAGAAGAATAATGTGCTCTTATAATTATTTTTCTAATTCTATTAACTTTATTTAATGCTCTAAGGACACTATATATCAAGACCTATAAAAAAACGAGTAGGTATAATAAGTTTTTTTGAATATATTTTAGTTAAAAATATTATTATTGACCAATAAAATTTGATTTTTAATATATAAAAGAATTAAATTGTTTTATGCATGGATAGGTTAAGAATTTAAAATTATAATACAATAAATACTTTATTTAAAAAAAAATGACTTAGTATCTTAATTTATAGGAAAATGCTAAACAGTGTACTTAAGGCACTTGTTAAAAATACAAAAATAAAAATGTTTCATTGAAATTGATAATATTTATTGTTTTGAAAGTTAAAATTCTACTTGAATGCTATTAATCTCAATAAAATATTTTTATTTTTGTATTATTAACAAGTGTCCTTTGAGCACTGTTTAACAAAACCCTAATTTATATATGCAATGTATAAAAAAAAACAAACTTATATACAAATATCATTAAAATAAAAATGACAATAATTATATTAGAATGTTTTAATATTTTTTTTATAAAAAAATATATTAATCAAAAATTAAAACGAATACTTACACACATTATGTTCATCAATGAAGCTATATGAATGTAACAGAGTGACCTAATTTCTAAACGAACATGTAAATTTTACAATTATTAATTTGGTGATTTATTCCTCAACAAATTAGCCATTTGATAAACAAGCTCGGATCGTCCGAGTGAACTCGGTCGCTCGATGCTTTATTGTTGATAACCGGTAGTGAGAGGCGTTTGTGAGGGTGAAAAGCAACAACATGGGCACTCTGTCTCTTCTCAAGTGCTACAAACCCTTCTTCTCTATGGCTTTCCCTCATTCAGCTCGCACCACTTTTCCCACTGCCAGCGCCGTCATCTTCCGGAGGAAGAGACTTCGTTCTTTTTGCGCTCAGTCGTTGACGGCGGAGAAGAGTTACGGCAAATCCGACGGCGAGAGTCTCAGTGTAAAGAGTCCGTTACCGGAGGTGTGGCTGCACAATACCATGAGTAAAAGGAAGGAGCTTTTCAAACCCAAAGTTGAATGGAAGGTGGGAATGTACGTGTGCGGAGTCACCGCTTATGATCTCAGTCATATTGGCCACGCTCGCGTCTACGTCAA
Source organism: Cyamopsis tetragonoloba (assembly GCA_037177725.1). Taxonomy (NCBI): domain Eukaryota; kingdom Viridiplantae; phylum Streptophyta; class Magnoliopsida; order Fabales; family Fabaceae; genus Cyamopsis; species Cyamopsis tetragonoloba. The sequence goes on from CM074119.1 coordinate 81,628,035, forward strand.
TTTCGACCTTCTTTACAGGTTTCTCTCTTTCTCGTTATTTCTTAAGTTTTTTTTTTTTCTTTTTAAATCACATTTTTTTGCACATTACGATTTGAATCAGTTTGAAGCATACCTCCTTCTTGTTTTTGGTACTTATTGGTTTTGTTTTTCTGCTCTGTTTGTCAATTAGGCAGATTCTTTAAGCATTTGGCATTTGAAGTCTGCTACGTTCGCAATTTCACTGATGTAGATGACAAGGTGAGTGTTTATTTGCTGTTTTTTGTGCCCTTTTGATATCTTTTCAATAATTATTTTATTTTTATGCTTATTTGCAACGACTGAGCTTGTTAATGGCTTTGTAATTTTATGTAATATATAAATTAGCATCTTTGAGACATTTCCTTCGTTATTTACTCTTCAACAATGCTTTTGCATCTTTCAGCTTATTACTGGGCTCCTGCTTTTATGACTTCATTCTAGCCTTTTACTTGTTGAAAATATTAAAGCAAACCAGCCAGGGAAACAAAAATCTTCAAAATGCAATTTTCAGAACTGGGCGCTCACTGAACTTTCCATTGAGTGGAAGAGGAACATAAGAGGTGAATAAGGTTCTGGGAGAATCATTGGTGGGTTCAAGTATAAGTTATATTCAATATTTCAGTCTGACTGCTGTCTGAACAGCTTTGTCCCTCTCACCGTTTATCTCTTACCTTGTCTCTTGGTCATTCAGTTGTTATCCAATAAATAGTAATTTTAAAGAATCTTTTAGATAAGTTTTTGAAAATTTGATATATTCTTTTCTTATGATTGCAAAGTACCCACTGCTTTTTAATTGGTATTACAGGATCTTAGTCTGCCTGCACTTTTCAAATTATGTAGATCATTGCTAGAGCTAAGGAGTTAGGAGAAGATCCAATCAGTTTGAGCCAGCGCTATTGTGAAGAGTTTTGTAACGACATGGCAACTCTCAATTGCCTGCCTCCGTCCGTGGAACCAAAAGTCTCGGAGCACATACCCCAAATCATTGATATGATTCAGAAGGTGCAGCTGCTTTTCATTTTACTGTGGCATTAAAAGGAAAAGTGAGAGAAGATTGACAAATTTCAGACTGTTTTTTCATATTCCATTTCTAACTAGGCTTACATGGATATGTTATTGATATACAAATGCTTCCCTTCGTAGTTCACTATCAATCTATCTTTTCTTATTTGCTTATGAAATGCAGGTTGATTCAATGTTATTATGTTCACATGGTTATTGACAGATTCTTAATAATGGGTATGCCTACGTTGTTGATGGGGATGTATACTTTAATGTAGAAAAATTTCCAGAATATGGGAAATTATCTAGCAGAGACTTAGAAGATAATCGAGCTGGTGAGAGGGTTGCTGTTGATTCTAGGAAGAAAAATCCTGCTGATTTTGCTCTGTGGAAGGTATAATATATTGGTTAAAAAATAATGATGCTACAGATATGTTAATGTGTTGATCTTGATTGCATTATATGTTACTCCCTCCGTTTCATATTATAAGGCTCTATTTGAAAAATTACGCTGTAATAAGTGATTTGTAAGCTAGCCATTAAGTTTGTAAAACGGTTAAAACAGTTACTTAGTTAATGATTAGCGGCAAGGGAAATGAGAGCTTGTTATCAAAGCTCATGTATAAATAACTCATTCTATTGTATTCTGCATATCCAATTAATACAATTAGTGTTGTTTTCCCTTTGGGAATTCGTGTGTCCTCGTGAGTGTGAGTTCCACTCGTGAGTGAGTTTGTGTGGTGAGTGAGACGCGGAGAGGTTTCATTCATTACATACGCTTATTAAGAAAACATGTAACGGGGTTAGTTAATGCCTTGTTTTTCAGAAAAAAGTATACAACATTCCAAATGTACCCTCATTCTCTTTTATCATTGCATTAATTGCATTCTACTATTATTAAAAAAAACCTTACTATTAATTATAAAGGATAGACATGGAAAAAATAATAAATGCCCATAGGTATTTGTACGAGGTCTTATATTATGGAACGCTAAATATGTCCCAAAATGTTCTTATAATATGAAATGGAGGGAGTAGAAATATATGATTATGAGATATTTAAGTATAAAGTTAGTTTGGAACTTATATCCTGTGGATTTTCTATGCAGTCTGCAAAGCCAGGGGAACCATTTTGGGAGAGTCCCTGGGGTCCGGGAAGACCTGGGTGGCATATAGAATGCAGTGCCATGAGTGCAGCTTATCTTGGTTATTCTTTTGACATCCATGGTGGAGGGATTGACCTTGTTTTTCCTCATCATGAAAATGAAATTGCTCAGAGTTGTGCCGCGTGTAAGAAAAGTGACATAAGCCTATGGATGCACAATGGTTTTGTGACCATCGACTCAGTGAAGATGTCAAAATCGTTGGGAAATTTTTTCACAATTCGACAGGTGACGCATTCATGACGGTTTATTGTTATTCTATTTAAGTCTAATGTCATTTTTGTTGGACAAAGGGTATAATATTTACCATTAAGGACCGGTAGCTTCTATTTGTTTTTGGTTACTACTCAAAGGTTAGTATTCTTATGACATAAACATTTTGTGTTATTAGGTTGTAGATATTTATCATCCACTGGCTTTGAGATACTTTTTGATGAGTGCCCACTATCGATCTCCAATTAACTACTCTAACGTACAGCTTGAAAGTGCTTCAGACCGAGTCTTTTATATATACGAGGTACTATCTTTGCTTTTGTGTCCAGGCATTTTGCACACTTCACCGTTTATGCATCTGCCTCATGGATGCTCTGAATCGGCTTGCTTATTTTATTGATGGTAAATGTTGTGTGGATGTATCTTGAAAATTTCATGTTTTTGCAGACATTACATGAATGTGAGAGCTTTCTGAATCAACATGATCAGGCAGTTAGGAGGGATTCGGTCCCACAAGATACTCAGAGTATTATTGATAACTTTCATAATGTTTTTCTGACCTCGATGTCAGATGATCTTCACACTCCGGTTGTATTGGCTGGACTGTCTGACCCATTAAAATTAATCAATGATTTGCTGCATACTCGTAAGGTATGGTAGTTTGTCACGTGTGTTTTTGTTATCTAATTATAATTTATGATTGATTTTGGATGAAGTCAAAGTTTGGTTATACTCATATCTAAGGATCTATCTTGGTTCAAGCAAATCTGCATTTCAAATTTTTGGTTGCTATTTGTTATATAAGGCCAATGACCGTATATTGGCAAAGGTTGAACTAAGGAGCTTTGCAGCTTTATATGGTCTCTGGTTGTGAGTTTGTTTGGTTGAGATTGTGTTAATGCCGCCGGGAAAATATCACATCCCAAGACACTTTTGTATCAAGGAAAAACTTGGGAGTGGTGGCCAATTGGTCATTTGCAACACTGGGGAAGCTAAAACGAACATTTACTTTGTTGTTCTAGCCTTTCAATGCTAGAAGTGCAATTTTAAAATTTTACCTTTGGATGCTATTAAGTGAATTCTTGTTACCAAAATAAATAAAATACATCACATATATGTCGTTGATAAAACATTTTGAGTTCACAATCATTTCAGGGGAAAAAACAACAATTTCGAATAGAATCACTTTCAGCTTTGGAGAAGAGCATCAGGGATGTCCTTACTGTTTTAGGACTTATGCCTGCAAATTATTCTGAGGTATGAATACATTAGAAGTGATAGGTTTCTATCACTGTTTTCTGTTCTTTTTTTGCATTTGAGACATTATAGCCATCCATTTTTTCGGTAGAAGTACAAGTCAATTTATGTGCTAGAATCTGTTTGAATATGCAATCACGATTTGTTGCCACAGGTTTTGCAGCAGCTAAAGGAAAAAGCGTTAAAGCGCGCAAATTTGACTGAAGGTGAAGTATTGCAGAAAATTGAAGAAAGGGCTGCTGCTAGAGAACAGAAGGAGTATGCTAAATCAGATGCAATAAGGAAGGATTTGGCTATTGTTGGTATTAATCTTATGGACAGTCCAAATGGCACAACTTGGAGACCTGCCATTCCTCTTCCGCTTCAAGAGCAGCACTTTCTTGACCAAACAAAAGAGCATCATTGAAGTTACCATTCTGGTATAAGGATTATTATCTAGCTATCTTGGTTACCAATATTTATTTTATTTTTCGGACTTTTTATTTAATAATAAGTAATTAATACAATGTATTTTATTTAAGTAGTACGTGTTATTTTTTAGTCTATCTTTCACAGTTCTCATAATTGAAAAAGATTTTTCAGTAATAACAAGTGAAACGAAAAGAGTCTATTCGAACTGAATTTCAAACCACAGAAAAGTATATTTCAATTTTTCGTACGTCTTGCTTTAACCGATGAATCAGAAATTGTTAGAAAGATTTTTCAATTTAAGATGAGAAACAACTTAAAGTTGTAAATAAATGGAGTACAAAGTAAAGATAGTGAAACTGTTGAATGGCCAGTCGAAGAATGTAAATTCTTCAGAGAGATTTTTTAGCATCAATTTTTGCAGCTGCAGATGCATAGCTAACACTAAAATTCTTTGGACTTTCACACTTATACGATTGCTGGTAGCAGAGAAATTCTATCTTTATATTTGTCGAGCTCTTCCTCAGCATCTGTTATATTAATGATGTTAGAAGTAATTATAAAAATAAGAGACTTTATTTTTTTAAAAAAATAAAGATAATTGAAGTAGACACTTACATGGAGAAAAACAGTAATTGCATGGCATCCGCAGATTGTATTGCCATACTTAAACAGATATTGTTTGAATGCAACTGGATCACTTGATTCTATGATTTCCATACCCTTCTTATCTAATGCCTCTATTGATTTGTATATTGGTCCTTTTCTCTTATCATAGTTCGCGTATTTATATCTGACACCAACATAAATTAACTCACAAAACAGAGGAGGAGGAGATATACGACCAAATCAATAATATTAATTCATATTCGTTAGGGAAAAAAAGAAAGAAAGAGAAACTTTACCTACCGGGATCCCCAGTGACAAAAATCCGTTGAGACGCAGAAAAAATTATTTGGATCATTCAAATATTTTGACAGTATCTGCCCGTATGTGAATTCTTTCTTAGCACTAAGATCACCAACTAAAATGGGTACAATTTTAATCTGTCGCCTGCAGTAATATTAATATTCAAATTAACTTCCATTGCAAAGTTTCAGAACATAATTATATTTAAATTAATAAAAATTACCCCTCAAATACTTTAGCAACATACGGCAAGTGCATTTCCAAGCTATGCTCCTCCTCGTCCACGCTCATACTCATCACTTCAAATTTCCCAGTAGCTTTAAGTTCCTCATTTACTGGTAAAAATAAAAATAAAAATTAAGCAAAAGGGAAATTAACGACAGAAAAATCAATGCTAAAGTAAAAAATATTCATTATATTTCTCATGGCAGACGAAATAGAATTATATACATAAATAAGAAATTTTTTTATGAATTTCGTTACCATCTATGTCAACAAGTAGGTCCCCAATTGGTGTCTGATAGACTGTTGCAGATGAAAGAGCACATTTTCCAGTGTCATAGAAATGAGAAGGACCAAGAAGGAAAACTCGTGTACTGAAACCATAAATATAAAAAATTAAATTTAAAAAAAAAAAAAAAATTAGCAGCCATATTAGGGTAATTTACCAAAAAAAAAAAAAAAAGAAGAAATTAAATTAACGCACATGTTTGATGGATCAATGTTTCCAAAGGCATATGCAGCTGCTTGTCCAGAATAGTAATAAGCCCCATGTCTAACATTCCAGCAACAATGTTAATTAGTATATCTCAAATCACAAACCTTTGAAAAAGAAAATTATAAGTTTCAAGTCTCAAATTAAACTTACGGTGCTATTATTCCCCGTACATCAGGGGATTTGGTGACATCAGATAATGCGAGCCATGTTTCTAGTTCTTCTGAAAGCTCCATACCTAAATATTTTCACATTAAGGATTCATAAAAATTAAGGTTTGAGTCCCACCCGATTGATTAATCTTTCTATTCAAAAATACTTTAAAAAATCACAGAAAGTAATGGACAAGTTACCATCATCGTTGTAGAGAGAACCGGCATGGGAAGCTTTCCTAACTATCTCCATCACCATGATTCACAATTGATAAATCTAAAGAAATTAATGAACATGCAAACTTCTAATTAAAATCTCACTATCACAAACACTATATTATATTACTCCAGTCACACGTTCAAACTATCTTTTTTCTACGCTTATCAGATTATATTAGATTTTATTTTGATTTTTTTTAACATACATAAGTTGATTTGATAAATCTTTATTATCTTTTAACATATCAGATATTAAATAAAGTGATCATGCTTTATCTAAATTTACAAAAATCTAATTCAAGAGAGATAAAAATCCAAGATTTTCATATATATTTGTTGAAAGTCAAGTGTGAAGTGTGAAGTGAAGTCTTACATTGGAAGGTTAAGAGCTAAGTGAAGGGTTTATAAATAGAAAGGCCCTTAAACCTAATGCCTTAAGGTTTTGAGTTGCATTGTGGTGTCCTTCATTTATACCTCTTTCTCACCTACACTCGAACAATATTGACCAAATGTGTAGTTTAAATTTAATATTAAAAACTTTATCTTTAAAATTCTTGTGTCTTTACCACACTTAACAAGAGATAAGTCATCTAAGAAAGTTCTGCGATAATGTAAAAATATGTATCATGGTTGTCAATATCTTTTTGAAAAATGAAATATAGAATTAATAGTAAAAAATAATTAATCTAAAGAATAAGTGCAATTAAACATGATTCTTTAAATGATATAATCGTGATATACTTAATTTTGGAATTATGAAATACTAGTAATTAATTTTTACGATCCGGTGTGTATTACGTCATTGAGGGTATTTTTATTATTATTGCAATATTGGGCTTAAGGGTGGCCTAGGCCCAAGGCAGTAGTAAAACACTCATGTTGTCTGAGACCAAAAAAAATCATGCTGTGGCAGATAGACCCAAAAAATCATGGGACATTAATTAAAGACATTAGGATTAACACAATCCCAATTAAGAGCACCATCACCTTTTTAAGTGCTTGGAACTTGGAACCCACCCACTTCTGATATTATGTCAAAACTTAACATTAATTTAATTCAAATCAACATCATCATATAACTATATCTTTATCCTTTTTTTTTTTATTTTACCTACTCACTTATTTAAAAAAAAAAAACATGTTTAAAAATATAATTTAATTAAATATTTATACACTAAATTATAATTAAATTAAAACATGCTTATGAGTAAAATTATAAAAGTTGTACTCAAATAAATTATCCCAATATGGTTTTTTAAAAAATTATAAAAATTGATTAATTAAGTTAAAACAACTTATAAACGTACCTTAAATCTCAAGTGGGTGATACTCCTCGACAAACAAAGATGCCAACTGCCATTGTTTGCTTTTATTTTAAAATAAAAAATAAAATATATATTGGCCTTATTAGTTGGCTCACATGCCAAATATTCCACTACACCTCTACCAATGGATTTCATGTCCTCCAATGCAACAACAGCTTGGTCATCTACAATCTTACTCACATTCTTCATTCTTATTCCTTTAAATTTGAATTACTTTAACAATAAATAAATATATATATATATATATATATATATATATATGAGTTAGGATCAAATGACACCAATTGGTTTAATATCAATTCTTACACCAATCAATAACGATATATCGAAAAAAAATTTCACGAAATCTACCGTTGGATTGAAACTACTTATTGTATAGATCATGTGTACAAAAATTCACACCAATCAAAGATCTTTTAATACTCCATCAACACACTTTTTATTTTCACAATTTTTAAAACTATATTTTACGTTAATTTTTTAGTACATTGATGTAGTAGTAAACGATCTCAGATTGATGTCAAATTTTATACACATGATCTATATGATAAGTAGTTTTAATCTAACGGTAGGCTTCATGAAAAAAATCTTCGATCTATCGTTATTGATTGGTGTAAGAATTGGTGTCTATTTGATCCTAACACTATATTATATATATATATAGTTAAACATTACAAAGTAGAAACTGCATTTTTTCAAAATCTTTCAAGTTGGTTGAAAAAAAAAAAAACTGTTGTAATCACGTATTTCTCTCCATTTTATAATGAGTAAAAGATATAGAAATTGTCTATTTAAGTGATGTTCTCTCCATCTCCATGACTTGAACGCAAATCTCCCACTATAATCATAGTATACTTTCATCACTATAACAACGTCTTTACTAATGAGTCATGCTAATTAAAAACATCTATATGTGTATCTCTTTTTCTTTTTTTTTTATTTCATCAAAATATGAGTTTCATTTATTAAAATACTCTTTATGATATTTATCAAAAATAAATAATATATTTATTTTAAAATTAAGTGATTAATAAAATAAATGTATAAAAAACATAGAATAAAATAAGATAAGTTAAAATTTACTTATATTTAAAAAGGATCACGTACACCTAGATTAAACCCCAAAAATAATACTGAGAATATGTGCTCTTTTTTTCCCGTTAATTGAGTTCTTTATGTAATTGGAATTTCAATAGCAACGATAACCAGACATATTATTATATAAACGCTTTTTTATGTCAAATTCAATATACGATGTTTTGCAAAATATTAAAATTATAAGCAGCGTTCCCCATTTTTAATCCTTATCTTATGTTACTGTATATAGGAGTATTATTTATCGTGGGCAGTGGGCAGAGAGATGCTATATATAGATAGATAGATAGATAAATGAACGAATAAGCTAAGGCAGAAAATTCCAAATTCCCGTGGGCATTTTGACTTCTTATATAATTAATGTCATCTTATCCTCTACCATTGGTGAGAAATATAATGATTTGAATTTACTGTTTATTGTAACAAATATTTTGATAAATTTGTTCCACATGATTTTTGTATTAAGGTGTGGTAAATTTGAATGCACCGTTACCTCCTTTATAGTATACTGTTAATTACTTTACATGAACTGAAAACATTTTTTTATTAATAATACTCCTAATTTAATAAGATGAGGGGAGAGTACCTCATTAACTAAAAATATATATATTCAATGCGAAAAAGAAAATTGAACAAATTAAATACTAAGTCCTATATGGAATTGATTGGATTAATTTTTAAAACAAGTTTTGGTATGAGGTGCATCTGAGGTAAGCTTGAATCTTGGGGTAAGGGAAGACGCTCAACCATGTGAAAGGAAACATTTTGCAATTTCATGCCATTTACGCTGTCCACACTTCTTTATTAATGTCTACTAGTGTTTCATAAAAAAAATTGTAAGAGATATTGTTTTCGCAATTACGAGAATATTTTAGGATTCAAAACGTCCTTATCTTTAAAGAATTCGAGAAATAAGCTGATTATCACTTGTTCAACACTTTATTAATAGTACTTTATCCGTTTCAAAATGACATTAGTTTAAGATTATTTAACAAAAATTTAAAAATAAATTAAATACCATATACGTAAAGTGATTTTATTAACATGTCCTTATTAATTATTGAAACATTAAATATCTTATATTGTTTTTAGTTTAGCATTAATTGTTTTACAAGGAGAAAATAGAGAAAAGAACATTTAATAATGCATTGAAAATATAAAGCAACAATTATTTTAGAAAAAAATATTTCTCTAAAATGACACGGATTATAAAATGGAAGAGATAGTGATTCTAAATCCTCCTTCTTCATGTTTCTACAAATCCTCCTACTTACTCATTAAAGAATATTTTTGATTTTTTTATGATTTAAAGTCCATTTAATTTTATATCTAATACGGTAATAGGAAGACAAGTAGAAGAATTTTTAGGAGGCTATAGTATTGCTCATTTCATAATTTAGAGTACCAACAAGAGTGTGGCCTTAATTCTAGAGGCACACTAAAATTTAGGGAAAGAGTTAGAGTTCAAACTTCGAAGATAGTAGTAGTAATCAAGAGGATAAATATACTTCTTCTGGTCCTAAATATAAGTCATATTCTAGAAAAATTATTTGGTCTTAAATATAGGTCACCAACTAACTTATTATGGATAATTTTTACTTTTACTACCTCTACAATTTTCAAAGATTCAATTAATAATAGAGAGAGAAATATAGTAAAATAAGAGAAAGAAAGAGTTATTAATTGAATCAAAATATTTATTAACACATTTATTTAAGAGTATAGTTGAAATTTTTTTTATATTTTTAAACAAATTTAATAAGTTAACTTCTCTTTTTTAATTTTATTAATTTGATTAGAATTGACTTATATTTAAAACTGAATGGAGTATGTTTATTTGAAGCACTAGTCTTTTGCTAAAGTAATCAAAGACGGAGCTTGAAAAAAAAAGTTTAAATGGGCCCAAAAAAGTTTAAGATGAACGTAATTTAAAATATATTCTTTAATCAATTAAATAAAAGAATTCATGCATAATTATTATTAAAAAATTCAAAAAATAGTGACAATAAGTTTCTTTGTATTGACAATAGCCTCACCTAAATGTAATTGTAAAATAATATTAAAGAAAATAACATGAAATTATATTTTTATCAAAACTTTACGATACATTTTTTTTTTTACGATACCATGCATTTTTTGTGTGATTGAATTAGCTAGAACAAAAGTTTGTTGCATTCTCCCTTCCAATAAAAATAAAGTTGTCATAATGGTTAAATTATTACTAATGTTTTTTTTTTTTTACTTTTGAGCATTTTTGCTAGTAATTTAATTAAAAACTTTAGTGAAAAGGGCCATGTCATGTTGACTTAAGATAAAAGATAAATAATTTAAATAAAAAAATAAAATTAAAAGATTAAATAGAATTAAGGCATTAATATATTATTGTAATTTTTTTTATATAAATCGATCACCATATTATTTTTATTTTTAAGGAAGTACTCCCTCCGTTACAAAATATAAGCAAAAAATACTTATTGTACACCCTTTAAAAGAATTAGTTAAACTTATTAAATTTTGTAGAAATCAAGTAAAAAATATGTTTATTTTATAATTTATCCCTAATTATTAAATCTCTCTTAGTGTTGGTTTCAACTTTCAACCACCAGGTGGGAAAGTAGAAAGTCTCTCCTCTCTCCTAACCAAATTAATGAATTATAAGAAATAAGAAGTGAAATAAATAAAGATATTTTAGATATAATTTAATTTAATATGGTCAAAATAGTTACATTTGCTTATAAAAAATAACATAGGACTTTCTAAAAATTTATTTATATTTCGTAACGGAGAGAGTACCGGTACAATTGTTGGCTCATATTTATATCCACCTAAGTTGTTTAGGGTAGGATTCTCTTATCCAAATTGTTTTTCACTTGAATGGTTATATATCAAGTTTTAAATCTTAACAAAGGAAAATAGTATAAATTATAGATAATTTATTTTCAGTTATGCATTTTGATTAAAAAAAAAAAAAAAAACACCAAACACAGGTTAAAATGGTTATTGTGTGGCCCACACAAGTCTGGTAGAAAGTAAACATCTCGCATCCTAACCCCTGCAGCGGCAGACCCAAAAAACACTGTAGCGAAGAAAATATTAAATATTAATATAATAAAAATATTAATTTTTTTATAATATGTGAAATTAATTTTGAATGACAAATACTAGTAGAAAGAAAGGAGGAGATTATAATTAATTAATCAATTAATGATTAATGATACTTTATAAAATTGTGGCAGTTGTTCCATTGATCTGGCTGGGAAATGGGTCCAGTTTTGACGCGTTAAACCTCTGGATAAAGAATAATTTTAAATTTTCTTAATTTATGTTCTTAAAAATCTTCTTAATTATTTATTATAAAATGTTTTTTAATGTTTTTTATATTTTTAAAATTAAAAATATATTTAATTTTATACTTTAAATAATATTAAAAAAATAATTAAAAGGATATAACATTGCTCTATGCGTTGGGTGCAAGCAACCCTTGTGAGTTGTAACCTATCAATCTCTCTCTCCCTTTCTAATTACGATAAGGCCCCTCTTTATAACTACTCTCTTTTTCTTTCCTTCAAATTGCTCACAATCGCCACATTATACTGTCATTGCAGATACATAGCTTCGGTATCAATTTTTTAAAATCCATCATCTATCATAATCATTTCATTATAAATACTCTCTATTTCATCTTATTTCTCATATTTAAAATATTTTTAATTAAACATTTCAATTTAATTAATGAAAGTGATTTAATAAAATTATACTTTTTTAGTGATCTCTAACCATTTTTTAAGAAGCGCACATAATTTAAATGACAAATAAAATAAAATGAAAAGAGTAGTTTGATTATGTGAATTGACTCGAAATAAACCCACAATTATAAAGATAACTAATATTAAAAATATACTAATTATCACAAACTCAAATTTATACCCTGTCAACTTTATTCATAACGTGATATTGATTTGACATATTTTTTTTATCGGTCAAATACACATTCTCACATTATACAACTCTTAAATCTATTCTTAATTCTACTCATTCGGGGATTGAATCCCTCTCCTTGAGCTCAAATAACTCCTCTTTATGGACGATAATTCCTAGGGGCAGAGATAAAGATTAAAATCCTTAAATAAATATTAAAATTTAATTTTTACTTAAGTAAAATATAAGAATACTTTGTAGCGTTAAAAATATTAATAATTAACACATTTCAGAAAATTCTTCAATTTTTTATAAATAAAAATTATTAAAAAAAAAATCAATTTCGAAAGTTAAAGTAACATAGATAAACTTCTTCCCCAAGAGAATGCTTCTTACCGGAATTGAGCTAACAACCTCTCAATGAAGAACTAAACATCCTTATACACATTTTCAAACTATTGAACCTATACGTTTTCGCAAAGTTAAACACATTTAAAATAAAAAATTCTTGATTTCATTAAGCAAGTGTCAAATAATAATTTAAGTCAATTAAATTTAAACAGCACTTAGGAAATCAATTTGTTTGCGTTAGTTATTTTAGTCCTTGATTATATTAGAATTACTTTTTAGTCCCAGACTTTGTAAAATACTATTCATTTTAGTTCACTCTCAACTAAGATGATTGATTTTTTTATAAGTTAAATACTACATTGACTATTTTATTATACAATCAAAGATTAATATGATCGATTTTATAAAGTCAAAGAATGAAGTGAAATTTTGATAGAGTTAAAGAATTAAAATGAGACATTCATATGATCTAAGGAATTAATTTATGTATTTACTCAAATTAAAATACAAAAGAAATAGTCTATACACATTTTAAAATAAATAAGTGAATTAATAATATCATAAGTAGTATATAAACAATACTTTTTATCAATTTCAAAAATAATTTCGATGAGGGAGCCGTACTAAAAAATAATAAGAGAGTCATTTAATAAAGTAATATATACATCTAAATAATTTTTTTTTCACAATACGAGGATCAAGGCCCCTCCAACACATAACTACGCTCCACCCCTACTTATATCACTTAATCTACAAACTTTTAGCTATTGATGTGACATATTAAAATATAGTTAGGTATAACATGTTATATATTAGGAATACTCCCTAATGTCCTCATCTCAATTTATGTGCTATATCCTAACTAAGGTATTTCTAAAGTGTTATCCTTATAAGAGTGATCTTGTATATGAGATATCAATTCATAACAGATTTTGTTAAAGAAAAAAAAACTTCAAAAATTATTTTTTATTTTCAATTTGTTTTGACTTGAATGTTAATATGACAAAATTATGGTGCAATATTGCTTTGTGTATAATAAACAACAAATTAAATAAATTATTTTAATTTTCAAGTTTACGATAATCATTCAAATTAAGATATAATCCTTTGTATTAAGAGCGATTCACATTAATTCTCGCTTTGAAGTAAATTATTCATTTTAATCTCACAATCAAAATTTAACTCACGTTATACCAAATGACTAAAATAATAATTCAAGTTAGTCTTTATATATATATATTATTAAAAATCTAATTCAAACTTTTTGTTTACAGAAAAATTTAAATTGAATTGAATTGCACAACATAATCACAATATCAGTAACTTATGAATTGCTAAAAAATTTAAGGGCTAAAGTCAATATTACTCACAAACTCAGAATTTTCAAGTTTGTAAAATTTAGGGGTTGTTTGATTTCTAAACTGTTTTCAAAAACATAAAACCAAAAAATTCATTTTTTTAATATTTAGAAACAAAAATATCTAAAACTTATTTTGTTTTCAATTTTCTGAATTTAAACACAAATTTAATTTGAAAATTGCTTACTTTTTTTAAAATTATTTTTGAAAACTGTTTTTCAATACAATTTTAAAAAACTAAAAATCAAAACAGTTTCAAACAAACCATTAATTTTTCTTTCATGCAACTTACAATTTCAATATTGAAATTAGATTTTTTCATGCAAATTTTTATTAGTATTTTAAATTAGAATATTGCTAACTTATTTTAATGTGCAGTAATTACACATTATTTAATATTTTAAATTATCTTAATTGAATATTTTTTAAACTTAAGTCGGTAAATATTTTCAATTTTAATAAAACAGTTTACTTTTGAACCTTTACATTTTTTTTGACATTTCCTTTAAATTAAAGGTGAATATGAATGTGAGCTCCTTTATATTCTTTTTTTTTTCGGTTTTTGTCCTCCATCTGTTTTTCTTTATTTTTTAATAATCAACGGGGTTTCCTCCATCTGTTTTCAAATTCAAACAAAGTGCCCTTTCAGTTCTTCCTGCACAAGATTGTCCATAATTCCCATTCAATAATGTCAACGTAGAAATTAATAATCCTTTAAACACGGCATAGTCTTCAACATCCCAAAGTCCAGCTGTAACCAACTTGCAACCTGCATTTAAACAAAATGAAAATGTCTAAATCTAAATATTTTTTATTTAGAAAATAAAATAGGGAAACATTACTATATGAAAAAAAATACCTGGCACCAAACGCAACGCAACTGGACTAGTTAACGGAGGGTCAACGACGTCACAGTTAACGGAAAATCCCAAACGTAGTATATGGGACCATTGACGGAAAGCATAACGGGATAACGACGACGCTGCAAAAGAGAACCGTGACGGGTCACGCAATTCGTCGTTAGAGTTCATAATACCAGATTACCAATTCATTTACAAGTTTCATTTGAAATTCGGTTATAATTTTGATTGAAGTGGAGGATTATTATGCCCCAAATTAAGTCTTATATGTTCATTTGATGTATGTAATTTTTCCAGAATCGAATTTTAGAGAAAGGAAAAAAAAATTGTCCAAAACTCTGCTTCCATAGCAAATGTTATGTACAAAAAAGCAATTCTAAGCGTCAAGTCCCATAGATCTATGACGGAAATCATCCAAGGCTCCGGATTGCAATTCACCATTCTACTCCAGACGACGATACCAAAACTCGCCGGAGAGGACTTTCCGTTACCTATCTGCTTCGCCGGATTCCATCTCTGACGGCAGATTGGGACGCTAGGGTAGACAAATCACCACTGCAGCATGAAAAACTAGCGAACCTGTAAAAGGAAAAGGGGAAAATCAAAGATCCTCTGCCTTGGACATGACGGAGAGACGACTTGGCCTGGGCTCGAACGCCGCTCTTCTCCGCTGCTGATGAGAAGAGGGTCGAATCAACGCCGCTAGGGATCTTTTGACCCACTCTCCTTCCACACCTCCTATCCTCACCAGCGAATTCTTCATGGCGGATCTGCGCATGTTAAGACGGTTGGAAGGGTACGAATCGGCACTGTTGTTGGCAGTGTTCTTGTGGAGACTGCATCGGAAAGAACCAGGATGTGTGGTGGGCGAGCACATACAGGTCTTCTTGTGAGCCGAGATCGGACGGTTATTCTTTGCTATGACATGGTTTGAGATGGACCGGTTGGGAGAGACAGAGCGGGGGTCGATAGAAAAGCGGACGCCAGAAGATAGAGGGGCAGTGGAATACAAATTGACACGAGTGGGAGAAGTTGCACGATGGTGAGTATGATGGTGGTGCTGCTGATGTTGTTGGTTAAAGAAAGAGGAAGAACGAGAAGAAAAGCTTGAGCTTGTGGAGGAAGCAAAAGCCGATGACGGGGATGAAAACGGAGTTTTGGATGTGGTATAGGAGCAAAATCTGGTAGAGGGTGAAAGTGAGCGTAGAACAGGTCCACTTGATTTTGTTCTGGAAGATGAGGAAGCCATTTTAGAAGATTTAATTGAATTGAAATTGAAAGTGAAAATAAGAAGAGAGAGAGAGAGAGGAAGAAGAGAAAGACTGCGGCGGTGGAGTTCCGATCCGAAGAGGTCCCCTTTGGGGAATTGGTTTGGCAAACCTAGCGAGTCTCGGAGGGTGGTTATATAATGTGGAATATGAGAGGGTGAAGAGTGATTACGCGCAATGACAGGGGTGTTCTCGACTTAAGGGAACTCGGGTTAGTTAACTTAACCATAGTTAAGTAAAGATGGCGTACAAAAGGGAAAGTGGGTGATGGTTAGGATTCGGATCCAACGGCCCCTGTGATTGGGACTTGCGAGAACGATGAAAAGTTTGAGCCGTTGGACCAACACCTTTGTTGGGAAACCGTAAAGCTGACACGTATGTGATTATTGGGAAACGGCCCTATGCGAATGTACGAGAAAGCCACTTCATTGTCGGTAATAACAGGTGCCCAATGCCATTCAGCTATCCCCTAGTTTCCCTTTTGCCTTTTTGTCCCAGATCTTTTGCAGAAATAACTGCCATGTCCCTACCGGAGCCACTATATACATACTACTAGTATATACATAAATACATATAAGAAAATAAAATACCTATTGCAAACCCCTTAAAGAAAATCGGTTTTTTTAATATGCACTCTTTTTTCTTTCTTTCAAAGAAATTAAAAATAAAAATATTCTATAAAAAAATATATTTAAAGAATTTTATTTCTCTATTATAATAAATAATACATTATTTTATAAAATATTTTTATTTTAATTTTTTTAATATGTGCATATTAAAAAACAATAAAGAAACTAGTTAAGTATATTAAATTTTTTTAGAATCAAGTATGAAGTATTTTTGTTTTTTAATTTATGTCTAATTAAAAAAAAGTCTCTCTTAATAATAATTAATTTCAACTTTGAACCACTTGCAATAAATGAGTTGCGAGATATTTTAAATAAAATTTTATTTAATGTGATAAAAATAATCAAATATACTTATAAAAAATAATATAAAAATTTCAAAAAATTTATTTATATCTGGTAACGATATATACAGCTACAGTACGTATCTATAATACTAGTTCCGTCATCGTATATATAAATAGCTACTAAAAAAATGCTAACATTAAAAAAAAAGTTTTGTTATTTATTTTTGTTTGTTTTCACTCTTATTTAAGTATATTAATAGTATTTAAATATTAATATTTTAATTTAATTAATTAAAAACATACTTTAAGTTTAAAAAATAAAAAAAAAATAAAATAACACTACCTTAAAAAATTAATGATTAATTTTTATTGTAACCTTAAAAATTTATTAATTATTTTTATTATTTAAAACTAAAGCAATTATTTTCTTGGGACTTAACGTCCCGTTGAATATAAAAAAAAACAATTACTCTTATTAAATAAAATTAAAAAATAATAAATACTTCTTATTTTTTATTTAGGTACTTGTAGGAAAAATATATCAAATTTTCCTTTTAATTTTTAAGTGTTTATACATAAGAATGATGATAATAATATTTAATTTGATTTTGAGTGTAATTCATTCAAAAAATAGAAGATCATTAGGGAAAAGCGGTCACATCTCTTATATATATATTTTCTTAGTTATATTTACAATTAATTTTTGTTATCGTCATCTTAATATATTGTCTATATGTAAAACTTTTGTCGTCATTTTAATACGCTGATGAGTTAACTCTTAAGTACATTTTTTATTTATTAATTTTTTATGTCTAATTTTAAAATTTTTATTTTTATGTTCAGTAAAAAAAAATCAACTAAAGTCTAAACACACGCATATTTGACTAGCAAAACTAATATAGTACTAGTTCCAATTTTTTAATTGCACCTTTTCGGTTTTCATATCCTAAATATGCATGAGATGAATTTAAATTTTCAAAGTTACAAGAAAAAGATCTAGATATTACTAGTAATTTTTGACGTGCATTTATTTCGTATTTGTTTCGTTGAAAGGATCTTTCTTTTTTGTCAAAGGAAAGAAACGGGCGTCGAAAATTAGAGGAGAACACCAAAAACAAGGCGCGAATTCATCAACATTTTATGCAAAATGAATATATATATATATATATATATATATATATACTCCTTCTATAAAATCTTAAAATAAGTGCTCTCAAAAATATAATCAAAATTCACTTAAAAAAAATTAATTAATAATTTTTATCTTTAATATTTAAAAATATTTTTAGAAGGAATTTCAAGAGGATTTAAATTTATTAAAAAAACACAATAAAAAAAGTGCTATTAGTCTGTTATTACTTTGAAATTTTCATATCGTTGCTCTCACTGCATTTTCTCTTTTTATACTCCGTCCGTATCATTTTGTCTATTTAAAGTTAGGCACATTTCTTAAAATAATAATTAAGTATAATTAATTATTAAGAATAATTACACTAAACTTTAATAAAAGTTTGTCTATATTATAATTATTCTCTTCACTTTTAAATTTAAGTTACTTCCTTAAAATTTTTAATACAAAATGATAATATCAAAGAAAAATAATAAATAGTAAAACCAATTTTTTTTAAATAAAATATTTCAACGGTAACACCATTAAAAAAATTAACGTCAAGAAGTTTTTGTAATGAAAGTAAAATTTTTAGGGAGTAAATATAATTTTAAAGACTAGAGAGAGCAAGTGCAATATAAAAAAAACCTCTTGAGAGGTTGATGTAATTATTTCTAATTATTATTATTTAAAAAAATTATTGAAATATTCATATTAATATAATTAAAATAATTAATGCATCAATTAAAGTATACTGACAGGAGTTTGAATTTAAAGTTGTGATATAAAAAAATTTTTGTTGATAGAGGTAAATCTTTGTAGCAATTAAAAGTTTAAGCCACACAGTATTGAGTAGTAAATAAGGGTATTATAAATAAGCATTTATTTGGAGTGGATGTTTATTCATATTGTTTTAACTTTCTGGACTATAAAATTTTTCTTCTACAGATTTTTTTTCCCAAAAAAAGATATTATGATAAAAAATTAATTAATATATTATTAATTTAATAAAATGACAAATAATTCAAAATAAGTCAATATTTCAATAAGTAATTTAAAAAACTTAACTTAACTACTCTCGTTAAGTAATTTGAGAAATATTTATTGTTTTTTTAAAAAAGTTTCCCTTGATTAACGAGAGCAGTTAAGTTTATTTTAAATCATTATTTATCTTTAAATCCATACGTTTTAAATGTTAATATTTTTTAATATGTGTTAATACTTCAAAATTTATTTTGATTGAAAATTTTATTATATTTCTTAATATATGTATTTTATCCTTAAATAGACAATATTCTCTTTGTAACATTCTGATTATATATATATATATATATATATATATTCTTTTATATAAAAAAAATGAAATGGAGAATACTACACTAGGTCACTATATGGCATTTGCCTAATGATAATATATAAATACATGTATCTAGTAATCATGAAGGAACATCAGCATATGACTCCACTACACATTTATTATTTAGAAAATAATAAATAATGATGGAAACATTTGGTAGTGAAAGTTGAAAGTATGGAATTACACCTCATAAAGTTCTATTATTCACAACATCGTCATATTATGTTGCGGTGAGATGCAATTATGGAATAGCATTGCATTAATAAAATATATGAGTTTATTCTACTAAGTTGCCTATATAAATCCTAGTTCTTGGAAGTAGTCAAGGAAAACTTATTTCAGTCATATACTTATTCTCTCTCTCAGTTTCGTTATTCTGTGTGCGTACGAGTTACAACGTGTGAATAAAATTATTTGAGTGCTATTATTAATATTAAGCAAGGAGCTTTTGAGGCATCGGTTTTCTAAAATTATTTCTAGAAGAAATCAAGCAAATACCCGAGGTAAGGGAGGGTGTTAGTATACATGCAAAAGGACTAGTAGCTATATTAGAGGTGTTATATTTGAGAGAAACCTTAATCTCTCGTTATTATTATATTATATAAATATTATTTATATAATATTTATGTGATATTATTACTATTACGATTACTCTTTCTATACGTTTATGATTTATTCAAGAAAATTATTTAATTGATGATATTTGTTATATTGGGTACTAATAATCCTTGTATGTTACTTCGCTGTGATTGGAGAAATTACCTTATTGGCACTAAATTCACCATGATTGGTGGTAGAGTGTACCGCTGGGGTGTTGCATACAGTTAGCTGATATGAGATGTGATATAGCATTGTATGGTACCTAGGATGGATGTTGCATACATATGGCCAAACAAGATGTGATATGGCACTGTATGGTACCTTGGATTGCGGGCACGTACTCCTAATCATGTGTGTGTAATTTATTGAGACTATTCATATATTTGATTTATGGACAACGAAAGATTAATAAATATTCATTTTAAATGAATGATTTATTAATTAATATTATTTGTGTGTGATTGATTGATAATAATTATGTATTTGATTTCATTGAAAATTATTATTCGTGAAAGAATGATAAATATTTATTTGGATGATTAGTTATTTATTAACTAATAATATTGTGTGTACTTTTAATATAGTTATTATCTCCGTTTAAATTGTGTGTACATTACTCACCCCTCTGTGTTTTTGTGACTGCATGAATTATAATATATTATTAGATCAAGACGATCACGTCATGGTCAATGAGGAGTTAGTCGAGCAGGAACAATAGTCAATTATACCTACTTGATTGTTATTCTTATCAACCTATTAGATTTAGAAGTTGTTAAGTGAAGAGAATAATTACGTGTTCAATATACTATTTTATTTTGTATTAAATAAGTCTAAGCTGAGACGTTGACATCATGATCAAATGAGTATGTTATAACTATTTGATATTTTTAAACTCTAGTATGTATTAATTAAGTATTGAGTGATAATTATTGATAATTATATTCATGATGAATAAATTATATCTTTTTATAATAAATACGGTTTTGATAGTTGAGTGTCATACTCTCTATTTTTTCTTATTTACAAAGGATATTACACAAGAATTAAAGAAATAGTTAAGTGTTCTAATTTCTATGCATACTTATTAAATAATTTCTCATCATATCACTTATTTATAGTTACCGACATAATTTAAAGTAAAAATATGCATTAATTTTAAGTGCTAAAACTAAAAAAATAATATTAAATATTCATTGATTTTTTTACTTGATAATTAAAAGTGAATAAAATGGAAAAGCTAAAGAGACTTAAAAAAACAAAAATAAATAAGAACTGTTTGAACGAATGAAGTATTTAGTTTATCGTCAAATTATGTTAAGATGAACAATAATATTATATGTTTGGCTTAATTACACTTTTTATTCCTATACTTTGCATTTTAAAGAATTTGGTCCCTCCAACTTTTAAAAGTGTGATTTTTGTCGTAAGTTTTGTAAAATAAGCGATTTTAATCTCTTCGTCTCTAATTTTGTTGTTAGTTTGGATAAAAAAACCGTAATTAATTATAAAAAACAAACAGATGAACTAAAACGGCTTATTTTCTAAACATGGAGGTCCAAAATCACACATTTAAAAGACGATAAATTAAATTCGCATAAAAAATTAAAAAGAGAAACAAAAATATATTTAAATCTTTATGTTTTGAATCAATGTTGGACTTAAAGAAGTTTTTTTGGAAGGAACCTGGGAACTTAAAAAACACGTTTATTTTGGACACCATCATAGTTGTGAAAAAATAATCTAGACATTAGTATTTGGAATGGTATTATCCGTAAAATAGTGAAAATAAAAAGAAAGCACATTTATTTTATGGACGACCATTCTAAATATTGATTTTCGGAATCTGATGATATTATTTTTTTAATTGAGATGATATTAATCCCAACGTTCTTTAAAAAAGCTCCACAATATCAATAAACTCAAGAAAAGAAACAAATTCTTTCGGTAAACAAAATAAACCGAAATAATGCCGAGAGCATGTAGCTCAAGTAATATAAGGAGGAGCTCAAAGAGAGGGGTTGGATCTTCAGTATGATAGGTTTTTTATTAAGATAGTGTGAGAGTGTGTGAGTTTTGCCGATAAAGAAAAAAACATAAATAATTTCGTATTTTTTTCGTAGCGGTATCTGGGGTGTTAGAGTGGGCATCGCAAAATTGTGCCTAAGCTTTCTTTTAACGCCAGTATTCTAACACGAGTCAAGTAATGAAGTAAACCCAAGCGAGTAATCACTATAGCATATTGTCCACTTTGGTATGGGTCTCCAAGTTGTGTTCTTAAAAGACATCTTGATGGATTTTGGAGTTAAGATTTATATAAGATGACCGTAATTTTAATTAATCAATTTTTACCTAATATAAGATCTAGGTAACGTCACGTTTGATAGCTAACAAAATAAAATAAAATTAAATAGAATGGGGTAAGATGTAATAGAACTTAATATGTTAGCTATTTTGTGACAATAGAATAAAATATATATATTATTTTACATTTAATATTGATTAAAATAAATAAAATATTATGTATAATATATATTTAACCCTATTTAACTCGATAAAATATAAAAATAAAATAGAACAGCTCTTTAATATTTTTTTGAAAATGTATTTATTTGATTAAATAAAAAATTCTTACAAGATACATAATTATTAAATATAATTATAAAATAATTATTAAATATAATTTATGTTGAATATATTTTAATTATATAAATTTTTAAGAAAAATGCATTTTTTAAAAAAAATTGTCAAATAAAAACCATTAAATTTAAGAAATTTATAGTTATATTATTTTTTCATAGAGAGTAACTCATTAAGTTTATTAATAATAATTATACCCAGTAGAGAGTAACTCATTAAATTTAATAATAATAATTATACTCTAAGATATGTTCCACTCAGTTTCACTTTTTTAATGCAACCAAAAATAAGTTTTTTGTTTGACTTGATGTCATACTCTATCATGTTGAGGTACGTATGAAAAATGTTACCTTAAACATAGTAAATTAAGTACTTCAAATCTTCAATATTATCTTTTCATTTTCTTTACTTTCATTTTTCTCAACATTTTTTATTCCCTGTCAAACAAACATGCCGTGTTAATAAAGGAGGAGGAAGATGAGTGAAAATGACTACTAAGGCGGTATTTATGATTAGTAAAGTAACTAAGAAAAAATATTCAAATAAATAGGACCAACGGATATTAACAATGCAAAACAATACCCACAACAATAATAATTGACAATGTTGTGACCATCTTTTTCTTTTGATAAGAAAAATTTTATGATGAGAGAATACTTGAAAAGTGTTCTAATATAAAATAAATACTTTAATGAAATAAAAGGTGATATGGACTTATCTCGTGATTTATCCCTAGCATTCTCACGAGATAAAGTCGTCGGTGCAACTTGTCATCACTTTATTTAATGTCATAAACCATGTCGGTGAACTAGCAAGTTGATGTCACGCTGGGCATGCACGTGGTTGGTTATGTGACAGTTATGATCCAGAAATTGCGCCGAATATTACGAAATGATGACGTGAATGATGTGGACGTGGACTTGCAGATGAAGTGCTAGCGACACATCAAAAGGTGCTTTTCAAAAAAAATATATTTCAATTTTGATGACTTAAGTGTGTGTTTGGTTTAGCGGTGATATAATTGATTTTGGATCAATGTGATTTTATATAATTATTTTTGTTTAAAATTGATAAAAGTAACGCAATTTATGTTTGGAGATTTTTTTTTTAAAAGTAAGTTTATAGTAAAAATACAGTGTAAATTATTCAACTCAATGTCAAGTCTTATCTTACTTTAGCCAAAATTGTTAATTTTGATTTTTCCCCAACTGATAACCAAACAACCGATTTATCAACCAAAATCGATTTTAGCTCTTCAAAATCAATTTTCCTTCGACTCATCAGTTTTCCGACATTGTGATCCTAATAAAAAGAAGTTGTGTACTACTCAAATTGCGATATGTTTTTTTAAGGAATAATTGAAGATATAATTAGTGATGGAATTATGACCCAAAGTGAGAGATTAACTTAATTAAAAATAAAAACTGAAATATAAAAAGTAAAGAAAAAATATATAAAATAGATATTTTCAAAAGAGTTTAAAACTTAATTTATATTTAATAATACAATAGACTTTAAATTTTAAAAACCTAAATATAAAACTTTACGTTTAAGTTGTTAGAAAATATGAAAGTAAAGAATATAAAATATAAAAATTTATAATAATTCTAGTAAATTTTATAAATTAAAAAATATAAGGTCCACCTATTGTTATAACCTTGTAAAGTGAGTGGTGGTTTTGCTACATAATTTGTTAGGGTAATTCAACTTTGTAGATATGTTTTAACTCAATTATTTAGACTAGTGGAGTTTTATTGGTGCTATTTTGAGTAGTTTTGGGTGGAAATTAAACATTGATGTACACTTCATGCTTGCCTCACAAACAAACCAACACATACCTTACGCTACCAGCTTTTATGTTCACCTTTTAACCAACTACTAATCTTCCCAACTGTCATCCAATACTTCCTCCATTATCGTTGCATTGTTCCTTTCCCTACCTTAGTTCTATACTATCAATAATCCAATTTACTATTTGAATAGAATTATCGAATTCTAAAATCTAGACAAAATATAGCGTGCTAAATATACGTGTGACGCGAATAATAATCACCATTACTGTAGTATTTTCTTTTAATTAACTTTTAGTGAAAAATATATCTTATTGAAAAAATATATACACTACTTGAATTACCTCGTTCGGTTCCATCATTCTTCTCTTCTCCCCAACCCCTATCTTCACTTCTTTTTTTACTTTTCACTTACTTTAATTATGTGTGCTCTGCCAAAAAAGTAAACTGCTGGGTTAGAAAAAAAATAGACTAATCCGATACATTCAACTCACCGGTTTACACTAGAGCCAGAAAAATCGTATATTCTGACAAAATAGACAGACTAGGGATATCGAAAATCAAGGCCCAAAAAAATTGGGTTTTTAGTCTAGTCTGTAGAAGCCCGCAAAGAAGAACTTGGACTCAAAAATCCGCTGGATTTGGGCTACCCTCTTGTTTTGTCAATATTTTTGAATTATGATACTACAATCTACCGATCCAGTTATACTTTACAAAAAAAAGTGATTAGCTAAGAAAACATTCATGCGGCAACCCAGTACCTTGAAATACAAAAAAAAAAAAAAAGCTTAAGTGAAACACTTAATTACTGAATCTAAAACACTAATATTGCCCTTACCAAAATAAAAAACACTAATGTTGCCTTGTTGGAGACTTTTAAAATTTGTGAGTGCAGGTCCTTTAAATTTCGGTACTTGGTACTAGTATAAATTTAGTATTACTAAATAATAAATTAACACTTGACAGGTTTTCTAAATTTAAAAAAATGATATTACACATTTTTTTAATTTTTTTCTTTGAAATAACAAAATAAGAGCTGTCCGAAAAATATGGATGCCCGCGTAAGTCGAACCTGGATTCTAAATTAAACTGAGGTTTTTTAACGTGTAAAAGTCCGCTACTGATTAGTTTCAGTTAGCACTTAGCACGTTCCTCTAATTTTTTTTTTTTCATACGGGGCACTAAAGACCAGGTTACATTACACCTCTAATTTATCCATGTTATGTACAGAAGTAAATGTCAATTTGATTTGCAAAAACACTATTCCATTAAATCTCTTACTGGTGTCATACAAATAGGATACAACATTATACACCCAACACTAGAAAAGTAAAACTAACATCAACATTATAGAAAAGTTCATCCCTCCACTTCTAGCAATGAAAAAAATAAAAAATAAAAAATAAAAAAAAGCATCAATTACTACAATAAGTTTCAGGAATCCGGGCTAGCGCTAGTGTTTGTGCTTGTGCTTGTGCTGGTGCTAGTGGTGGCCTAGGAGTTAAGACTTTTGACTCTTTACTATATAAACGATGTCTTCTTTCTCTCCCATACACAATCCAAAAGATCAAAGACAACATCACGGCAAAGGACACCATTACCAATCCAATGTAGATCCATCTACTATAACGTTCTAAACCTGGACAATGGTCTCTAGATATGTCGCTGAAAGTTTCTCGAACAAAGGTGCAATCTTGAAGCTCAACCAGGGACGGCGAGTAGTTATATAAGGCGTTGCCCACGTTTGTTGCAGCTGAAACTTGGTTGTAGAAGGTAGGGGTCAAACGACCTTGCGTTGTGCATATCTCAGATGGTGAAACTTGGCATACAAAGTTGCCATATTCCTGCATGACATAGAAACTAATGTTAACACCAGATACCTATTATTGACCTTGTTTGTAAATATAAATGAGGGTTCACAAGAATACATATTATTGACCCCAACTCATGTTGCAACTAGTTGTGCTTCCATGTTGGATAATTCTCTGATGCCTTTGAAAACTTAGTGGCACTGGTGCCTTGACAATGCATGTAACTAATTGACACTAACAGATTTTATCTTTCTTGGTGGTTAAAACAGGTTTTTTTTTAAAGCTGGAACAGTTCTAAACCACTGCGAAAGGTCATTCTTAGCACTAAAAAAAATATGATAAGCGGTTATAACCCAAAAACGCTAAAAGATGACCTATTTGAAAATAGGGAACAGCAGTTATTTTCCATAACGCTTATGAAAGAACCACTTTCTAATGACCACTATCTGTCAAGGCGCCAATACCACAAATTTTCAAAAACAAAGGAGAATTTACCAAGTAGTTGAGTTTCCATGTTATATGAAGGTTGAATTAATTGATCTACCTGTGTTGCATTGGTTAGGCTGACTTCACCTGGATCACATTGCCTATCAGTCATATCAGGACGGAATGGATTGCAGAGGAGTGGCATGAGGGGACCAGATTGATTGTAGTACAGTGGCGTGAAATTGGGAGCGAAATTTATGTTTGACACATTTGTAATAATCTGGTTTACCAAATTTACAAGTTCAGATGTTACTTCTTTGCTTCTCATCAATGTTTCTTGTGCAGTGGCCTTGTCCACACAGGGCAGAATATCATCCAGAGCCGTATTTGCAGTGGGATATTGTATCCATTCATTCATAGCTACACAAGTATCAGCTGTGGCACTAGCAACAGAAAAAAAACGAAAAAAGAAAAGAAAAAAAAAAGGATTAGCTACATAACCATTGAATTTATTTTGACTGTTTTAGGAGAGGAAGAGGAGAACTTACTTATGGAGAACAAGGAACAAACCACATAATATAAGGGTACCAGTAACAAGAAACCATCCTGCTATTGCCAAGCTGAAATTATTTATGTCAACCAGTTTCATGAGAAAATATGATATGCAGAGTTATGTTTGCTAGTAAACAAACTATCATAAAATACATAGGCTTAATTGACTTTTGGTCTGCAGATATAACCAATGTGCAATTTTAGTCCCCTAGTTTTTTGGGTGCTCTGAGTCCCCAATGATTTTGTAACGTTAACTTTTAGTCCTTCCTTTAGTGTTTCATCTGAATTCTAACATATTGGACTAGTGTATGACAAATTTTCAACAAGATTACAATTATAAAAAAAAAATAATGCAAGGAAAAACGTATGCATCAGTATGATCCGTTGGAAGTTGGGCCAGCAAAACATCGAAGGAAGGACCATAATTTAATTTACAAAAATGTGAAAGACAAAAGCACTTGAAAAGAAAAAAAACTGAGAGGGATGAAATCTCACCTTGACCATATATGAGAGACTAAAGTCCAATTAAACCAAATATATAACATTAGGTAGTACTAAGTATAACTAACTTACATATACACAAGGAGCTGTATGCCAAAAATTGAGAACACTGTAGTAACAAGTCAAAACACAAATTAACACCACAGATCAGAGCAAGTAAGAAATTCAGCATCTAAACTAGGACACAGTAGGAACTCACAAAGTCCAAGAAATGTCAACACTAGCATAACAGCTGCTATTATGATAAGCGCCAGCCTCCTGTATCAATATCAGTGTCACCATATTCATGTTATATGGCAAAAACAAAACAAAAACAAATATCTGGAGCCCACAAATGATCAATCATTACACAGAATCTAAGATATCTTGTATGTTGTCTGAGTTCTCCTTTGTCTTATCAGCAAGTTTGCCAGCTTCAGCATTGATATTTGTCTCTGCCTCATCAATATCAGTTTGAACATTAGCGGGAAGAAAAACTCGATCAATTCCAACCTGCTTTGCTTGAGCAAGATAATCAGACACATTCCTGAGCTTAACCACAGCAGAATCAGCTTGATTTACGACATACTGCAATGTCGATGTTGTGCTATGATGAAAACTTCCTTGCCCAATATAAAGAACAGCACATCCAATCCTGTCAAACACAGAAAGATAACTAATTGGTAACACGGATCCAAACGAAACCCAAAAAGAGGAAGAGAGAAAAGAGAGAGATGTGTGTACATTGCTGAAAATGTGAATATTATTAGGAGAATAAGGGAAAGAGCATAGCATGTTGGAGAATAACCATAAGGCTCTCGTTTTTGACAGAAATAACAAACACCGATGAGCAATAAGCACAAGCCGAAGGCCAAAAACCAGATTGCTGCAACAATGAACAGAGGAGCTGCAGTAAATGCCACAGACTGCATTCAGTAA
Organism: Cyamopsis tetragonoloba; assembly: GCA_037177725.1. Taxonomy (NCBI): domain Eukaryota; kingdom Viridiplantae; phylum Streptophyta; class Magnoliopsida; order Fabales; family Fabaceae; genus Cyamopsis; species Cyamopsis tetragonoloba. The sequence goes on from CM074119.1 coordinate 81,656,879, forward strand.
GAAGGAAAAAAAAAAAAAGTTAGTGGAATTTGTTTAACAGAACTAACCAAAATGCTTAGTAAGGTTATAGACTGGAGTAAGGCACTATAAAATGAAAGCAACAAAATTAAATATATACGATGAAAAGTTGAAAACCAAATGAGCAGTTATTGCTCAAATTATCAACTAATGAAGCCAACTCAAATCCAAATGTTAAACTTGCAGCATAGTAAAGGACCAGTTGGTACTGCACTTTTTTCTTCTATGAATAACACAATATCATGCTCCATCCAGCAAATTTTATTGATGAAGTATAGTATGATCATAGTCACAAACAAATACTATGAGTTCTACTCAAGACTAACAAACAAATGAATATTATTTAATTTCAGTAACATTGATGTAGACACTCACATTTTGCTCAAAGCCACATATTACTTAAGGTATTAGTAATATATTTGAACAGACAATATCTTTATTATTCTATATACAGTACCTACTCTACAATGGAAAGAAAGCCAAGAATGACTCTTTCTTACTCACTTTTCCATATTTTGGTAAATAATGTAAATGTAAAATGCAACGGAAAATTGGTGATGTCAGTCTGAGAACCAGAATCTAAATGCACACTTGAAACTTTAAAAGCGACAATTAACGAAATAAAGGGGTTGGCATACTAGAGAAACTAGAAAAGTAGCAATGAGTGAGGGTTTGAAGAGCTTACACCCCAGTAATGGTGGTCACTGATATTCCATCCATTAGTGTACTTATTGAAGCCGTTGAGAGGGTCTTTTCTTCGTGTTCTCTCTGCAGCTAAGGGGAAGGGTGCGTTTTCGAATGGTTCAGCAGCAATTCCATCCACCCCAGAAAAACCTACACCATTTCCCTCGTTTACTGGCCCTGGAAAGTACCAAAAAAACAAAATAAAAAGTTTTATGCTTTCTACTGAAACAAACATCTTAGCGGGTTATAAATTTTTCATCTTTTTGTCATAACAAGAAAAAAAAAAGAGTTAGGAAAAAAAACAGTGAAAGCAGGTACAGTGAAATGAAATATCATCCATTAAAGTGGCAACTCTGTTCGAAACAGTGAAGAAAATGCAAGAGAGAGTAAAATACCTGAAGCGAGTTGTGTACGGAGAGGTGGTAAGAAAGATGGTTGGTGAGAGTGAGACGAGAAAGGGGAAGGGGAAGGGGAAGAGGAAGAGTGAAAGAAGAAAAATGTGAGAAGAAAACAAAAATGCAGTGGCCGGTAACTCTGCATTATGTGAGAACTGAGAATGGCAATCTCTGCTTTTGTGGAGACAGAGAGAGAAAGAGATTAATGGAGAACCGGCGTGGTGTTCTTTGACACTAACCTCGTTTCTGTTACCGCCTACCCCACCAATAACATTAACATTAACATTACCAAATGCCGGGAAAATAATACTACTCTCTCCATCTTCTTCTTGTCTTTCAGTTGTAAACAATAAATATTCACATTACAGTAAAATTAGTTTCTCAGAATAACAATTTCATAATATACTACTCCCTCCGTCCTTCGTCCTCATAAGATCATGAAAATGATATAACATAAATTAAGTAAATTACTCACACCAAAAAAATTTTATTGAAATTTTAAAATATTATAATAATTTTTCAGTATTATTCTCATATATATTAAATAAATTATAAAAACTTACATGAGTTGATACTAAAAATAAATAAAAATAAAATTAAAAAAACATAATAAATACTTTTAATTTTTTTTATCAGAATAAATGGAGATAGTACAACGTAATTTTATTTTATTTTATTTTTGACTTGATTGGTCTTTATTGTCAGGAAGACAGGAATAGCTCAACATCCCAGATATATCGAAAAGAAAAGTTAAATAAAATAACTTCATTTGTTTTTTATTAAATCACTTCAATATATCTCAACAATTAAATTTATTTCTGTTTTATATTTTTTATTTTCCTTAAATTGATTTTCCATGAGTATAGTCACAGTGAGAATAGTGAAAAGTGAAAGAGTGGAGGATGGAGAAGCGAAATCAATTGGGCTCGATCCCCAATACATAATTACTGTGTCGCTTTTGACTTTAATACAACCTGTGGACCGCCACCTCACCCGGTTTTTCTTCCCCTCCTTTTCATTGCCAACACATTATATTACTGATTATATTTTCACCTATATTTTAATAAGTTTTTATTACACTTATTAAAGTTATTAAATTTAAAAAATTAATAATAAATATATATTATTTTACGTTTTGAAAATAAAAAATTATATTTTAAAGTATATTTTTATTATATTTAATTATTTAAATAATATTTTTAAGTCACTATAAATTATTTGTCCAGCTACTTTAATTTAGCTGTTTTAGAGTCTTACACCGAGTGATAGTAGGGGCAAATTTAGCTGTCTTACACTGAGCGATAGCAGAGGCAAATTTACTAAAAAATTGTTATTTTTAAAAATATTTATTAAATTGGGTTTAAAAAGAAGACAAATAATATTTACTAACCTAATGACACTATTTAAGAATTTGAATGTAGTAAAAATATATTAAAATGTGTAGATTTTTTATATTCTCGATAAATAGAATAATTTATTTTTATGATTATTTTTCTACTTTTAATAATCTTAACTAATTTTAACTAGTGTTCTAACTTAATATCAAAACTCTAAAAAGAATAATTGAATCTTTTGTACTGTCCCTCAATTACGTAGTTCAGTTGAAGATATGTGTGTAGGGATGGGTTTGATCCCAACAAAGAATAGCAACATCATGTAATTATCATAATTCAAAATCGCCATTGATTTCGGCCACAGTGATTCTTCTTCTTCTTTTTGTTTTTTTTTTTTTCAAATTGATGAGTGATTTGGGCCTGATTGCCTATATGCTTTTCTTATGCTGAAGTGTTCAGTCTAAAACTAAAAGAGTAGGATCCCGAAAAAATATTTGTCCAAAAAAAAAAAACTAAGAGTGCCCTATATGATTTCTAATTGCTAGTTTCAACTATTGAAAATATGGTCATTTCTTGCTTTCCAGATTTGCGAATTTTTTTTGTCCAAAAAATATTTGCGATTTTTATTTCGTTTATACAAAAACCCATAGCTACAAATATCTTCGTCCATACTAAAGAAAAGAAATATCTAAAATAGTTCATAAAGGGTTTGTCTGATATCTTTTTTTAAAAATAGTTTTTTATTTTTAAAAATAAAAAACTAAAAAACTCGTTTGGCAGTTGAGTTTTCAAAAACAGTTTTCGGGAATAGTTTTTGTTTTTCAGTATTTAAAAACTAAAATACCAAAACATCTAAAACATGTTTTGGTTTTCAATTTTCAGTTTTTTGAATTTACACACAAACTTGTATTCAAAACTCCTCTCACTTTTTTTAAAAACTGTTTTTGAAAACTGTTTTATAATACAATTTTTAAAAACTAAAAATCAAAACTGTTCCAAACAAGCCCAAAGATTGTTGTTTTTTATACTATGTTTATGAGAAATTTACTTAGTCTTATCAGAATATTTAATAATTTAGTTTCAGTATAGCCACACGTATTTATTTAATATCTTCTTATAAACGTTATTTATTTTCATTTAAAATTTTTTAAAAAGTTTATTATAACGGCATATTTAATCATAAACTATTTACTGTGTTTTGATATTTTTTTAATGTGAGTGTCTCTATGCTTACAACTAAATATTAATCCTTTTGAAATGTAGAGATCAGTCAAATGAGTCTTATCTCTTCCAAAAAAGTATTTTTCATAAATGATTTGACTTTCTATCAGCATACCTAAAGAGAATAGAATATCATGTCCACAATCATGTCCACAATCATATTTATGAATAGAATATCGTCACGTCATTAATAATATTTCTTTTGATTTTAATGTTTAATTTCCTAATAGAACTTTTTAATGATACGACGATATTCTATTCATGAGACATGATTGGAGATATAATTTGGGAACACTAAATTTGATTCATTCTCCTCTACCCTTTTTTTTTCTCATATTCTCTCATTCCAAAGAATGAATTAGTGCTGAAATAATTCTCATATTATTAACTTTTCATTTTGTTAATTTTACTAACTAATTACTCTCTTAATTCCAATATAGTATTAGTCACTTTAAGAAAAAAAATTAAAGAGAATAATTAATTCGTTTGAAATTAAATAAATAAAGAGTAAAAAAATTAAATTAACCTTTAATTTAAAAATTACTTGATTCTCATTATCAAAAAATTACTTGATTCTCAATAGATAAAATAATAGCAAAAATGTAAAAAATATAATAAATATATTTTTGGTATTATAAAACTGACAAACAATTTTAGAATGGAGGGATTATACATTTTACTCACTTCATTTTTCATCAATCTCTCTATCTATGTATAATTTGTTATTGGGATAATTAGTAGGGTTTTGCTATTTATTATTTTAAGGGTAATGATTAAGCAATTCATAAATAAAAATTTTGTATTTAAAATAAATTAAAAATAATTTTATAACATTAAATACTTCACACTTTTCAATACCAAATTTTCATTCATAGATTGTTTAACCATTACCCTTACAGCAATGGATAGCAAAACCCTAATTAATAATAAGTTACTATAACCTTTTGTCATTTAACGACAATTAGTCTATTTGTTTACATATTTATTATAATTTTTTTTTAAGAAGTTAGAATTTTTTACGTACTCTTGTAAAATATGTATTGAGATCTGAAATTACTAAAAGTAAAAATACTTCTAAAAGAAAAGTTATAATACCCAAATAGACACAGTAACTTGTGAGTTAAGATCCTTTTCAGTATATATTTATACATTATTTCTTATTTATGTAAGAGAGTTTGGTTTATATTTTAAATCAAATAAGATTTAAACAGGTAAACATTAGAGTTGGCAAAATGAGACAGCCCTGCCTGTTTTGACCTGTCTCAAATGGGGCGGGGCGAGTCAGTCGGCCTTTGTTATTTGAGTTGAAAATTCCAACCCAACCCATATTTGGGTAGGTTGACGGGTTGGGCCGCCTATACATTAAAAAATAAAAAACCATAAAAAATTCAAAAAAATTTGATAAGCCATATTTTTTCTTAAACCATTATTACTAACTAAATTATTTATTATACAAGTTATATTTAAAATTATATAAAATCAACAAAGCAAAGTCATAAAAAAAATAAAAATTTCACATGTCCACTATGACAAAAGGAAAAAAGTGAGCTCGACGGGCCGCCTGCCACCAACCCATCCCGGGAGGATGGGATTAGCATCATCTCTATTGGGAGTGGCACCATCCTTTTTATATGTAAGAATCATAAATTTATATATTAAAAAAGATGGTGTCACTCCCAATAGGGATGGTGCTAATCCCATCCACCCCCATCCCGACACGCTTTGTTGGCGGGTTATTGGGTTAAAAACCTCAGCCCAACCAACTTTTTGATGGGTTAAATGGGTCGAACCGACGAGCTCGACACGTTTTGCCGGATCTAGTAAACATAACGATTGTTATCTTGATAATAGGCAAGTATGATTATCCTTTTTATTTAATAATTTTTTTTAATTATTCAAATTTGTTTTTTCTCTCACATGGAGCGGTTTTTTCATTTAAAATTTTGTGCTAACACTAGTATCCTTACTAGTAATTAGTGATTAATTCAAGTGATATATACTTATTTCGTGTAGGAAATCTTAGATTTAAACTCTTGTAAATACAAAATATTCTTAATGGAAAATACTTTTGACTACAAAAATATACTAGTATCATTTTGTTTCACTATAAGATAAATATCTTTTTCTGGATAATAAAGTATAGAATTATATATCAAAATAATCCCTGATTTTTTATTTTATAAGTTATTTTAATCTCTCACGGAATCGGCCATTTTGATTCTTGACTTTCACTATCATCAGTCATTTTAGTCCCAATCTTTCACTATCATCAGTCATTGAATATTCGTATAATTCAGGGACTAAAGTAACCTGCAAAGTCAGGGACACTTATCTGCACAAAGTCAAGAACTAAAGTGGTTTATTCGCACAAAGTCATAGTCTAAAATAACTTATTCTCACGAAAGATAAATGTCTTACAAAAAGATAGTTTCTCTTAGGAGAACCGGTATCAACGAACTTTTATAGAAAGCTGATGTATATATAAAATCTTGAGTGAATCCAAAATACCAATAATCCAACCCAATCACTACTAAATACATTAGATAAACACATTCACATAAAAATAAACTATATACTTACAAAATAATAAAATAGTGCTCCTCATCTGAACAAAAAAAATAAATAAATCACTGGGAATGGATAAAGTATCAAGATCTGTTTGGCTCCTAACTGTCGATTAACACTCGCCACATAAGCCCCAGCTTCTATATTTGGACTGGTCCAACACAACTTAACCATGAGTTCACCTGTTTGTCACAATAGAAAAAAAAACAGCCCAATCAAAACTCGACACTTCACAGTTATAATTCTTCTGAAATATTTAAATACCACGTGACAAAGAATAATAGGTCCTCACGCTTTTTGGAAGAGCATTTATGTCACCCACACCCACGCCTAATTAAATTTATTCCAACACGGTTGATGTACGTGATCAAAATCTGTCAGTATAAATAGAAATAGAACAGTACACTTGAGCACTTGGGTAGTTGGTTATAGAGAAAAGCGTAGGTAGAGTCGCATACATGGCAGAAGAAGCAGGTGCACTTAACGGCGTCGAAAAATACGAACACGAAGACACGGCCGTTTCCTCCTCGTGTGGCTGTTGCCGTCCGCGTTATCGTTACGAGCCGTGTGAAGAAAAAACAGTGAAGGATGGTGGGAATTGTTTGGTGAAGAAAGTGAAGAAGGTGAAAGCGTTGCCATTGAGAAAGTTGAAGAATTGCTTTGGATTTGGAGGAAATCAAAAGAAAAAGAAAAAGCAATTTCAGTATGATCCAAAGAGTTACGCGCTTAATTTTGAGGATGGAGTTGAAAAGAAGGGTGATGATTCTATTTATCTTGATTTCTTGGCTAGATACGCATCTCCATTAGGGATTAATAAACTTTAATTTGGGATTGGAAAATGACGGATCAAATTAACCTCTAATCACTCATTCCAATTGCTAAATTAATTCTTACTATTCACTTATTCTTCCTGCTTGTTATTCGTATAAAGCAGGGTTATAAAACCCGGGTCACTTATCGACTCGGCCAAGGTACTGGGTTGATGAGTTACTGGGTCAACTCGTTGGTCACGGTTAAATCGATTAATAATAATATAAATTTTTTATAAAAAATTTTGATGCATTATAATTTTATTTAAATATAGTATAATAATAATTAGCATGAAAAAAAGTTAATTTTAAGGAAATTATATTATTGAAAAAAATATTTATGCTAGAAATTAAAGAAACAAATAAGATATATATATTGTAATTGTAACAAACATGACACAAATTTACTGTCAGTGTAGTGGCAGCTTGCTGAATGTTTAGTTGTTCCTTCATGAGCTAAGTTTGAACCCAGCCTATGACACTTTCCATAATTTTTTAAATAAAAATGCATGGTTGATTGTGTGGCTTCGAGTTGCCTGGGTCGATTCGCATCGATTTCGCGCCGGTTCATACCGATTCGCACCGGGTTGACGTGGGTTGACTGCAGAAATGGTTCAACATGTAGACCGGTTAGAGGTCCGGATCACAGGTCAACCGGTTCGACCAGTCGGATCGAACTGAATTTTATAACACTAGTATAAAGTCAATTCACTTTTTTTACCTTTGAAAATCGCAAACTTAATTTGCAATTTCAAAATTACATCTTTTTATCACATCTATCTCATTTCGCTGAAGTGCAGGGGACATAGAACTGGGTTTGCAATTTAGCTTTTTAAATAAGCAAAATATGCTTAGCAAGATAAATAGTTTTTTTTCTCTATATTTAATTAAGAAATAATTGTCAAAAAGCCTATATGTCCTTCTCAGGAATAAAAAATAAAAAATCTACGAATAATAAAGTGGATATTTTAGGGAAGGAGGAGGAATGATAAATGGGACGTTTGTGATTATTTTTTTTCCTTGGTGGAGACGTTTTTTTATGTAACTTGTCAAATAGACATGAAAGTATTTTTAAATCCCACTTGTCCAGTTGTCCTGTATAAATAAAGTAATCTTGGATTAGATATTTGGAGTAAGAATATCTTATCTACAATAATCTTCTTCAACTTGAATTTTATCGCTAAAATTAAATAAGAGAATTTTTTTAAAGAAAAGTGTGGGTTTTATTAATTATTAGTGAATTAGTGATGGACTGACGGTGAATCAAGGATAAATGGGGGAAAAGTAGTAACCATCAAGTCAACAATTTCAGCCTGAAGTTGTTATTTTATTGAAAGCCATAAATAAGATGAGAAAATTTCAAAATCAAATAATTAATTACTTTTCATTCGTGCAGCTTGCATGTAATTTATTTGTGATCTTGTGCTATTTGCATACATTCCTCGAAACAGAAGCAGTAAGTCTTAAGAGTTAGTTCGGTGATCTAAAGTCTAGTTAAGTTTATAGAAAAAACGATTTATAGTAGGATGTTTTGTATTTAAATTTTACCTATATCAAATTTTTGGGGGTGAGCGTCAGCTACGCAGTGCGAACGAGATTACTTTCATCCTAAGAGTGAAAAAATCCATGGTTGTACAAAAAAAACAGTAGCCGCAAAGAGCAAACATCACATCACATGGATGAAAAAAAATGCACCTGCAAATACCCGCGAATAATAACCGTCATGAATATCCATCATCAATCCCCAAAGATATTTATAGGCATTTGTTATCCACTAAAAATAATAAAAAATTATGAAATTATAATATTTTAAGTATTTTTTCCTTTAATTTCTAAAAACTGTATTAATATTCAATATAAAAGTTATATTATTGACAATAATCTCTCTATTTTTTGACAATAATTTTTTTTTGAAAAAATTGTTCTAAATCTTCTTAACTTTTACTATTGACAAGAAAAAAATATCTTTTATTTAACTTATTTTATTTATCTATTCTCAATTTTTTTATCTTGTGACTTGCATGAGTTGTAGACTAATAAGTAATTTTTTAAAGACTTACCTATATTTTTAGTCCCTATAAAATAAGACTCTTTTAGTTTATAAATATATTTTTTTTGACTTAAGTCCGCAACAATAATTTAATTATTAGTTTTAGGTCCTAAAGTGTAAAAACGAGTTTTGTGCCAAACACACCTTGGACTAATCAATTATTTAATTAATTTAATTTATAAAATTAAATGATAAAAATAGTAAAAAATAAAAGAAAAGAAAGAAAAAAATTATAAAAAACAAAGAAAAAAAAAACGAGTTTTGGTTCCTATAAAGTGAAAAAACGAGTTTTGCTCCAAACACATCTTTGATTAATCAATTATTTAATTAATTTAATTTATTAAATTAAATGATAAAAATAGTAAAAAAAAGAAAATAAAGAAAGAAATAATAAAAAAGAAAGAAATAATAAAAAACAAAGAAAAAAATTTTCTTTATCTTTTTTATTATTTTTCTTTCTTTTCTTTTTTTTTTTACTATTTTCATCATTTAATTTAATAAATTAAATTAATTAAATAATTAGTTAATCAAAGGTATGTTTGGCACAAAAGTTATTTTTTCACTTTAGTGACCAAAATAATAATTACATTATTGTTGAGAACTTAAGTCAAAAAAAAAAAATGATAGGAACAAAAACCAAAAGAGCCATATTTTATAGGGACTTAAAACATATGTAAGCTTTTTTTTAAATTAGTGTACACTTGATCGATAACATTTTTCTTGTAAAGAATTTTTTCGGGCGGGTAGCTCTGTTTCAAGGATTTTTTAGCCAGATCCCTTTTTTGCGGGTTTTTACACGACGGACTAAAAAGGCCAAATTCTATCTGGGCTTGAATTTGAATAACCAAGCCTACCTATTTCATCGGTTATTCGGGTAGACCTTAATGGGTCGACCCATTTTGCTGGCTCTATGTATAATCTATTTACTCATTTGGTTTATTAATTTTTTAATATACAAATTTTAAAAATATAATAAAAAATTTAGTTTGATTAATATTAAGTGGGTTATAAATGAGTTATACACCCTAATGAGTGTGTAAGAATTATTATTGCACTGAAAATATGTATTTATGTCTGCTAAGAAGAATATCTCCATTGCTGTTAACAATCCCATTCACAAGTTTGATATAGACTGTGTTTATTAACACGAGCTTATAGCTTTTTGAGGAGCTTATAGCTTATAGTTTTTTTGTCATAAGCTATAAGCTAGGAGCTTTTGAAAAACTATTTCAAATAGCTTTTAGCTTTCAATAATTCATTTCAATTTTATCCTTGTCTTTTATTGGATAATTATATCTTTTGTCATCTTATTATATTAAATATTAATATATTATATGTCTTTTTAGGTTATTTCATATAATTTTAGCTTATCATATGTTAGTTTTACTAAACATTACTTTTCAACAATAAGCCATAAGCTAAAAACTATAAGCCAAAAGCTATAAACCATAAACTATAAGCTATAAGTTAATTTTAATAAACACAACCATAATCATACAACAAAATCATACTAGTACTTTCTAATTGAATCCATATTTTACTCAACAATCCTCATAATTATCAAATAAAAACTTACAAAATATTTCCTCTGTTTTAACTTTACTAAATACATTTCCTTTTTAAAGCAAATTTACCAAATAAATATTATTTTAAAAAAATCTGCTAAATTGAATATCTCAAAAACTATTTATCAAATTGAATCTTTTTATGGTTTAAAATCTTTTTTTGAAAAAAAAGGGTTAGATGCCACGTGTTAGTATTCTATTGTGTTGCGTTAGCTAGCAGATGTCAACCAAAAGAGAGACGCCACGTGGTAGGCATAGGTTGTTTGGTGTCTGCCACAAAACGTAAAACAAATAATAAAAAAAAAATGTAAAAATGTTGTTAGTCGTCGTAGCTCAAATGATGTTAGCATGTTTTTGCATAACAAGAGTGTTGAACCAAGATCCACCAAATATATTTTATTTTTTTAAATATTTAACCAATAAAATATTTAATATTTAATTAATTAAACATTTTAAAAAATAAAATACATGAAAATAAATGCATCAATGACAATAGACCAATCTTTCCCGTTTTCTTTATTATATGTTTGCCGCTAGGTGGCATGAGCCAAACAACCCATGGCTACCACGTGGCATCTCCCTATTGGTTGATGCATTGGTTGACGTCACCTGGCATGTTTAACACAATGATGTGTTGCTACATGGCACTTAGCCCAATATTTTTATTTTTTAGAAAATAAAATTTTAAATAGTAAAAAACCTAATTTGATAAAAAAATTTTTTTTTTGAAGAATTCAATTTAGTAAATATTTTTAATGGTAAATTTGCCTTCTTTTATTAATATTTTCTTGATTATACTATTTCTGGTCTTTTTTATAAGAAACATTGGACATGTTTCACACATACCAATAAAACATAATAAGTGATATTCTTTTAGATTAATGATGTAAGAAAATTACTAAAATATCCATATAGTTAATTAACCAACTTATATAAAAATTATGAGTGCTCATAATAAATTGATAATAACAAAGTATTTTTACTCTTTTTTAACAATTAATACATTTAGAAAACTCACAAAAATCTCAATTTATTTCTTATAAAAAAGCCAGTATCAGAGGTAGTATATTAGAAGAGTAAAGTATATCAATAACAGAAACAAAAACATATTCTTCTAAAATTCCGTGGAAAATACCGTATTTAAGAACAATAACAGAAACAAAAAACCGGTATGTGGTATGATGGAAGGGAAAAATGCTGAGATTATTACTGTACACCACCCCGCACTAATATATTCTTCTATATTTAACAAACGTTAATATATGAATATGACTAAAAATATATATGCCCATGCCCTTGGAGTTACCCAATTTAATCTCGTATATTTATAATTCCTAATCGAACTCCCTAATTTTGATTTAGTATCAGACACTGCTGGCCTTTAAACATCCTCATCTGCGTTATCCCTGTTTCTCTAATTGTGAATTTTTCTCATTGACTTTCCTTGAATCCCTTGCCATGATTGACATACCGCAGAGGAAGAACTAATAGAGTACAAATTCAGGGACTGGTTTCTCGAGTTTTTCTCCATTTACATGCAATGATCAGCACTATTATCACCTGCATTACTTCTTTTTAAAATTGAGATTGGTGGGAAAATCATGAAAAATATAAATTTAATGAAAAGACTTGATTTGAGATGAATATATACCTTTTACGCTTGCTCTTCAAGACAGTAGAAGTTGAAGGATTGCTGTGCCAGTTCCTCTTCCTTTGATTGATAAACCAATTATTGATTTGCTTTAATTGCAAACCTGTTTCCTGCACCAATCTTGCCTTATCTTCCTCCTGAAAAGTAAGACAGAGTTAAAAATATGTGTAAAAATCTCCTAGAGTATGCGCATCTACTAAGCTCAATCTGATGCAAACACGTGGATTAAGTGCTGATAATCATAGACAAATTTGTAAAATGAAATCCTTACTGTAGGATAAGGCCACTTAGAATGTGATTGCCACCAAGCTTTAAGGACAGAGGTGGTGTCACCAGGAAGTTTCCCGGCTCTTCTCTTGCGTAAAATTTCCTCTCTTATGTCCACGATTTTTTCTTTGTAACCCTACACATAGAATAAAAACGTACAAATAGAGGTCAAACGGGTGGGAAGAGATTTAAAATTATTATTTGAAATTGCAATTAAGTCCATACAAGTTGTTAACATTGCAATTAGTCAGTTACCTGTTTCAATTCATGCTTCAATTCATGCCTTACACGTTCCATGAGGGACCTCTCATTTTCAGTTGGAACAAGAGGCCCGAATCCCATGGTATCGGGACCATCCAAAGAACCATCAAACAAATTGGCATCACTGTCAACTTGCTCATCTTCCTCATCAGACATTGTTGCTCCCGTACCTTCCCCCGGTGAAACTCCTGTATGTTATTCACCTCGTCAAACTCAAAACTATCACTTTACTACTACTGTTTGGTTATAGTACATGTTTTAATTTGGTTTTACAAACTTTTACTAATTCCTGTAGCCTTGTTCCTACTCTTTCTGTATCACCCATTAAGTAACTAGCGACTAGGAGAGCGTTAGCTCTAAGTGCACTTTTGCTTGTTTGGTATGCCATTTATTGTTACACTGAACTTGGTGGCAATATTGACTGATAGTTGGAAAATTTGAACAAGAGGTTACAACTCAATGGAGGTACAATCTCTGATTTCGTGAAATTAAGTGTTCTGAATCTGAATTAAATGACAGAAACAACTCTGTCGCAATTTCCATTCCCAGCCTGATTGCCCTATAGTGAATAACTGAACCATAAACATACAGCAGCAGCACCACCACCACTGGTTAGGCATGTTATGTCATTAAATAATTGAGAGTTCATCCCATTAAGATGTTGGTGAATATTTTTTGTCTATTTGTTCCAAAAGAGGGGAAATGAGGAAAGTAGATGTGGTGAAAATAATAGTATTAATGTACTGCCATGCCATTGAGATGGACAAAGGATTTCATGTCTTCAAAGCAAGGATAGTTTAATCAATACGGTTTTTAATATTTCAATTCAATTTTTCTCCCTTCCAAATCCCAAACATTGGTGGGTAGGTAAATGGAAGCGGAGGGATTTTGGCCCCCTCATTCCCCTTCCCCTTTCCTTCCAAATTTTTTGAACCAAATAAGGAAATTTTATTTTTATTTGTATTAAAATTTCTCCCTCCCCTCACTTCCCATCTATTTCCCACCAACAAACACTATACATAAGAGATTTACAAAGCTACCTAAAAATTTTGCCCAAATTTTAAGGGACGCGACAACAACCTAACCCTTGCAAAATTGTCATAAATAACTGATGTATTGTATTGTGTTTGGACAAGTAAAATACAGTTGGTTGGTTGATACTAATAGGAACATATTTGGGGAAACATAAGATGTTAGAAAATAACGTTTGACCAAGTTATTTCCATTGTATGAAGCAACCGACCATTCTTTGTATGTTAAAAAACAAGTAACAATGAGAAATAGAAGAGTACTGTTGCACCTGTTAGACTCTGTAAGGATTGCTCGATCTCCCAACAAGCCATAACCGCTTCCATTGCATGGACCCGCACGTGTTGTTGGAGTTGTTCTTTGAAGGAACAGAGCAACAATACATAGTGTGACTGCACAATGAATCAATTCAGAAAAATTTTAACTTTCTTAACCACAGCTGGAATCACACGTCAAGACAAAGTAATTAACTAAAAAGACAAACTCTACCAAACCATTCATGCGCCTCAAGATATACGACCGTGAAATGAAAACCATCTCAATTACGGTGTGGATTTAAAATTGTAAAATTCAGCAACAAATTTAGCTCAAAAACTCAAATTGGAACTATTGGCGTCCTATTTATTTGCATCTTGAGGAACTCTATTTCAATTAATTAATAACTAGTAATATCATTCTAGTTCTGAGTTCATTTTCATTGTCGGCAAAAAGAAGAAAGACAGAAACCCAGTCCGTTTCTGATTCTGTACGGAACAGTAACTGAAAATATCAATCGAATTTTGCTGGAGCCATGGTCCAAAGAGACAATGGAGTTTTAAATTGAAATTAAGATTTGATACAGAAAGTGAAAACATGACGAATACGAATAGTCAAATAATGGTATGGAATAAATGAGAAGGAATTTTATTAAAAAAAAAAACAGGAGAAGAGAATGAGAATGAGAATGAGTATGAGAAAGATACCAAGAACTGATCGAGTTCCTTATCGTCGGAAAGCAAGGCGTGTCCGAAGCAAGAGTATTTGGCGACGACGTTCTGAGACTGTGCTAGCTGAGCGTCGATCCTCGGCAGCTGGTCCACCGGCGTAGCGATACGCAAGCAAGCCACGTGTGCCGATAGAAGCTGTTCGTAGAGCGGGTGCGCTAGAATCTCCGCCTTGTACCTGGCATTCTGCCAGTTGATGACGGCCTCCCCGGCTCCCTCGACCAGCATGGGCTCGTTCTTGTCGCTGACCCTCAAATCGGCAGAGTCGTGGGAGAGGTCAGGGGCGGCGATGATGGAGTCCCCGGCGGGTGGGGCGAGGGCGTCAATGACTTCGCTTTGGTTGCGGTGAAGCCATTGGGAGGAGGATTGGGCGGCGGAGGAGTCGGAAGCAGAAGTGTGAAGGTTGAGGAAATTGGAGGGAGTGTTGTCGGAGGTGGTGTTGTTGTTGTTGTTTGTGTGGGGATAGTGGGAGCGGAGGAGGGCGTCGTTAAGCCAATTAGGTGCGGTATGGAGAGGATCGGAGGGAGGTTTGGAGTTAGGGTCGGGGGAGGAAGGTAATAAGGTGGTGGTGTTGTTGTTGTTGTTGTGATGGTGATGGTCAGGGAAGTGGTGGAGTGGTGAGATGTCTTGGGACAGAGGGTGGTGGTTGTTATGGTACGCCATATAAAAAAGGCCGCGCGCGGTGGCTCTGTGACTCTGTGACTGTGTGTGTGTGTGTGTGGAAGGTAGCTTAACTATAGGTTCATGGCGAAGGAAGAGAAGAGGAGATAGAGTTTAGGAACAGTTGTTTTGTAGAAAGCGTGTGAGAGAGGGAAAAGGGAGGGAGGGAACAGAGCGAGGCAGTTGTGTTGTGTGCGTTCCTGTGAATAAATGTTAGTAGTAACCAATATTTGAGAGACAGCCTCTCCTATGAATCTGTTTTTTTCTCACACTGCTTTTCCTATACAAATCTTTAACCCACAACTATTTTTCATATTTACAATCCATAATTTCATTTAACTAAACAATTTCTTTATTTTTATTCAATGACACTCTAGGTTTCTAGGATAAATACTAAATACTAGTAAATGTCATTAGACAACAGGTCTTTATTTTGCCATTTAAAATTGTATTTTTAAAAGTATTATTAAGTAGAACATCTTTTTTAATGAGTTCACTTACGGTCCATTTAAGTTTTTCTTTACCTTGATTTATTGGACTAAAGATCATATTGTCAACTCTCTTTACATGTGCTTCTAATGACCTTCTTTGCACATGTCCAAACTATCTTATTAGCTGGTTTTCTTTCATCTTTATCTAAATAACTATCACGCTAATATCTTTTTGTATATACTCATTTCGTAGTTTATCTAACCTTGTGTGACCACACATCTATCTCAATATTCTTATCTCTATCACACCCGCTTTTTTTGCTTGTTGTCTTTTGATGCCCAACACTCACTACCATAAAGTATAGCTAGCTGTATAGACTATAGAACATGTGTTAGATGCCTGGTTACAAACGAAAAACGATAAACGCAAGAAAATCTTGCTTTTACATTTGTAACATTAAAATTGGTAACCACAAATTTCAAAAGAGTCCAGCAACATCTCCATGGATATCAAAACATACTCATAGTTGTTTAGATGAAATTTTTCCTTTGACCTTGAAAGTACTTTGCGATTGTAAAGAGCTCCAATTACATCATTACCTTTTTCAATTACTACCGTCTTTGTGTGTGTTTCGTTTTCAGTTTATTTCTCCAAAAGTACTTCTCAATTTGTTTTTCAATTAGATTCAGTTGAAAAATGAGTTTAACTTTCAAACTCGGGTTAAAATCTCTTTTGAGTCCAATAAACTTGTGTTTAGTTTGTAAAAGTAAAACTATTGAAACAATTTTTAATTCAGTCATGTATATGTTTGAACAAAATTTTAACTATATAATTGATAATTGAATATTCAATACTGAGCTAGTCTAAATGAAGGGATGCACAAAATTTTGTAGTTGAAGGCATGCATTCCGTTGTAGTTGTAGGTTGTAACATAAGATAAAAGAATGTATGATGGATGTTGAAGAAAAGTGATAAGGAGAGGAGGGAAAAATGATGAGTGTGCAGTGTGGGAATTCATACGTTGCAACGGTGAGAGCCATTCAAGTTGAGTGGACCACTACTGTTTTGGGGAAGAAGCACGACGCGCGTGGAATAGATCGATGACGTGGCTGGAAGGTCCGTCCATGGCGGAGCGGGGGGGACCATCCGACTTGTGCTACAACACCACCACCGGCCCCCGCCAGTACTGGACCCCACTTAACAAACCTCTTTCTTTCGGGGAAAATATAATGTTCCATCTTCACTCCAATTTGTCTTCCTGGTCCCCTATCTAATCTATTGTTGTGTTTCTGTACGCCCTTCATGTTAATTACTTGGAAAATTCATATTCCCCTTATTAGTTATTACTTACTTATCTAAATCACAAGAAATTAAATTAACCTATGCCAAATCTTCACTTAAAATGTTAAGGGATTGATTGAGTGTACATACAGTAGTATGGACAAAGAAGCAGCAGTTGTAATCACAAACTTTATATTGCACTGTGCTCCCAAAGAATATATGCATGTTCCTTTGCCCCCCTCCCTTCACTCCAAATTAGCCATTCACTACTAATAATTTATGTACGCTTTATTTTTGAGGTCTATGGTTGTATATATATAAGGACATAAATATAAAAAAATTAAAATGATAAAACATTAAAATTAATATGATAAAAGAAGAAAGAGAGACAAGATAAATAGCAAAATAAACTTGACAAATTAAAAATAGATAGAGTTAATAGTCGCAGTATAAAAACCCTAAGGTTGACTTAGCGGTGTGAAGCTCCATTAAGTTGTTTATAGGAGGGACAATCCACAGCAGAAGTATATGTGTTCGAATTCTAACTATGCTAAATTTTCGAGAATCAGCGCCAACCACACAACACGAACGAGATTAATTTTATCTTAAGAGTAGAAAAATCTGAGTATACATATAAATATACTTTAGGGCTTTCCTGGACTGGAGGACCACAAGTGCACTTACTTGCTGGGAGCCTTTTTAATGTTTGGTTGTTGGACCACTTATAATTCACTTTCAACTTGCTACCTCTTCCCTACCTTACTTTTTCTTCAATTCACATACGATGCTCCATTCAAAAAACCACGCACCAAGTATCTTTTTTTTCTTTTATTATTTTAAAATTAATTATATGAGAGTGAAGAACGCATGATGTATTGAGGAAATAATCGCAAAAACGAACTCATCATAACATTCAACTTTCAAATTGTTTCACGCTAATTAAGCTTACATGTTTTCATGCAATGCTTCTACATAATACCTCTTTGAATAGAAGTGGATTCATGTTAACGTGGATCCTCCACTTTAACACTACTTTTTGTTGCATTCATTGGATTCGTCTCAGTTATGTGTCAATTTATCTCAACCATTAATTTATCTATCTTAACATAATTTGACGTGATCTGACGCCAATCCAAACACAAATACTATACCTACCTTGAATCAAACAATATATAAAAGTGGTATCATGAATTGATTTCTCACCAAGTAGAGACGTCAGAGGAATTATAGATACACACGCAAGTGGTGTAATCTACAAATTAACTAAACCAAACAAAAATTTAAGCCAAAAATAAGATACGATAATACATACGTACGTTGTATTGTTTGTACCTCAGCATGCATGTTTGCCTCTGACATAAGGACGACTATCACTATTCTTCGTACATCCACATACAAAAACTTCTCTTCAATATATATATTATTTATTGAACAAGAAGACTGTAAATTGTATGTGTCAATGAGTTCGGAATCCCTCCAATAATTGGACTGCTCTAGTTCCACCAAAATTTAATTCCCACCTTTCATTTTTTATTTTGTGAGAAACAAAAGCAAAAAAGTTGATATGAGTAATTTTAAACACTTGGGTTGAGTATTGGAGATCTAGTTACTCGACCATCCCCCAACTCCGTGTGAATAATAGTTATACATGTGAGAATAATTTTTTGTCTCCATGAACGACCTTTTCAAACCAAATTAATGTTAAAATGAATTCACATTATTTAAACATAAAACCAAGCTCATGTATACGAAAGTAATTGTCTCCACCAGTCCAATGAATTAGTGACAATTGACAAGTTAACTCCAAGAAAAAACTCTTTTAGATTTGAGATTAAACTTAACTCTCTTCAATCATTGGAGAAGAATTGTTGATTATTTATGTGCAAGACTAGATAAAAACTAATTAAGTTTTGATACAATCTTAAGTTTATATTTGAAGTTAATTCATTTTTAAAAGTTAACTCATAAAAAAAGAATTATCACACCAGTTATATATTTTATGATAACCGTATCATATTTTTAATTTAGATAAGACTTTTAAAGATGTTAACAAGTGCATGAGATATTGGGGAATGTAGAGTGTGAATGAATAGTAGGAAGAAGGAGAATAAGTAATGGGGGCAAGTGACCCCACGAAGACAATGTAGGTGATATGATAGATGAGGAAAAATAATAAAATTTAAGCATCAGATCATAGAGCATAGCATATATATATATGTATATATATAGGAGCAAGCATGCATTCAGACTTAACAGACACAATGTGATACATCAAATATGGTGTATGGTTCCCTGCTTTTATTTTTCTTCCTTTCAAACTTATTTCTGTTTTTGTTTTGTTTGGAACTATATATATACCAATTCTCATGCGCGTGTTCTCTGTGTCTTCTTACACGTCTTGTCACCAATTATCTCCCACTCCCTCCTTTTATTTATTTCTAGGACTGAAGGGGCTAATTGTCACATGCTTCATTTCCAAAATTGACTACTTTTAATTTTACATTTAAATAAGATAAATATGAATTAATTAATATGAAATTAAACACATATCAATAAGAAATTGGAATCAAATATGGCAAGCATTTTGGACGTTTCAGTCATTATAAGACCGGGATAAAATATTTGCCTTTTTTATGACAATTCAAGAACGCGAAAGAACAGTGGCTTGTCAGTTTCCACTGTGTTGTATATCTTCTGATCACTAAAAAATTTAGTATTGTTTATTTATTTGCATAAATAATGAATGGATGCCTTGTATATATGCAGGCATTTGTTTTGTTGGACATATGTATGTTTGCGTATAATATGTACAAATGATTCTGATTTAAACAATTATGATTTTTTGACCTTTCGATCATTCTTATGGCAATTTATTTACATTTACATATATGTGATTGAAATTATAAGTAGCGGTCAATGTGAAAAGGTTGATGAAATGGAGCCATGTGGCTGGCGAAAACAGTGGGCAGCTGATGTATATAATATACAACTATATATATATATATATATATATATATATTACATAAGAAAAAAATAAAAATTGTTTCTAGGCTGAAAGAAGGGAAAGGTGAAAGTGAAATTGCAATGTTTCTGTTTCCCCAATTGTATAAGCATTAAGCAATTTGCATTGGACAAAAATTGATGGTTTAGGAAAGCATTTAAATATTCCCCTACACTAAATAACTAACAATGCATTGCTTTCTAGTGTATGAATATGACTATGTTGTGTCAAATAAAGGACCAATATAGATACAGATATACCCTTTTGGGTCACTTTCCTTCCATTTTAGTTACGATATGCCTTGTTACTTGTTTCCCTTCTCACCACCAGGGTCACATTATTAAACAATTTTGTTTAATTCTTTTTTTGTTTTTTTTTTTTTTTACTAGAGTGCTATCTAACCAAACAAGGTCCAGATTAACTTATCCAGCCCATCAAAAAGAAACAAAACAAATGAAGAGTTTCTGGAGATAGAGGAACCAAGACTCCAACCTGCAATATGTCAAAAACTGAACCCAATCATACTTCACACTTTACTAAAAAACACAGCTTTCTCTTTTTTTTGGTGAAAAGTGAAAACTCTAAAAATGCTTGAAATTGACACAAGATTTAAACAAATATAAATCACTCGACCGAAAATATAAACAATGTGATAACTGGGATTTTATTGCTTAAGTAATAATTAAAGGTCCCGTATTCATCGCAAAGGAAATTTCACAACAGATACACTTGTGAAGTTGAGCCATGATTTAATTATTAGTGTCAGAGTTTTTTATGTTTTGTCGTCTTCTGCAGTAATTTGTTTTATGCATGGTAACATTTTTTCTATCTTTACGAAGGAGTGTGTTTAGTTTTGTTGTTAATTTGTTTTTGGACTTTTGCACATTTTTTTTCATAAAAAAGAGTAATGATCAATTTTAAGAGCATCCATCAGTATCAAGCAACAGGGTACAACCCTCCTTGTATTTTTCTTTTTTCTTTTTTATTAAAAATGTCCAATGTTTATTTTGGATCATGAAAATTATTTATCAGCAGACTACAGCCCAAAATGTGTGTTATCGTAAAGCCAACCTTATCTATTGGCCCATTGTGTTACAAGGTAACTATGGGGCTTACCACAGCTTTTATGGAAACTGTATCATTTATTGTTCTTTTAACCATCAATCTAAAATTAAAAATCACTACAATTTTTTTTTTCAATACTGATTGGTATATTAACAGGCTCAATAAAAACTACATGAGGAAGCGTTTCGAACTTCACAATAAGTAAAAACAAAAAGGCTGCTGGGATTGGCGCCACCCACTTTAGGAAACGTACTATCCTTGAATTTTTTTTCTAAAATACCCATTCCGGACACAACAGTCCTGAATTTTGCTTTTATTATGTTCTGGATGCCACACAATCCCGCGGGGTACATTCTGGACATAGATGTCTGGAAACTGAAAAATAAAATCATCAGCAACTTTGAACCATCGCGTTGCCTTATCCACAAACACCATCCTTCTCCTTCATCAATTGTCTCACACCACCCAAAATAACAATAATTTTTTTACCCAATTTTTTTGGTGTAATATTTAAGATATGTTAAGTCAAGTGAAGTACTATTTGTCTTTGGGGTTTTTATCTTCCCTTTCCATCAATTTTCGAGCATCTCAGGTGAGTTTTGTCGATAATTGTTGCTATGAGTTTGTTCGTTAGATTTACGGATACGGGCATCCGGAATAATGGATACGGACACTACTGTCCGAAAAACACAATATAGACATTACTGTTTACGGATGCAGTTGTCCGTATCCGCTATCATCTTCAACTTCTAGCCACCCAACCAGACAGAAAACCAACGAAATGAAATAACAGTGAACGAGGTTCAGAATAATGATAATAATACTACAATGTGAAATCAAAACTTGAACAGAGTGAAGTTATTACCTTGTTTAACTAGAATACACAAGCATTACAGTGAAGACACAAGATTTATGGTGAAAGACAGTGGTTTTCTACTCCTTTGAAGGTGGTTCTAACGGTGAAAAATAAAAAATACACGATGAACGATAAAGGATGGTGTCTTCGTTATGTAACCCTATTTTTTACTTTCCGGACGTATGCATCCGAAATTTGGTGGGTGGTGTCAAGAACTTTATGCGGATCACTTAAAGGCCTTTCTGAACTTCTTCATCCGGAAATTGAAGGGCAACTTCGTCCTTTGCCATCCAATAGGATGGTGCCAAACTCAAAGTGGGTGGCGTCAATCCCAGCGGCCAACCAAAAAACACACGCAATATAACACCGACCCAAATTTGGCCCAATGATTCATCACTTCAACAATCCCACAAACCCTAAAACCAATACCTCACAAAACCATCAATGAAGGAAGAGACAAAACAGAGCAAACCTATACTCCCAAAATACAGGGGACAAGCCATAGCAAAATCAACACCCACGCCGGAATTATCTTTAGCCTTCAACGAATACCTAAAGATCATTCTGCTGTGGAGGACTCCAGAGAAGCGCTTCAGATCTTAAATTTTGCTAGATTTTGCGCCTCGACATTAGTTACTCCAGGAATCCATTGGAAACTCACATGCTCAAACTCTTCTCCCAGGTACCATATATCACTTATTATATTTTAAATCGATCTGTCAAATGGAACAATTCTCCCAAATTACTTGTAATAGCACTCTGCAATCATATTCAAAAGACCTCCATATGGGAATTATGTTGTCTCCTCCAACCTCTCCATTTTCTATCACATTTGCTATATGATTACCACGCTTGACTGAATAAACGACCATATAAGCATATCCTCTGTTGATATCTAACATATCATCCTTACTTCAGATAAAGGAACAAATTTTTAAGAATATCAACCTTCCAAGCTCTTTCATTTTATAAAGCCTCATAACCAATTATCCTTCTAAAAATTAACCTTTAATCCATTACATTTTTTTGCAAATTCTTGTTTTTGAAAGCAAATTTCTTCCTTGAATTAGGTCGGACCAACCCCAAGAAGCTCCTCTCTTCTTTAGAGCCTGCAAAAACTCACAATCGAGAAAATATATAGATTTTAATACCTGTACCCATAAAGCATTTGGGTTTTTAATCAATCTCCACGCTTGTCTCGCTGGTAAGGCATAATTAAAACAGAAAATCTTTGAACCTCATTCCCCCAATTTTCCTAATGAATTCCTCTACGTTTACCCGGTTTAGCCTACCAAAATTTTCCAACCAAACCACAAAGTTTATCACAATTTTCTTTTAGAAATCTTATCAGTGATATCGCATATGTAAGAATAGCCTGAAGCACCGCCTTAATTAGAACTTCTTTCCCTGCCAGCCTTTCCTTCCATCCGCAATTCTCCCAAAGAATTTATCTTTGATGTCATAGGTTATCCTTTTTTTTTTTTGGGATTAAGGACCGAATTCAGTAGAAAGAAAATGAGCTAATTAAGTCCAATACAACCAAAAGTAAAAACTGCATAAAAGTGCAGTTTTGTTGAGCCCAAAGTAGAAACAACGGAATCAATTTCATAGAGTGTTGTTCGCCAAAAAAAAAAGTTCCCTTCTTTATCATCATTATTTATTTTGGTGTTCTTTATTTAAATACAATTTGCCGCATTTGAGAGGAATTTTTGGAAAAAAAAAAAATCCTTATTTGTTACATTAGCTTTCATGATATAAACTGAACTCTTCAAAAAAAATCGTAACATAATTTTACATGTTACAACAAGTGTTCAGTGAGAATGATGATTACATTTTTTTTTTCAAAATTTCTAAATTGGATTTTGCTGTTTGTTTAATGTGATAATTAAAGCGGTGGCTTTTGATGTTTTCATTGAATTGCCAAAGACCATTTAAAAATTTAGGGGTATTGTTCATTGAAGTGGGTTTTTCCTTTACATATCATCATGTGAAAGTCATGACTGAATTTAAACGAGAAGAAAATTCCTAAATTGTTGCTTTCTAAAAACGTGTTTGTATGTCTGTTTGAAGTATTTGCCGACATATACGTTTCATTCATTCTCTCTATAAATAAATAGTGGTCAGATTAAACCAATTATTTGGCTTCTTTAAAAGGATTTCAGTTATGGCCTTGGCTGTTGCGCAGTGATAACACTACTAGTGAAAGGTTTCATGGCATAGAACAATGATGACCATGATCACCTTACTGTTTTAGTACTATACTGAGCTTGCAGGAGAGAAGTTAAACACAAGTTTGAATTCGTCTTTCCTGGAAATTGCTTGATGCTTACAGATAACTAGTACTTGTGATCTTAATTCCCATCTCTTTAAGCTTGCTTTTGTTTTCATATGCCATACACTGTGTACTAAACAAGTGACGAAAATTAAACCCCGCGCTTAAAAAGTGGAAATTGCCAACAAAGATATCATAAACAATAATAACTTGTCCGCTAAGCACGGGAATGGGATGGCTCACCATTCAGCATACTTTTCTTTTCACCCTAGTCCCTAGATTCTCTTCAATTTTTATTACAGATGCTTTACCCCCTTTTTCTTTTCACTTCAAGTAGATCCTTTTGAGCTTTAGCCGTTGTTTAATTGCCTGCAAAATCCTTTGCTTTGTATATAGACTTGGGGTGAGGCTCCCTCAACATATAGAGGGGGTTGGTTTTATGTTTTGACTTCTTGTATCTCTTGTTCTTCTTAACTACTACTTGTACTTTACTTGTTAATAAAATTCTCTCAGAGATAAAAAATCACAACAAACACCAGCAGAAAATTTAACCCAACAGAATACAGAACAATATATAGTTATCACTCCTCTAGTATCACATAGTGGGGACCAAAAGTGATGTTTATTTGGTAGGGATGTTTCACTTTTACCTATCCCTATGTCATGGAATTTTAAACTCTTTTTGACATGGAGTGCATGTCATTTACCAATTGGAAAAAAGTAGTGCACAGTCAAGTTCTGTGGTCTCTTTCTCTGCTTAGTATCAAGGGATCATGTTAACAAGGAACTTGTGTCCCCATGGATTTTGCGGATCAGGCACGCCACATCCATCTTGACACTAATCCAAAAATTCAAACAAAAACAAAACAAGGATCATGGCGACTTTCAGTTAAGCATCCTATATTCCTGTATCACACATGAACTTGTACTAGTTAAAAGAAATAAAGTTACAGCCATCCATCAATAAAATTGTAGATTTTAAATTTTAAATACCCTTGTAAACGAATCCAAACACACTTCAAAACCTACAAAAGAATGATACATTTACAAGATTGAAGAATCCCGAAATCAGAAATATAGAGGTTAATTTACCCCACCTTTAAGAAAATTTCGGTATCTAAAGAAACCTACAACCTTGGCATATCTCTTTTTACATTATGACTACCCACGAAGCTTTTCCTATATAGGATCATTGTTTCCTTACTCCTCCAAAAGAACTAATAGCAGTCTCCATCAAGAAGCGTTTCAAAAAGAGCTTTAAAAATGCTCTATTCATCGGAACATTGTTCAGAATTGTTTCTTCAACATTCGTTGTGCAACTGTTATAAGAGTCAAAGCCTTTGAACTCCATCCTCATAAAGCTTCAGTGTAAGAACCATCATCTGGAGTCATATTTAGATCTGGTAGCATGAAAACGCCTTCTCCATTAGATTCTACGCTGTTTGTTCTACATTGTGATCCTCGTGAATGACTATCATCTTGATTAGCACATGTGAGGGGCTCCGAAATTACTTCTTTTTGAGTGGGTACAACGGATGTTGAACTTGGAGATTTTGATCCCATATCAAGCTGAGAAAAAAAAATTAGGTAAGCCAAAAATGAAATGGACAAATTCAGAAAATTAACATGGTTCATTGTATATTCGTAATAATGTACCTTCATCCTCTTCCTCTTCAAGCTCTCATTTTTAACTCTCTCTGCCTCAAAAGTTGCATTTACAATTTCTATCTCCTGCAAAGCAAGAATGATATTAATATTTAATATCAAAATGAATCAATGAATGCTTAAAAATAATGGCGCTTAGAAATATTATACTCGAGAGAGCAGAAAGATTACCTTTTTTAAATATATCCTTTCCTTTAACAGGGAGCTCTCCTCTTCCTTTAATTCGGCAATGGTCTACAGGATCACAAAAACAACCATGATTATAAACAATGTTACATAACATGAGTTATGACATATCATTAGTCAATGCCAACCGCCTCTCTCAATCCAGAAATCATTCATCACAAAGATGATAGTGTTACCATTTTATAAACTTTTTGAAGCAGTAAAAGAAGAGAACCACAACTTAAAAAATAAAAAAGAAGTAAAAAGAAAAGCAAAAACAGCTTTACCTTTTTTCTTTTGCTTCTCTTGGTTGAGGCAGTGTACTCATCACTTGAAGCAGTAGCCTGAAAAAATTTTGGGTCATTGAGGATTAACAAGATAGATGCAAATCAAATCACAACCATAACAGAAGAAATGAAATTTGATGCTGGTTTTAAACAATACATAAATGGACAATTTGTGGCTAAATCATAAATATTAGTTTTTTTTAAAAAAAAAAAATACAAAAGTGCGTGTCTGACCAAATATGTCAGCATATAAAACAAGTAAAGGAAATGGGACAACGATCGCGGAAGACATTGACTCTGAAATCCAGCTCAAAATGAGAAACTAGCTTTACAATGTCTGGCACTATAACTTATGAAATAAAATAAAAAATATTACTAATTGATAATTACTATCATCAGCACTCCACAGTTCTTACTATCTCTATATTGACACTGTACATTGGGGCCGACGGATAGCCCAGGCCATGGATTATTCTTTCTGGTTTAAAAAGCAATCTTTATGTTAAAAAAAATTGATAGAGAAATTTGGATCCAGATAAAAAAAATAGGGCAATTGGGATATTATTAAGAAGGCAAGAAACTGGATCCGCAGAAGCAGAACACAGCTCACACTTTGAGCTAGTACGTCATTGCAGGCACGTGATCATCTTGTTTCCAATGCTCACGTGACATGAGATCATTAGGTACCCTATCGATTCAAAAATTTCTCAATTCAACTAAAAAAACATTAGAATATAACTTTATTTTCATCATTTTTTTTTATGAGTGGGCCAATGGGCGAAGATGCTGCGTCTCATTCCACTATATTCTAGTATTTGGAACCCAACCAAATCCAAATGTTTGGGGATTTGAATTCTCATTAGTAATTAAAACCGTCGAAAGAAAAGTTTAGAGCGAAAAAGAATGCTGTGCTCGTGAATGAAGGAAGCTATGGAGGAAAGTATTCCAATATATACTCTGAAATCATACAAGGGCACCAAGTATAACTACCATTCACTTCACTGTCAGCCTCGTGATACTCTGATACCTCATCCAACTCAACTCATAAATAATGGTGTGTTTATCACGTCTCCCACACCTTCCCGCTCCTCTTCCCCAATCTCAATGCCTCTCTTCCCAGCCTCGTTGATGAATTATTTAAATAAAAGAATGTTATAAAATTAATCTAACCATAAATCGAAAAGAGAGAAAAGAAACACAGGTTGAGTCCCAACCCTCACTGCAAGGGAAACTGGAGCAGCGATAGAAGAAAGTCGCAACTTAATGACACTAACTTCAACGAAACGCAGACCCGTCACCCATCCATCCATCACCCCAACCTAACCTTCCACGCTCTCTGACACACATCCCCATCTCAATCATTGGGACCCACTAGCCCCCGCATCGCATCGCATCGCGTCACACTACTTGGATTTTTTTTCCATTTTCTTCATCATCAATCATCAATGCTAACAATAACAAAAAAGGATCTGTTCATCATGTTCCTGCTGGGGGAATCGCTGGACGCGATCAAATTGCAAATCTTCTCTCCTGATTTTCACCAAGGGTATTTTCGTCAAATCAACCCGCTAACTTTGACTGTTAGACACCGGTACCCCAAAATCAGGCTAAAACAAACCACCAACCAACCTCTCTCTCTCCCCCCTCACCTCACGCCAACTCAAAACGCCACAAACCTCACAGGGCATTTCTGTCACCACAATTTCAGATTAAAAACATCAATATCAAATATAAGAAAAAAAAATATATAACAGATTTAATTAACCCACGAACCCAAGAAAAGGAAAGGGGGGGAAGAAACACAACAACCGGAGCCTCCATAGCCAGTGAGTGAGTGTCGTTAATAAAAATCAAATGAAATGAGGAAATTGACAGATTTGTCCGTCAGCATCTGATGCCAGCGAAAAATCGAAAACGATGTGCGGTTGGGAAACAAAAAAGCGCTACTAGCCTGAGTAGTACAGAGATGAAGGGTAAAATTGTCAAAACAAAAGGAAACGTCACTCCGAAGGCAATAATGTCTCACGACGCACAAAAAGCCATCTCAACCGCCGAGAGCCATAGTTCTCCGGTTAAGTGCGGTTCACAGGGGTATTTCCGTAAAACAAAAGGAGTCTGACACACACACAGAGCAGAGATCAGGACTCAGAAGAAGGAGAGAGATTGAAAGAGAAGGAACCTTGGATTTGGCGGCGTGGTGGTGGCGAGTGGAATCTTCACAACCATCGGTGGTGGCGGAAGGAGAAGCGGCGGCGCTCCAAGAGAGAGGCGTGGTAGGGCTGCGTCTGGTAGTAAGGGCGGCGTCACAGCGAGAGACGGCAGCAATGGTCCTTGATCTAGAGCGAGGTTGTGTGGTCCCCCAAGAGAAAGGTAGCGGCGTGGAAAGGGGTTTCTTGAGGCTGAGAAGAACATTGACGACGAGAGTGTCGTCGGTCATGGCAGCGGTGACCCAATCGAAATCGTCGTTGACCATGATGTTGTGAGTGGTGGATGTTAGAAAGGGAAGCGTGGCGTGTAGTGTGTTGGAGAGGAGAGAAAGAAGGGAGTGGCAAGAGGCGTTGGAGGAAAAAGATGAAGAAAAGGGTATAGGTTCCGTTTATATAATACTGCTACTTAATTGTGAATTCTTTTATTTTGGTAACAACTTAATTGTGAATTTGTAATAATAAAAAGGGAAAGAAAGTGGGAAGGGATATTATGTGGCGGTGAAGAATGAAGAGATGAAGGAGTTAATTGTTATTCGTCGTTGGTTTTGGTTCTTCTTCTTTCTTCTTTCTTTCTTTCTTTCTTTCTTTCTTTCTTAACACTTAAAAGGGTAATAAGGAGAGGTGGGTTGAGTCTGAGTGATGTGGTTATGGCCACTGTGGGGTCTCACTCTTTTCTTATGCTCTTTCTCACTCTCTTTTCCAACCCTTCTGGACCCCACCTACTGACATGTGGCGGTGCCACTCTTTTTTTAAAACAAATAAATCATCTTAAATTTATCTTATAATTATAACTGCAAAAATATTTAATTCTTTCATTAAATTCTTTTACTTATTTTATGTTGCTAATTATCATTTAATTTTTATTTTTATCTTTAAAAAATAAGTCACAACTGTCAAAAGTTTTTTAACAAGATTTATTATCATGATTTACCATTTTTCTTATAAGAGATAAGAAATAAATAAAAAGGAAATTTTCAATAATCATATAATTTCTTTTATTTTACTTAATAGAAATTACAAAAAATTTAAAAGTTTTATATTTTTTTTATAATTTTATTTCATTCTATTTCTCTCCTTTTTATTTATTCAACCAAATAAATAGATAATGTTATATGTTTAATCTCTGATTGTACTACTTATTTATTGTTATTCATTTTTCTATTATTATTATTTTATTTTTAAATTAAATTATAATATTTATATAATATAAAAATTCTTAAAATATAGTGATAAGTAAAAAAAGAATGACAATAATTATTATATATCTATCATTTAGTATTTATTTGGTTAAAATTTAACTTCTCACTCTTTTCTACATATTATAATTTTAAGCTCTAATACAAATTTAATAAAAATAAAAATTTTAATTTCCTTCCATAGTTATTTTTAATTATTTTATTTTTATTTTAACCAAAAAAAAGTATTTTTTTTATATTTCAATAGTTAAATTTTTAGTATTAAAAACTAAAACAAAAGTATATCTGATTGAACTTGAATGGTCCATTCTTACTTGTTTATATTTATTTATGTATTTATTAGTCGGTCGTTTCATGAGCCATTGCGATCTACAAATCATCAAGATCTTAAACGCAGAGTGCAATTTGGATTTAATTTCAAAATCAAAAGACACCGTTTCTCCAATTTTTAATTTTTTAATTAATTAATAATAATATTTTTTGTATTTTCTTTACACTTCGGAGTTCTGGGGATTTGTTGTTTTGGTACATAGGGTTCGGGATTATGTGATGGTTAGAATAATTTGTTTGGATATAATTAGGTACTATCTTATTATGATAAGATAGATTTTTCTCATTTATTTACCGTATCATACTTCATATTTTAAATATGATATGAGTAGAGTTAGAACACACAGCAAATAAGATAAGTATCATGCTTCATATTTTAAATGTTATGATATGAGTAGAGTTAGAACACATAGCAAATAAGATAAGGTAATAAAAAAAATTTTCCACTTCACTTTCACTAATGTTTATTCTCAATTTAAGTTTTATCTTCAAAGTTTAGTGAGAAAAGTTTTGAAAATAAAAAAAAAAAGGTGATGATTATTGGCACTCCAATTTATCTATTGTCATTATCTTTTTCATATATTTAATTCAAAATCTATTTTTATAAAATAAATGTAAGTGTTAATACATAAGTATTATTAAAATAATAAATTAAGAGGGATAATAAACTAAAAAGAATGGCAATAGTCTCTCACAATAAAAAAATTTAAAGATGAAAAATTAAGAGGGTGAAATTTCAAAGATAAATCTATAAGGAAATCATGAAAAAAAAATTGAGTAAAAAAACCTAGAGAGAGAACAATTTTAGAGAAAGATTGACCTGAGAGAAAAATTAGAAAATACGAATTAGAAAAATAGATTAAATTATAAAAGTAAATAAAAAATAATTAAAGTTTATGTAGAAAACAAATTGAGAAGTTGTAAAAGAATTTTTTTGCAAAAATATCAGGGATCGGGAATTTAGAGTGAATCAAAATATGCATTTTTTGTAGCGTGATAATGAGTATTATATAAGTTATTATGTAATTTTACAATAGCAAAAGTAATATTACCCATAGAACTTAAGTGAGTGGGCGTTTCTTGTAGGATTTAGAAAAATATTTTTGGGAATGTATATTTAAAAATGTGATATTCTCATGTTTATTTTCAGGTTTAAAAAAATATTTTCGGAAATTTTTTTTCTTTATATTTTTTATAATCTCTATTCTCATGGTGAAAGATGACTAAATTACTTTTCCATGGAAATATAGGTTATTATTTTATATTTTACTTCTAACTACCACTTTTTTTATTTTATTTTTGATTTGTTATTTGAAATTCAATACGTATTCCTAAAAATATTAATTTTATCAAATACTCTCTTATAAAATGCTCAAAAATATACAAATTTAGAAATATACAAATTATCAAAAATAAAATGTTTGAAAATATTTTTTATTTCTCCAAGCTAACATCATCTAAGTTATTAATGTTATGTATCTAATTAATTAATTTTATACATATATATATATATATATATATATATATATATATTTTGCTTAATCTATATAATTGCATTACATTGTTGTTCTTCAACTTGTTATATTTTTATTTTATTGATTAAATAATTAAAATAAATAAATAATATTATATGCAATAAAAATACTTTCGTATTATTACATGTAAATCAAATATACTTTAAATTTTATTGAAATTTGTTCAAAAGATTTTTAGAAATAAAAACTAAAAATCAAACAACTTGTTTAAAATGCCTGGGAATAAATATTACCGGGAATATATCCCTGACAATAAAATATTCCAAAATGTATTTTCAAACATTGAAATAAACGCACCTAAAAAAAACTTGCCTTAATTTTTTTAATGGGTATTACATGTAATATTGATTTTTAAATTTTCAATGAGAAAACTAAAAATTATAAATTTTAATTATTAAAATTTTATTATTTAGTACTATTATTATATAATATGCCCATCGGACAATTTATTTTTATCATGCGCTTTACTATATCTTGCTAATAATTCTCTTACTTATTCTTTTATTATCTTAAAAGGTAAATATTAAAAAATTAAATGTACTTAGTATGTTAAAAACATAAAATGCATTAAAAATATTCTTCAATAGATAAGTGTGAGGATTTATAAAAATATAAAATATTAAAATTTAAAAGATTAATTGATGTGTATAGCAAGGATATAAATAAACGGTCTAGGATTTTAATCCCAGAATTTACATCCTCCTCCTTCACGATAATCTCGCTCGTGTAGACAAAACAAAAATTCATGTTTTCACTTATTCTTAGAATAATTTTGAAACCTCCTATCAAATATCTTTATAAATCTTCCTATACACTAAGAATATTAATTGTTGTTTATAGTTTCAAGGCATAGAATGCTTATATTTTTTTACTTAATAATTACAATACAAAGTAATAATTAAGAAGCTATATAAGAAGATAAATAAGATGATATAATAAAACTCTTTCTCTTACTATCACATCTCTCATTTCTGTTTTCTTTTAATTATTTTTTTGTCATTTTTAAGGTTTTTTTTATCTCGAGTATTATACTCTAAAATAATATATAGGAATATCAAGTTCTTTTTAAATTTAGATTAAGAGCCGGTTTGTTATTAGTTATTGGTTATTTTGCAAAATAATTATTATTTTAAATAAAAAACAATTTGATGTGTTTTTAAGATGTTTGTTTGTGCTTTTAAAAATAATCAAAAGTATAAAATAGTTAGATTTCTGAATATTTTTTAGAAACTAGTTTGAGCCACTTTTTAAAATAATTATAGAAAATAAATATTAAAAAAGTGATTTTTTCATTTTAACCAAACATAAATAGTTTTTTATTTTTATGATAACCAATAAAAAAATAATCGTTTCTCTATTTACTTTTAAAATTAATTTTTTTCCATTTAGATTTAAGTTATTACACTTTGGCATCATTCATAGATTGAAAAAGAAAAATGTCGAATTTTTAAACAACAAATTTTTTAAGTGCAAGGACTAAAATTATATACCAAATAAAATTGTAAATATTAATACAAGTTAAGATCAAAATAAAATATTTTGTCGCTATAAGAACAAAAACTAAATTGAATAGCATTTACATAGATTAAATTAATAACTTAACATCAAAATAGCAATGTTAATACCAACAAAACCCGGTACAGTTGACAGATAGCGCGGTAAGCATGTTGACAGTGGTTCGAATCCTGGCGGTGCATATAGAAAAGGTTTTATTGGGAGAAGCAATACCCACTTTGGTAATCTCTACACCTCGAGGGGATTAGTCTTCGGCTATTGGCCGGGGATACCCTTGGTTCGCATCAATGTTAATATGGCAGAAGACTCTCCTCGATCATTTGTTTAATTCTTGTTTTTTTTTCAAGTCTCTTTAAAATTGGGTATTCATTTCGCTAGAAGTTCAGATCAAATCAGAAGATGTCTATGTTTCTGCCATTATAATTAACCACATTAAAATTTTAAACAAATATTCAAATAGGTCATTATATTTACATGTAATTCATAATAAAAGCTCTAATTAGTCTCCGATATTACAGTTGTTATTTGTTAATGGTAAACTAACTATATGAACGCATAGCAAACATAATCTTAAAAATTTATGTGAAGCATCAAAAAATTTTAAAAACTAATATAAACACCGTTAAAAAACTCGAACCAAAATGCCCCTTTACTGGATAAGAACGTGCGAAAAGTGACATGTCATCAGTTCTTCTTGCCGGAGGAGATGGGGAAGAAGTACCTTTTTTTTTTTTCTTTTTCCCTTACCAAACAAACGGAAAATAAATCTCATAACAAAAAAAAAACCTGAAAATAAATCTGTAGAATCTATTACATGAAAATCAATACTGACTCCGCGGAAATCTTTAATTTCCTCTTATATTTTCAGCCTCAAATTGTAATGGCGTACAAAACGTCGTCTCAACATTAACATAAAAAATAGTGAGAATGATACGAACCAAGATAACACGTTAGTGTAGGTTTAAATTAGTTTATTTTAAATAAATAATAATAACTTCGGTTGTAACTTTCAGTCAATTCAAGTTCGTTAATTTTTTGCTATCTTGAGTAAAATAATAATATTTTAGTTTTTAAATTAAAAAAAAAGTAAATGAAGAAAAAATAATATTTTAACTAGTTGGCTAAAAAATATTTTTGTAATAACTGTTTTTATATTTGATATGATCCTGCTTTTGGATAGGGGTAGTTTGGTATTTGTCTTTGAACTCGATGGAAGAATATCTTAACTTCAACGTTCTCCGGCCACCACAGGAGAAGAATACTTGCAAGATCACTCCAATGTCAAAGGCCCTGTTTGGTAAAAACTAGTGCTTATGACTTATAGCTTATAGCTTGTAGCTTATAGCTTATGACTTGTGACTTATAATTGAGCAGGTAGCTTATATTTGTTAAATGACTTAAAAGGACAAGTAATAATTACATGTAATAAATTATTTGATAAAGTAAACATATGACTATAGGGTAAAATAGGAAAGAATTATTAAAAGCTACTTTTCATAAGCTATAAGCTACTTGAAGTAGCTTTTCATAAGCTAGCTTATATAAGCTATAAGCTAGTTGTTACCAAACACTTCCACTTGACAATAAGCTATGAGCTAGTGTTATCAAAAACACACAAAATCAGTTGATTAAAGGGAAAAGGTCGAGATGTTGGAATAACATGCTTACTTTGCATGAGTTACCTCTCTGTCTTTTATAGTAATATTAGGCAGTTGGAGATTTGGGAGTTGGTCTGTTGATTTGGGCCTAGGCCAAAATACTTAGAAAACAACATATGTACCGTTAAAAGGAAAAGGGAAGACACACGTGTGAGGTGTACTTTTCCCTTATGTACTATTTGTTTAGTCAACTCACTAGTTAAACACTAAAGAGTCACGGGATATCTCCATTGATACGAGATGAAGGAAGTCCTTAATCAAGGGCGGCATACGTATGGGGCATGATGGCTAGGGGTAAGGATGGGCTAGGCTGCTCGTCAGAGGCTTATGGCCTGACCTATTTAAGGCCTGTTCTGACTGGGCTTGTTTATTAAAAATGATAGGCTTAAACTTTTAAAAATACACATTTAAATAAAGAGGTATTATGGCTTAAACATTTAAACAAGTCTTTTAGGCCTATTAAGTCAACCCAATTAAATAATTATTTTATTTTATATATTATATTTATTTATTTGTAACAAACTAAAAATTTAATCACGATATGTTACCTCTTAAGTTTTGGATTATTTGATATGGAATTTTGTGACGTTATTGAATATCATTATGTTGAGGTATGATATTTGTGAAGTCAATTAGGTGTATATTTTTTTACTAAGCATAGTTTTTAAATATAATTGGTTATCATAAATTTTTCTATTGTACTAATAATTGGCCCTTTCACCTGGTTAGACCGTTATTTATAGACCCATTAAATTTGGATTGTTATGATTGTTTGAAGATCTTAATGTTAAATAGGCTGATAAATAGGATATTAGGTCTAGCTAGAGTTTTAAAAAGGTCAAGCAAAGCCTAAAAAAATAGCCAACATTAAGTCACAGGCCTAGGTTTAGACTTCAGTTTTGTGTAATAGGTCAGTTTTAGTTAACCTTTGGCTTGGTCTGGCCTAGCCCATTCCTACTCCTATTGATGGTTGTGGGATCCCGTAGCCGAGATGCTCCTCCTTTGCTTTAGACATATTTCTTTTGAAATGTCTCAGATACCCTTAAGACGGGATCCCGTCCATAACAACAATTATAAACTTTTTAAAAATTTAAGAAATAAATAATTATTTTAAAAAATTTTAGTTTTTTCAAATATCCTCCTAAATGTGTCGTTACCAAATAGTAGTTGAGGCAGGAGAGATTTTAAATATGTAATCAATGGTGATATTGTATATAAAAACTTAATTGTATTTTTGGTCCCTCGTGTTTTTAATTTTCGTGAGTTTAGTCCCTCAATTAATTTCGCGAATTTGATCTCCAATGTTACAAAAAAGTTGTAAATGTTACCCTTCAATCCATCTTTGTTAATTATTTAACAGTCAAAGCGGTCAATTTATTTAAAAAATCATTTAAGTTATTTTTGATAAAAAAACAAAAGAAAATCTAAAAGAAAAAATAATTTCCACATCAATTTGAGGTAAAAACTTAAAAGTGAATAATACATTATTTTAAAAAAAATCAAATAATTTAAGTAATTTAAAAATTACATTTTCATTTTTTAAAAATAACTTAAATAAATTTTTTAAATGAGTTGACCGCTCTAACTGTTAAATAATTAACAGAGATGGATTGAAGGGTAACATTTGTAACTTTTAGTAACATTGGGGATCAAATTCGCGAAATTGAAACTTGGGGACTAAATTCGCGAAAATTGAAAATATGGGAACCAAAAGTGCAATTAAGCCTATATCAAATTAGATTAGAGGATCCGCTTTATACTTTGTTACCTTGTATTTTTTTTATAAAAAAAAGTAACTTTTAAGTTAAAATTGAAAGTTGTTTGATAATTTTATTATTTTTAAAAATTTATTTGCTTGATAAATTCTTTTATTGAAATGTGTCAAGATGTGATAAAAAAATAAGCTTTAAAAAAAATCCTCATTCTAATTTCTGGCTTAAAAGGTATTTCTTTTCATTTTGTTAAAAAAAAAATAAGTTTTAATTTTAGACATGCTTGGATCTATACATTTTGAGGTCTTAGACAAAATTTATCACGAAGACATGTTTATATATATCGTATTACTTTTTATTTTATGATGCAAATTTATTTATGAAAGTTTTATAATCAATCAAATTTCAATAGATAATATAACTAATACATTATTTATATAATTTCTAAAACATATAGTTAATCTCAAATATGATTTGATCAATTCAAATTATGTATAAATATTCTTTTCAAGGTTATCAGTGTTTTAATTTATAAATTATGCATTTAGAAAAAAATATACTATTTTTATATAATTTAATATTTTAATAAAATATTAATTTTACTTATTTAGTATTTCTTTTAATGAAATATTATTGCATTGATAAAAGTTATTTAAACATGCTATAATATATTACATTTAATAAATTATTTTCAATAATTAAAATTTAATAATAATATTAAATAAAAA
The DNA here is from genome assembly GCA_037177725.1 of Cyamopsis tetragonoloba. Classification (NCBI taxonomy): domain Eukaryota; kingdom Viridiplantae; phylum Streptophyta; class Magnoliopsida; order Fabales; family Fabaceae; genus Cyamopsis; species Cyamopsis tetragonoloba. The sequence goes on from CM074119.1 coordinate 81,694,276, forward strand.
TATTTTGGGGACCTTATTAAGTGGGGGACTCTAGGTAATTGCCTTTTTTTTATTAAAACCAGATCCGGCCCTAATTTTAGAACTTATGTGAAAATTATATGGATTTTTCTAACTTGTGTACATAGGCACAAGATAACAATGATTAGCAACCAATAGAATTTCATTAAAGGGAAATTAACAAGTAGTGAATGCTATGCAAGTTTAACTTTAAAAAAAAAAAAACTAATTCAAATACTAACTAAATTTTAATACTTGTTCTCTTGAAGTTTGTTGCAAATAATTAATTTTACGATTGAGGAAATGAATAAAACAGGGTCAACACCCTTCACGTTTTTTGGGTCAAATATATGTATTGTCCATTTTTTTTATTCGTTCATATATTAATATTAAAGACCTAAATTTATAGCTGTGGTGAAACGGTGATAACTAGGGTAAATATACATTGATAAATATCTAAAACCACAAAATTTATTTTGTCCAACTATTTAGTATTTCAATTTTAAAAATGACTTCAACAATTATTTGTCGCTAGAAAACTTTTTTTCTCTAACACTGGAGAAAATTTCAGTACTATATTAGTACATATTCTCCACTTAAATATGTAGTTTGTGGCGAGTCCATAATACATAGTAAATGACAAAATTGTATGAGATTTTTTTTTATCTGTGATATGGACTTATCTCGTAGGAGAGGCACGTGCTGGAATTACGTGGGTGGATTAAGTCGTAGGTACCATATCGTGTTCACCACAACATGTAAACCCGACTTAAGGTCTGGGGAGTTCCACCCTCTCGTGGGGTCGGTTACAGATTCGTACTTATCACCGCAATTCATGGAATATGACAGTGACATGTTTGACTTTAGTACCCTAAAGAGCTATATAAATACATGTAATCTATATTCATTTGGTACGCTTTTCTAGTACTTGATATCTGAATTTTCCTCTCTGTGGAATCTCACTGACTTGATTGTCGGAGTGCTTGCAAGTATACCCTCACCGCTAGGTGAGTGGCCGGAGTTCTGAATCACCGTACCAGAAGCCAGAATGGAGGTTATGGCCGTCATGCTCAAAGCCTGACGGATCAATTTGGTACATCTGAAGGCAAAAGAAAAAGACTAAGACCTAATAACCGGGAAACTTAAGATATCTGTCAAGACAAGCGGATGTAACAAGAGGATATGAGACACAAGTCAACACCGAAATAAGTATTATAAGTACTAAAGAATATTATAGACTTTTTTTCTCAGATACATAATTTTTGAATTAAATTAACAATTTAGTTTATATATATATATATATATATATATTATTGTAGTTTATTTTTTCTCTTTTTAGAGTATACATCCATCACTATAAGTAATATCACTCACTTTTGTTTGAGTTTCTATACTAAATGTTTCGTTTTAATTCTTATATGTATCAAACTTTTTTTATTTGTTCCTATTATTTAATTTTATTCGTCACTTGACAATAATTAATCCTTAAATAACAATAAATATTTAATTACATATTTTTATGTTTTACATAATTTAGAAACTAATATAAAATACACTATCAAGTTTAAAGACTAAAATGAAGAATATGAATCAATCAAATGATAGACATTTGTGAGATTTTTCAAAGGATGTTTGGTCCTCAAGTAGTGATTCAATTGGTGTATATTCGGTTAAAAGTGCATATATTTGATTTGATAAGGTGATGGGTGGTACTTGTGGGATAATGATATTTTAAGTTGGTTATGAAAATTATTTGGCGATGCTGAGTCCCTATTAAATGTTTGGTTTTTTTGCTGACCACTATTCCTTCATTTCATCTCTTGCAACATAAAAAACAATTGCAGTGTTCTACCATATTGCTAAATGATTGGAGGTACACGTAGTCTTACTGAATTTGCTGGAGGGCCACTTTCTTGCGTAGAGGGGACTTGGCTAGCATATAAAACAATTGCAGTGTTCTACTATTATTTGGGTTAGTGTTATATTATCGATTTAGCTCCACATAAACTATATTGGCTTTCGTTAGGTGTAGTGAATCGTAAAGAGCTATTGAATTCTATTCGTTTGCGTTCTTGGCGATATATTTGTAGCCCTGTAAAGGGTTATTCCATTAGCTTTGTAGATTGGTGTTTTATTCCTATAATATGTCTCTCATAGTCTACTTTCTCCGTCCCATAATATAAGTCCCAACTAACATTTTACACAGTTTAAGAAAAGTGGTTAAATTATTGGAATTAGAAGCATTAAGTAAACTATTAAGATGTTACACCAATTAAATTTAAACACAATTATTTTCTATTGGTTGAATGACTTTGAAAGTTAAAAAATCACAATAAATGCTTCTTATTTTATGTGTAAGCGCTTATATTATGGAACAAGACATTTTAGTAGTTGAGACTTATATTATAGGATAGAGGAAGTAGATTGTATGTATGAATGGTTTTTAATTTTTTTTGTTTTTGTTGTTATTTACTTATAATGAGTTAAAATATTCCTTATGCTCTCCGTAATAAATTTATTCTTGTCTATAAAAAATATGATAAACACTTGTATAATGTAAATGTTGCCACTTATAAAGATCACACCAAAATATTTTTTTTAACGTAAAGACGAAAATAAATAATACTATGTATTAAACTAAACTGTTAATTATTTACCAAAAATCTAATTTGTTAATTTAACTTTTTTTTATTATAAACAATAAACAATTAACTAACCTAGTTTTTGGATTTACTTACCCACAATCCAATTGGCAGTGGCAGTTGGTTAATGATTGGAGGCAAAGAGTAAGTTGCAAGGGTTGCTTTCGGCGACTTCACGCCTTCCTCTCACTATTGGCATTGGCATAGGGATTTGCACAAACATCGAAATTTTTGAAAGCCCATCACATTTAAGCCTTTTTTTTCTCTGCTTCTCTTTTGCATAAGAAAAATGATGCTTGTACATCATTAAAAGTAACAACCCATTTTCAACCCATGTCATGTCAGCAAATTATTTTTTCCTTTTGTCATCTTTCTTTTTTAAAAGACAATATTAGTTCCTAAACCCCAATTATAAATAAATTTTCAGTAAATAGTAATGTGCAACAATATTTACTCTTTGCATAAATATTGTTGTTTATTGGAGACGAAATTTTTTTTCTCCTGCTTATTCAATTCTATTTTATTTTATTTTTTATAGGTAATGTATTCTAAACTAAATCTTTATCATTTTAAACTTTCAATCTCTCAAGACTTTAATATTTGGTACATGATCAATTCAATTATTGGTATACTTATTCATCATGCAGTAATTTACATCTCCCTTTTTTCCCTTAATTACTCCGTCCATTTTAAAATTGTAATCCATTTTTTTAAGCAAATTCAAAAAAATATTTGTTATTAGTTGTAACAAAATTATAGCCTTAATTAACTAAATTATCTTTATTTAATTAGCTAGAACGATAGTATAATTAAAAGAGATAACATAATTGTGAAACAAGGTAACGAAGAAAAAACAATAAGACATACATACTTACATTAACAGTGATAGTATTTCCCCCAGCTTTTTTTTTTTTTTAACTTTAAAATTTTATCTCATAAATATGTTTTTTTTTTTACATTTTCAATACTCATTTAATGTTTTTTCTTCTATGTTCTCATTTAATGTAAATGAATAGTAAATTATTACATAATAATAAATAAAAAAGATACTCATTAAATATATAAATGAATATATTTTAGTTAGAAGCATTATAAAAGATTGTATAATTAATAGTATTTTTTTAATATATGCATAAAAATCTCAAGGCTTAATTTTTTTTTGGTCCTTATAGTTTGCTGATCATACCATTTAAACGATTTGTTACAGTTCGTCAGTGACGTTATTGATCACAAAAAAAAAATCACGATAGTTATCATTAATGGATCATTTAATTTAGACGAAAATGTAATCAAATGACCTAAATTTTATATTTAAAATTATACCAAGATCAAAATCGCTCAACTAAAATTACGGAGATCAAAATTTTACAATTAACAAATTATAAAAATAAAAAATACAATTCAGCCAACTGTTAAACAAAACCAACGAACCCAAAAAAGTAATTTTGAAACAATACTTATTCGCATCTTGAAAATCTAAGTAATTATTTTAAAACGTATAAAAAGATTATAGTTTAAGAATAAATGGAGAACAAATTTGCCGATAGTAAATCCCCCATTTGTAGTCCAAAAGTTCATGTGCATGCTATTGACATCTAAGATTATGTACGGTGCAAGCACACTTGTTGAGTTGCTTAGTCTATATTGTATTAATATTTCGGTAGGTTTCGCAGATATACATCACTATATCAATTTAAGCAACTTTATATTACCATGCAAGGTTGCTTGTTAAGCAACTTATACGAGTCCCACGCGTACCCCACAAATTAACTACCTCTTATTTATTATTTTTAATTAAAATTTGAAATTTAATTTAAATTTTTCATATTAAATAAAAATATTCAAAACTTAAAATTAAAAACTGAAATGACTTGATTATTTTAATTAAAAATATGGTATAAAAGCCCTACTTTCCTTTAAGCAACTTTCATAAACAATTCAAGTCATGTTAGCAAATTGTTATAGAGTTGTTCTTTCTAAGGGTAGTTGCTTAGCACAAACAACTGCATTGTACATGATCTAATATTACGTTCACATATTCAAATAAAAAGAGAAATCTTACATTGGGTATGTTTGGATCGATGATAAGTGATGGAGCAGAACGAAATGAAATGAAATATTTAATTGTTTTATTGTTTAGATATTACAAAATAGGATGGAGTGGAATGAAATGAGCTCTATCCCATTCCATCCAAAAACTTAATTTTCTTTCGCTCCCAATCTCTCACTTTGAGAGAAATCCAATAAAATGCATTTAGTTGTGATAAATATACTTATAAAATTATTTGTTTATCTTGATCATTCTAATTCCTACCAATTGATTTAATGCTTTGTATTTATTATTTTCGGTCTTAAATATAAGATCTTTTAGAGAAAATTTATTGATCCTATATATAAGACCCTTACAAAGTTCGAAGAGGCAATTATTGATTTTTTTCTTGTCTACACTTATAATAAATTAAGGGATAGTAAGTATAATTAATGCATTTGTTAAAATTTTTGACTTTAAATAAAGATAAATTTGATAGATTGTATTATATTTTAAAAAATTAAATTAATAATTTTCTTAATCCATATAAATTAATTAAAGCATCATATAAAAAAGGACACTATTTAATCTCACTTTTATTTCTGCTTCTATTCATTTTCATTTTATTTATTTTACCTTTTGTTCCCATACTCACTGTCGTAGTCTCCTCCTCCTCCTCTTCTTCTCTCTCTTTTTTTTTTTTTTTTTTAATTTAATTATCGTATTTCACATTGAATAGTTGAACCCAGTGAAGATAAACTCACTATAGAGAAATAGCGCGAGAGTCAAGACTGTGCTGATACCATTTTAGATTAGAATGAAATCAATCTTTATTTTTTTTAGGGTAAATTGTATTAATCACAGTTGAAGTTTGAAGAAATAATACTCTACTTTATTCTTTGAGTGAAAATTGCACTCCCCTTCCCTTCATTTCAGTAACACCATTAACTATAAATGAATAACTATCATTTGACATGGATTACAGTTCTCTTACATCATTTAATTAATATTGGTGTTAATCTTACAAAAATTACATTGTATAAAATTTGTAAAGTATACGTACACAAAATATTATCTTTTGTAATTTTGTACGCATTAAGAAAAATGTTTTAAATATTTTCAATTGAAATAAATGTATTTAATACATTGTAATTATAGAAGTCATTAAACTTGTTTTCTTTTTTGTATATAAAAATTATAAATTAAGTTTCACAACATGTGTAAAATTATACATATAAAAGATTTTATATAGGAAGTCCAATTAGATTTATGGGTATTTTTATCAAAATAATAATTTTTTTGAAGTACTTATCAAATTAGGTACCTAAAAAATTATTTATTAAAATAGGTTTTTTTATTGTTCGCGCCGTTTTATTTTTTAAAAATTTCTGGATGTCACATGTCAGCATTTCATTGAGTGGCGTCTGCTGAGAGGCGCAATCCAATGAGGTGCTGCCATGTGGCAGCACGAGATTTTTTTATTTGAAAAAAAGCAAAAATAGCCATTCATTAAAAAAAAGAAAAAAACCCCAGGGCCAATGGCGAAGCGCCAAGTGGCGAGGCCCTGGGTGCTATGCCCAATGCATGGCGCAGTGCTTCAAAGAAAAATAAAAAACACTTAAAAAAATATTTAAAATGTAAAAAAAAAATTTTAAATTATAAAATATAATAAAAAATATTCAGAAAATAAGTTAAATTATATAATAATATTCAATATTTAAAAAATTATTTTAATTAATAAAATATATTTTATATTATAATAATTTTACAATATTCTAAAATTATTCATAAATACTTTTAAATTATAAAAAAATATTCATAAAATACTTTTAAATTATAAAAAAATATTCTTCAATATTTAAAAAAATATTTTTAAAACTAATAAGTACTTTTAAATAGATTTTTAAAATGATAAAAAAAAGTAAAAAATACTTTTATATTATAAAAAAAATTAGAAATAATTTTAAATTAGAAAAATAATATTTAGAGCATTCTTACAAATAATTATTTTAAATAAAAATACTTTTAAATATATTTTAAAAATATAAAATAAAAAATAAAAAATATCTTTAAAATATTATTGTAAAATTATTATAATATTGTAAAATATATTTTATTAATCAAAATAATTTTTTAAATATTGAATATTATTTTTCTAATTTAAAAATATTTTCTAAATATTTTTATTATTTTTATAATTTCAAAGTATTTTTTATTTTTTTTATTTTTAAAATCTATTTAAAAGTTTTTATTTTTTTATGATAAACTAAAGAATATTATTACTAAAGAGCATAAAAAATACTCCCAAGATAATGCAAGATTCCCAAGAGGTAAACCAAGGATTAATAAGGTCAAACCTCCAAGACATATAGAAACATTAAAATAACAAAGCCACCCTAAGAGAACAAAAGACTAATCAAATTAGTGAATCAAGCACTGCAAAGGATTTAAAAGTATTTGTTAGTTTTAAAAATAATTTTTTTAGATATTTAATATTTTTTTTATAATTTGAAAGTATTTCTTGGATATTTTTTTTATTTTTTAATAATTTAAAAGTATTTTCTTAATAATTTTAGAATATTGAAAAATTATTATAATATTTTTAAATATATTTTATTAATTAAAATAATTTTTTAAATATTGAATATTATTTTATAATTTAAAAAATTTTCTATATATTTTTTATAATGTAAAACTATTTTTTATTAAATTTTATTATATTTTAAATATATTTTAAAGTTTTTTTTTTAAGCATTGCACAAGTATGGGGCATAACACTCCAGGGCCTCGCCACTTTGCGCTTTCCCATTGGCCCTGCGATTTTCTTGTCTTTTATTTTTTTGTAATGATGGCTATTTTGCTTTTTTTGTTTTGAAAAATCTGGTGCTGCCACGTGGCGGCACCTCATTGGATGACGCCTCTTGTAACATCCCATAAATTTCCTAGAAAAGAGCTATGGGTTCTTTTGTAACAAAATGGGAATTTATGGATTTGGTTGCAATCCGTAAGAAATTAGAGGGAAGGACTGGGTTGCAATTTTATAAAGTGCCATGAGGGACCACTTAGCAAGATTTAGAAATTAGTTAAGTGAGGCAAAACCCTCACTTCCCCTTCTCCCCCTCTCATTTTAGCCCACACAAAAACCATGCTCTTCTCTCTAGTTTTTCATCCCCTCCTCAAACCCTCTCATAATTCCTTGATCAATCTCACCATAGAAGTTCAATTCCATGTTGTTTCCTTAAGAAATCATCATCACCAAGCCACAAGGAAGGTAATTCTTCTCTTTAATTGAACATGAAAGCCTCTTACTTCCTCTCTCATTCTCGCCCCTTTCTCCCTTCCTCACTCTTCACTTCTCATTTTCACACTTGCTCTCCTAGGGTTGCCCAAGCCAAGAGAGATGAAGCTTCTCCTTCTTTGATTCTTCACCATTGGAGCTTGGAGAAGGCATTTGGAAGCTTAGAGAAGCCATTGAAGTGCCTAGGTAAGCCATGCATCTCCTCTCACTCTCATTCTTAGTCAAGCCCCATTTTGGGGAAAATGATCTCCCAACTCAAATCTGTAGCATGCAAGCTTGAAATGGAGTCCTAATGGGGTGATAATAGCTTCTATTTGTGAATATTAGGGATTAACAAGTCATTTGGGAAAGTTAGAGTTTTTGGGTACACTTGGAGAAGACAAGGGCTTTGGAGCTCACTTGAGAGGTAACTCCACTAAACCCCAAGTAAACTAGTTAGGAAATAGAAAATGGTATGAGGTTAGGTTTGAAATTGTGAAACTATAGGATTTAGTTTTGATGCATGTGGCTTGATATCGGACCATTATGAATTAGTATAATAAATTGTGATTTTGGCTTGTTTGTGTGTGTATAAGTGCTAATGTAAATTGTGGTTGTATGTAAATATGTTGCTTGTAGACCATGTGAGGAAATGAAATTGAAATGGGAGAGTTCTCCTTATTGGAATAATATTATGTGATAGTGTGAATTGAGAAGTAATGAGTGAGTGTGTTGAAAGTGTGTTTTGTGCTCTTAATGTGAAGTTGAATTTTGAAGCAATTGATATTTGAATCATGCTAATTTGCACTTGATATGATAATTTGATTGTATATGTGTGAATTTGTTGTGCCATAATGTGGGTAGTGTTTTGGAAGTGAAAATGGGGTCAAGGAAGGAGGTTGAAAGGAAAGAAAATGAGTTTTTAGTGAAATTTGCAAAAAGTTGTCATCTGTTTGGGGCTCGATTGCCAGGACAAAATTCCTGGCAGTGGCAGGATTGGGGCTCGAGCGCTAAAATAAAATTCCTGGTAGTGGAAAAACGTTGCCTGGCGCTCAAGTACCTCCTTGATTTTGATGAATGTTGAATGAAAATGCATGATAACTTGTAAAATGAAATTAAATGATAAGATAAACTTTCCCCCTTCAACGGATGTTGAGTAAGTGGGTTGAGGAGGTCCTGGGCTATTCCAATGAACGGGGTCAAGATAACGACAGTTGATCACGGTAGGGGATGCTTGCCGTAATCCATGATTGAATTACACCTAAAGATAAACATAAAAGAGTTTTTGTTAAAGTTATCAAAGTATTAATGGACCTAATATTAAGTTAGTTACCATGAAAATATAAAGTGATTAGATTAGATATATTATTAGATTAGATTTTTTTTCATAAAAAAAGAATTATGTAATTAGATTAATATATTATTGTTATTCTGAAAGAAATCAATAATTTAAAATAGGATAATTCATCCCATGATGACCAACTAAATCCTAATCTTTTGAATTAGTTTAAATAATTTTAATTTTTTTTCTAAGGCCTAAAAGAAAGAAATTATATCAACATTCTAAGGTCCCAAGCTGACAAAAGACTCTTGTATGCTTCCACAGGATGGATAAACAAAGCAGAACCACAAACATCATATCACCAATAAGCACAACCATAATAGAAGTTGCTTCTTCAACGGCTCTGAAAGAGGAATCCTAAAATTACAAAAAAATAAAAACAAAATAACTGAACAACATTATTATTAATTAGATAAAAAGATTGTTACATTAACTGAAATTGGAGAAAATACATAAGGGTTCTGGCTTAAATGAAGCTAAGGAAGATATATAGTAATCAGTGCAAAAGCACATCTATCTATCTATGTACTTAATCTGAACAGAGTGTCAAACAATTCGAGATTCGTTCACCCTTGATCTTTCCCGCTGAAAAAATAAGAGAAGATCGAGGGTTACAATTCAAAACCCCAATCACCAACAAGTGTTCAAATCGTCGTTCATCAATAGATTAACACCAAAACGGTTAAGAAAATTCTAGTCGTAACATCTTTCGTATGTCGGCGGTAGCGTCACTGACAACCGCTATCTTCTTGGTGATGAAAAGAGGCAAGGGAACCGAGCTAGGAGGCGGCGACACCGTGCAAGTCGAAGATCCCGCGTACAAATTCGTCGTCGAAGGTGGATCCGGCGTCGTTTTGGTTAGCTGTTCGCCGCGTTTGAGGATTTTGACTTGACCCATGAGTGGGTGGTTGACTTGGGGTTTGGGATCCGGCGTCGGTGCGGCGTTGTTCCGCTTCTGGCGGGTGGTGCGGGAATTCCGATGATGTTTGGGAGGATGAGATGGTTTGTTACGGAGACAATCGTGTGAACGAAGAACAGCAACACTGCCCATTCGATAAGAGCAAGTAGAGACAGAAGAAGAAGAAGAAGAAAAACTGAATTTGTGAAGCGAAGAAACTTGGAAGGGGAAACGTATGGAGGAGGGTGGGGTAAAGCGTATTTATTAATGGACCTTTTATTTTTTTAAATGCATTTATTTATTATTTATGGGTTTTTTAAAATTTAATTAGGATTAGTACAGAAATAAAGATAAGGCAGCTTTGGGTTCTCACTCTCATTAGCAAAGCCTAGTTGTTGTGGTACCTATTGATTCAATTAAAAAAAAAAAATCATACGATTTGATTTTTGTGGTTTGATAATCCGATTATTTGATTTGTTTTATTTTTAAATGATATCCCAACTAATTTTTTGCGATTTGAATTGGATTCACTTTTCTATTTTTTTTTTATTTTCTAAAATATATTCTCATTATAAAAAATAGTAGATATTAATAACAAAATGTAAACATGATGCATATATTTAAATCAAATTTTGTTATCTAAACTTTTTATTTAATTATTTATATATAATATATATATTCTATAAAAACTCAAATAATATTTATATTTAAAATAAAAATCAAACTATAAAAATAATTTTTTGAGTACACCATTTAATCTTTTTAAAATAAAGATCCATAATATAGAAAAATTATAAACCTATGTTAATATTTGTGATTTGGTTTGGGTTGATTCGATTTTGAGAAAAAGAACCGGAATCCGAACAAAATCAATAAAATTATGCGATTTTTTCGATCTTTAATTTTTTTTTTCGATTTTTTCAACCATCAAATTTTTTTATCCATTTTAACGATTTATAAGGGATTGGTCACTTTGATCATGAACACCACTCGTAGCCGCCACGAAAGTTCTTCACAACAACTGCATTCTAGATTTTGTCGAATATTCTTCTCATTCAACCTAATTATTATTTAATTATTTATTATTTATTTAATTTAAAGGAATGTTATTCTTATTATTGTATATTGTATTTCTAACGATTGCAGACACACAATAAGACACATCAAATAGACTTCAATAATTTTCTGATACAAAAAAAAGACTTCAATACAAATATTTTAAAGTATCATAAAAAAAAAATTGATTCTAATTTTTAAATGGAAAAGTGACATTTTTGATGCATTAATTTTTTAATTCATTTTAGCCTTTTAGTTTTCAAATTTTACCCTAATATGATTATTTTTAGTTAACTCCGTTAAAGAGATAAGAGAATTATCCTAGATGGCAAATCTCATCCTACAAGTTAGCTTTTGGAATTGAGTCAGACCTAAACCAAAATTGTAAGATGGTACAAGAGCGATCCATTTGTTGGGTCTATGTTGTTGGGTGTGTTATTGGGTGTTTGTTAGTCCCGTATTGTTGGGCCACCCGTTTGTTTGTCCATGCTCCAGCTGTGTAGTGCTGGGCGTGAGGGGGCGTGTTAGAAGTCTCACATCGGCTAGTAATATGGTCATTGTTGAGTTTATAAGAGTGTGGAAACCTCATCCTACAAGCTAACTTTTGGGATTGAGTCAAACCCAAACTCAAATTATAAGATTATCGATAAAAAAAAATTCAGTTTCTTTAGTTAATTTATTTCACCGAATTTGAATAATTATGATGGATTAAATAGAGACATTAGTCAAACAAAAAGATAATAGTATATTATGGTACCGGTATAAGCAAAATACTACATAGCATAAATGACTTGAAATATAGTATTTGATTCATATTCATAGGTATTTACGTTTTTTATTTGAGGTGAAATGATAAAGAAATGTGATTAAGATTTATTTAGAAGTGAGAAGACCAATTGTGGACACGGTTTGCCGTTTCACAATATTGAATCACGTTTTACCAAAAACAAAATATTGACTCACGCCATTATATTGTGTCGTTATTTGAGTTGAAGCCTGAAACGCGTTTCGAATGCAAGATCGATCATAACACTTTCATGAAATTATTTATCATACATTACATAAGTGTGAATAAATTTATATTATTCATTAATTTAAAATGTAATATTAATTTTTTATTTTTTAAATAATAAGTCAATAATAATTGAAGGTATTATGAATCGCTATACAAGGTTTTACTTGTGTACCATAACTGAAGCCCAGTTTTATACATATTTATTAGTTATGATATATTAAATAAAATAGGAGAAATTATTGAGTTTTTCTAACTCGTGCATATGAGTATAAGTTAACAATGATTGGATTTAATTTTTTAATAGTTGAATTTAATTTTTTTTATTATACTCTATGTACACCACTAAACCCCTTACCACCCATAACTTAATAACTTTTCACTATATAAAATTTTATTAGTTGCTAATTATTATTAATTTGTGCCCATGGGCACAAATTAAAAAAACTCTAAAGTATTTTATCATATGATAATATATAGTTTGGTACTTATTCTATCAATTTATTCTATCATACTTTTTAATTTAAGAATTATTTTGAAGGGAAAATTATAATAAGAGCAAATAGGATAAGATAAGAAAAAAATTTACTTCAACCAGACTCATAATATATATTTATTTTCATATTAACCTTTATCTTCTAAAATTTAGATTTTTTTTGTTCATAAGAAAATAATCTAACTGGAGATCAAACTCCGTACTCACACATGCATATCCTCAAAAGCTCATCAACTGAATTAAATAACTGAGACTTCTAAAATTTAGATCGAGAACTTTTAAAAATAATAAAAAATTATGAGCTTAAAATTTAGAAATGGTGAAAATTTAAAAGCGAACTAAAAATATCATGAAGAAAATTTACATAAATATTAGAAAGAGAAAGCCTAGAGATGGAATAAATTTTGAAGATAAATTTCAAGAGAAAAAATTTAAAATATATGAATTGAAAAATACAAAAAAAATTCTGAAAAAAATTTAGAGTCTAAGAGTTTAGAGATAATTAAAAAATAAATAACATGATTTAACATAATTTATGGGTATTATATTAATTGTTATGTACTTTTTATAGCCAAACTACAATATTTATAGGGAGAATCAAAGGAAGTTTGGCTCATTTCTTTTATATATATTATATATTTATAATAATTATAATATAATTAGGGATGACAAAATGGGCAGCCCACGAAAATATGCGGGTTGAGCCAAAAATTTTGGCTCGCCTCGCTAGCCTGTTGGGTTCGCCCACCGGGTTAATGTCTCTTTTTTTAAAAAATTAATAGTTGGATTTAGAGTTTTTTTTAAAATAAATCCAATAAAGGCTAACAAAAAAAAAGGCTCAAACTAAAAAAATATATATAAAAAACTTAGGTCATAGTTAAAAATAAAAAAATCAAAGTTTGTTAATAATAAAAAACCAAAAAGCAAAAAATACCATATTTTCTTTTAAAAAGCTGATATTTATTTTGAAAAAAAAATGCATAGTGCAGAAAGAAAGATAAAAAAAATGTCCAATTTGTTTTAATTAGTATAGCGGGTTGGCAGGTCAGCCTGCAGCCCGCCTATTTTTTTAAAAAAGGGCGGGCTAGTAAAATGAACTTGCGAAACCCTTGGCAAGCCAACTTGGCCCGGCCCACGGACAAAACAGTTCTAATAGTCATTATAATATAATCTAACATAAATATAGATATGAGAATACAATATGACTAGCTGTAATATCTAATATCCGATAGACACAAACATTAGATATGATACGCGCTTATATAACTCTTATCTTATCCTACTAGTATCCAACTCCCTTATTTATCTTGTCCACCAAATAAATTCTTTTTTCTCTTTTTTTATTTTAAAGACAAATATAATGATTTATAATAAGAAATATGATATTTAAAATAATATTTATTTTATTTTAATATTAAATTAACTATTATAACCCACTTATACATGAATAAACAACTTTTTGTTGAGTACTGTAAATACAACTCTGTCTGGAGGCTGAACCATATAGTCAATACTTTGATTTTCGAAGTCTTTGATTGGGTATACCTAACACCTAAATTTTGATTCTTAGACTTGTATTTTAACCACACTTATGTGCTCGTATTTATCAACTTTTTCTATCCTACAAATTGATGTTTTACAGCTATTAAAAAAAAAAAAACATTTTTACAGAATATGTGCATTGTCTTGAGCAACAAATAGTTTTTTGTTTCACTTAGATTTTGAAAATTCGAGTGAATGTGTGTGGTTATTAGAAAAAAAAGCGTGGTGCAAAAAGTGTTAATGAAGAAGAAGAGGAAATAAAGAAGATTTTTTTTTTATTGAAAATCAAACAATAAATAAAAGTGCGAAAAGTGAGCCCTGTGAAGGGCCGAAGACTACGAAGGAAGAATGCATTTGTATTTTTGTTGTATATTTGTTTATGGAGGATGAGATTAGCATCATCTCTATTGGGAGTGACACCATCATTTTTATACGTAAGAATCATAAATTTATATACTAAAAAGGATGGTGTCACTTCCAATAGGGATGGTGCTAATTCCATCTACCTTTGTTTATGTTTTGTAAACGTTGGGCTCTCCGCTACATAGTGCACAGACATACTTACCGTTATGTTTAGCAAAAACAAAAAAAGAGAGAGAAGGTTCTAATATTCACACCATCTCATTCATTAGTTGGATTTGGAGCATTCCTTTTTCAGAAAAGTATGTAAACCCAAGCATTCCTAATCTTAAGGTGGAAGAGATTAAAACAATTCAATTTTAGAAATTTCAGAATCTTTTTATATATAAAAAGGATGATGTCACTTCTCACTCTTAATAGGGATGGTGCGAATCCCTTTCACCTAATCCTAATAAGGTTCTCTTAAGCTGTTGGGTCCTTTAATTTCGCTTCTAACTTACTCCATTAATATTTACTTCATTAACTTCTACCAACAAACTTAATCAGGGATTATTTGTAACACAACTTGTTAATTACTTTTGGAACAAGCATTTAGAGATTAAATAATATAATAATTAATCGCAATACATTCCAAGCTTTAAGCGAAACAAATACTAACATCTTCCCAATTTCGTTGTTTTGTATGTAATGAAAATCAATGATGAATTCTCTCTCACCATTTTTCTTTTTAAATTTAAGCTTTCAAAAAAAAAACAATTCTTCCAAATTCTGCTGCAAGGTGTATTACTTTGGCATTCAATTTTATTTTTTTTAAAGTGATGTCATAATCCACTACCCAATTGAGCCATTTCTACTTAAATTAAGTACGATAATTATTGGTGACAAAGTTCCCCTGTACTACTAACTTTCTGCTGGATTTTGATATTCAATTTAGGGTCTTAAGGGCACTAGTTAAGGTTATTAGAAGTAAAAAAATAATCATAAAAGTACATTGTTCTGTCTCTCGAGAATACAAAAAACTATACATTCTAATATCTTTTTAGAATACGTAGGTTCTTAAATAGTACCCTAATATCATTTGCCTTTCATTTATGTTTAAAAACAATTATAGTAACACAGTAGGAGTAGGTGTTTTCTTTTTAAATAAAAATACTTAACTTGTTACTAAAACATACGTGGGATGTGTGTGAGTTTAATTCTCGATTAATATACTTTTTTATAAAAAATAAAATAAAATAAAATCCTAATGCTGTCGGCACACATAAGTAATGAAGGAACTTTAAGTTATTAATTAGTGAAATTAATACGAGATTGTTATAATCCAATAAAAAAATATAAAAACACAAGCATGCCAATTCATGTGTTCGACAATTGATGTGATATATACATAAACTCTTTTTTTTAAAAAAAAGAAAAACCAATTGTCATCGCTACCACATATAATATAATATAATATAATTAAGCTTAGGAGTATTTAGAAGATGACATTATGGGTACGTGTTGCATCCCCAACTTTAAGCTTTCGCCTCTAGTTGCAATACATCGTTTTCCTATATTGATTTTAGCTTCATTAATTAATTAATTAATTAATTAATTTGCTTGCTTTAATTTGATTTCTTCCATTTTCATCATTTCTTCAGCTCTAATTTTTCTTTTGAAGAAGACAAGCAGAGACCTCTCCAACTCTTGTTAAGTAACAGATAAAGATTGAAGGCAGAATAGATAATGACGTTACATGCATGAAGTTCTCTTACATATTCACTAGCCATAAAAAACAAAAATGAAAATCATTTCCTTTCTACAATATTTTAAAAAATAGATAAGATGTCATACCAAATTTGAAATACCTACCAACAAATGTATGATTCTACATAATTTTTTTCGGTAGATATTAATGTACATAAGTAAGTCGCACACTTCAATTAAAGTTTATACCATGTGAAAATTAAACAACTATAGGTATTTTTTTTATCGCTATTTTTATAGTCATGATTATACTTTAAGTTTCGTCTCGCAATATTATATTAGAAAAGCAACTCAAATATCAATGTTTCAAAGATTGAGTTTTGGTTTTCTTTCATAAAATTTATATTTAAATTCCTCAAATCTTGCATTATTTTTTTCTACTAAAAAGTATTTTAAAATGTTTTTTTTAAAAATTTTACATAATAAAAATATATTCAACACAATTTATATTTAATAATTTTTTAAAAAAATATATTTAATAATTATATTTATTTAGAGAAGTTTATATTTAATAATTTATTTTTTTATAAAATATTAATAAATTATTATACTTTAAAATTATTATTTAGTTACACTCATAATTTTCAAATTTAAAGTTTGTGATTAAAATTATCAAATTTGAGTTTTAGGCGTAAATCAATCCTAAAAGCTCAATTATAGAATAAGGTTTAACACATTTGTTATATTATTTTTTTAGTCATATTTCTAATTGATGCGAGACTTTTATCATTCTAATCTTAATACACACTCTTTATGCTCTATATATGACATTCTTTTAGCATCATATATTAACACACTCATTGTTGAGTGTGACCTAATACATCATGATTAGCCCAGTCTTAAAAACTAACTCATTGAATGAAGTTTACCACACATTTTATATTCACTTTTTAGTGAGTGAAACTTTCATGTTTACATCTTAATAAAAATAATACTAGAAAAGTTTTATGGGTTAAAACTAAAGTGATTTTTTAATATTTTCAAAAGAGAAGGAGCTTGATTAGGCAAAATTCATTGCAAGAGCCAAGACTAAGAGTTATATATTTGAAATTTGTTCAATTAATGTTTCATTTCTCAAATAAAAATAAAATAAAATAAATCTAAACAAAGAAAGGTTTGGAAAATCATGTACTGTATTTGTGCGTGTTGTTCATACCACTTCCCTGGACCATTCTATTTGATGATAGCTCCGATTCTACGTGGACCAGTTCATAATTCTGTGGGTTCACTGATTTTTCATTTTCTTTTTAATTTTGATAAAAATACATAAACCTTTTTTTTTAATGAATTTGTTTTTGTCTAGAAAATTTAGAACGTAATTTTGTTGGGTCAAAAGTGAGATACGCGTACCGTATCTTGGATTATGACGTATTAACTACAGAGTAGAACTTGCATAGAATGTGTTCATTGGACAGAACAAGTATTTATATTTAAATAATGCTAACACATATTTAAAAATTGATGTTATTATTATTTTAATGTCACTTCAAATCTTTAATTGGTTGTGTCTATAAACACATGTCTCCACATAAGTGTTGCTCTTAGCTACATTGGGCCTCACCTATCATCATGTATATATGTTATCAAGTTTAACATTAACATACACTGGTTTTATTAAAAGAATTATGATTTTTCTTTGTAAAATAATAATAATAATGATCTTTTTGAATTTGGGGGGAAAATGGTACGAAGCCTACAAATGAATTGTATAAAATACTTAGTTGGACTAATGACGTGCTACGTTACCAAAATTACAAATCCATTGTCACCTAATACATGAATTTTGTGTTATAGTATTCCAACCCATAGACCATAGTGCCCAAATGGTCCATTATTTAAATATTTATCTATCTTCCTTTTGCAACCATATTACTCATCTTTTTGTTTCTTTCCAAACCCCTTCAATTCTAAATCGCTCTTTTTATATCCTTTTTTTCTTTTTGTGCTGCATTATATTTTTTCCTTGTTAAATTTTCCTTTAATTATTATTCAAACACACGCGCAGAAATGAATCTTCTCCAATTCTTATTTAATTTGAAGCGTTTATTTTATTTACATCAGATTCTCTCTCTTTTTTTCAATTTTCATATAAAAATAAATGAGTGATTATGATACTATTTGTTGTCGACTTGAATGAACAGGAGCATGAGAGGATCTAGATCCCACTCATTAAAGATGGGAGAAGTTAAAGCATGAATCCACATTTAAAGATAATTAGATCAGATGATAAAATAATTTATACCCAACTCCTACCAAATAAACGTTTTATTTGAGCTTGATTTATGTATATTTTTTCAAATAAAGTTAGAATTAACATTAAACAGTAATTTAATCAGGAAGTATACTAATGAGACAGTTGAAGAACACATTAAGTCTAGCGTTAATTATTTTAAAAGTAATTGTGGTATCTTTACAAAATAAAAAGAGATATAGATGTGTAGAATAAGATAAGAGGTGATGCTATTGCTATATTTTTTTTTTATCTATTGTCATTTTTTAAAAATGATTTTTTACAACAAATAAAATTAAAATATTAATGTATAAATACTACTAAAATAATTAAATAGGAGCATCAAGAAACTCACATTAAAAATACGAGTAATGTTAAATTCTTCTATTAAATTCTGTTACAAATTCTCATACCTACTTAATTTTGACAAGTGTTATTTATTTTTTAAAAAGTAAATGTTTAATAGAAGATAAAAGACACTTGTCAAAGTGGATAATACAATTTGTAAAAAAAATTTAGCAGAAAATTTAACATTTTTCTAAAATTATTGCATAGATAGGAAACAAGACCATATAATTCAACGCTCTTTAATTTCTATGCCACTTTGATTCATTATTACCTTTAAGCATACTTTTGTGAAGTTTACGCGAAAGTGGTTTTTTTTCACGTGTTTAACTCAACAAAAAACAAAATTCTATATACTAACTAAAAATATTATACAAAGTATTAGGATTGTTAGACTTTTTGTAATAATTAATTTGTTAATATATATATATTTTGAATCTATATTAATAATTTTAGAATCTATACTAACATTACTATAACCGCTAGTATATATTAACTTTTATATAAACAAATAAGCATATAATCATTAACAAATAATTCTGTTAATCAAAGTCAAAAGATTTATACTAATAAATTAATTATGATAAGAAAAATTTATACTTTAAAAAAATATTAGTACGTGAAATTTGTTTTAGTGACTATTAAAGAAACCATCTCGTTTTTAAAATTTAATTTTTATAATTATACGTATCTTGTTTATTGTTGAAAATTCCCTCCTTAATTAATCTGATACATTTCCCTTCAAAAACACATGCATATGAATTAGTCAAATAAATTATTCCAAAGGTCTTGGATTCATTTCCTTGGCTCTTGAGAACTTGCACATTCATCTTGAATGTGTAGATTCATCTTTAGAAAGGTGAAGAGAACTTAATATCCACCACCACTCTTGATGGAGAATCCTCACTCATTTCTACTATAAATAGGGGACATGAGAGAAGCATTGACATCAATCCAACTAGAGAGTTGAGAATCAAGAGTGAGAAAGTGAGAGAATTTTGTAATCCTCTTAGAGCGAGAGAGTGATTCCACCACACTTGGTGAGATTGTGTGATTATTGTATACCATCCAAAAAAGGTTAGATTGAGTGTTATCCTCTTGTATTGAGAGAGATCTTATTGTAATCCTACTTTCATAGTGGGGATATTTTATTGGTCCCGTGGTTTTTCCTTCTCACATTGAGGAGGTTTTCCACGTTAAAAATTCTCGTGTGTTATTTTTTTCTCCTTACTTTTTTTTAAGCTCATTTTAAGTCACATAGACAGAGGAAAATTTTTTCGCTTCCGCGTAATTGCTCCGATTTTCCAACATTTATCACTTTTGAAAATTAGTTATCTAAAATCAAACTTTCTATAAACAGAAAAAAAGACTAGAAAATTTTGATTTCCAAAAATTAATAAGTAAAGTAACATGTTAAAAAAAAAAGAAAAACTCTGAATTTAGTCCCATTTGTATTAGATTTTCGAGTGAACTCAAAAACCCTTCCCGATTAGTTGTTAGTTACAAAATCTATATAAACTCAATTAACCTGAATTGAATGGTTGATTAACCTTTGTATCGATGAGAATGATGATCATTTTTTTCTTTTTTCTTTGATATTGGAATGATGATGAATTTGGTTATCATTATATTAGTTGAAATTAAAGTTACATATATGCATGAAATGATGATTATATATAATTAAGAAAGGGTAGCTCTCCCCACTCCCTTTTTCTTTTTCTTCATGGATTGGTAGCTGCATCAAACTCTCCCCCAAAACAGAGAGGAAAACAAATTCAATTACACTTAAAATTAACACATAAAATGTTAGTAAGATACTATAAATTTAAGGAGTTATGTCTAATTTTTTTTAAAAAAAATTAATTGTATTTAACATTAAGTTAGTACTACAAGTTGAGGTATACTTACTAAATAAAAAATATAGTGAGAAAGAGAAAAATGTAGCAAATGACAAGAACAAGTGCACATGTTTGTCGTGCGGTTGCCGCTCCACCTTAACTCAATATCATTCAATTTTCTCTGTTCACTCTTCTTTCCTTCTGCACAAAATAATGCGATATATATATAATTTCCACATTTATCAGATAACTAGAAAAATAAATAAATAAAATTAGAAAGAGAGACAAAAGTGAGAGCTCAAAAAAGCACTTGAAGCCTTGAAAATACAAATCACCGATTCATTTCCATAAGTTTCACAATTCACAAGCACACATTCTCTTTCTTTCTTTTTCCCTCTTTGCTTGTGCTTTGCATTCCTTTTCAGGTTGCATCCATCCACACAAGCCTTATGTCCAAGTATTATTAATTCTTACGAACGTAGAACAAAACAAACACTGAAAATGAAGATTCTTCTATTGCTTATTCTTATTCTTCACGAACCCATTTGGCTTCACGTTGTTGCAGATCCTCTTCTTTCCTCACCTCAACTCTCACCTTTTCCCCCTGGTACTCTCTCTGTTTTTCCCCTGTTCCTTCACTTTTTTCAAATTTCAATCGCTACCCGTTTCTTCAAAAGCTTCAAAATTTCATTTTTTTGATGACAATGAATTTCGTAACTTAATGAATTACTACCCATCTTAAGCTCTTTCTTTTTCCCCTCATGTTTGGATCGGATTTTATCAGGTATTCAGGTTGGGGAAGAACATCACAGGAATGATTCGCATAAGAAAGTGATAATAGCTCTTAGCGTAGCAACAAGTGTTCTTGGTGTAGTCATTTTGAGTATGTTATGCTTCTGGATTTATCACCACAGAAAGTATTCAACAAAATGTAATAACAATAAAGCTCAAAGTTCAGGTATTTATTTATTTTGCACTGTTCCATTTCTCAGAGTCCTCTGTTTTTGGTTTTCTGAGACTTCTTTCTCTTTGTGTCTCCCCACCCATCCCCCTTAAATTAATCTGCTTTTGAATGCGAAGATGGAGAAAAGGGTCTCACCTCAGCACCATTTTTAAGCAAATTCAGTTCGATCAAGATGGTTGGAATGAAGGGCTCTGTTCCGATAATTGATTATAAGCACATAGAGAAAACGACCAATAATTTTGAGGAGAGTAAAATTCTAGGGGAGGGAGGTTTTGGATGTGTTTATAAGGCTCGATTTGATGATAACTTGGATGTTGCGGTCAAGAAATTATACTGTGAAAGTCGAAATGCTGAGAGAGAATTTGAGGTAATGCTTGGCCTTGCTTGAGATTTGATGCTTCTCTGTTTTTAAGGTTACTTTTTCTTCTTTTACTGAATAGTCAGAAGAATTTGCAGAACGAAGTGGCTCTGTTAAGCAAAATTCGGCATCCAAATATAATTTCTTTACTGGGTTGTAGCATTGATGGCGATACCAGGTTCATTGTCTATGAGTTGATGCAAAATGGATCCTTGGAAACTCAGCTACATGGTAAAGTATAACATATTTCATCTGATGCTTCATTTGCAAAATTGTTATCTTATTTTTGTTTTCTTTCCAGTTTCAACATGTTTGTAAGTAATGAACACAGAAGACACAAGTGAAAATAAAATGACAGTTCTATAATAATTATTTTTTGAAGAAAATGTTTTCTCAAACCAAATACTTCTTGTGTTCACAAAATTAGTTACAATGGCCTAGTAATTCATTTCCACAATTTTTGTGTTGAAGGACCATCTCATGGCTCATCATTGACATGGCATATGAGGATGAAGATTGCTCTTGACACAGCAAGGTAAACAAAGCTTTTTTTTAATGAGTATCCAAATTTCTATTTTTCTCTATAGGACTTGCATGTGTGTTAACATGATTTTGGTGTATTACTTCTGACCAGAGGATTAGAATATTTGCATGAGCACTGTTACCCTGCGGTGATCCATAGAGATTTGAAGTCTTCTAATATTCTTCTAGATTCAAACTTCAATGCCAAGGTAAAAGGACAAGATGAAAATTACCAAAAATATGTTAAATGTGGATAGAAGTTACTCTTAGATTATGTACAATGAGATTGTTTAGATGATGTGCTTGTACTAAACAACCGTTCTTAGCAAGCAACTTCAGCTTGTTGACATGATTTGGGTTGCTTAGTGGAGTTGCTTAAATGAGCAACCAAGACTAAGGGTTGCTTGAAGGAAAAATAGGACTAAAAAAACATAATTGTAATGTAAGAACCTTGTACTGGGGGATAAGCGCAGAACTCATGTGAGTTGCTTAATAAGAATCTTGTATCGTAGTGTAAGAGTTGTTTAAATTGAAAGAGTGATGTGTACATGCAGTACCCACCAAAATATTATAAAATATTTGTTAAACAACTCAACTAGCAACCTTGCATTGTACATGGTGCGTATTTGAATTCATTTTAAGATAGGTTAAACTGAATCTAAAATACAAAAAATTTCTCTGTATTTAATAAGACAAATTTAAATTAATTTTGAGCTAATTAAAAATAGCTTTCATATTCGTTTGATTTGTCATAAATCTAGATTCCAGTCACATACTAATTAGTTTTGATCATTTATTGTATTGTATATATGTAAGAAAGCTTGTTATATTATGTCTGCATCTACTAACTAACAAAATGATGGTGAAATGTGAAATCAGCTTTCAGATTTTGGATTAGCAATAACTGATGGGTCCCAAAGCAAGAAGAGCATTAAGCTTTCAGGTACAATGGGGTATGTAGCCCCGGAGTATCTCCTAGATGGTATGCCAACTAATTAAACTTGTTCTCATTATTTCATTGCATAACATACTATACTATACTATGCATTACTCTCTAAAATGTTTAATAATAATGCATTATAACAATAAATAAATAAATAAATAATGCATTATATTGTTGGGCTTTGAAGAAACCGGATCCAATATATTGTTTTCTTTTTTGGATACTTGTAGAATTCAATATATATTGTCTTGTGCTCTTATCAAGGGCATATACCTTCCCACCTGACATGATGAAATGTCATGTTCATTATTTAAATTCACTATGCTATGATTAATTAACATGTTACTTCAATCGTCTCATAAGCCTACTTTGCTCCTGTTGACAAAAACTTGTACCGGAATGGACCCCTAAAAATAATAAGCTTTAATTATTGTGAATGGGAGGATTTATTTATTTTTCTTTTTGATTGAAGTAGATATTTTATTCCTGAAGATATAGATATAGATGAAATGGGAATGGTCACTTGTCCCAATGATTTTTCTTTGAATAATAATTATGGAGAAATGGGTAGGGGGTGAGTTGAAGAATTAAGTATTTATTGAGGAGATTGAGATAATTAAATTATAGTATTAATTTACAGGTAAATTGACAGATAAAAGTGATGTGTATGCATTTGGGGTAGTGCTACTGGAGCTCTTATTGGGAAGGAAGCCAGTTGAAAAACTAGCACCAGCTCAATGCCAATCCATTGTCACATGGGTATGTATGCCATGCTTGCTTTTAATTCCATCAAGTCAAATTCAATTGGATTGCATCAATACAATTAGAAACTAACTAGTAGTAGCAGTAGTTAAAAATTAAAATGACATAATTAACTATATTTTTTAATTAAGTGTTTAAGAATATGATTACAGGCGACGCCGCAGCTCACGGACAGATCTAAGCTTCCAAGCATTGTGGATCCAGTTATCAAGAATACAATGGATCCCAAACACTTGTACCAGGTTTGTGATCCTGGCTGGAACACACAACACAACTCGCATATTTCACAGTTTTATACTCCACCATTTTTACAAAGAAAAACACAAAACTTAAATCTAGCTCTTTAATTTAGATGGTGGTTACTGGTTAGTGCCATTCTCTAATCAGAGTTTGAGTTTCACTTTGGACTTTGGTAACCCACATAACAAACATGTTGCCAGGTGAGACTGTACAGCAGCACCATACACAATTAATTTAAACAAAAATAAAACTTAGATGTCAGTTGGTAATAATGTGACATGTGTTACAGAGATAAAACTCCAACACCAGTGACAATTTATTGGGATTTTGTGATTTGTAGGTTGCTGCGGTAGCTGTGCTGTGCGTGCAACCGGAGCCGAGTTACCGGCCACTGATAACAGATGTTCTTCACTCTCTAATCCCTCTTGTTCCTGTTGAGCTTGGTGGAACCCTCAGAGTCACACAGCGTCTCTCTATTCCTTACGGCCATCCATACTAGCTATCAGTTCATACAATGTGATAGGGGTGTAGAAAAGTACGAGGCACAGTTCCTTTGTGCTGGATTTTATCAAAGACTCGAAATTGCAGACAAATCCATGTCAACCTCACTGTTTCTGTAGTACACGCAACTTAATAGTTCTGCTCCCCTTCATTCTTAAACACGTTTGGATTAAATTGGCCCGGGGGGACCATTGGATTGTTAATAACACTTGTAAAGAAGAAATTCGTTTCACTTTCATGGAGAAAAAAAAAGAAAAAGAAAAAGGATTGTGTATAGACTATGAAGTGTTGAGCTTGTATAATAAATTTTGTCTTCCATTTCCTATTTTGTGTATATGTAGTTCAGTAAATAGAAGTCAAGATGTTAGTCATATTACTGATAGAAATTCACATACATACTAGCACATTAAAAAGTCATGATGCTAAATTTGAAGTTGAAAAAGAGTATAATTGGCTTATCCTGTGATTTGATCCAAAGTGACAAATTAGGGAATTGCATTCGAGGAGTTCATACTCGATCGAAATGTCAGAGATAGAGATTCACCAATTCAGAAAGAATGAAGAGAGCATTCATTCATTTATGATCCATGTGATTTTAATTGAGATGACATATTAGGACAACCAGTAAGTACTTTGACTATAAATTCATGCTTCTATATCCCTCTTTGCACCGTTTATCCCAGATCGTTATTTCATTTTCTTCCACCTGACAAACCATGATTTGTTCTTATTTTCAGATTATTTTATGGTATAATGACATCGGATAAAGAATAAGTTTCTGTCAATGTGAACGATTAGATTGTGTCGGCAACATGATTATTACTAAAAGAAAACAAGTAGTAACAATCAAAACACATGCATCAAATAATATTGTTCAACAACTCATATTTCATATCGGATGGGTTGTTGATCAGGTGATATGATATTCCATAAAATTAAATGTGTTTGGGCCTCCTTATCTTGGGCTACTTGAGCTTCACACGTTCCTTCAAAACTTCAGAAGCAACTTAAATTATCAAGAGTTTTGACGTAGACAAAAAAAAAAAAAGTTTTCGACAAAAACAAAAGGAAGCCTTAGTCAAGCACCAAAAAGGCGTATTAGTTTTATCTTGTTTATCTATTGTGTACTACAGTACTCTTTGGTTTGCATAGTTATGATATTTACATCCATGTTAATATGTATTTTCGGGAGTTTTTCTCGTTATTGTAATGAAATCTAAGTTACGTTGTCAAGTAAATAAATAAACAAATAATTAATTCCAGTTTTTGTTCATTATTTTTTAAAAAAACATAATAGTAATCATTTAACTTGTTTGAGCAAGATGATCATATGTCCTTCTATCTAAATAAAAGCGGAAGTGACCTACAAAATTATACTAATAAGAATATAATATTTATCTGTTACATAAGCTCAACCAAATTTTTATAGTGTAAACAATAGTTTATAATACATTCACTTGGGGTGAAATGCTTCAAATAAAAACACGTGAAAATACATTAAATAGCAAATAAAAAAGTTTATATCAAACGTGAATTAATTTTGTGGTCACTTGTTCGTAAGTTATTGATCTTTAATTTGTTTATAGAATAAATATTTATAGAATACATATAACTGAATTTATAATCAATCAAAATAGGATAATATTTTATCGATGCATATATATTATTATTGATACTTATTTATTTGAATTAATAATGAACAATTAAACTATTAATCGGCATTCATTTTGCAACTTATACTATATCTATGTATTGAATAAAATAAGACTCATGGTTGAACTTGAGTAGAAGGCAGGAGATTGAAGCTAAATATGACAAGTAGGAAAATAAGCTGATGTGGCAAAATTGTGAGTTAAACATGCTTAAGTGTCAATACCAGATTTTGTGCTTCTGTTTTAATATATTATATATAAATAGATATTGATATAGATTCTAAAGCTTCTTCCAACACAAGGTTCAATTGAACAAAAGAGAGGTTCCATCGGAATGGTGATCTGTGTAAGCCAATCTTTGGCGCACCTACTACAACTACAATGACAAGCTCAACACGTATGGAAGATTGGAAGCTGAACAAGCCAACCCGAGAGAAATTACTCCATTGTATTTTTCGTTAACCAGACAAAATAATAGTATTTGTATTTAAGTCCAAACACAAAGTTACATACGTAGAAAATAAATAATGTACACAAGTAGGGTAACAGTCAGAGGATAACACGCCATCTGAAGGCAGGGAACCTCGTTAACAGTTCAGGCCTTCTTCTCAATTTAAAAACCATTGTATCCCTAGTTTCCTCAATAATAGATGTAACCAAATTTTCACGGGTTTAAGCTTTCTTTAGATTTAGACTGAAACTTGAGAAGGCATCGTGTGCTGATGGGAAGAATGACATGTAAAAATTCAAGACACGTTCTTTGAACTAAAAACTAACTAACCCAAAGTAAATGCCCTGGATCATCCAGGACACTCAATATACTAGGAATTTGTGGCACAACAGAGACTAAAGTATTCAGAAATTCCAGTTCTACTATGGGAGCCAAAAAATCCACACGATCTTATTCCACGTGATTCTAACAAGCATCAATAAGGTTTAAATAAAAGAATGAGGAACATCGGCAATAGCTTTGCAACTTTCAAAAAAGCCAACATGCAGTAAAAGAAACGTCAAACAATAAAGAGTCAATGACCAAAAATGTTCATTTTAACATATCGACAACCCAAGTATAAATAAGATATGCATGCTACAAGCAGGGCAAGCCACAACCACTGGGATTTTAACTGGTAAAGCAAGGCAAAAAGCATGCAGAAGTAACAAACCCGAAAGTGAGCCAAACTAGTCACTATGGATCTAACAGTCAGTCTGCAATTTTAATTTAAAAGCCAAGAGGATTAGCTAAATTTAAGAAAATACTATACTGCAGAAGACATTCAGATACCCTCAATTTCATAGTGTGACAAACCAAAAGATCAAAATACAAAACATCACAACACACAAACCAAACTATCCAATGAAAAAACCTAAGAAATTTATGAACTGCACCGAAAATTAACAATACTTGCAAAAGAAAGAGCCCACTAAGATGCAATGGGGAAAACGTGAAATCGATAGAGGTGTAAAACTAATGGATCACAGATTCACAGGACACAAAACAGCGTTACTGATTCTAACAGTTCATGAACAATTAAAGCGACAAAAATGAAGTAATTAAGAGTACAGAACTTGAAAAATCCCAAATACTTTTTAAAAGAAAGAGGTGGTGAACACCATTAGTAAACTACAATAAGCTCCTTAGACATTGGTCTTAATCTTAGAATAAATCCAAAACATTACAGCTCCAAAACATTGTTTTTGCCTCAAAAGTAAAGAAAACCCCAATTAATTGAAAAAAGCGGAATGAATTAAGGATAAGAAGCAAGCAAAGCAAGCACCTCAGAATCCAAGCTTGGTGCGACGCCAGTGGCGGCGCTTGGCGTTGTACCTGAAAGTGAAACAGAAATCGTTAGCGAGAAAACAGAAAGCAACATCATGACGCAAATGCTATCGCCAAAGGAGTGTTACCTGATGGTGTTATCGGTCCTCATGCGGATCCAATAGGGGATGGGCCTGTTCTGCCTCATCTTCTTCGCCAACTTCTTCTTGATTCTGAAGGTCTTGTGGGACGGCTGCAAACAACGAAAAATCAAAATCAAACCAACGAATCAGAAATCAAATGCCGAAAGCATAACAGAATCCTTATCACTGCAATTTCAATTTGAAGATCGAGATGTTGATTGTTCAATAGTACCATTTCCGCTTCTTCTATGGGATGCTCGACTGCACCAAGTGTTGAATACAGACGGATTAGCGAAAACCCTGATAACGAAACCCTAGTACTACCTTTTATAGGTATTTTTTTATTTTTATTTTCAGTATTACAATTTAAATTACTATTACTACTGCTACAGTGCCATTATTTAATTGAAGAATAACAAAAACAAAAATAAATTACTTAGTTTTATGAAAATACTCATTTTTTTGGTTACATGAAAATACTCATTTGTCACTGAAGACTAAAAATTTATTTATATTTAACTGTACACTTATATTTTTAATAAGGTATTAATTGTATTTTTATAAAATAACTTAAAATACTTTTTTTTAATAAAATAACTCAAAAAAATAATTATTTTTTTATAAGCTCTTTAAGAAGAATTTTACAAATAAATTATTATTTTTCTTTATAAAATATTTCCTAACACGCCACACAAAAGGTGTCAAGGTCTTGTTGAATATTTAAAAATTGAATGTAGGTTTACAGCAAGCGTGGAATTTTGGTGTGCGACGTGTTGTTTGCGAATCTCATTGCATGAAGATGGTTAACTTATTACATGTAATAATTTTGTTGATAGACACTAGTTGAGAGATATAATCCTTCATGCTCGTAGTGTGTTGAAGTAAGGTTGGGAGATTTTGTTTTCTCATATTCCTTGCTACCAAAACATGGTAACTGATGCTTTGGCTCAGTTTGGTGCTTGGAATCTTTTCTTTTGCAGCTTTGGAAGTCTCTGCCCACTTGAATTATTTGTTACTTTGTTTAGTTATTTTCTTTTCGCCTTATTTTTTCTTGTGTGAAAAAAAACACACACATACAAGACTTGTAACAACAAACAATTAATTTTTTAAAATAAATTAATTTAAAAAACAATGATGTCGTGAACTGGTTTATTTACTAGATTTTTGACCCAACAAATGTTCATTTTTCAAATTAAAAAAAAATATTTAATGATAAAAAAATAGGAAAATTCAAAACAGTATCAGTTTTTGTCTAGAAAAAAGTAAAAGTTTCTAGTGTGTGTTATGTGAAAGGTCCATATGGAATTTGGACCAAAAAGAGTGTTTCTGAAAAGAGCATTTGAATCTCGAGTATGCAGGAAATTGGTTATCCATGAGTTCCAGAAAATAGAAAAATGGTTGTCCGTGAAAGTTGTTTAAATGGTGAAAATAGCAACGACAGACCAATTATATTGTTTGGACCTAAAGAATGTGTCTATGTTCAACACAACAATTTTGGGAATACTAACTTGTTATACCATCTCAAAAGACTACACTGACTTTCCAAATATAAAACTCACCCAAATTCGTTAGGGTTTTTGGCTTCTGTTTTGCTCCTCTAATTAAGCTTAGACTTTGTTTCTTCACAAAAACTAGTCGTACGTTCACATTAATCTTTTATATATAACAATGATATCTCAATATGTACAAACTATATATATAAAAAACAAAAAAAATCAAAGTAAAAAATACTCTTTCCAACCCTACATATAAGGCTCTTTAAAAATAATTATTTGTTCTTTTTTATAAGATCTTATTTAAAATTTTGTACAAATTTAATTAGTTATTGCTAAATTATCTTTATTTACTCAACTACTTTTGTGTGGTTTTAAGTTTATAAATATAATAAAAGAATAAAATAAAAATTCTCTCTCTTATACTAATTGAAGATGATTGATTAAGTCAAAAGAGAGTAAAATAATTGAAGGGTAATTTTAAAAGTTGTCAAACAAATTAAATAATTTTATCTAAATTATTTAATTTTTTAATTTTTGTGTCTTTTTTGTATAGAGTTGAAACAAATATTGAATGACATTTATTTTCACGAGAAGTAAAATATATATTTTAATTGAGTGAGACTGTAGCAATTGATTGTTTATTCTAAAAAAAAACGGTGAAAGCATATGGGCGTGGTTAGTTGAATCACATAGATGTATACAAATTTTCCCAATAACAAAGACTCTACCATCCAATATCCAATAAGCAACGTTCCCTATTTATATCTTTTTGGTTATCATTAAATATAATTTCAATTCAATAATCATAATCATTAATCATGAATGAATACTACTTCAATCTTCCACACATGACAACAATAGCTACTAATTTACACATACAGTACCCTTGTTCCTCCTACTCTTTCCAATTCTAATTCCTCAATCATCGCCACTTCTAATTTCAATTCAACTTAATTTAATTTATTTTGCCCGTTACATTTACAAATTAAAAGCCAGCATTTTATTTATGAGTACAAGATGTGTTGTTCAAATTGTCTCTTAACTCAATCTTTCTGTTACCCAAAATCTACTTTGGATTTTTGAATAGACTGCTTCCGAATGCACCAATATTCAAACCCCTCTTTCATTATTTTTCCTCTTAACACGCCAGCCAACAAAAAAAAAAAAAAAGTAGGTTCATCTGTTAACTTTATAGTGATTTTGACATGCATGTAGAAACAAGAACATGTTACAAACTTAATAATCCCCCAACTCTCTTGCCATTTTGCAAATGTTACGTTGGACAGTACCTTTACCATGTGCTTCATCTTGACTATGTTCTGTGGGGACAAACAAACTATGTCCCTAATTAATTTATCAAAAAAACTATTTCCCTAGCTAGCAGGGCCTTATTTAGTAATTTTGGAGCCTTGGACAAAAATTAAGACATTGACCTATGTTCATATAGACTAATAATTTTTATGTTATTTTTCTGGCATTTTAAACCGTAAAATTATTTATTAAAGTTTTATAATCAAATAATTCTCACTCTCAATAGATAATATAGTTAATCCATTCAATCTATCTTGTAGCATAGTTGATCTCAAATATGATTTAATTAATTTTAATTTTAAAAAACTTCTTTTAGTGGTCGCGACAATTACAGGTAATGATAATAGTATCCTATAAGGAGAACCTAATTTTTTTATATAATTCAATATTTTTAATGGTGTGTTAATTTCATTTGTTAGAATTTCTTTAATAACTTTAGTTCTGAAAACAAATCAAGACTATCAATATCAGAATTGTCCTCAAAACTCAAAATCTTTTCAAGATTAATACAATATTTTTTCAATTCATCTTCCTCATATATCTGTGAATGAAATTTTTTTAAGCTAAGGCTATGCACGGTCACATCTACGAGTATCCAAAATTCAAACCGTAGTGATAATCACTTTACTTGCACCTACAATGATAAACAATAAAAAAAAATGAGATGTAACGGTTATAACTTGTAAATGATCATTCAATTTCAATTCAATCGGTGGGGGTGTATGTGTTTGGTCGATCAAATTTTTTTTTTCAATTCAATCAATTGCTTTAAAAATTTAAAAGCAAAGCAAATGAATGAAATGGTCAATGGTCAAACTTGTTGAAAATTTGAGACGCTAGCAACGTGTAATGTATGTAATTGTAAATTACTTGAATGCATGTAATATAAAGAAGAGTTGTGAAGTGAGAATAGAGATAATGAGAAAGACAAAGAATAGTGAGGAAAATATGGGCTGTGCCATTTTTCTTTGTCAAAGAAAATTAAATTGTATTAATGTAATAACCTAACAAGTAGCCCAATAAATCATAGATTCATGTGCTTAGCAATTCAAGGAAACACACTGAATCACTGTTGAATGATTTTTTATTTGAAAAAACTTAAAAATAGGTTGTAGACTTTTAAGTAGTATAAAAATTAGGAAAAAAAAATTATAAAAAATGTAAGATATGAGTCTTATAAAAATATTGGTCCCTATCTTAAACATTATATTTTAAAAATAAAATTTATATCAGTAATATTGCTATTAGACAAAAATAAATTGGGGGTCTTATAAATTTGGGGCTCTAGGCCATAGTCTTAGTTATCTTATTGAATATCCGGCCCTACTAGCTAGCACATTTAATCTCCAACCAATTAAGTGCCTTGCAACTTGCAATTGCTGGATAAAAGAACTACACGTACACGCCACAAAATAAAACAATTTTTTAATGATCATGGAATTTTAGTGTTAATAGCCGAAAATTAATCTCTTCTTAATGTAGAGATGATTAAATATAAATTTTGTCTTTTTAAATTAGGATTAGAACACATTGTAGCTAACAGAATCTAGCTCTACAATTGTGCTTTTTTGAACTCAATGTACAAGAAAATTTAGTGTGAACGTTTCTTTAACAAGGCAAGGCTGAAATTCTCTAAATTTTTTGAATTTATTCTCATCTAAAACCATATTAAAGAAAGAGATTCTAAACTAATTTTGTATATGATACAAATTGGAGTTGTTGGACTTTTAGGGTTTGTTTTTTTGGACAACTATAAATAATAACTTATCTTATTCTGTCAAATTTATCATATGAACCTAACGAATCCTTAATTCACGTACATACAGTTTCATTAAGTATTGTTGTTGCTTGCTTGTATAGCAACGAAAGCGCGTCAATATTAAGGGTTCAAAACCACCTGTATGTTAGTAATTTGAACGAAGCAACTGAACTGCATGATGAACAATAGATTTCTCTTTGACCATTAATTAACTAAATTGTGAATAGTAAGAAACAAATTAACTGTCATCAGAGCAAAACAGGGCAGCTTGTAAATTTCTTTTCCATTTTCCAGCTGTTATTATTTTATAAATGAAAATTGTTTCGCTGCATTCATATGTAAATGTTGATGTAATTGTCAGAAAAATGTGCCTCGAGCTCGAGTAAACCAAAAAAGGGTACATTATTTCTAGAATTATAGAGATGAAACTAATTAACATATCCATGCCCAAAAGGAAAAAGGGGATTAATATTCCTAATCCCACTAATGGACAAAGGCTCCGTCTTATTTAACAGATCACACACTTTTAGCTAGGAACTTAATTAAATTCTATACCAAACATATATTACTATTAACACACTCATATATTCTCTTTTGAAAATATCTTTTTTTGTGTAATATATAATTATTAATAAAAAATTTAAAGTGTATCAGATAATCAGAATATAAGAGAATATATTACAATTAAAATTTCTTCTCAATTAATGTTTCGCACCGAGTATGAAATTAACCTCATAACCCAAAAATTAATTTTAGTCTGTGCTTGAATGAATGAGGTAATTTGAAATACTAGAGAACTTAAATATTCTGATTTGTGAAATTCAATTATTTTCATTTGAATTTATTTATTTCTAATTTTTTTCATTTTGAATAATAAAATTAATTAACTTAAATTCTTAAGAGTTTTAAAATTCCTACTTTATCAAAATCTTTGCAAAAATTATATTCACTTTTTTTTTTTTTTACTATGAGCATCTCTTACTGAACGATAAAAAACTTAATTTTTTTTAGACAAAGATATAGAAATGGATATATATTATATATAGCTTCCCCAACAAAACTTTTTCTTTTCATTCGAATGGTGAGGATTTGATCAATTCGTAGCTAATATGCTTAAAGAATAACTTTACATCCTCTTATCAATTATGTTTCTATAACTCCTCCTATATATATATATTATGTAAAGAATATATTTAATGACTTTTATAATTTTAAAATATAATGTGCATTAATTTTTTAGAAATAAAATAATAGAAAGATGTTTAGAAAAAATCCAACTATTTATTAATTATACATAATATAATGTTGTTGGTTAAATAAAGTTATTAAAATTTGTTGTTATGAAAACTACAAGCTAAGGTTAGAGATTATTAATTATATATAATTTAAGGGGCTTTTGTGGATAGTTGATGGTGCGAAAACAAACAAATAGAAGAAAAGACAAATGACCCACAGGAAAATCGTATAAGTTCATGCATGTGTGTATATTAAGTGTATTATTATTATTATTATTCAAATTAGCACTTAACATATAGAAAAAGACATATAATAAGAAGGAAGTGAATTTATTATTTATTATAAGCTTGATGTAGAAGCTCCCATGTTAGGATCTTGTATATATTGTCCCCAACCCACGCAGCTGACCATTCTTATTTTTTTAGTTAAATTCAATGGATTACCTATGTTTCCATGTGAACCACTGTCGTTTTGAGGGAGAAACATAACAAACCATGCCAGATTTCACCTCTTTTATTTTATTTTAGTTGCATGCATTTTTCTCAGCTGACAATCAAAGACTAAATTCTCTAAAATATAAAAATTATATTTCTTTTATATGTATGATCAGAATTCAACATACCTGAAGGAAACATCTAATTACCGGATATATTAGACTTAGTTGGGATTTTTTTAAATAAAGTTATATATGTGAAATACACAAATTAATTATTAATTAAAATAGATAAATAATACTACTACTACTTTTGGTGTCATCACCCATGTTACGTTTTGGGACCCATTTCACGCGTATGTATGTATGAGGTGGGCCTTACTCTAATTTTATTAATATTTTCACTTTCTTGACCTTTTGTGCACATAAATTTGCTACTAGCTGTAAACCAAAAATAAAGCTTCCCTTCGAGTAAAAAAAAAAGAAAAAAAAAAAGGAAAAAGACATAGATAGGGATATTAATAAAGCTCATAATCTTTCAATCCTTCACATACATGCTACTTGTTTTATTTTGTCTCCCTTCTATTCTTTTTTCCTTGTCTTTATTTTCTTTCCCTAGTTACTGACTCTTATTATTCCTCATTCCATTCAGGTTAGAAACAAACAAAAAGTGAAACCGTATGTCAAAAACAATAAAGTAAAACATTTTTAAGCACCAAAAACTATCAACGTGAAAAATCTAATATATATATATATATATATATATGTTAAAAATATAACTAAAATAAATATACTTCTTATTTTTATGTATAATCATATAAAGCAAACAAAAAAAGTACAAATTTAATAAAGGGTTTTACTAACTATTGCCTTAAGGCTAAGGGTAATGAATAAGTTACCTATTAATATAAATTTTTAACAAAAGTCATAATTAATGAAAATATACTTGTAACATTGAATTCCGCTTCTTAATAAAAAGATTTTACTTATAGATTTCTTATCGATGGTTCTAAAGACAATGATTATCAAAACCCTTTAATAAAATATTAATATATAAAAAAAATATTTTAATATTTAAAAAAAAAAGTTGCGATGTCTTTATAATTTCACCTCTATTAAACTTATTTTTACTTTAAAATCAAACACTAATACACTCATTAAATAAGAATAAAAATGATAAAACATAATAAATATATTATAAACTAATTTTTGTGATTAAGTTAGACTTAAAAATCCAAATTTAAAAGTCAGCCAATATAAAGCTGGTTAATGCTTTTTCTCTTATTACTTAAAAATTGATTCCAAACAAACACTTGAGACTTGTTTGTTTAAAATATTGCATTAATTTGAAACTACAATTTGTCTCTTCTTTTAATAGTGTTTTTGTTTGTGTATTTTTTTACTTTTCATTCTAATAAAATTTAATACGGTAGAGAGAAATAGAATGAAAGAAAGTTAGGAGAAAAGAAAAATAAGAAGGAATAAAGTGTTAAAAAAATTTCTCTTTTAAAAGTTAACTATTTTCTTTTAATTTCTCTCAAATGAAATAAATGAAATTGTATTTTTATTTTTTTTTTGTTATGTTTTTTTCAACTAAATATAGTGTTAATTGGTGGTTAGACGTGGCACAGAGACAGGAGAACATAGATGACTCTGCAGCTGCAGAGTGGACCCCATGATTGTTGTTTTATTGAAACAAAACACAAGCAAGGTATTTTGCCGTTAGGAGTTTAGCACATGGGAGTGGGAGTTATCAAAATTACCTCTCTAATTCATTGAATTAAATGACATAAACATTTTTAGTATAACTTGCAGGTTGCAGAGGAAATGTAGTTCATCGTTAATCACACTGAGATAAAATAGAATGTGTATTGATTGACTTAGTTAATCACACAAATGTGTTTTCCTTATATACAAGAGGAAAAACAGAAACAAGATATTTTAAGAGAGTAAACTGAGTTTCACTGACCGAAAAGTATTTCTGGAGGAGATGAAAACCAAACACAGACCAAGTGGTTTTGCTTAAACAAACAAAATTGTGAAATGCTGCAGCCATGTTCTCACTCAAACAAACCCTCATTCTTCTGTTCCCTTTAATTCAAACATCCTAATTAAGCACTAAGCTGTTATTTACATGTAATGTAAATAAATCTCCCTGAAAATAATAAATCAGCCTCAATTGTTGATCAAGTATGTGTCTTGTACTTGTACAATTTGCTTGAAAATGAAGAAAAGTTAACATGACAGACACCACTACTAAAATTCAACTGCTTTTGTTGAATACAATGATGCATCTACTAATTCTTTATAACTTGTCCCAATTACCGATACTTTATTCAGTGATTAGTCATTTAATTAAAATGCCTCTGAAAAAAAGAGGGAGAGGGTTAATTTGCCTTCTTATTATGCTAATGCTAGCGCTATGATGATAATTAATAGTTGATTAAATGATTTGATATGTTAGGATAATTATGATATGGTCTAATTAGGAATCTTTCATCTTAAATCAATGTGTCCCAACTTGGGATTGACACCAAAAATATAAAATATACCCTGATATACAGTGATGTTAACATACTGATATGATGCAGAAAATATATATGCTCTAGAAAACAGAACATAAGATCGTTGTCTAATTGGTCCCCAAATGGTGGTACCAAGGTCTAAAATGTGATATTATCTGATAAAAAAATGATAGAGAGGCTCCAATTTGTCTAATAAAACAGAATTCGTTAAGGCAATTGGTGCTTTATATATATACTTGAGAATGATATGTTCAAAGATCTTGTGGTTCAACTTCAAACATCACACGAGAGAGGACTACAATCTAGTCATTATCTACAATTTGCTCCCTACTGATCATTTTTCACATGAAAAGAATCTATGCCCTGCAAATCTCAAATTTTTGAATTCTCTCCGCCTTAAAAACGAAAAAGGGTTGCAACTTGTAAAGATACACAAAAGATAAAAACTTAAACACAGGTTGTTTCTAAAGTAAAGTCAGTATTGTTCTCTATTCAAAATTGAAATTGCTAGTCAATAACACGTGTTTATAACATGAGTCGTTAAAGGTCGGCACATGTTACTGAGAATAAAATTAATCTTTTAAAAGTGTATAGATCTTTAAAGTAATACTTTTTTTTCTATACGGATACTCAAATTTGCTGCTGTTAATATGCCCCAATAATCTATTTGTGCTGGATTTTGTTGGTACAATGTATGCGAAAATTTGAAACTATATTATATTAATTAGTACATATGATGGAGTGAGAGACATGTGAATTGTTTCTTGAACACATTAATTCAATAATCATGATTTGCAAATTGCAATACAGCCAAGTTATAGGTGATAGGTAAAGAAAAACAAAAGAAGATTAAGACCTCAAAAATCCCATGTGGGACCCACTCATGCTTCAATTGGTGCCAGTTTGTTTAGAGAAAAAAAAGTGTGACATTTGGAACAAGAAGCCCAACTACAAAAACCCACCCCCTCCTCCTCTTCCTCCCCCCCCCCCCCCCCCATTCACTTTGGTACCACATCTCTCTCTATCACTTCCAACATTTTCACTAACATAAACACTTTCTGCAAAAGAAAAAAATAAACAAAAAACCCTTTTCTTTTCTTCTTTCCCCCAAACATGGCCAGACCTCAACAGCGATATCGAGGCGTTCGACAAAGGCATTGGGGCTCCTGGGTCTCCGAAATTCGTCACCCCATTCTGTAAGTCCACCCATTACTTCATTTCACACGTTTATCTCATCCCAAAGTAAAAAAAAAAAAAAAATCATAATTAAAATTTTCAATTTTACTTTTCAGGAAAACTAGAATATGGCTTGGTACTTTTGAAACGGCTGAGGATGCTGCTAGAGCCTACGATGAAGCAGCGAGGCTAATGAGTGGTAATAGAGCAAGAACAAACTTCCCTTACAACCCGAATGCGTCTCAATCATCGTCTTCTAAGCTTCTTTCGGCGACATTGATCGCGAAACTTCATAGATGTTACATGGCTGCCCTTCAAATGACTAGGCCTTCTTCATTGCCAGAGTCTTCTTCTTCTTCTTCAACAAATGCAATCTCCACGATCAACTCTTCCATGAAAGGTAGCGAAATTGATGCAATGTTGCCACATAAGAGAGAACGAGAGGAGCAAGAATCGGAAGGGAAATGGGTTTTCAAGAATGTTAAAGTGGAGAAGATTGATCAACAATTCAAGCCTCTTGAGGAAGATCACATTGAACAAATGATAGAGGAGTTGCTTCATTATGGCTCCATTGAACTCTGTTCTGTCATTCCACCACAGCCTCTTTCATGATTCATCAATTTGAGTCTTTGACTTTGAGCATTTTGTTGCTCACATTGATGCCAATAACCAATTTATTCTCCAAATTTGTATATTGACTTCCGGTTAGTCCTTAAATTAAAAAAGAACTCTCAAATTATTATCTGAAATTATAATTTATTGGGCAGATTATTCACTACAGACATTATAAATTATATTGTTTAGAGATTAATATGCCCGATAAATTAAAAAATGAGGGATTAATTTGAGAATTTTCCGAATTTAAGGATGAATGTGAAAGCAATGTGTAAATCTGGAGAGTTAATTGGGATATTTACTCTTCACATTCTTATTCTGCTAATTTAACTAATTTTCCTCCACAATCCTCTGTTTCTGTAGTGGTTTAGCTTCTACCTAGGTCCTAGAGATATATTATATCTTTCTAAGTGACCCATTGGAAAATGTTGTATGTACAGCCAATTATTATTATGTTGTAATCTGTGAAATTTCGCATGTTACGCGGCTCTTTGTTCTAAAGATCATGACTTGTGTTCTGTAATCTGCATTTCTAAAATTCTAGTTGCAGAATCAGTTTCTTGTCTGAAAACTAAGGGAGGTTTAATTGTCAAAAGGCTCGTCTTTTTAGAAGACAACTGGCTAGAACCCTTTATTTCAAACATTGTAGAGTTTTGTGCACTGACAGTGTTCTTAATTGTGACACAAGTATTTGAAAAAGGAAAGATACTTTGCATTTAATTTAATTAAAATAAAAAACAAACTAACTTATTCTGCATTGTCATATAGCAATAAAATTAGTACTATGATAAGGTTTCTCCAGAGAATTCCTTCCATTATTCCATAAGTTGTGTTTGATTTTCCAGGACTATGATAAGGTTGAAAACCAATCACCCTGTAATTTTGATTTTCTACTCTTATGCAATGTGTGCCAAAAAAAGGAAAAGTAAAAAAATAAAAATACTCAGACTAATGAAGTAACTGTCATTCGTGATTCGTGGAGATACTTTGTCAAGGGAGAGTCTAACCTATTTTCCAGGGGTAATTAACTAAACCTAGTGATGTGACATGAAAATTTATTTAAATTTGTTAAATAAGTGGTTAATTGTATCATTTTATAATAAAATCAGTCACAAGGTCTTATTAATTCTATATTAAAAGAGTTAGTAGTTTACTTAGTGGCAGTGGAGACATATTAAGATCTCATTTGAACAACTATTATTTTTATAGAATAGTTATATATTTTATCCTGTTCGAACCGAGAACATTAACATCATGGTGAAATTAGCGCAAAAAAAAAACTATTATTTAAGTCATACATATACAGCATACCAGTTTGGAAGTTTGACATAAGGTGAAGTTTTTTTTTGTTTTCTTATGTTGCATTGGTTAGCCATTTGGCCATTTGCGTCTCAATAATGGAATCAAGTATTATATTGATTGACTAATTTAAAAATGGATTAAAATCCAAGCATTCCTATCCTCAGCCTCAGGGATAGGGTATGTAGAATATAGTGCCACTCCTCAGTCAGTTCTAGCTAGTTAATTTATTGTTAACTACTGTTTGAAAGGTAGTATTATATGCGTTTTTCATTCCAAAAGTCCTTTCTAAGTATTTTTTTTTTAATTTATGAAATATTTATTTGAATTTGCATTTATATTTTTTTGCTTTTTCAGATATTATGCAAATAATATTCCCATTATATTATAATTTTTTGTTGTTACCTTCAACTTTCATCTCTTCAAAGAAATATGCCTCAGGGGCTGGTTTAGTTTGAGGTTTATAGAGTTATTCATGGAAAATGTAAACAGAGGAATATGGCATTTTCTCACTCACTTTAAACTTTACATGCTACCCCTAATGAATCCCTTGAGCCATATTATGAGTAATATTTATCTTGTTACATTCTATCTCTCTTTTTTTATTTTTTTCAGAAAGGAAAAAACCAGGCAAATTTTCAAAACATTCCTTTCAACAAACTCTGGGATCTTAATCCCTTGAGCCATATTATGTGTAAACTTATGAACCTAAAGCAAGAAGCCAAGAACCATTGCTGATTGCTCTATCACTATAGGATGAGTGGATATTGTTTTGTAATTCAAGAGTATATATTATCTTTTCTTTTGTTAAGTGCTATATATATTTTTTTCGAGTATCCTTTCATCTTATTATAAAGGTAGAAAATTAATCTTCTTAACGCAGTGCTTTTTCAACTAATTAAGTCCTTTTGATTATGTATAGTATATACTGTACAAACCCCAATTCAGCAAAGGAAGACAAGTTGAAAGAGAATGATAACATGGGATTTTCAATTTGTTTTCCATGGGTATGTGCATGACACAACATAGTTTTGACCTTCTGCTAGAATTATATGATTAATGTTGCAATGTAGGATGAAATTTTGGAAAAAGAAAAAAAGAATGAGAATATCTTTATACAACTTTGTTGCTTTTTAGAGGGGAAAGGACACTGAATAAGATTGAGTGGATGTTCTAATGATTTTATATAAGGGCCCATTTTGTAATTGTATCTCAAAGCCAAAGGAGCTTTCAAAAGTTCATCTTTTCAGCTCCTCTTTTCTCCAAATCTTACCTCACTCCTCACTGCTTCTTTCTCACGCTTCATTTCTAAAATTTCCTAACCCACTAATAATGTATCAAACCACATCATTAAAATAGAAATTAACATAATCTTCTTGTCTTTGGGATCTTAGCATATCAATAATTTAGAACCTTGCCCTTAAGCCTTAACTAATGCAGTTCAGTTTATCATAGTTTCACATTTACTAATTAAACTCCATTAACAAATGCACTTCAATTATCATTATGTGTGTTCATCAACTCTATAGTTTGTTCTAGCTTAACAAGGAACATCAGGTTTCAATTGTGTTACGATAAATACTCTTAGGAAGAGTTTTAGTGTCTATAATGATCCTATTCGACTCGAGTAGAATTGTCTCTCGTGGAGGATACATGTGATTTAGATTAAAACTGTACGCTCCAATTATATAATTTGAATTACTTCAAAAATAGATATTAAATATTTGTTTAACAAATTATTTTCACTTTTAGGTACAAATTCTTCGAAGTAAAAACATAGTGCTTACATTGAGAAAGAGAACAGTAAAAATTTTAAGCCATTAAGATTGATAATAATATTGAGGGATTTCTATAATTTACATGAGATCTAATAAGCTCAAACTTCATTGTGATAGAGGTAAAAAAAGAAAAAAGGAAAGTTTACCTTTTCCCCTTTTTACTGGTTAAAGTATTAAAGAAGAATACAGAGTTGCAGTTTCTGTTTCCATGTTGCTTCAGTTGTGGAAATTCATTATCCTAACCAGAATCTTTGAAAACGTGAAAACGATGGTGATATCAAAATCACTGAATCAATTTAGTAATCCTGATAGGGAGACAGTAGTGTTATTATCAGTGTGATCAAATTCGTTTTACTGGTGAGGATTTTACATTTTTCTGTTTAGAAAGCAAATAAATATGTCACTTTCATTCATGCCACATCTACTGCATGCAAATTTAACCAGCTTTTAGTTGTGAGAAAATTGTTAGATAACTTAATCATCTTTGATAATCTCATGTCATGCTCACTAACTTCAGATCTTATTCAGTTCAGTTGAACACTATAATTAGGCAATTCTAGATTCTGTCACAACTGCAATTCTAATCTCAACACTAATTATAGCTTTAACCACCTTGATCAACTATTACAAGGTTGATCAACTATTATAAGGTGATTATGAATTATGATGATTAAATTTTTTACCCAAAACTGACTATCTGCTGTGTGATTGACATGATTTGTAAAATTTCTTTTTCACCTTATGCTTTATATTTTTCCCCTCTTAAAAACTGGTAATTTTTTTTCACACCATTTTAAAAAGAGTAAACATTATATAGTCTATTTCTAGATAATAGTTTAAATTTAAATTATAGATTTAGACATTTAGTTCATGGTATTCCTATATTGAGGCTTTGAGACTTGAGGATTAATATGTGGGTGTGTTTGTGTGTTTTGGTGTCCTATCTCTATCAGTGAAACTTCATGATTGTTAACCTGTTTTTTGGAATTGATTTTGTTCCCCACAAGCATCAAATAATAAAGTTGTTTTTGTTTAGTCTCATTATATTGTTTTTTTTTTTTTTTACTTTTGAATCAGCAAAGTTGGTTAAATCATGGCATCTTAGTGAGTTTTTTCATCATTAACAGTTTGAATCTTGTGTCATATAGGATCACTTTAAGGTTCACCTGATCCTCCATATTTAATTTCCCATTTTAGCGTGCTTATGGCAACTCCAACAATTACTAAACTTGGGTCAAATTTACTTTCCTTTTCAGATTTATGAACAGAGAAAAAAACAGGGTGAAATGTTTAATAGCATATCAGTAATAATAATCTAGGAAACTCCTGTTGATTAGTAGCTTAATTAATAACCCGTGGATGAGTTGATGGGTTGAATTGGACTCATTATAGCACTTTGACTTGTATCATCATTACTGCTATATTTTTTATTTTTTGTGTTTACTCTGTTACATTTTTAACAACTAAAGTGCATTTTCTATGTTAATTAGATAGTACTGTTGAAGAACTTTGTTTATGTATTAGAGAGGTCTTGATTTCATGAATATATAGGATTCATAGCCATTATCTTGGGCAATGAGCAGGTATTTTGGGTTTGAATTCAAGGCATGAAGACTAGACAGCAATATACAAAGAGTCTCAGATTTAATCTTGAAGTTTGAGGGAATTATGGTCCTTTACTACTTTTAGCTTAATTATTCATTGTGAAAAAAAAAAAAAAACTTGTAGATTCCTTTTAGCTCATTTCCTAAAATTTGAAAGTTAAAGCTAGGTTCTTCATGTTGCCTTGTGCTGTTCTGCACAAGTAGCTCAAACAGCTTTCTATTCATATTTTATAATCATACATGATTTAACAAAATAAAAAATAAGATCAGTCTCGTTTGCATTCTCATTTCCGGTTTCTATTTTCTATTTTTATTTTTACGCGATGGATACTACTTTTTCAGCTATTGACTAAGAAATACATTTGCTGCTAAAGAAACAAAGGCTATCATTTTACTTGTCTTAGCAATCTTTGAGACAAAGTGGTAGAAGAGAGCATTGGATCAGAAAAAGACTCTCTCAATTTAATGTGATGGTACAAATTTTTCATTAGAAGGCATTGCATAGAGTTTAGAGTATGAGAAAATGTGGTAGAGAAAAGAAAGTTAGGTGATGGAGTCAA
This sequence comes from Cyamopsis tetragonoloba, assembly GCA_037177725.1. NCBI lineage: Eukaryota > Viridiplantae > Streptophyta > Magnoliopsida > Fabales > Fabaceae > Cyamopsis > Cyamopsis tetragonoloba. The sequence continues at coordinate 81,738,719 of CM074119.1, forward strand.
AGGGTGAGATGTTGATAAGAAATAAAAAGCAGTCAAAACCAATGATGCTGCACTCAATCATGGTGTATACATAGAATCTCTGGTTGAAATTCTGAATGAATTAAAGACAATCAATCATATATACATGACATACGTTGTACTCTTTTCTCCCAAATTTACAAGATTGTTCTGTTTTAATTCTGTAAGAGGTCAATTATTTGTTTAATTTCTTAGGTGCCTTGGATCAGGTGAGTGAGTCATGCATAAATCCAAAAGGGATAAAGGTTTTGTTGGAGGACAAAAGCAAAATTGAGAAAAAAAAAAAAAGTTGGTGGCCTACTCTGCTGAAAAGCCAAAATACTTTCAACGAGTAGTTTTAATTTGGAGCATGCATGAGAAAAAAGTTTTTTTTTTTTTTAATTAGTTGAGTGGAAGATGATATTTTAGTTTTGCAGCACATAGGAACAAGGATGAACTTCAATATGTCAATATAGCTCTGTAACATTTGGTTTTAGGCTTAGAAATAATATAAGAATCCTTTGTTTATACTTTCATTATAAGAGGAAGTACTCGTAGAAAAAAATAATATTTTTTTATTTTTATTATATTTTTGTTAAAATTCGAAATCACATAATAAAAATACTTTTAAATTTCTTAAAGTATAAATAATTATACACATACTTTTCATTTCTCTTCACGTGATCAAATTTAAAACTAGTTGGTTTAAAATAAAAACATGTGTAAACTAAAAATGTAAGATGTACATGAATTTATTTATTCTTGAATTAAAATTAGTTGACTCAAAATGACCTCCTCATTGGTGTTTCAATTTAAATTAATAAATTAGTTTCTTATTTACACACTCACTTATTTTACAGTAACCAAATCCAAAATTTTAACCGAACAAATCATATGAAAACCCAATCTGAAGATCTAAATGGACCAAATCTTTGTATCTTATTATTACTACCAAGGGACCCGGAAAAAGGAGAGAGGAGAAAATAGTGAGAAATTTTGTTTAGCCATGAAATTGGACCAAAACTATCTTACCACGCCCTGTTCTTTGGTCTAGAATGAAGTTGTCCAATTTCCAAGAAAAAAATTGTTCTAATTTCTATCAAATTAAATTTTTAACATAGTGTTAATTACATTTTTATTTATATTACCCTTGTGTTAGTTAGAATACTTAGTTAACGCTCTATTATTAAATTAATAATATGGTGAGAGAGAAAAAATACTATAAATTTCAAAATTTATTTTAATAAAAATAAGAAAAATTATTACATTTTTTATAGAGGAGAGTTTTGTTTATTCTAATAGTAAGTGTTAGACACATACTCCGTTTAATAATGAACATTAAATTTTGTCAATTTAACCATTGAATTTTAAGATATTATTATAATGATTATATAACCAAATTTTAGAAAAATCAAATCTATTTAAATATGTCATCTAGTAGTGACATTTACACAGGGTCAGCCCAACGGTAAGGCCAACCAAACCCTTGCTTTAGGCCCCCAAAAAAACACACATATTTTTAATATATTTAGACCCCATCATTTTTATATATTTTTATTTTAGAAAATATTTAAATATTTTATGACTAAAAAAATAAATTTATTCTTTATAAAACATCTCTATTCCTCAAATAAAATGCATATTTTAATTATAAAGTAATTTTATTAATTTTAAAATATTTATTATTTATCATTAAAAATGTCTCATCACAAAAAAAATTGTTTTAGGCTTCAAAATTGATTGGGTTGGCCTTGCATTTACATAGGTTTTAAAAAGTGCTTTATTCATTAAATTGATGATGATTGATGAAATATCGACAGGTTTTCAAACTATATGAATTTTTTTTGTTCATAGAAAAGTAGTATAACCGGGGATTGAATCCCATACACACATGTCTCTATGCACTTACTAACTGAACTATATGACTGGAACAATCATATAAAATTTTATGTAGTTAATGTATATATTATAAACTTTTAATATAATAGTTGGATAGATAAAATTTAATAATTTCCATATTTCTTTAATATGGGTATCTTAGTATTCCTATCAAATGGATCAAATCTATCCATATGCGTTGTTATGAAACATGGCGGAAGAGAATTAAATCAAGATAAGAAATTTATGGTGGGAAAATAAGATTTGAAAAATTAGAAAAAAGGGCTATTATCTGCGAAAGGTTCTATGTTTTAGGAACATAGAGTACCAGAGAATTAGATCAAGATAGGGAATTTATTATTATTGTTATTGTAATTATTTAATAGAGTATATCATTTTTTTTTCATAAGTATGAAAACTAGAAATTGAATCTCGTACTTATATATATTTTTATGTGGTCATTAATTGAGTTGCATAAATGAGACTATATCATATACCTTTTTTTTTTTTGTTAATAAGAAAGTAGTATAATCGAAAATCGAATCTCACACCCACACACTCATGTTTCCATTTGCTCACCAACTGAGCTACATGACTGGGATATTATATACCTTTATTTATAGATAAAACATTTTAAAAAATATATCTATCTACTTCATCCGATTCTAAATATAAGCAAAAATAACTAAAACACATTTATTAAGAAAAATGATTAACATTATTTAATTTTCTTGATTTTATGAAAATTCTATTCTCTTAATCAATAGCATTATGTTTTCAACCACTAACAACTAATAGCATTATATCTCATCATTGAAAAAAATAAAAATAATTGTATTTTACTTATATTTAAAAACAAAACCGGATAAAATAACTTACTAACTAACTTATATATATACTTAATCAGTTAATCTTATTACGATCTTTTGACTCTAACTAACTAACTAAAATAAAATGCTTTTACCCATAATATGCGTAATCCACCAACAAAACTAAGAGCACTTCTTCCTTAGACTATAATTTGAAGATATTAATGTGTATTTGATAATGTAAACATATAAATCATTACAGGTGCCACCATTAAATTAAATGAATGTATTTGTGAGGCCTCTAGCATTGGAGCGCCACTCTAGCTACAGGATACAGTAATTAATAGCTATATATGCAACTACTTGGGTGTGTTAATGATCATTTTAAAAATGATTAATTAATGGAGTACTATTAATTTAGTGGCTTGTGAACGAGTATATGAATAAAATGTATGTATGTATATATAGGTAGATATAATCAAGTAACAACAACCCATTAGTTGTAGCTATCGATAGGTAAAATCATAATTACTCATCATGTAACTTGTGTGTACTCAATACCTTATTATGAACCCTTTGAAAGGGAAACTAAATTGTTATCATGTACACATGTTATCTAATGATTTACAGAGAAATCAATATACAATGAATATATATAACAAAAATATACGTGCAACTATCATAACTTTTTTCTTTTTTCTTTTTTAAATGCAACTATATGTAATACTACATGATTACTCATCTCGGATAATGTTTTCGTCTATATAGGCTCCACATACAATTATGACTCTTTCCTTTTTGTCTAAACATACGATTATGACTTTCTTGGTCAACTGTATATATACATTCCAAAAAACAAGGCCCAATTATGTAAAGTGGACAAATAATAGCCCATTAAACCATATGGGCCTTGGCGTTAGGGCAAATGGGTACGTCGTTTGGACTTTGGATCCTATACGCCATGTATATAGAGGGAATTACTATTTGCACCATTTTCTTTTCACACCATTTTAAATAGGAATAATTACACCAAAACCATCTAAAATTTTGATGTATTACACTTATCTCTTTTACATTTTAAAAAAAGTATCGATTTGTGTACCACCAATTTTGTACCACTAGTTAACAGATAACGAATATGTAGTTAAATTAATACATGAATTGATTAATTGTCATGTAGTAATTTAACCACATTTTTCTTTACTTTTAACCACATTATATATGATTAAAAACAAAGTAAAATATAGTTAAATTACTACGTAACAATTAATCAATTTATGTACTCATTTAACCACATATTCTTTACATTTAACCTCAAAAGTAGGGTTAAAATACTTTTCCTTTCAAAAATATATTTATTCTTAAAGTTTGTACCTCCATTACATTTACTATGTCACCCTATGTCATTAACTTTTTGGTTAACAACATTACTAACCAATTTTAATTCAAAGATAAGATTTTTACCATTTTATCTTTTAATAACTTTAAAGAATACAATCAATAAGAATAACAAGTGCAGTAATGACAAGGGTTTTTGGTTTGAAAGACTTTTAATGTGTTTGGTTAAGATTTTAGTTGAATAAAAAAGAAAAATATATAAATCAAGACAAATATTAGTGTGTAAAAGTATTTATGCATAAAAATTGAGATCATTCAATAGGAAAAAAAAAATTGAGATCATTCGATGAAAATAAATATTTCTAACTTTGATCAAAAATAAATTTGACTAAAACTAAATCTTAAACAAAAATAAATGCTGTAAAAAAAATAATATGAATTAGCTTGCGAAAAAAAAAAAAAAAGAAATATGAATTAGTTTTTTTCTATTTTTTTTGTCGACAGAGCACTACAGTAATATGAATTAGTTGACCGAACAAAAAAAATGAGTTAAGATTTTTATTTTAGAAGTAAAATAATTTTTTACTTAATTATTTTTATGTGACCCTACATTTCTATATTTTGAGAGATATTTTTTAAAATTTTATAATAAATTAACAGATTCATTCTTAATTAAGTATTCAGTCAAAGTATATTTATTTTATACTTTTTATTCATAACAAATTTTCTTTAATCAAAATTCTATGAAATTTTTTTCGATTATTAACTTTTTTTTTTGAAAAGATTATTAGTTTAATTTTTTGGTAACAGATTATTAGTTTATTTTGAATACACCCAAAAAAAGTTACTGAATTTTTTTTTTGAATTTTAGGATTTTATTTACTCGTGGCCAACATGTTAGTGGAGATTTATAATGATCTGAGCTGCCTAATGACTAATAAGTTGAGTCTGAAGCTTAACCACAAGGTGAACATTCTTCAAGTATTTGGGGAGTTGAGTATTTAATTAAATTAATGTTGTTTATATATATATATATATATATACATATATATATATAATATACCTCAACTAACTCTGAAATTCTCTGGGTAAATTCTGAACCAATTTCCATACTCTAAAAATCATATAAAAGAAGTATGATTTTGAGTTAGAATAATGATTCATGTACAACTACTACTGTTTATATATACAATATTTTGAGTTAAACACAACTGTAAGTTAATGACGATTGAAGCATCGTATGTATGTGTAATTGTAGAATTAGAATCCAATATTGGACCTATATATATATACATATACATACACGCGTGCGTGGTCAACAATAAAAGAAAGTAATTAAAGTGGTAGTAGTCAACTGAATATGTTGTATGTAATTTCGTCGTTAATTTCCCTTTTTCCAATTATAATTATAAATATTATAAATATAAATACTACTAGTAGTAGTAACATTAGTACAACACGCTCGTGCGTTTACTTTGACTCTTGCTCTCATCTTTTCTACTAATATTTCATATTTCATATTTCATATTTCATTTCATTTATACAAATTAATAAGGCTTAATTTCACCAACGTGAAAAAAGGAAAGGATAACTTTTCAAATTTGAAGGCCATATATATTAAAACCACGAACCCTCTCATTATATTCATTAACATCCATCATTATCATAATCACCTATACAATACTTATGCTTTAATTAAGATTTAAGATGTACCAGGCTAGCAATTCATTTACAGATCCAGATTTCATTTTATTTTATTTTTAGCTGCTCTTCCTGGAAATTATTCATGCGCGCGTACATTATTATTTCTCAAATTAATATTAGTTGCACCATGTAAACGTTGCTTTAATTTCTGACTTAATTAAAACCTAGCTAGCTTTCCAAACACATGCATCTAATTGTTTACCAAATAATTTTTTAATCCAGCCTGGGTACCAATCATTTTTTGTAGCTTTTCCATTAGTCATCAATTTTGTCAATTAATATATATTCATTTTCTTAAAATCACTTTTCAAATTAAAATTCTAACATAAATCATTTTATTTCCTAAAATCCGATCCGACAGTGATAGCTAAAGTTTGTCTGGAAATTTAATTATCTCCCCAGACCAAATATAAATATAAATTGTCAATATATAAGTTTTAATCACTCACTAATAATTGAGTATAAAATGCCCACGTGTTTCAGTTTGTTTTTTATTTTTATTTTTATGTAGGACGTGTACATGTATCAGTTTAATGCTACAATATTTATAACTTAATTAATTAGGGGCATTCGTAGTGCAGATTGGTTCAATTTTAAAAAAAATAATCGTTTGATCCGATTATTGTGGTTATATAACCTCCCAGTCTAATAGATTTTATTTCTAAATGATATCCGAACAAATTCGAACAAATCTTTTGCGGTTTGAATTAGATCGGTTTTTCAATTTTTTATTTTATTTTTTTTTGAAATATGTTATTATAAAAGATAGTAAATATTGGATGAGGTTATTGCCATTCAAATCTATTGTCACTTCTATTTGATTATTTTAATAATATATTAATATTTAAACATTAATATTCGTTAAAAATATATTTAAGATTTTTAAAAAATTCAAAAGAAGTGACAATAGACAATTTTATAGCGGCAATAGTCTTTCTCTAATATATAGATATATATATATATATATTCAACAAACACTCAAATAATATTTACATTTAAAAAAAATCAGACTATATAAATAATGTTTTAAGCACATTATTCAATCTTGAAAGAAGACATCAATGATATAGAAAATTTATAAATATATCTTAGTATATGCGGTTTGGTTTGGGTTGGTTCGGTTTTGATAGGATGAACCGAAATCCGAACCAAACCAATAAAATTATGCGAGTTTTTTCGGTTTTTTTGTTATTGTTTTCTTTTTATAGGTTATGACAGTTTAGAATGGATTGGTTCAGTGATGAATACCCCTATAATTAATCATTAATTGATGGCAAGCAAGACCGGATCTATACATTTTGGGGGCATTAGGTAAAATTCACTAAAAAAACCTATTTATATATGATATATCACTTTTTATTTTATTTCTTTAATCTTTCTAAGTTGCAAAATCATTTTAAAAGGTTTTACAATCAATCAACTATAATATTTTGATCTCAATAGATTAATTTATATACCTTGTAAACATATAGTTAACTCGAATATGATTTGATCAATTTTAATTCTTTAAATATTTTTTCAACAATTATAGGTAGGATTACCAATATTTTAATATGCAAATCATGCATTTAGAAAATAATCTAATACTTTTATATAATTTAATATTTTAATAAAATATTAATTTTACTTGTTTAATATTTTTTATTAAAGTATTATTGTGTTGATAAAAAATTATTTAAAAATACTATAATATATTACATTAATAAATTATTTTTTAATAATTAATACTTAATAATAATATTAAATAAAAATATGTTTTAGGACTTTATTAAATAGGAAGTCTCAGGCCGTTTGCTTTTCTTGTTTAAAGCAAAATTTGACCATGATGGAAAGTATTCTCTTATGACAACTCTCAAGTCTAGTCCAAATGGCTTATAGAAAAAAAAAAAAAAAAAAAAAAAAAAAAAAAAAAAGAGGAAGAAGAATGTACCACAAAGGCAAAAACAAAAGGCCTAAAGTTGTACTCCCTTGGTTTCATATTATCTCACTGGGGATTATCACCACCACATTTAGGAATTATACAATTCATTTTTAGATAGTAGCGTCTGAAAACGTGTACCGGAAACGTATTTTCGGACGCTGCTGTTCGAAAAAACAAGAGTGATTTACTTTTCATTTTCACTATTTTATCAATTCCGGACTCTACTATCCGAAAATTGTGGTGTCGTTTCCGAGTAGGATAGTGCTAATTCCAATAGCCTCATATTACTCCGTAAAGTTCTATTCACACGGTCGTGGTTATTACGAAAATATTAATTAATATAGTAAGTTTTAAAAAAAAACTATAATCTTTTAAATTTATTTTTATTCTTTTTTAAATATTAATTATATTATACTATATATTATTTTAAAAAGTTCAATAATTTTAAAGCGGTAGACATAAAAATATATTAAATGTTCTAATAAACTTATAAAGAATGTTATATTTTAAAACGCTAATGGTATTTAAAAAATGTCTTATATAATGTGAAATGGAGGAGGTTATTATGATGCTTCACATAATTTTCAAAGATATACGTTTTTGAAACAAACTTTTCTACCTCAAATTTTAAAAAAGTACATGAGATTCACTTATATAGTTTAGTAAAAGTTTCTATGTAAATTTGTGGAAATTAAAATGTATATGCCAAATTGCTAATAAACTCAATATATGCATGCATGTTCGGTCCTAAATTAAAGCATATTATTTTTATCTTCCAATATTCTGGAGTGAATCAAAGGTATTCTCCGGTTGATAGCAAAAATTTAATTATTTTAAGGTGTAGAGATTATCGAAGTGAACTGTATCTCTCTAAATAAAACTTTCTCTATACACACCTTTTATCCTACGATATTCATATCGGTTATAATGACCAAGATTGTACTTAGTTTTAGGACTTTTGGCGAAATTGGACTCTATTTTAATTTTTTGAGACTTAATATTGTGATATTTTTAGTGATAAAAAATTAAAAAGTTGAAGAGGATAACAAAATAGGTAAAACTAGAGTAGAAATTGAAAATATTATAAGATTTTTATTTTTTTTATTTTGTGTAACTTTACATATATTTAAATATTTTTTATTAGGATACAAAGCATTAACACGTTATAATACAAATTTTAATACTTGTTTTCTTCAAGAAAGGCATTTACTTCTAAATTAATATTAACTTGTATTTATTAGAGTCTTAACTTAATGGTCAAGGTTTGGGTACTTTATATGGAGTTAAAGAGTACTTGAGCATATTTGTTCATAAATTAAGATAATATTATATAGAATTCCAGTTAATTAACAGGTAGTTCAAAACTTTGATGTTAATTTAGATATATTTATTTGTAAAGTATGTGCATAGACATTATATACATTTGAGAGATGGTAAATAACAAATGAGTAATTTTTTTTGTTTTTGTTTTTGTTGGAAATAATGAATATATTAATTTAGAGATGTTGTAACTGTAACACCATGTGGTTGTTTGGTGGAAGAAACTTGTCTTGTAGGTCCACAGCGGAAACTACTTTACCATACGGCAACAAATTTTCTGCCAAATACAACAAGGTTAGTGTAGCAGCAACAGCAGCAGCAGAATAGTAGTAGATTAATAGTACTTTTACTAATTGTAATTCCACTTGGGAGACGCGTATTATTATTAGGGTCTTTTAGATAATGGTTAAACAATTTGTGAATAAAAATTTTATATTTAAATAAATTAAAAATAGATAGTCAAACCCTTGTTATTATCACTATTAATCAGGTGGTTAACAAAGAAAGAAGACAGCTCCATCATGCATTCCCCCACCCCGTTAATTACGTTTTGATATTGTGTTGGCCAGTGTAGTCCCTCATTAAAAAAACATGTTTCTTTATATACATATATATTCATTTTATTTATCTTTTTTCTTAAATGCATTTAACTTGCAAGGCCAAGTTGCATTGGATACAGTTTTTTTTTTCCAAGCCCAGTTAGTCAACTTTTGACCAATTAAATTAAAATAATAATATATTAAATTTTTTTATTTTAAAAAATTACAAGAAAGAGATATATACTATTATTATATTGAGTTGGTAAAAAAATAGGTCAAATTCAATTGGCCAAAAACCAATATTCAATCACATAAACCTGCTTTAAAAAGTTGCCGAAGCCTACACATATGATGGACTAAGTTTATGTGCATTAGTGTTTTTTTTTTCACTTGTCAGTTTGATTTAAAAATATGAACGAAACAAAATTATTAATGCTTTGTTTGGTTATATAGATAGAAAATGAGAAGAAAGAAAAAAGAGAAAAGATTAAAAAAATATTGTTCACGACAAGTTATCGGGGTGCTCCCAGACCAGAGATTTAAGGACTAGAACTCAGTAATTGCCTTAGTAAGAATATGTGACATGCCTTCTTAGTCCAACGATCATGAATCTTATAGTTGTGTATCGGCATGCTTAGGGTAGTGGGCAACAGATCATGGGTAGTTCATTGGTTAGTGCTCCGGTTAGTGTGTAGTTGGGTAGTGACAAGCGAGGGTGCCCAACTCGTTGTATGAAGCGGGGTGCCTTGCCATAACAGTACATAAGCCTCTCAAGCCTTGAAGTCATCGGTTGATAAGGCTTTATAGGCGGACATGGGTGCCCAGCTCGTTATACAGAGCGGGGTGCCCAGTTATAACAGTACACAAGCCCCTCAAGTCTTGAAGCCATTAACTAATAGGGCTTTATAGGCGGACATGGGTGCCCAGCTCGTTGTACAGAGCGAGGTGCCAAATCATAACAGTTCACAAGCTCCTTAAGCCTTGAAGCCATTAACTGATAAGGCTTTATATGCGGACATGGGTGCCCAACTCGTTGTACGGAGGGAGGTGCCCAACTCATTGTATAGAGTGGGGTGCCCAGTCATAACAGTACACAAGCTCTTCAAACTTTGAAGTCATTAGCTGATAAGGTTTTATAGGCGGACATGAGTGCCCATCTCATTGTACAAAGGATCGGTTGCCATGGCCCACTACCCTGACCCTGACGACAGCTCGGGTCCTAGAAGTGCTGAAAAAGGAGGTGCCTCACGAGGCACGGATGGCGCGGAAAAAATATAAATTTTGTACTTGGGCATTTGTGTAACTAAAGTCATTAGCACTGTTATGCTTGCAAACGTGAAATTGATCTATGAATATTATCAATGATTTTGATGCCTTTTAAATCTTAATGTATGATTATCTTGCTTTCATTTGGTAATATAGAGACAAATAAAAGCAAGCAAACAGAAAGGAGAATCTAATGTGTAAGTTGCTCGTTTTGAAAAAATAATATAACGTGTAGATTTTTTATGAGAGAATCTAGTGTGTAGGATACTTGTTTGAAAAAATGATCTAAAGTGTAAATTTTTTATGAGAGAATTTAGCGTGTATGTTACTTGTTTGAAAAAGCGACGATGAGAATCTAGCGTGTAGGTTACTCGTTTAAAAAAACAACCTAGCATGTAGATTTTGATGAGAAAATCTAGTGTGTAGGTTACTCGTTTGAAAAAACGACCTAGCGTGTAGATTTTGATGAGAGAATCTAGTGTGTAAGTTACTCGTTTGAAAAAACGACCTAGTGTGTAGATTTTTTATGAGAGAATCTAGCGTGTAGGTTACTCGTTTGAAAAAACGACCTAGCGTATAGATTTTTTATGAGAGAATCTAACGTATGAGTTACTCGTTTGAAAAAACAACCTAGTGTATAGATTTTGATGAGAAAATCTAGCGTGTAGATAACTCGACCTAGCGTGTAGATTTGAATATAAAACAATAATCCTTGCTCCTCCAAAAGGAAATTCAATAACGCCCGTAAATATAAATGACGAGATGTCTGCTTGTTCCACTTTTGTTATGCAATGTGTCTCTGATCTGTGATTATATTTGAGCTTTCTATTACTCCTCCAAATATATTGAGATTGAGTTTTTCGAAAACCTGCCAACGATTTAGTGCTTCCAAAAAATAATGTCATCAGTAGGTCAATAAATGGTTGATTGTATAATAATAATAACAATAATAACAATAATAATAATAATAATAATAATAATAATAATAATAATAATAATAGTATGTAGTAGTAAATTTATATCATGAGTGAAAACTCGGCATGGTAATAGTTGATAACAAAGAATTAAATACGGCTAGTGCTAGCGCATTATTTGCTATATATGTATATTGCATTTGCATTTTTCTTTGCATATGCTAATTACTACGCGGTTGTAATATATACGCATACTATCATTATTTGTTTCATCAAATTAAAAGATGATGGATAATAAAGTGAAATTGTTTATATATACTACTAGTAAAATAAATTGAAATGAGGTACTTTATAATAATAAAATAATATTCTCCCTGTTGTTTAAGTGGAACAATTATTTTATAAAATAAACATATGTATGTTTGGCTCTAATAACACTAATTAGATTTTTTGTTTATTTTGAAAATCATAAATAAATTAACTAAAATTTTTATAATAATTTTTTTATTAAAATAACTACTTAGTTATCATATAAGGTGAAACAAACGGGCTCTATCCTTATTAAGGTGTGTCATATCTGTATCAAATTGGTGCTTCATAATTAGAGACCAACTATGAAACCACAAAAGAGTCAAGTGAGTAAAACTTGTTATTGTCATTTTTTTTTTAAATTAAGATTATAATTTTATATTTAATAAAAAATTAATACCTATTGATTAACTTAAAAAAAAAAAGGTACTTAAACAACTTATACAATTACAATTTCATATATATAAAGTAATAGGACCTTTAACGACCTCTCAATGGTAAATTTGTGAAGTTTGAGCTTTTACGCATTAAAAAATTTCAGCCAAACTTCAACTTTAAAATTGTTTATTTAGTTAAATAAACAAAATTGATCAAGTATTTAGCAAGTTGAATTGGAATATTTAGTTAAATAAACTTGTTTCTCATTTCCTAGGTACTTTATAATAATAAAATAATATTCTCCCTGTTCTTTAAGTGGAACAACTAATGTCCTCTGTTTTGCATTCACTCAGAGTAATTAATTAAATAGCATATAGTATGATCACAAACATAAAATTTCAGGTCTATTAAAACTTGAAAAACGACTGTTTCAAACTACTAATATGTTTTACCTCAGAATTGAGATTTCATTGAACGAGGGATAGTACCATTTACTAGCAACACAAGAACGTGTGCGCACTAACTATCGCATTAGCACTTTGTCAAAACTCAAGGTGTATATGTATGAAAAACCTGACTTGCCTTTATTGTTGTTTCATGAATTGTTAAAACCAGTGTCGCATTTTGCAACCGTTTGTGATGATTTTTCGCACATGCTCCAATGCTACATGAGCATGATCCGATAATTTTTTGCATAACAATGGAAAGCAATTCCGACGAGATAAAGCATCCAAAGAGGGAATTGTCTATGTCGATGGTGATGGTGGTGCCACCAAAGTTAAGATGAAAACAAGGAAGTGATCTGTTGAGATTGATTACCAACCATCATTGCTCAAAAAGCATTATGGATTCTTAATGAGGATGGGAATCGAAAATTTACCGTCCCCACAAACGGCGCCAGATATTCATGACAAGTTACTGGGGTGACCCCAGACCTGAGGTCTAAGGACTAGAACTCAGTAGTTGGCTTAATAAAAATTTGTGACATGCCTTCTTAGTCCAACGATCATGGGTCTTATAGTTGTGTATCGACATGCTTGGGATAGTGGACAACTGATCATGGGTAGTTCCTTAGTTAGTGCTCCGGTTAGTGGGTAGTTGGGGTAGTGACAGGCGAGGGTGCCTAGCTCGTTGTATGAAGCGGGGTGCCTTGCCATAACAGTACACAAGCTCCTCAAGCTTTGAAGTCATCAGCTGATAAGGCTTTATCGGCGAATATGGGTGCCCAACTCATTGTACAAAAGGGGTGCCAGTCATAACAGTATAAATACTTTTACAATTCAATTTTTTTTTCTTTTATTTCCCCCTAAATCAAACAATAAAAAATATTTTATTTTCCATATTTTCTTTCTTTCCATTTACTTTCCCTCTCAAACATACTAGTACCATAGAATGTGAAATAAATAAATGAAAACGAAGAGGGACTTAAATGCATTATGCGGTAGGAATATCAATTCAATAAATCTTTATTTACTTAACATGAATGGCAATTATAAAGACACGTTGTCTTGAGATCTTAAGGATCAATGAAGAATAGTTACAACCTTGAGAATTGTTTAATCGAGTGATGATGTAATATTTCGGTTTCTAATTTTATTAGGATAAGTTATTTTAGTCTCTGATTTTGGATTTTGTGTGAATAAATTATTTTAGTTTTTGACTTTGCATTTTGTATGTTACTTTAGACCCTAAATTATATAAACGTTCATTTTACTTCCTGAAAAGGAGGGACTAAAATAACGAATGACAGTGAAAGTTAGAGATTAAAATAATTGATGATAGTGAAAATAAGAAATTAAAATGATAGATTTCGTGAGAGACGTGACTTATAAAATACAAAATTAAAAAATATTTTAATATATAATTCATTACTTAAATAGGCAAATAATAACAAAAAAAAAACACGCTTTGCAAATAATCTAGTAGATGTGCAGGTAACCTCATTCTAGATTCTGAAATCTAATTATAGGCACGGTTTTATTTTTCTTTTTTATTGTTTTGGTTAGAAATTTGTTTTTGTCAGTATTCTTGTTATTCTTGTTACCAAAAAAATGAGTCTTGTGTCAGTATTTTCCTCGGTCCAAATTGTGATTCCCAACAACACAAAAACCCTCCTCGTGCCGGAATCGCAGAACTTCTCACCCTCCCTCTCTCTCTCTTCTCTTCTCTTTTTTTTTTTTTTTTTAATACATGCAAATAGCCATAAAGGTCAAACACAAAGACACAGTCTTTTCCTTCTTATTCTTCTTCCCTTCCATAAAAGCCTCTTCCTTTTTTCCGTTCTTCACTTCATTCTTCCAATTCAACCAAACACCAAAATCAAAAACCCTTCAATCCAGTTCCGAAAACCCCCAAATTAATTAAACCTCACTGCAAGAGGGAAAAAAAATGTCATCTTCCCCTTTTCCTTCTTGCTTCCGTCCATCCCCAACCACCGACGACAACCACCACCGATATTCTTCTCCTCCGCCGCCTCCCCCGCCGCCGCAACCCACCAACCCAAACCTCACCACCTACCTCTACCACACCGACATAGGCCTAATTTCCCTAACATGGTCGCGCTCCATTTTGGGTCGGTCTCTTCACGTTCATCTCCACCACCACCCGTTCGATTCTCCTCGTTCGCCTTCTCTCTCTTCCTTCCACCTTCACATCAAACCCTTCATCTTCTGGAAAAAGCACGGCACCAAGAAGCTCTCATCGAACACCCTCATCTTCTGGAACCTCTCGAAGGCCAGATTCGGGTCGGGACCCGAACCCCATTCCGGGTTTTACCTCGCTGTGGTCGTCGACGGCGAGATGACCCTCCTCGTCGGTGATTCCAGCAAGGACGCGTACGGAAAGTCCAAAGCACGTGAACCCAAGAAAACCCAATTCCTCATGCTGAAAAGGGAGCACGTGTTCGCTGACAAAAGCTATTCCACGAGAGCGAGATTCGGCGGGAAAATGAGACAGATTCAGATAGATTGCGGTTTCAGGGATCATTCGAGGCTCTGTTTCAGCGTGGATGGGAATAAGGTTTTGCAGATTAAGCGATTGAAGTGGAAATTCAGAGGGAATGAGAGAGTGGAAGTTGATGGGGTACCCATTCAAATCTCGTGGGATCTCTACAATTGGCTCTTTGAGAAGGATAACAGCGACGGGCACGCCATTTTCATGTTCAAGTTCGAGGAAGAAGAAGAAGAGGATGATCAGCGAGGCAAGGAAGATAAAGATAGGAACTTGGTGAATTTGTGGACGCAGCAGAACTGGAATTTGGGGGTTTATGAATGGGGGAAAATGGGTAAGAGTTGGTCTTCTTCGTCGGTTTCAATGGCTTCTTCGGGTGGGTCTTTCGGTGGAAGCTCCTCTGTTTTGGAATGGTCTAGTGTGGAGGAGAATGAATTGGTTGTTCCTACTGGATTTTCTCTCCTTGTTTATGCTTGGAAACGCTGAAGCTTGAAGGGTGCGTCTTCTTTGATTTTAATTCTTGGGTTCTATGATTGATTATTCATTAGTGCTGCTGCTGCTAACTAGTTACTAGAATTTAGGTGATTCCCCACTAACCCATTTGTTTCGTGAACATAGAGGTTCAATAAATGATAATTCTACGTTTAGACATTATATAAGCATGTGAGTGAGAATCTATTAAGAGATTCGAACTTGATAATTAGATCTAACAGATTCTTCTTTGCAAGGAGAAGATGATAGCAGTAGTTTGAGCTCGATGAATTCTTTGTTGTATCTGGATTTATGTGGAACTTATTGCAATGTGATGTAAATTTTTTTGTTACTCCTTTGTGAGAATCAAATTGATCAATTTGGAAGGATTTACTTTCATTTTGTTGTTAATCTATCTATGAAGCATAAAAGTTTTTGCTGAAATACCATTCTCCTTTATGATTGAACATATGGAGTGTAGACTTGGCAGGAGTTGACATAGTGTGTGATGGCTGAAATTGAAAGTATTTTCACTAGAAGTTAGCAATAGTTTCGTCTGTCAAACCTAGTTAGGATTTGTGTACTGTTGATACTTAAAATAAAAGTACTTTAGTGTTTAGCTAACTGAAAAACCAAACATGTACATAGTGGGTAGGCCTAATTTAGAGACACGATAATTCTGACTCAGCAATGTTTAGTTTTAACCCTCAAACTCAAAAAACTAGCTCGTAAGAGATTTGTCCAAGCTTATAGAGTGAATTGATTATAATACCCTATTTAGAAATATGTTCAATTTTGGGCGACTGGTGATTACTATATTGATTTGGATTTGCATGTGTGAGTTGTGTTTTGATTGGAATTGTAATCGTGGGGTGCATTCCAAGTGTTCGACCAAATGACAGGTGAGGTAGGACCTATTCTTTTCTTTGATGCAGTTGCAAATGGCAGCATGGGTGGCCAGGTTGCCTTTTTTAATTTGAGTTTTTGCTATATAAAAATACATAAAACACCAATTGGAAATGAAAATCAAAGAGAAACTTGTGTTGTGTCACGGATAGTAAACCGTCAAGTTGGTTGACGTAGTCCACCAAGATTGGAATTGTTAATACAGTATTTGACAACTCAACGAAATAGTAACCCTGAAGCAGAGTGGTTGCGTTGCCTAACGGGCGTGGTATGGACCCCACACACCACTTTTGTTTCTTCAATTAGTGATTCTTGTTTCTCTTGTGAACACGAAATTAAATAAAAAAAAATCCTTGTCTTCCAGCTAGTTTTGTTCATACTTGATTTTTACTAGGTCAATGTTTCCTTCAGTTACGTGATACTAGTACACGACAAAATCAGGATGTCTACGAATCTCTCTACTCTATAATATCCATGATTTTGTTTCATAAGATTGAGTAATGATTAGCGAAAATTAAGATCAATTAAATTTATGTTAACATCTAATAATACACTAGTGACATGTTTTAAGCCCATAATTTCATAACTAAGCTCTCTCTACCTTGGTAGTACTATATATAGTATATTCTCGTTGAATTCATGCTCAGGTTAAACAGGTCAGCTCATGATTTTAATAAGGCAAACCTTGTGTCAGTCTAAAATTAATTTTATTTAAATTTCAATAAAATAGTTATACAATAAAATCAGACGCAAAAATAAGGATTTTAAATAAATGATTTGGTTTTTTGACTAAAAAGAATTTGCTTTAGCTGTTGAAAACTTGAAGTGTGGAGTTGGTGAATGGTGAATGCCAAGTTGGCAATAGTTAAAGTAACCAAGTTTGCTAGTATGTGCAGTTCAGTTACCTTGGGAAATAAGCAATGCAAATATGCAATGCACCCCGCATATATATATATATATCAAGTCAAAGCCATCTTATTTCAAGCGTACAGCCCAAAACACCTATGAAATTGTTTTTATCACAGAATAGGGACACTTGAAAAGAAAGAAAGAAAGAAAACTATGCATGCTAGCTGTTAATATGCTTTCACAGCGCGTTGTTCTTGTTTGTGTGTGTGAGTTAGTGTTCCTGTTGCTTATCCTTTACAGTACATCACAGCTATAGCCACCTACGTACAAATAAATAATACAGCGCTGCAAACCTCAAGCTAGTAGTGCAATTACTAAAATGCTGCACATTTATAACTTTTTATTTGATTCACCGTTTCAATAGGTAGTACAAATTTACTAAATATCCACTTTTGGTTTAGCTGGAAAAGTTAACTGTTAAGTAGCTTATATTATTTGAAATTTTTGTCAGCAGTTTTTTGTCCATCCCCATGAATACATTAAGCCCAGCTACTCAAGCCCAAATCACCATTAAGCTCAGTCCTAAATCCTAACTCCTATGTTGACCAAAAAAAAAAGTCCTAACTCATATGTAAGAATAGTACTGCAGCTTATCTAAATAGAGGTGGCTATTACCGTTACTGAACATCATTGTAAAACTAAAATTTAGATTCGATTTAAGTGAGAAAAGGTTGATAAAGTGGAGCTACTTACTGTAAAATGAGTACAACTAATCTCTAACTAACTTGAAATTACACCAACTATATCTCTAATAATTACTCAACCAACACTACAACTCAATCATCTGTAATCTGAGCTGAATAAAAATATAAATAGATAAATATCTATGCACAACCACTCGCATCCAGAATTCCAGATATTACTTTATTTCCAGCTTTCAAAAAGATGTATTACTTTATTTTAAAGACACTTTTCTTGCTATACCATCAAATAAAAACACATCAGGTTGAAAGTAGAAAGACAGTTTGGATTATAGTTTGTAAATTGCATTAAGCAGGAAACTATCTCCTTTGCATCATAACATTGTATGATAACAAAATTAGATTTACAACACAATTCAGCTGAAGTTTTGCCAAATATATTGGTTGGAGAATGAAACAGCCCAGCTAAGGATGCAAGAATACATAGACATAAGTTGCAGGAAAAATAGAAAAATTAAAAGGAACTTTCCAATTTCCATTCACCGAAGAAAGAAAACATTTCAAAATGACCTTTAGACAAAACAAAGCAAGCAACCATTCCATAGGAGCTATTGCCACACTATGAAAGAAATACAGCAGAACAGAAGGACAGAGCACATAAACAATTTTCTTCCCTGCTTACTATCTTAGGTTGCTTACATAATTCTAAAACCCTGTAATTCAGAGTCTGACTCCTAACTAAGATTTTACTTCACTGTTAGCGTCGAGGTTGAAGAAGCATTAATCACAGATGAAGATGGAGGAAGGCAATGTCTTTGACTACTACTTCTTCCCGCTGAACCTCGAAGCCCAGATGACAATGGAAGATTGGAGGAAGCCTCGTACCTGCTGGACTGACTTCTCATTTTCCTCTTTTCTCCTTCCGGAACCTTCTCTAATGTAACTTGCCGAACCTTTGTGTCATTTAGACCAGGAGGGAGAACACAATTGCATAGAAGACCTTCATATTTTGTAGCAACACATACAATTTAGAAATAATTATACATTGATATGCTTTAGTAACTAGATTGACATTAGGAACATCAATCACATAACCATTAACAAATACACATTAAACAAGGAAAGAAAACTGTAACATAATCAAAACCAGCCATGATTTAAATATATCAAATATCAATCAATAGATTATAGCAGAGAATTGCTCTTGTCACTTAGTGCAAGAAGTGTGTATTCTGCAGGAACAGGCATGTTTTTTGTAAACAATGTTCTCATTTACTATATGAATCTATGCTACTAATCTCTAATTACACTCACGGCTTCATATCCAACAAAATTGAAAGTGAAAAACGGTAAAAAAACATATGAAAAATAACTAGAATCCAGTAACCAGTATCAGAAGAAAAGGTAAATTTGAAACATTACATTCAACAATCACTAGCATAAAAATGCAGTTGCATAAGTGTGATTAGTGTTGTTCTCCAATCAGAGTTGAAATTTCACCACTGTAACATACACTGATACCTCAGATCTTGCCTAACAAGCATGAGTGTCAAAGGTTGGCGCATATTACCGAGGTGAAACTATAACTCTGGTTGGAGGAAAATACCAAACACACCTAACAAAGTGTATCTAAGTTTTCTCCTAAAAGTAATTACTGCAAAGTCCTAATAAAACACATAAAAAAAGGTAAACCAAAATTTTCCAAAGCTTATTGGTATATCAATGAGTACTTCAGCTTTAAGACTGAAGGAACAAACTGGTAAAGTCTCTCTGTTTAACAAGCATGAGGAAAAATATAATTTGAAGAATTTATTACCGAGACGAGCAAGACGATTGACCCATCGAGGAATCGACTTCCCAGTTAATTTGAGACAAACATCATTGCAAAAGTGGTTGCAATTTTTGGAGATGAGATGATAAGTGTTCCCAGAGTACTCTTGAGCTAGTTTCTCCATAAATGCCCGAACATCCTTCGGCCCCAAATCTGTTGTTCCAATGAAAATTGATTTTCTGAAAGTAAACCCTGGACAGTGTTTCGGTTGCACTTCGAAAATTCCCGTTGTATCAAGCTCATGAGCCCCAAAACCATATTCAATTCCATGAACTACAACGAAAAAAAAAGGAAAATTACAAATTTAGCAAAATTTTTGTGAAAAAAAATCAAGATAAAAAGAATCATAAAACATAGATGAAGGATGAGCTTGATTTTCACCAACTTAATTAGCACAACTAGGGATTTGAATAAGGGTGTGTTTGGATAAAAAATTGATAAGCTCTTTTGTAAAACTCATGAAAATAAGCTAAAAATAGCTAAACTTTTAGCAATAAATTCCGCATAAACTCTTCAAACGCCACCATAGCAAGAAAGAGTGAAACAAAAAAAAAAAACGGGGAAAATTTTGGTTACCTTGAACACCGGAATGGTAGACGCCGAGGCCGAACCAATAGGCGTAGCCATTGAAGGGGGTGAGGTCATATACGTTTAGGTGAACAGGGACGGTGCCGGATTTCTTGTTCCGGGGCCCCGTAACCAGTTTCCGAAGCATTCTGATGAGTTAGTTAGTTTTGGTTAGAGTGTGGTTTGAGCTATGAGCTATGGAGATGGTGGAGGAAAAAGGGGAAATTGAGAGAGAGAAGGGCAAGGGCAGAATGGGAAAGATAGCAGTGGTTGGAAGAAAAGAAAAGGGAAGAAGAAGAAGAATGTTGTATGGCTGTGGATACAGCCCTGGCATGAGTGGCATCTACCAGCGGCCGAAAGTGCTTTTTCTTCATCCACGCTTTTACTTTTATTTATTATTAATTATTATTTTATTCTAATAATTATGATTCGCCTCGTCTTCTTGCTTTCTCTATGTCTACTTTTTCTTTCTTTTAATATTTTTATACGATATACGATAACTATATCTTATGCTCTTAACATACTTTACTTTTTAATAAATTAAATTTAATAAAAAATTATTTATATTTTTTAAAGACAAAATAATATATATTTATAATTATTTATATAATAACTCTATCGAATATAGCATTGTTTAGCTAACCATTGCATAATAAATGAGTAATACATAAATAAAAATATTATTTTAAAATTTAAGTTAATAAAGTTATATTTATGACATCAAAATATTATATTTTCTATAAAAAAATTTAATTTGTGAGTTGTTTTTTCATTATTTTAATGGTTAGAATTTTTTTTATAAATTTATGGTACTATTTTTTTCCTTGGGATAATTCTAAATACTTTTATTTGTTATTCTTACAAATCTTCTTACATATTAAATAAGTGATGTATTTAATAATTACAAGGCTCAAATGTATTTATTTTTTTATTTAATTTAATGCTTGTTTTAAAATAAAGTAAAAGAATGTTTATTTTTTTTAAAGGATAAATAAGCGGATATAACATTATTTCTTTTTTTTTCTTACAATTATGGGATTCTTATTTTTAAGATGAAACTAATCTCATTTGCGCTGCGTGGCTGACGCTAGCCCTCGGAAATTTAGCACGGGTAAGATTTGAGCACGAATTCTTCCGCTGTGGGTCGTTCCTCCTATAAACCTTACATCGCTAAACCAACCTTTAATGTTCACATTTTTCTTTTAATATCTTTACAAATTTTATTTCTTTGTGCATTTTTTTATATTTTTATTACATTACTTATTATTTCATTTGTTCTATGTTATAAGACAACTTTTAAATATTGTCAGTGTTTCATAATATAAGGCTCTCTTTAAAATTTTAGAAGCATTTTTTTTTTTAAATTTGTCCTTCGTAATGATGTAGTGTATGTATGGAAAAATATTGGGTCGTAGGGAAATTAATTTTGAATAGTTAAAATTGATTTTGGTGGATAAACTAGTTGTTTTGTTATGGGTTGAAAAAAATGTTAAAATTAATTTTGGCTAAAGTAAGGTGAGACTTGCTTTCACATTCGGTTAAAAAAGTTACACTATATTTTTATTTTAAACTTGTTTTTAAAGAAAAAAAACCCTAAACATAAATCAAATAAATCTTATAAAATCACGTCGATCTAAAATCAAAATTACGCTAATACTAAACTAAACACACCCCCAATGGTTGAGAGACTACAATGATAATATATTTAGTTCAAAAGAGGACGAGGGGGACCCTCCATTTATTAATCCAATGGTCCAAACTATCATTATAATAATAGGTAGTGAACCATACAACCTAGAATTTAGATATGAACAGTTGTAATTTAATTTATTTTACAAGACCCGATTATACTCAATTTTGTTGGTAACAGTGGAAAAGAACTTGAATCGATTCTCCCATAAACAAATTTACAATATTACAAACTGGGAAAATAAATTCAGCAAAAATGTTAACCCTATACTAATCCATAAGGTTTTTTTTTTTGTTTTATCAGCAACAATTAACATATTGATAAGGTACCAGAAGTGAAAGCTTAATTAGAGCTTTAGTGACAAATCAAGATGCTGCTGCATTTCTTCATGATTAGTCTTCAAACGAGTAGTTCCACTGTTCATATATTCACTGATTTCTTCATTAAGCACTTGGAATCTTCTGCGGGAATTTTCCATCATCACAAGCTTCCCAATTCCGGGTTGTAGATCAATAAGAGGTCTTGACAAACCATGATGATGATGATGATGATTTCTGATATAACTTGTGCTTCCAAATAAGGATGAAGAATGAGAAGGTTTGTGAATCATAAAAGAGTGAGCTTGAATTCCAAATGGCTTATGACTATGAGATTCCACACTCACATAGTTGTGATGAAATTGAAAATTATGATGATTTTGCAGAAAGGGTATTGATCTATGACTGTGACTGTGAACTCTTTTCGCTATTGATCTTTCTCTCTTGTGAGCATTTTGGTGTCCTCCAAGTGCTTGTGGATTGTAGAATTTTCTGAGACAGAAATTGCAGGAGAATACTCTTGGCTCTGCTGCTTCAGAACCATCAGGGTTGTTTTCTGATGAAGTTTTGGACAAATCTTTTTCCAAAAATGGGATGAATTCAAGAGTAGAATCATCTCCTTTGATATTTAGATCAAATAAAGTTTCTGCCTTTGCCTCTTTTTCCTTTTCTTCTTCAATTGATTGTTGTTTCTTTTCATGTGGATTCTGCGATGATGTACTTGCACTTGCACTTGCACTTGGAGGAGGAGCCTCATTGCTCTGTTTTTCCATTTCAGACTACTTTTCCTCTTGTTGCTGTGTTTTAAGGAATTTTGATTTCTGATGATTCTTCACACTTACCTTTAAATGGAAAAAAAATAAAGAAAAAGAAAAAGGAGTACATTCCCGTTATTTGTGACTCTTATTGTAATCTATGTTAAAAAAAGTTAAAATAGTTAAGCAATAAGTATCGTTTTAGGACAATATTTTGTCCATTTATATATTTTGTCTAGTGTTTTTCATTTTTTTTATAAGTCATTTTTCTAACAGAAGGGAGTGATAAAGTTTTGCATTTAATATTTTCACCTAAGATATCAATGGCGCTCTCACTGAACTACAGTACCGTCTAAGGAGAGTGCTTTTCACTTTCAATTTAAAAAATAAAAATAAAAATGCAGTATAAAAGATTCATCTCTATCAAAACAAGGGAATTAAAAAGTTATTTTATTAGGCTGTATATTTCACTTCATTCTATTTTATTTCATTTCATATTGTTCTAAAGAGTGCTTGGTATAAAAAATATTTTTTAGTGATTTTTTTAACATTTAGGTGAAAATGTTAAAAATGATTTTTTTTTTTTTACATTTTAAGATTTTTGAGAATTTTATTTAATTAATTTTTTTTGTCTTCTATTAAACATGTATATATTTTATATTAAGTGATATTTTTGAAAATCTAAAAATATTTTCCATACGCAACACCCTCAATTGGTAAAGGGGTTTTTGTTTGGATTAGTATTAATTAACACTTAATGATATCATAAAGCAGACAAATTGCCAAACATTATATTGTCCATATGTAGTCTAAAGTAGTTCTCATAAAAAAAGCTTTCATATGTATTTGAAAGTCAATCAGTCAATGCATCCCTGTCCTCGGTTTTTGTTAGACTGTTCCCTTTAAATGTCTATCTTTTTTATGAGAGATAAATTTGCTCACATCAAATAGAATCACTATCAACAATAAAATTTTCTCTCTGAATAAATATTTAATGCCTGTGCTACAGTCTTAAACTTGAGCTATAGAATGACTAGTTGGATGAAGTAAAAAGTTTTAGTTTATGTGAAATCTATTTTGAGATCTGAAATCTAGTTGATCAGATAATTAATTATTGGTTTATGTTAAGATGTAGAGTCTCTTTAGATACAAGGATAGAATCTCCAAATTAATTTTATGGTTTAGGAAAATATTTTAGTTTTTGTGTTTATATAAAGTGAAAAATAAAAGTATATTTTTGTGAATAATTTTATAGGTAATGAAAGTGTAAACCACTACTAAAAATAATAATATTTACTACAATCAAAAGTGATTTTTCGCTTGATTGTTAAACAAAAATTCTAAACTTACAATCACTATTCAATAAAATCCTTGTTTTTTTTTTTTTGGTTTGAATGAGAGTTGTGATTATTGGGTGAACAATTGTTGTGTCACTATCATTGCTCATTGTGAAAGTGGGTAGCACCACCTAGAATTAAGGATGATGAGTGAGTTTGGAGTATGTAGTAATTATTCTCATTGGAGAAACAATTTCTATTCTATGATTCCGTTTTAGCATATCCTGTCTAATAAAATCAAAGAACAAAATCTCTTTTAGGGATTTCTCTGTCTCTCTTCCAAACTATTTATTCCACATCCAAATTGAAAGCCTCTCAAAAGAGAATGCTACAATGTTCCCCTGTTCCTAAATCCTAAGAAGAAGAAAAATATCTTGAGGATTATTCGCAAGATTTTTAATTTTGATGCTTCCTTCTTTAATTTCCTCCTCTCTTCCTAGTCTTATCATAACTCAAATCAAATAATAGATGCCATTTAATAAAGTGTTTTCTCTTTCTCTTTCGACACAAACATAAGCATATGAATATGATGACAAAATGTCTTAGCAAATCAAAACATGACGTGGCCTGTACTAAAATATCTTAAGATTGTGTTCACAATATTTTACCAATAATATCTTATGTGCTTTCTTACAATATATAGTACTTCCTTAATCCTTCTCTTTTTCCATTTACATCATCACATCCTCAATTCCATTCACACACATCCAAAAGGTCGGTTTTGGATTGCCCTGTTTGTTTTATGCATGCAGTTTTTCTTTTTTTTTAAAAAAATATTTATGGCCAAATCATCTCTCAAAATGCTTGATATTAATAGCACCATAACTATCTATAGTTAATCAATTAATTGGAGTAATAATGATTTTAGAACCTAGAGATAAAAAAGAAAAAAGAAATAGACAAGATTTAGCGCAGGAATTAAAGAAAACGAAAGAAAAATTCACACAAAGAAAATATGGGAGAAAATAGAATTAATTATACATTATCTATAGGATTGTCTGTCCCTTATTTTTCACAATGTATATCTATATATCTTTATAATATATAAAAGCTAAAGTGAAATACGTGGTAACGACACGCTCAACAATTTTCTCACTTACATTTTGCCAATCCAATATTTTGTCATATGTGTCACTTTCTTTAATCACATGCATGCTTTCTACTTCTACTCAATACTACCTTGCCATCAATTCATTTCAATATTTAATATATCTATTAGATAATAAATAATTTATTTATAATTAATAACACAAACAATTTAAACAACTATTTTTCTAAGCATCAACGTGTATTACTAGTATATATAGATAGTATATATAGAGACTAAAAAATGAATACTACATAAAAATGATTTGACAAAAAAAATACTAAAGAGAGATATATGAATAGGATTGATAATACTAAATTATAATATATGTAAATGACTATGTACTTAATATTGTAGATAATAAAAATATTTCTATCTCTGTTTAAAAAAAATCTATACTTAAAATTTTTAATATTTAATACTGAATGAAGTTTTGTTAATAAGTTATATAACATGTTAGCACTATCAGAAAATTCACTCTTTCAAGGTCTATATGTCATGTTCTTATTTATCAACTTTTCAACAATTTTATTATTTTAAAAAAATAATAATATTTTATTTTATTCTTTAACTTTCTCTTACCAGATGTCAAAGTACAATAAAATATCTTAACAATAATATAACTATTAATAACTATTTTATTAATATTTAATTTATTACCTATATTTCACTCTTAGTATAAACTTTTCCCAAGTAATTATTCAAAATACGACTATTTATCAAAATATTCACACATTTTTATAGTTTTAATAAAAAATATGTTAATAATTTAAAATATATTGATTCAAGAATGAAACACCACATAGATTCTTCACTTTGCAAAGAAAGTTCATATAGATCCTTAAGTTTGCAAGAATAATTTACATGAATCCCTAAGTTTATTAAAACCCTGAGATTATGAAATTTTAAGGACCCGAGTAAATAAATATTTGACAATTTTAGGGACCTAAAGAAACTACTATGTAACTAAGAAACTTATGTAGATTATTATTGTAAACTTAGGAATGAACCTTCGTAGAATTCAAGGACCTATATGAACTTCCATCCGCGCAATGTGCAAGTTTCACTCTAGTTAAATCTTAAAGAAGCATCAATTTATTTTAAGAGTAATAAATTGAGCTAGCAAATTATTAATACACTGCATAAATGGCAGCTGAAATATAAGCTATCAACCCGACGATTGGCACACCTCATACAAATACTAAATGTGGATCAACATATGTTACGCCATGACTGTGCCACCAGAAAACTCCTGAACATTCTCTTGAGTGCAGACTGAGTTCATTCCGAGCTACAAGTATTATGTGCTTAGTCAACTAAACATTCTTTTAATCAGCGAATAATGAAAAGAAAATAAGATCAGTAGGATTTTTCAGCTGTGGATTATTGTCTAAACAATCAGAAAGTTTAATTTCTCGATGGCCCAAGCGAGAATAAGACAAGAATTTCATGATAACAGAAAATTTGGACATTGGACTGCCAAATTTTCAGTTCTTTTGTTTCGCTTTCCTCCCTATTTCATTAATCTTCTGTCAAAGCTGAAGTATTTCGTTCAGAGAAAACTGTCAATGCATAATTAAACTTCCATGTGAAAAAGTTATTTCAAAACAGCTTGGGTATTTCATCAGTTCTTTGCTCACCCTCAATAGAAATCAAGGTTAGCATGCCACCGTATAACAAATTGTACAATTTTATCATACTTCTCACTCAAATTCCTAGAAACACAAAAGACCCTATACTAGCAAGCTTTAATATGATCGATTTCCAATGAACTTGGTTACAAGCGATTTAATAACTACCACATATGCTACCGTAACTTTTTGTTGTTAATCTACTTCACTTTTGACGAGTTAAAAAATATTGAGACCAATATGATACATGGTACAACAAATATCTGTCTACTTGAGAATGAGTTTAATCATCCAATACAATGACCCCAGCATCAGAGTTCTGTGTGTTCTCATTCAACTCGGCATCATTCATAGCTTCATCCATTTCTATGTTACTTACCTCTTTCTGCGTAGTACTCGGTGTCTCATTCTTCTCTTCTACCAGGCCGGAGGAGCTTTCTTTTATAGGTTCAGATTCTATTACCATATTCTCATTTTCGTTATCTGCTGAATCATCTGGTTTGCTGCCATCTTGAAAGATAGGCAGCGATTTGAAGCCCGAAACTTCACCCTGTGGTATAGCCTCCGATCTGTTATCTGGATTCAATATTGGCCTCTCTGCAATAGGCTGTTCTTGTGTCGGAGTCAGAATTCTATTGATATCTTCACAAACGGTCTCTAGTGGAGGGAAATAGTTCACCACATTGACCTCGGTGGGTTCTCTTCCCAAAGAAGTTTGAGCTAAATTCATGGGGTTGTCCTCCACTACCTTGCACATCTGCCAATATATAGGAAATGATTATTGATCCACAGACGTATAATACTATTTTTTACCACTCTGAATTTTTATTTAATGAGATGAACTGATCCTTTACAAAAGTGCAGCTCATACAGTATACAACAGCAACTTTTACCTCATTGTAAAGTCGAACTAATTCCGATCGGTTTGGATCATTATCACAAGCAAGCAAAACTTCTTCTGAAGCTGCAGGAAAAGACAGCAACTGATTAGTTTAGGTACCACGTCTTCTGGTCTTTTCCTTCCCCATTTCCAGTTGGGTATGCAGACAGCAAAAGCCGATAAATAACTTCAAATGAATAAGAAAAAACAACAGGAGGAACCACAGCAGAAATACCGACCGCATAATAAAATATCTGTAAAAACTCTTGCATACTCTGGGAATATTGCATTGCACCTAACAGCACATTCAATTTTTGTGCCACATACAATCTTCTAACAGGATACATATATCTTAGAGTTATTAAATATATTACATGATAAATTAACATAGTTTCAGAAAAATTAAGAAAAGTAAAATTTTAAATTAATACATAAAAGATATATAATTCCAAATAAAAATACTAACAATATCTGAATAGATAAATAAAAAAATTTCAAAATATTTTTAGTCAATATTAATAAATTAATATTTATAATGTAATATATAAACATTTAAATTATACATAACAAAAAGATTTGATGGCTAAGTGGCATAAGTATTATAGGCTGTATTAGAAGTTGTCCCAAATTTGATGCACAAATCATAAAATTTGTTATTTAAAAAAGAAAAGAAAAGAAAAACACAACTATTTTGACCAGTTGAATGACCAACCGATTCTACGAGTTGTCTGGAACAAATCACTTAACCGGTCCAACCGGCAGTTTGGACAAACAGTGGCCACATGTGTCATCCAACTTGCCTAGGTGAGAATGAGATATTCTTGGAGTATGCCAGATTTCCACCATTAGCTAATGCAAATTAAGTGGCTGCTGTTTGTCTGATCTAGAGAAAAAGTATCTGATGAATAACAACAGAACCATACCTATAGTTTCTATTTGTGGCAGTTGATCAATCATTTGGGTGTCAGTGTCCCCTAATTTATAACTTGGAAATTTTGCAGCCTTGCGTTCACTTTTAAGTTCTTCATTTGTTACTTCATTAGCTTTTGGATCACCCTGGAAACAAAGTCAACGAAGAAGAAATGTTAGTCCACAACCAAGTCAAACAAAGGTTTTCCTAAGCAAATCATGCTATTTATATTGTTGTATGATGTATCATATGTAAAATCTATACACAATGAAAGTGAAGCGAGCCACGGATAAGGATGGGAATCCGATATACTAATTGGCAGCAATAAATGAAATGCAATGTGAACATAAAGTTCAGCAACAGTATGATACTGAAAAGTGAGATTAACAGGATTTGAATTTTGAAGGATGCAAAAAGACAATTTTTGCAGTAACAAGAGCAAACCCAAAATGCTTTAGAAAATTTTTGAAGAGGTCCAAGAATCAGGAACCATAGAGACAATGATAGTACTAAATTGAGGGTTTCAGATATCAGTTATAGATCATAAAAAAATGTGCACCTGGACACGGACAATGATCACTA
Organism: Cyamopsis tetragonoloba; assembly: GCA_037177725.1. Taxonomy (NCBI): domain Eukaryota; kingdom Viridiplantae; phylum Streptophyta; class Magnoliopsida; order Fabales; family Fabaceae; genus Cyamopsis; species Cyamopsis tetragonoloba. The sequence continues at coordinate 81,768,555 of CM074119.1, forward strand.
ACAGCCACACTCCGAAGTCCGAAGTAAAGAAGTAGCGTGTATGCCCAACTTTTTCAGCCATAGGAGGGAGCACTAATACTAAGAAAATAAGTTCTTAAGTAAACATAGAGAAAGTCACTTGACCCTATTCATCCGTTTTCTAATAATTTTTTTTTTTCATCCATAACCACCAAAAAGGAATAGTAAAACTCATAACAGCCATGTCTGTAGATCATCTCTCAAGTTTCAACCTCTCACTAGAAAGCAAGATTCTACCACTCTCAAACTATTAGCAATAAATATAGTTCACAGTACCCAGCAAGGAAACTATAGATAAAAACAATATAGCAGCTATGATCAACTTCTGACTGACTAATGTTTCAAACTTGAACCTCATGCATTCCAAAGAGAACAAAATTACTTGTAAAAAAGTATATACCATAAAATGTTAATACACTTACAAAATATTCTCTCTGATACTCAGCATTGAGCCCTTTCTCCAAGAGAAGAACCCTCTTTTTTATAAACTCGACCTGTCTTCTCTGCATGTCTCTAAAATGATATAATATGGAGGAGTCGTGATACAACTGAGCTTGGTTTCTAGCATCACTAGAACTTTGTGCACCATCAGCTGCTGTATCACTCCCACCATTTTCCTTGGATTGATTACCGGGTGCTTCAGCATTTGTCAAACTTGCACCATTTTGTGCCTGAGATCCAGCTTGTCCTGGTACAGGTAAATTTATAACGGGAAGATTCAACTCCTGACAGATGACCTCCTGAATCTTCAGATCCTTATCATCAACAATAGCTTGCCACCTTCCATACCCATGCCTTGTATAGAAAAGAACAATGTTAAAAGAATATATAACAACAAAAAGAATCGACGGAACTAACAAACTACCAAAATCCACAATCATCTATCACAAATCATGTGAAATATAGTAAAGGAGATTGAATAAAACCAGCATGTAAAAACTTAAGATAGATGTGTATAATAGAGTAAATAGACTTCATTTCTGCGTTTATTGTGGGTAATCAAACCTACAAAAGTTTAATAGTTAATATCGTGAAGTCAGATGATAATATATGTTGCACAGCTTTAGAAAACAAATAATAGGTGTGTTAAAGTAACATACTTCAACACAGCACGCAGCAAAACTAAATCATGCTCCTCCTTCCATATCTTTGCACCCTTCAAACTTGGATAGCGTAATAAGATGTCTTCTGAAAACAGAGGAGTTTGAGGGTGTTGCAATGCAAACTTCACCTGTCCACATCCCAAAAGGAAGAAACCAAGTTCATCAGATATGGGAAATTTAACCCCCCCCCCCCCCCATAACAATAAAAAAAAAGAAAGTCTAAAAACAGACATCATCATGGAAACAGTTTTTCATTTCAAATGAAATTTGTTAAACAATATCTTAACACCACATGGTTCACTGAAGAAAGTGTCAATGCCAAACACTAAAACAGCTTAGATAGTCAGAGGATCAAACTAAATCACAAATATAGAAGAATGGGATTTCATTTTTCATCACAGGTTATTGTTGAAGGCTTGAAACATGGCAGAGAAGAGAATACTTGGAGCATCCAATAGTTGGGCCTGCATCCAAATGCTATCATAAATTCTGAAAATAATATTTTGTTTCATGAACAACTTCCGGTGAAATATGATTCCAAGCATTAAATATTTTGGGAATAATACCCCCAATAAACCTTGGTAAAAATTAAGTTTTGTTTCCAAATGCACCCAATTGAGTGGTTAATTAAGTATCACTCAATTGACTAATTAAGTTCTTACTATTCAACCAATCTTTGCACATTGGAAACCAATTGAGTGGTTAATTGTTCCAAAATTGAATATTTTTACAAAGAGCCTTTTTCAGAGACGTTTCCCCAAGTTTTTTAATGTTATGGCAAGGAGGCACAGAGGGAGAAGTGTTATATAATACAATAGTAACAAACTAACAATCTATCAAAATACATAAAAATATTCGGAACTTACTTTGTCCCTTATCAAGAGCAGAACTGCAATCCTAACAAGTACATCTTGGATTCTGAGTCCTTCTTTTGGAACACCATCTACAGGAAAATCATTAAGATGGGAGGATTGGGAAACTTAAGATAAAAAGAGGGAAAAAAAGATAGACGATATAAAATAAGGATCTATCACCTGTGAATGTAGAGGAATCAGTTATATCTTCAGCAATATGTGACAAGAAAAGGGTTCCATAGCTGTAACAAATATAGAACAGCATGTAACTTAAGGTATGATAGTAACGGCTAGAGAGGAAATATTAAAATAAATAAATAAATAAACTATAAAATATGGTAAAAGCTTATTACATTGAAAACAATTTTCAGTTGCGCATTTTGAAATTTGCGTAGGCCAAAGTCTTTTACCAAAAGTTTCTAATAACATTCCAAATATTGGTGAAAATGCAGAACTGCAGAAGCATGTGATCTTTATTCATGTACTTGTACATCCAATGACAAATATAAGCTCATGGCTAATAAAAGCTTGCGTAGGCTAAAGTCTTGTAACTTAGTTTACTAACATTTCAATAATAGGTTCTCATGCACATTCATGTGATTTATTCATGTACTTGCACATCCGATCAAAAATATATGCTCATGCCAAATATATGCACACACATCAGAAATTGCCATACTAAAATCACACAGCATTGAGCGGAAGAAGATTGATTAAGCAAAACTGCTCATTCTGAACACTAGTAGACAAAAATAAATACAAAGGTCATTGATACTCCCGTCAATGTGAAAGCGCCTTTTCATGCCTGATTTGCCCAAAAGAATATTACAATTTTCCTTGCATTTCACCCACATAAAGCAACTAGTTATTGGTACACACTCATATGCAGAAGTGTATGCAAGGTCAACTTAATTAAATCCAGATATATATCCTTATTTTAGACCCTATTAGCATCCGTTTTGTTTGGTTAAAGCTTAAGATGGGCACCCAGGCCGGCATTCCTTATCCCCCTATCATGGTCATTCTATCAGCATAAGTCGGAGAACCGGTAACTCCAAGCAACACAAGTCAACTAGCCATAGTCAGATTATCATTCTAAAATTGATTAGATTATAAATTCGAATTGGAATTCAAGATGATCAGACAGGACCGAAGCACAACGACCAGGACTCGTGTCGGAGGAGTTTGAACGTGAGCCACCACTCATGCAGCAGCAAGAACCCACAACTCTTTAAGGGGCCACCAACCGCCCGAATCACTGTCAGGCTTCACATTCTATTCCAGGTCTCAATCGTGTCACAGATGAGACCTTCCCTTGAGCAGGGGTTGAAAGCAAAGAAACTCTTCAATGACTAGCCGTCTCGATTAAACTGGATCAGAAAAGAGTGTGAAAAGAATCGAAGTTTTATTGAGATAACCCTAATTCCCAATCACTGTAACAATGCAGTAACAGAATTGGGTTTAGAACAAAGATACTGTAAGTGAATGTGCCTGGGAGTTCGATAGACTAGGACTCTCCACAGTCAACACAATACAATTCTTCTCATGATCCCATGCCACTAACTCACTATCCTATTATTTTGATTCCCTTCTTACCATCGAAACCAAACTGACTAGTAACGGTCAGTTAGTTATTTTACTCCTTAACATTTAAAACCAACACATTCCCCTTTTCTTTTATTTCAACTAGTATATTCTTTTTTGTTGGAGGTCTGACAGTATCCAATTTGTTTTACGAATTCTATGTCTTATGTTAAGAATGCATGGGCACAGACAGAGACACACATATCTGTCATTGAATCACATCCCCTCCCCCTTTCAACAAAAGAAAGTTTAGATGTGTTAGAATATATGAGGATATATGATTACATCATATATTCTAACAAGATGAATTTCCTGTAACAAGTAAAACCTTACAAATAAAAGCTTAAAACTACGTAGATTGTAGATAATCCTAAATATGGTAACAAATTAAAGAAAGTTCATATTAATACTCTTTGATTTCTCCATAAGTCTTCTGTTTCATGCGGGAAGTAAACTCCTTCCAATCAAAATCACCAACTCCAAACCTGTCACAGGCATACTAAGTGAGATAAATCACAGAAATTGCAAAGCAAAACCCTTCAATTCAATATGTAAAGATAAAACGAAGATAAAATAACCTCATCAGAATTTGCACAAATGCAGCTCTCTGATTTTGATTAAAACCAAGTACTCTGAATGCTTTTCCTTCACCTTCCATCAGAGGTAGTGGCTCTGCGCTATCTGCTGCCAACGAATTCAAGGCATATTAACATCATAGTCAAGGCCACATAATCTAGGTCCATCAAATCATTAAGATAAATAAAAAAATTCATTAAATATCGATACATACCACGCGCTCTTTTTCTATAAGGCCTTCTAACAGAAGTAGTAGTACCGTTAGAATTTGAATCACCATCAGTAAGCTCTGCTTCATAATTGTCATCTTCCCCATCAGAGCTTACATCCTCCAGACCAGCAAGGTCATCCTCCTCAACAGAAACCATCTGGGAAGGAAGTCAGGAAATAATAGATACTACCTCAACAAAATCAAACTTAAAAAAAAAAGTATAGAAATAGCAAAAAAAGAGGTATAGATAAGGAAACTAATGGTTTGTTTGGAAGAGGATAAACAATGGAAGGAAAGAAGATAAAAGAGAAGAAAATAGGTTAAAAATACGCACAGATTTTTCATTTGTTTGGTTTGTGAGAAAATGACAAGTTAATATTTTCTCTACTCTCATTTGTTAATTGTTATAATAGAAATTGAAGGGGGGAAAATGCATTTATATTAAATGATTCTAATAGCCTCTTATAAATGATGATGAGTAATTGAATAGATGAATAAATTTGTCATTCAAAGAAAACTTCATCTCACTCCTTCCATTTTCTTCTCATGTGAGGTTTTTTTATTTCTTTTGAAAATTGTATAACTATTATTATTTTCTCTTAATCCATTTTCTCTTGTTCCATTTCTTTAACTAAAGTTGTACAATATCTTCACCTGAAACACTCAAAAACACACTTCCTCCTTCCAAATTCCAAGATGTCAATATCTTCTTAATGTATATTATTAGCATATGTCATATAACAAGAGAAGACTGTACTAAGGAGGAGATAAACATTAAAGAGCAAAAAGAATATGTAATGACACTGTAGAATGTAACCTCACACAAACCAATAATTATCACTTTGAAAATCAATACAAGAAAATCTCATTAGCAACACAATCACATACCAGCTTGCGGTTTCGTTTCCCTTTGCCCAATGCATTAAACTCCTCAACTTTATGCTCTTCATACTTGTCTCTCAACAACTCCTCCCAGTAATGTGAACTGTTCACACTCTCCATTGCTCTCTTTTGCGCTGCCTCCTCTGCTGCAGCCTCAACCTCATCAACATACTCAAAATTTGCAACCTAGATAATGTAACCAAGTCGGTCAATAAAAAGTATATAATCCAAACAGAAACCCAAAACCAAATGACAATAAAAAGATTCTGTGAATTCGTCTGTTGTAATAAAGGCATTGAAAGACATTGCAGGAAAAGGCAATGGAAGCAGAATGTTGTACATTCAAGAACCTTACTTAAGGAACCAACAAGGATAACAGTACTTTTGAAATTAACACTCATTGAGTTTCAGAAAATCCACCATAAAAATTAAATGAAAGATTTCATTTTTGCAGCTACATATTGTTAATAATTGTTAACAGTATATAATTTTGAAATATTAAAAAAAATTAAATTTAGCTTGTTTAAGTAGCTCTAGGTCAAGAGAAACGCACTTCACAAATATCACAAATCACAACTATAATTTTTTTTTAAAAAAAAAATAAGAAAAGAAAAAGAAGCAAAAGCAATAATGCATCTTAAAAAATTCTTTCAACAAAGAGAATAATAATATATGTACTTAAGGATAAGGATAAAGGAAGGAAAATATATATTGCAGTAGAATGTTTTATGCAACCACAGGCCAATCCAGTTGTACTTCCCAGATCCAATTTTCATTTGATTGATTCATGTGATTCCATGTGTGTGTTTACAAGTCCGTATACATTTGTTGCAATACAATGATACATTAATCAAGGGCACCACAACTTGAGACAAATCAAAAGTGGATAAAACAACATTGATTAAACACAGCATAAATACGTATGTGCATGATCATATGACATAGTCAACCTTAAAAGCCTTCAAAAATCCATCTTCATCTTCGTCATCCAAAGTAGCCTCTTCATCTCCAACTTGATCACGATCCAGCAGTCTATGTGAAAAAATAAACAAGAAATAAAATAATCAAGCATATTCAAATTTCATGTTTGAGGACAAGTGCTTGATTACCTATCAATAGCAGCATCATCATAATGAATTTGGCGGGATTTGCCTGCTTCATCATTCTCATCTGCAAATAACTCCTTTGAACCATACCTTATGATATCATCCAACTCCTCCTAAGCACAATTAATAGCCAAAAGTTAACATCAAATCTTTTAACAATTTTACACATTCAATTAGATATTGGTCAAATAGCTTGTTATTGAATACTTGAAATTACTCATCCACAGTCCACACTTGACTTCAAAAGACTTTATATCATGTCAGTCTCTTGAACAAAATGGCATATGTATTCCAGATTCAATCAACATACACAAAATAAATAGAGGTAAGGGCCATCTCAGGATTTGAAGAACGAGGAGAGATGTTATTGCCTTTGTTAAAGAGATTGTTAGGGCCAAGGATGAATCTACCCCAAAGGAACCTATGGTCCATGAGGTGTCAACAGGACCCAAGGTTTGGAGAGTGTAAGCTAGGAAAAAGAAGAGGAGATTGAGGAGTTGACAGTAATGAGTGGAAGTTAGTTAGTAGATCTTTTGGGGAATGTAGCAAGTTAGTTAAGAATGGAGAGTTTTTGCTCTCTATAGGGGCACAGGAGCAGTGGCTCTCGGAGGTAGAGTATATCCTCTGTAAATTCCTTTAATCTATCCATTATAACACCTTTTCGGCTGATTATTATTCCTATTTTTCTGTTGTTTGCTGTTCTTCTAATTTTGGTTCCTATCAGAGATGATGCATCAATCGATTATATATACACATCTAGGAAATACATTTACATGCAATAATAATGCTAGCTATTTCCAAGAGAGGAATCAAAATACAGTCTGATACACTTTGGTATTTCCAAACTAATTCCCAGGAAAATTAACTGAACATAACACGTCTCCACTTATGAAAGGCCAAGCCGATACAATAGGCATTGAACCCTCAAGGACACCCTAAAAACACAGTGAACCATGTAGGAAGATAATGTATTTGTTCTTATATCTTATATAGAGTGGTTTTGTTCCCCATTTGAAATATACAATTTCTCTCTCTAGAAGGAGCTATTTTACTAAAATGTCAATGCATTTGAACAATTGCAATCCTGATATTTTCAAGAATCTGCTTTACTCTATTATCTGCAGCTCAGCCGATAGTTATTGCAGGGAATTAACTTTTCCTGATATGCAGAAAGAATGGAATGCTTTAATTTGTTGGTGCACCTTTATCTTCACTCATTCTAACTTCTTTTATCATTTTTTTCTGAAGTATATGCCTTGTCCTCACTTTTGGTCCTTACCCTTCACTTCATCTGAATAGTTTCTCTTCTTTCAATAAAAAACTTCACATTAAACCCCAACTAGATAATTATCTTGAATTTAAATATTCATAAACAGCCACTGTGCATATTACAGACCCTTTTCTCTCTATAGAAGAAACTTCACTCAAGAAAAAACAAATAAAGTACAACTATTGGAAAGTTATGATATGACTTCTATTTTAAGGACCATGCTCTCTGTTACATGTCATGACAAGGACAACGTACGTAAAACATAGGACAGAAGGAAGATTTAGACTGTAAAAGACTGCAACACCCTTGCTTATGTGGTCAACAGAGTAGGAAAATGAAGAAATCAATAAGGAGTAAGAATAATAATATAAACGAGAAGATCTGAACCAGAGGTAAAATTTGAGCAAGGTGGAAAGGTTTGGGTGGATGGGATCATGGGATGCTATGCGCATAATTCCCCCGTACCTTGTTTTATTTTTAACTTTTTTTCTTCCCTACATTTTCAGTCTTCACAAAGCGCTCGAACCTTGGCACAATGGCAATAGTTGCTCCTTTGTGATCGGTTGGTCATGTAGTTGAATCTGGAAAAAGCCTGAGAATAAGATAGGGTAAGGCTACGTACAGTGACCCTCTCCATACCTTACACAAAGCGAAAAGCCTTCTGGCAATGGGGTACGCTCTTTTTTTCATCTTCACAAAACGCTACTTGGAAGGATCTTGGCCTCAGTTTCCAAATCTAATTTCAAGTTCCTATGATTCTCTGTCTTACTTTTTGGTTGAGTTAGAAGAAAACCAATAATTTGTGTATATTCCAGCACAAATATGTACACCATCAAGTTACCCATTTTCCAACTAGAAGATATGACAGCAAGAATATATCAATTGGAGAAAACCTAAAAGAATATTTCAAACTAGTCGATATCTATTGGCTAACTGTCATCTGAAATCTTATCCATATCAGTCCTTTCAAAATACAAAAGCAGAAACGGGCAAGAAGATAGGACCTAATTAATGCAGCCTTAACAATGAGGCTGCTAACAGTTATCAGTTTTAACAACATTATCATGTACTTTTGAAAAGGAAATCATTTACCTGGTTGATGTTTTGAGCCTTTAGTCTCCCTACAACTAGGTGTTCTAACACCATTTTCTTCTTAGTCATCTGCATCATCCTTTCTTCAATCGTTCCCCGTGTAATAAGCCTATAAATCAACACCTACAATGCCAAAACATTATGACATTTACAACAACGACAAGAAGTCTTATCCCACTGGGTGAGATCGGATATTTAAAGTAAAAAAATAAAAGTAAAACATCAACTTGGTCCTCGAAAAATTCATTTGTCACCAATGTGGTCCCTCAAAGATTTATTATATGTATTTTAAAGGACTAATTTAATAGTATTTAAAGTTATCAGGGAGTAATTTGGTAGTGTTTTAAATCTTCCGGGACTAATTTGACAATGTTCTAAATCTTCTAAGGGACAAATTTTGTGACAAATGAATTTTTAGAGGACCAAATCATTGTTTATCTAAAAATAATAATCAACAACAAATCCATGAAAACACTCTAACCTTGTTTGTTTGTCCTAGTCTGTGAGCTCTAGCCATGGCTTGTAAATCAGCATGAGGATTCCAATCACTATAGAATGACATTTTGATCAGAGAATTAAACTGTAAAAGTGTATTGTATAATGTGTTGTGTGTCAATTGCTCACACTAAGTCTATTTATATTGTGAATAGAATCGATGTACATAAATACAATGATACAGAGTTAAAGAATAATATCTATCCTAATTCATACTAATATATACAATGCATCTGAACACTACGTATTTGGACAGCATTTGTGACAGATACAAAGGGAATATTCTACTGCATATTCTAACACTCCCCCTCAAGCTGGAGCATATATGTCATATGTTCCAAGCTTGTTGCAAACGTAATCAATTCGAGTGCCTCTGAGGGATTTGGTGAGCATGTCAGCTAACTGATCGTCTGATTTAACAAAGTCAGTCGTGATTTTTCCGGAAAGCACCTTTTCTCTAACAAAGTGACAATCAATCTCTATGTGTTTGGTTCTTTCATGAAAAACCGGATTTGATGCAATGTGCATAGCAGCTTGATTGTCACATATAAGCTTAGTTCCTCTTATATCTCCTAGTCTCAATTGTTGAAGGAGATATCTCAGCCAAGTGATCTCACATGCAGCTGCTGCCATAGAGCGGTATTCGGCTTTTGCACTAGACCTGGCGACGACGTGTTGCTTCTTGCTTCTCCATGAGATGAGATTCCCCCCGATGAGGACACAATATCCAGAAGTAGACCTCCAGTCTGATGGTGAACCTGCCCAATCAGAGTAGCAAGTGATCTTAGCATTGCCTTTATCGGAATATAATAACCCTCGTCCAGGAGAACATTTGATGTACCGAAGGATGCGGGTTGCGGCATTCCAATGACTATCGCAAGGAGCATGTAGGAACTTACTTGCTACACTAACTGCAAATGAAATGTCAAGTCTAGTGATAGTCAGATAATTCAGTCTGCCCACCAAACATCGATACTTTTCCGGGTCTTTCAATGGCTCCCCATGGCCCACAAGAAGTTTGACATTTGGATCCATAGGAGTGTCAGAAGGGCGACAATCCAGCATTCCGGTCTCGGTAAGGATGTCAAGGGCATACTTGCGCTGATTGATGGCAATTCCGGAGGAAGAACAAACAACTTCAATGCCCAAGAATTATTTCAGAGGACCTAAGTCTTTTGTTTGGAACTGACAAGAGAGATAGGCTTTGAGTTTCTAAATACCAATCGTATCATTACTCGTGATAACAATGTCGTCTACATAGACAACCAGATAAAAGCATTTTCCTGAAAGGGAATGAATGGAGAAGACAGAATGATCGGCCTCACACCGAGTCATGCCAAAGTGTAGAAGTGCAGAACTGAAGCGGCCAAATCAAGCCCGAGGAGATTGCTTCAGGCCATAAAGTGAGCGACGTAAACGACAGACAAGATGTCGACCACCTGTAGAAGTGAAGCCAGGTGGCTGAGTCATGTAAACCTCCTCGTGTAATTTACCATGCAAGAAGGCGTTTTTGATGTCTAGCTGATGAAGTGGCCAATGATAAATAGCTGCCATAGCGAGAAAGAGACGAACATAGGTCATCTTGGCCACCGCCACCGGTGAAAAGGTGTCGCCATAATCAAGGCCAAATATCTGTGTGTACCCTTTTGCAACCAGACGTGCTTTCAAGCGATCAACACGGCCGTCAGGACCAACTTTAACTGTGTACACCCATCGACAACCAACTATAGTCTTCCCCGGTGGTAAGGGAACTACTTCCCAAGTTCCATTAGCATGTAAAGCAGACATTTCGTCTAACATCGCTTGTCGCCAACCCAGATGATTCATTGCTTCACCTGTGGTTCTAGGAATAGGAATAGGCACAGAATACAAGGAAGACACAAAAGAGAAATAGGAAGGTGATAAAGAATCATAACTCATGGTGCACGCATATTTGGGATTGGGATTGCGGGAAGAACGCATACCTTTACGAAAGGCAATTGGAAGGTATAGGTCAGGAGGTGGAACTGGAGAGATAGATGGAGCAAGCAATGAGTCGGGGGGAATCAAAGGTGACACATCTTGTGGAGCCTGAAGAGGATGGCGTCGCCTCTGATAAGTAGCCAACGGTGGAGCTGGAGGTGGAGGAACCGGAGGTGGAGGAACCGGAGGTGGAGGTACCGAAGGTGGAGGAATCAGAGGTGGAGGAGGCCGAGGTGTTGGAGCCTGAGGCGAGAGAGTAAGAGAAACTACTGCGGGTGTAGGCATAGGTTGTGAAGAGTCCAGTCGTGGAACATCAAGTGGTAAAGCTGCAGAGGTAAAGATGGAACTATTTTCAAAGAAGGTCACATCAGCCGATATAAGATACCGCTTTAGATCGGGAGAGTAGCAGCGGTAGCCTTTTTGCAATCGAGAATATCCCAAAAAGACACACTTGAAAGATTTTGCTGCGAACTTATCTTTCCCAGGTGTGAGATTATGTACAAAGCAGGTACAACCGAATACACGAAGGGGAACACCATAGAGCTGTTGTTTTGGGAACAACAAGGAACGTGGTACTTTGTTGTGAAGAACCGTTGAGGGCATGCGATTGATCAAATAGCATGCAGTGAGGATAGCATCGCCCCAAAATTGGGAAGGAACGTTGTGGTGGAGAAGCATAGTGCGAGCTGTTTCAACCAAATGTCGATTCAACACCGTTTTGTTGAGGCGTATACGAGCAAGAGGATTGATGAAGGATGCCTTGTGAAGTCAAAAAAGTCTAGAAAGATGCAGACATGTATTCGCGTGCATTATCACTGCGCAAGATTTTGATAGAAACTCCAAATTGAGTTCGCACTTCATTCAAAAATCCTTGAAAGACAAAGAACACCTCCGAACGATGTTTGAGTAAGAATACCCATGTACAACGAGAGAAATCATCTATAAATGTGACAAAATAACTGTATCCCAAAGATGAAAGGACCCGACAAGGTCCCCAAATATCGGTATGAACTACCTCAAAGGCTGTCGCAGCTCGTTTGCTCACTCTATTGGGATATGTGCTTCTGACATGTTTCCCCAGCTGGCATGACTCACACGGAATGGACTGTACTTTGGCGAGACTAGGAATCATACGATGTAAATTTTGAAGATTCAGATGTCCCAAACGTTGATGGATGATAGATGCTGTCTCAACAATACAACATATTATCGGTGATGCGAGACGAAATAATCCCCCGAACTCATGACCTTGTCCAACTATATGACCATTTATCCTGAATCAAAGCAGATTTATTGACACACAAAATTGAGTAAGGTAATTTGCGAATAAGTTGCCTAACAGAAATAAGATTAAATGGGCAAGTTGGGACATATAGAACAGAGTCTTAAGGACAATGAAGGGAGAGGATTTACTTGACCAATACCAATAGCTTTAGTTTGGGTACCATCAGCAAGAGTGATAGACGGAAGTCCGTCCATATAAGATAGAGTTGAGAAAAGGGATTTGTTATCAGTCATATGATCCGAAGCGCCAGAATCAAGAATCCATGGTCTGAGAGAAGGTGATTGAGCCATACAAGTCACAGGCTTGCCGGAGTGATCAACAGAAAGGTTGTCGGAAGTTTGACGAAGAGTAGGGTGGTGCTTGCTTATTAATTTTGCACACGGAGGCAAAGACAGTTTGGTAAACGTCGCAGCGACTGAGTTGGAAGCGGAGGTGCCGGAAGACATGGCAAAAAAGTTGAAGAGGATTGCCTAGGAGGGTGCACCTGGCAGTGGGGAGGTTGCCGGAAAAATCGCCGGCGAAAAAAGCTGCCGGAAAAGGGGTTCACGCGCCCTTATAGTGGCGGAGCGTGAAGCTGACGCGCGGAGGAAGGCGGTGCGTGGGAGCGCGTGCGGCTTCCGGTGACGACGGCGGAAGGACAGTTGGGCTCGCCGGAGGACGGCGGTTCCGATCGCTGTTGTGGTGAGGCGAACGGAGGCGGCGGCGGCGATGTTTGGCCGGAAACAAAGGCACTGGTACTGTTCACGCTACAGTACAGCGAAAGAAAAAAAAAAAGAAAAAGGAAGAGGCAGTGCAGGATACCTGTCTACTGATACCATGTAAAAGTGTATTGTATAATGTGTTGTGTGTCAATTGATCACACTAAGTCTATTTATATTGTGAATAGAATTGATGTACATAAATACAATGATCCAGAGTTAAAGAATAATATCTATCCTAATTAATACTAATATATACAATGCATCTGAACACTACGTATTTGGACAGCAGCATTTGTGACAGATACAAAGGGAATATTCTACTGCATATTCTAACATAAACGAAAATTGGATTACATTAGACAATAAATCACAAAAAAATACAACCTAAATCTTACAGCATCAAATGAGTTGTCACCAACTCACCATTAAAAAAATACAATAATGAGGATTCTGCATCATATAACTTCAAAACAAGAAGATTTTAACATGCATCCTTACCCACACTATTTTTAAGATCCATTATACGGAAATGGGCAAAAGAAAACAACTTAGGGTCAGTTTACCAAAAAAGAAAGGGGTCGGTTTGATTTACGTTTCCATTTCCTATTTACATTATGCTTCCTATTTCCTGGAATTTGTATAGGAAAAATTGGAAAGGACAGGAAATATGAAAATTTCGTCATTCCCAATTTTTCCTATAAAAATATCAGAAAATAGAATCCAAAAATGAAAACAGGAAACAAAAACACAAACCAAACAACCTCTTCTTGTTTCCACTCATTTCTAGTTTTTCCTATATAAATTGCACAAAACAGAAAATAGAATGAAAACATGAAATGGAAACGCAAACCAGTCTCTTTTAGTGCAAAACATTTTATTTAAGCATTTTCCAGGTGCTCATCAAATAAAATAGAAAATGCCAATGCACGTGCTCCAACCTTTGCAAGTTTATTCAAATAAGAGCATTTTATGTTTAGATTATTAAAAAACAAAATGATTTCATTAACAGCTTTTTGGAAGTTTATTATTTCTGTTCAAGAGAAGTATGATTATTGCAATTTTTTTTTAAAGAGTAAAACATCAATTTGGTCCTCCAAAGATTTACTCGTAACCAATTTCATCATTTAAAAATTTGTCACCAAATTAGTCCTTTAAAGATTTATAACACTACCAAATAGTCCTTCAAATTTAAAACACTACCAAATTAGTCCCTCGAAATACACATAATTTTTTTTTAGACTAATTTGGTGACAAATCTTTGGAAAACCAAATTGGTGACAAACGAATGTTTTGGGGACCAAAATGATGTTTTACTCTTTTTTAAAACTTATCTTTCACTTAGAGAAGGTTCCCCCCCCCCCCCCAAAAAAAAAAACACAACAGACATTCATTTAGCCACCTACCTTCTCTAGTGAGATCTTTCCTAAAAGAGAAACTATAACAAGCAACGCAAGAATGTTGAATTCCCCTCCAATATCTCTCACTATCATTATCCAAAACATTACACACATCACATCATCTCTGAAAGGCAAGTGCGCACACAAAACCCATGCAAGAGAACTTTGTATTCTCTCAAAAGTATGCTTCTTTTCTGGACTTCATATAGTAGCAGTCTCCAGAAACTGGATTCGAACAATATCTTTCCAAAAACATTAAAGAATATTCAATATAAAGTTCAAACAACCCTACCAACATTAAATGCCATGAGAAATCTAAAATAGCACGATAAACTGATCCGGAAGTTCCCATCTCAAATCCGTGCAAGGTTTTTCTAATCAAAGTTTCAACCTAACTTTCTAAAATCATAGAAAAATGGCCATGCATAAGCAAGGCTGACAGTCTTGTCATACTTAAGTATGCTAATTCAGAGTTCAGACAAATGCATTAAGAAGAAGAGATGTAACATTTCACATGCTGACATGCATAAAGAAGTGAAAGATAAAACCAGTATCAAATTCATAACAGATAAAAGAAAAGCGGGGGGGGGGGGGGGGAGGGGGAGCATGGATGGTATCAAAAAATATGCGAAAGATAAATTCACCATATCTCAATGACTTTAATGGAGCTATGACAACGAGTTGCAAGGCCCTAAGAAATTACTATCATCCAGGTATTTTCATTTGTTTAGCCAGATAGGAATTGTAATTGTGGGAGAAGGAGATACACAAAGAAAAAACTTTAGGCAGTAAAACATGTTTCATGGCTAACATATATTTTAATTTAACTATTATTCTAGAAGAAAAGTGAAAAAAATTACAGAAATTTAAAGGTTCACCTATCATATATAATAACTGTGTCGGCTGTTGCGAGGTTTATCCCAAGTCCCCCAGCTCTAGTAGAAAGAAGAAAGCAAAATCTTGAAGAATTTTTGGCATTAAAACGATCAATTCGTACTTGTCTTTCAGCTCCACCAACCTTGCCATCTATCCTTTCATATTGCCAATTCTAGATTTTTTATAAAAAGGTAAAAAAAAAATGAAAGAAAAACAAATTAAATATCATACCGAAACAATCACCTCAGAAACCATAAGGTTAATAATACAAAATAACCTCGTATGAATACCTTGTAAGAACAGTAATCTTCAAGCAAATCCAGCATGCGTTGAAACTGGGAATATATGAGAACTCTATGTCCTTGCTCTTTAAGCCTCACCATCATCTTGTCCAGCAATTGCAACTTACCCGATGATTCCAGCAGTTGTCTATCAAATAGAAATTAAAAGGAAAAACAGAGTAAAACAATAAGTCAATTGAATACTTGTATAGTACCAAATCATACCACAATAATGTTAAAGCCTTTCAATATGATGACCAAATATTTCATTTTAAATGCAACTAACAGACGAACAGAAGTCAAAAACTTGCAATTCGAAGAAACAGAAACAATATTAAGCACCAAATAAGCAAAGAACCTGTTATTCCTTACTGAAAATCATAATGTCACTCTCAAGCAAAATGATAAAAGAGCTTACTTGAATGATTCTTTTGAATCATCAATATCTGGTTCAACCCCTTCTAACATGTAAGGATGACAACATAGTTTGCGCAGTTCCATAACAACATTGATAAGAGAGATCTGATTTAAAAGCATATCGAACATAATAATATCAATATCATTAAGATGATTTGCCTCTGTACTCATGAAGCTAAGATTATAATAAACCAAAAAGGTCAGTTCACCAAGCAAGAGTCTTGCCTGTGCACCACCACGACGAGTTAATATCTGATAATTACGGGTCAAAATTGCCTTATAATACTCTTTCTGTTTGCTGCTCAATTCAACACGTAGAATAAGTTCTTTTTTAGGAGGTAGCTCCTTCATCACATCTTTCTTCACTCCTGCAGGGGCAATAAAGATTTTAATCAACAACTCAGCAAAACACTTTCTATAAACAAACCACCAACTAATTAATTTATTATCGAAACCAATGAAATATGAATAACTAAGCCTCTGAGAACGATAGGCCTAGTTATGAGTCCTGATTATGCTTAATTCCATCTTATGCAGTTACATTAAATAATTCTTCATTAGGCAGTCATAATAGGCAGTTTATGTTATTGTAAATTCCAACTTCGACAGTAATGTTCTATGGTTTGGTTTATTATCAAAATCAATGGATAACCATGCCTCTGAGAACGATAGATAGGCTTTAGTTAAATCATGATTTTGCTCAATTCCACTTTATGCACTTATATTAAGCAATTATGTTTTAATTAATTCTGGATTAGGCAGTCATAATAGGCAGTTATGTTATCCTAAATTCCTTCATCGACAGTAATGTTATATGGTTTGGCAGTTACAATGTTATATATATAGTGTGTGACAGACCTTTAGGAGTGTGTTGATGTGTCAGTTTGCTGTTTTGTGGTTCTGTTCAAGAAGAGTCCTTATTAAGGAGGAGCAGTATGTTTCTATTCAAATATGACCTAAAAACCAGATTGTATCAGTGATATATTCAGAATTCGTGAGTTTATTCCTTGAAACCAACAGTTAAGGCTGACCTGCCGTCAGATGCCATCAATGAGGATAGACTCAAAGGTGGAAAAAATTGAGAAGCGTGTACTAGGAGATGAATGAGATACTTCCCATGAATAGGATCAGATGTAAAAAGTGGGAGATGCTATCCATGACATTCCAGAGATTTTCCAGAAATGAGAGAAGGCTTCACAATATGGATGGCGTTCTACTCATGTTGAAGAATATGGTTATAGCAAAAGAATAACAAGGGGAAGAAAAGCTCTAAGACACCAAAATAAGGATATCTCCTAGTCAGTCACATTCACTCCCAGACTCAGCAGGCAGATATACTGACCAAACCTCTCACAAAACAGGTTTCTTCTTCTCAAAGCCAAACTCAAGGTGGTGGATCCTTCAGCTCACCCACCTTGAGTTTTCAGGGGAATTAAGAGTCCCACATCTGTTACTTTATTCCCTGTTGCTTTATTTTTCGGCTGTATCTCTAATGAATACCCAGGTATCTCATCTATTGTAACACATGATCAATAATACACTTCTGCTATTTCCTTTTCAGAAATTCTCTCCTCCTCTCTCTCTCTCTCTCCCCCTCCAATCATACTTGCATTTCTCAAATATTAAACCTGTGGGTATTGTACTACTTATGTTACAAGTTTTGCTGGTAGTTATACACCTAGTTCACAGTTAGAAACAAAGGGATACAACATCTACCTTACAAAGAATATATGAGGAGGAGAGGAGAGGGTCGTTGTTTCAATGTGATCAACCATTCAAGCCGCTTCCATAGGTGTCCTAAAAGGAAGTTAACACTGCTTATTTAAATTTTGGAAAAGATGATTATGGGCGAGGAGAATTTGGCAAGATTGGATCGATGGAACCAAATACAAACACTAATATGCAAGGGACAGTTTCCATATTTCAGCAATGCGGACAAGGCTGCTTCAGCACTCCCTAAACATTGATAGGCCCAGTCAATTACGTTTATGTTAATTCTATTAATTCTGTCTTAAGAAATTATAATAGGCAGATATGTTTCTCTAAGTTCTATATTAGGCAGTTGTTTTATATCATGGTATTAATAGCCCATCAGAAAACACAAAGTTCCACACACAAGTGAAGAGATAAATGGACCAATTTCAATATTGATCATTCCAACATCACTTTTATTTCCTGGTTGAGTGAGATATGGACCAACATTCTCTTCTATAAGAACTGGACCTATGCTTCTGCTAGAATCCTGCAGTACTCTCCAAAATGATTGGGGAAACCATAACATAATTATTACATGAACAAGCTTACTTATAACTTATTGGGAAAGGACTGAGGATCAACATTTAAAAAATGACCCAAGTCTTGTACAAAGTAACAACACATCAGAAACAGGCAGTTACAAAATGCTTAATATTAACCGGGAAGCTTGATGCAATATATGCTCTTAAAGAGAATGTAAGAAAGTGTTAGATATGTTCTTCATAAGACAGACTTTTTTCTCAATGTTAAACACTCTGCTAAATTTGGCAAATTGTAATGAAGTATCACAATAACTGATTGTTTCGACCAGCAGGAAAACCAAGTTTTCCAAGGTCAACATAGAACACACATCAGCAACACAAAATTAGGGCATCACAAGTAAAAGTAACTTGAATCAATAAGCTCAATGTTATACTTTCAAATTATCTCAATATTAAAAGAAAAACCAGAAAAGCAAAATATGAAGTGAAACTCTATTTGTCCAAGTTAAAGATGCATACTTCGCAGGAGATGTGGGGCCAACATTTTATGAAGCCTTGAAATCTGTTCCTCTTGATTTATATCTTTAAATTCTTCCTGGAACTCATCTAAGCTTCCAAACTACCACCAGTCAACAAGAAACTCCATAAGATACTTATTCCATTCATGATCAAATTCAATAACTTGAAATCATGGTTCAGTACATTCATCACACTTACCTTCCCAGCATCAAGGAAGTGCATAAGCATAAAAAGTTCATCCAAGTTATTCTGAAAGGCATCAGACAAGTTGTCCTTAGTACATTTCAACTTCAAACAGATAAAATCAATATACAAAACCGTGCTTGAAATATGTTACATGCGCATTATAAGGTGCAAAGAGTACCAAACAAGTTTCCAAATGTTAACTTCAATAGGAAATTCAAAGAACATAAACATTCTTTTAAAATAAGTACTTTTGCTAGTCCAGAACCAGAACAGAGATTAATTATTCATAAAAGCAAATTTGTATAACTATGAGTCTATGATGCTATGAAGCACCGACACTCCACTATTTATTTATTTATTTTTTCACTTCACTAGTTTGAATGCGTGAAAGTCAGAATAAAAAATTGTGGCAACACTCCACATTCCCACCAGAAGTCCACTCCACTTAAGTTTAAACATTGGAACTCCTAGTACAAGTCGGGTTTTTTTTTTCTTTAATAAGCGAAATGCTCCCACATGAGCTACTACTTAAAGCTTGACTCCCCTAGTCACTAGACCAATATACAAGATACTAGTTGGTTGTTATAGCACAAACTCTCCAGACAAAATCCAAGCCCAAAAGACAAAACAAGATTCAATTACCCAACAACAGAAAATAAGGACACAATCCGAGAATAAACCAGCTATGATAAAATTTGAAGTGAACCTGAAGAGGAGTCCCTGTCAAGAGAACACGATGCCTACTAGAATATTGCTTCAATGAAGAAAATAACTTTGAGTCCTTATTTTTGAGACGGTGACCTTCATCAACTATCTGCATGTGCAAATAGATGTCAGGCTATCAGCATCGTGAAGAATATCCGGAAATGAAAATACAAGTAATAGAAGCAATATCTTGTACGGGTAATGTGACAGTATTTAGAATCTTACCATGCATTCCCATTTTATCGCTTTCAGTGATGCTGTGTCAAAGTTGATCATCTCATATGATGTCAAAAGGACATCAAACTTAATCCTGTCTTGCTTGCTTTCACCAACTATCTGACCAGATTTCTTTTTTTTTATCTTCTTCTGTTTCTTTGGAAAGTAAAACTCATACTCCCTTATAACACTACGAGCATGGGCAGATCCAACATACATAACCTGCAAAAATAAACATACAAATGATATGATTAAAAGAGTAACCACCTATATGAATATTACTGAGAAATCCTCGTATACATACAACATTCATATGAGGCGCCCATGTTGCAAATTCACGTTGCCAGTTTCGCAATGTTGAAAGTGGAGCAACCACCAGATGCGGATAGATGCCCTCTTCAAAAAGGGACGCTAAGAAAGCAATACTTTGTATGGTTTTGCCTGCAGGTCAAAAACTCAGCCATTACGGTGCAAAATCCTAGTTATCTAGAAACAGTAAATTAAGGGCAGAGGGTGAGAAAATAAACAGTAATAAGAGAGCATGAAATCTCCATTGGGTTGATTAAACTTGCAAGTATCAAAGTAATTTGATTGCATTTGCAACGTTTTGTACGATTGTAAACCCTTAAGTACAATTATAAGCCCTTAAGAAGGCTTATCGTATGCCCCCATGCTTTGGGAAGGGAGTAGCCTCCAATCCCCCTAAACTTGTTAATTACCCAAGGGAGGGAATGAATATATAAAGAATAAGAGAGACAAAGAGAGACTGAGTACCAAGACCCATTTCATCAGCAAGTATAACATGAGTCTGCTTGGACCAAGAAAATCGTAAGAAGTTCAAGCCTTCAAGCTGATAAGGATGTAGTGTACCTTCATTAGCATGAAAATGGAATCAGGTGATCCAGATCGTCCAAATGAACGTAAAACATAATATTGTCAGAAGAATAACCAGTTAAATGAACATACCGCCAGAAAGAAACTCAGGGCTTTGCTCATACTGTTGAAATTCTTTATGCTGCTTCTTCAAATCAGCATCATCCTTAATACTTCTTTTTTGTTTAATTGAAGAAAGTTTGCTGGATCTAGACCGAAGTCGATTAAATCTTTCTATTTCCGGCTGAAATGCAGAAATATCTGATTCAAACTCCCAATAGCATTCATCATATGAAAGCTCTTTCCATTTCACGAGATATTCCCTCTCATCACCATCTCCCCTGTATTTAAGCAACATATTCCATAAAAAAATACACATTTAATGACATTTTTAAAGGAAAAAAACAGTAAAAGACAATTATAAAAACTCTCTAAGCCATTAGGTTGCACATTGCAATGTCAACATTGTTGGAAAGAACATAATAATAAAATTGTTGCATTTCCCAAGTTGCCTAGATTAATTGTAACTTTAGGATTTAGGAAATAATTAGAAATACTATTCTTTCGCGTGAATTGCATCTTGTATTCATCTTTTGCTATGTAATCATTTTTATCTACAATTCCTTAGGTTGAGTATTTTTTTCACTCAAGCAACTTCACACATATATTCTCTCCTTCCTGGAATCTTGATAGCATTATTATTCTTTTATTTTTGGTTGGGGGGACCAAAAGAATTAAAGTAGAAATAAAAAAGGAGAAGGAAAAAATACAATAATAAGTAGAAGATATCCTCTATCAGATACAGCAGAATAATTTTCTTTCTCATGATACTATTTTCCACTACTTAAACAAGATTAGGATAGAATCCAGTATGATTCATCAAAATATAAGGGAAGATTAGATGAAAAACTGAGCAAAAATAAAGACTGCATATTCCTTTATTCCTTCCGCCTAAAAAAATTAACCACAAAAAGGAGTTTGTGTTTGTAGAGAGAGAGGGAGCAGAGCAGAGCTTAAAGTCAAGAATGATAGTTAGGACTTAGGACCTGACCTAGTGTAACACCAACACTACAAGAATTCCTGTTAAACCTCTATTTGTTACTAAAATGCTGGAACAAATTAATTTAAAGATAATTCAATGTTTTATCCAAAAATTAGGAACAGTTCATCTCATGTTGTGCTGCATATGGGAAGGCAAAAATGAATTCCAGCACAGTTAACCTGCATGCAAGTATTCGATCAACTGTAGTCCATTCAGGTCGAATGGCAACAAAGTCTTCATCAGAGTTGATGGATGACATTTGACGATTGAAGTTGTTCAATTTGGTCCTTAGTCGAGGATTAGTCTTAAAAGCTTTCAGAAACTCTTTCTCCGGCACCCTAAGAGAATATATATACATATAACAGGTTAGTAGAAAATATCCAAAATAGAAGAAAAGATTCAGAGAAAATAATATTAATAATGAAAACAAAGATTAGGAGTGATATATCAATGCTTAGAGAGAAAGTAAGGAATGGATAGTATTACATAATAAGAATCGTAGAAGGTTTACTAGATACTATGGAAAAGTGGAACATAATATAGGATGAGTTCCAATTTACCATGTGCAGTGCAAATATGATAATCCCTTCCACTTAACAAGGTACTGTTTGACAAAAATTTGCTTTGACCCCGATTTTTCGGCATCACTGTCAGCTGGTACTGTAGGGCGCATCTCACAATCTAATATCTTTTCAATATCATTAAGTGGGCTAACCTGAAAAGATATATGTGTATGTGAGTATATCATAGATTATTTGTCAAGCAGAAATGTATTATATGTACTGCTGGAACAAAACATAAACACTTACACATTCAGGGCACCTCCAGTTATCTGGAGGATGACCTTTAAGAGGAGGAAGTAAACACTTAGGATGATAAGTATATGTGCAAGTTCCACAGCTCAGAAGATTTTCACTTTCTCCACAGGCTTGACACAAATTCTCTTTCTATTACGGACAGAAAAATCAAAAACAAGGGGAAAATGAGTGCGAAAAACATGTACTAGTGTAAAGCAATAACACCAAATATGCAAAGAAGCAAACTATATTGAATTATTGATCAATATCAAATATACAACATTTACAAATGGCGAAAATGGAAATTAGCTTCAAAAGGTATTATTATGTCGAAATCAACTTCAGAATATTATGTCCCTATTCGCTCTTGTACTCTCACAATATCAAAATTTCCATAATTCCAAGAGAATAATATATTCCTAAATAGCACATAACAAGAAACCTTAATTCTTTACCTTTGGATAAAGAAATTTCACTGCGAAAGAGAAAGAACTACAACATAAAAAAAAAAGTAGAGGATAACATGCTCTTCAGAGAACCCAAAAACTGAAAAGAACGAATAAATAAATCAGGCAAGCAAGGCTGGCAGGTCTCTTTTAACTCCCATCAAAGAAACTTATAAATTCTTAAATAGACATTATCAGATCATTGCAAACAATAAAAGAAGCTAAGAAGACCGTGATCTCCCATTTCTCATTTCTCATAAAGGGTTAAATCTGTGTTGCAAAACATGTTGTGTTCAGTGTTGTCAAAGGCACGCGAAAGACGCCAAGAGGCCAAGGCAAGATGTTGTATAGCATAATTACCAATCTATTGAATATCCTTTACTTTTCATTATTTCTATTATCCTGTTTAGATTTGATTCTTGTTTCCAGTAAATAGGATAGAATTGATTTCCCTGTAATTTCTGTAAGTATTACACAGATTTATTTCCCTGTATTTCCTTATTTAGGGCACATTATATATTTGTTCAATGTTATAAATTAATATTATCAGTATATTCAGAAAATCATATAATAATAATACTATCCAATTTTCCTATATTTCAAGCCTTTTCTCTCATTTTTCAAGTTCAGATGCTAAAAGGGATAAGCACCTCTTGCAGATTGAGGCACTGACCCATCCACGAGGCAGTTGCTACTTGCTAGCATCGTAGGTGCATCTCAACTTCAGATGAGTCATGTCTTTAGCACGTTACTTAGTACTGATAAATTAAAAAATTAAAAATAAATAAACAAATGATGTGCTTGGCTGCTTGTGTATTTAATTTATATGGAAATTAAAGTCAAATAGTCAAATATTTTACTGTTATCTTCTTTTCTAAGATTAATGCCTTCCTTCAAAGAGGCATGAACTTATTTCAACTTTAAACTCAAAGCATCGAAGTTCACTAGCGCACCATAAGGGTGTGCCTTGGCCTTCACTACCTTGGCCATATCAAAACTTTTGT
Organism: Cyamopsis tetragonoloba; assembly: GCA_037177725.1. Taxonomy (NCBI): domain Eukaryota; kingdom Viridiplantae; phylum Streptophyta; class Magnoliopsida; order Fabales; family Fabaceae; genus Cyamopsis; species Cyamopsis tetragonoloba. The sequence goes on from CM074119.1 coordinate 81,792,690, forward strand.
AACAGGAATTATACACACCAAATAACAGTATTATAAAGAAAAGTTTAACAAGAAACCTTAGGGGCTGTTTGGTTTGCATTTTCATTTCCTGTTTTCATTTTCTGTTTCCTGTTTTCTGAAATTTTACAACGGAAAAACTGAAAATGCTGAAACAAACTGAAAACAAGAAATGAAAACAGAAAATGAAAATGCAAACCAAACAGTCCCTTACACTACCACACTTGTCAACAACAAACAGTAGGTCACAGATGTTCACATCTTTAAAATTATTTATGGACATATCCATTTGTGCTGGAAATTCCAATCCAAGAGAACAACACAAAAAGCAACTAACATACCGCATCACTTCTCAGTATCCTCTCTATCGTTTCCTGAGTTGTCCCAGCTTTTCTCGGCAAAAAATCAGCATCATCATCTGACTCATCAATATTATAAATCGGCCTGCGATCTGACCTTACACGAAGCCTCTCAACCAAACTACTCATGCTCTGCTAAATAGACAGCAATCCTGAATAAAACAAGAAGAAGAAAGAACAATGTGTTAATTTCAACAACCAAATCCTCCGTACAGTGAACAATTTTCAAAATAAGCAAAGAATCATCCAAGGGGGAAAATCATGGCAGATCACATAAACATTTTTCCGATGAAATAAGTTTATAACCCAAAACTAAGGGATCAAGATCACAAAAGCCCTAAGACCAAGGATAAAAATATTATCCTTTAGTAATTTTTCCATTGTACTCCAAATCAAGATCCTAGAATTCAAACAGATGCAGCGCACAGAACCAGCACAGGGGTCAGTCAAACACCACATAATCACGTAGAAACACGATAAGATCATGGCATTCAATCGCGAACAAAACGAGAAGAAAGCAGCAATAGCCATTCACCCAAAACCCAGCAAACTGTAATATTAAACCGCATAGATACAGAATAAGGATGCGAAAATGGAAGACGGAGGTCAAGGTCGAGGTCTGGAAATAAAGTCAGAAAAATGTTTGGGGGTGGAGTTGAAATGTGGGTAGTTTCAATCGCATCCAGAAATCCAACCAGCAAAACAGCAAGATCAGATTGAAATTCAATCCTATGGATCTTGGCCAAAGATCATCAATCTTGGCACGATTCCTCAAAGCAGCGATCATCTACATGATTCAAATCGCAAGTGGCCCCAAAGATCGTAGGATCGTGCAATCCTACATTAGAATCGCGATTTTGGGTACACTGGTCTTTTCCCGCCAAAAGAATGCTTTTACCCACATAATGCCAAGAAAGTTAATACTAAAAAAATAAATAAACTAAAAAAATGCATATAGTTGCAAATGCCTTAAATGCTTACACATGACAGATATTTCAGCAATAGATTTTAAAAGGAACTACCAAAGCTTGCTAAAGTGAAGCATTCCAGTCCTTAGGCATAAAACAAGTGATCTAGAATTAGTTAGATACTAAGATGTAGAGGAAACCAGATCCCTACCGTTTCAAGTGTTGCTTGATTACAAATCAATGAGGCGTAGAATAATTTCGGTATAAATCTCTTATCCCATCAATTGAAAGTCGACAACTTAGGTTGCTTACTTGCTTTAAGTTTTCAATGTTGACATACCAAATCAGAGATACCATTTTGCAAAGCATACACCACATGACACATTAAGTAAAAACCCTTTCATCAAAAAGATTATAAGGGCTTCCATAACATATCCAAGTAGACTTCTGAAATTATTTCTGTTTCTTCAGACATTAAACTATGATTTAACTTCTCTGAATAATGTGGTTGAAACCATTGTAAGAATAAGGATGAAAACAGTAAGATATATATGTCTTACAAATGTAAATAACAGAGCATAATTACATATGTATACAAACACACACCAATTAGCCATATCGGTGCTTCACTATTAGAGCAGTAAAACCAATAGCACCAAAATTTGGAGCTAAAACCTCCATGGAGCATTATAAATATGATTATAATTATAAATATAAAGATTTAAATGTGAGTAGAAAACGGTAAAGACAAGAAAAGAGTTATGGAAAACAGTGTGTATGATTCCACACAAAACTCTCCACCAAACGAACGAAGTGAATGGTGAAGATCAGTATGCTTTTGTTCATGGTATCGGCAATAAACACTTCCAATCCAATTTACCAGACAGAGACAGAAACCCTAGGCTGGTCAAAACCGGTCCACCATTTCCAGAATGATTACAAGAAGAAATTGTAAGCTAATCAGCTATTTTCACTACTATCAGTAATCGAAGTGAATATGAAAATTCAGTGTGAGACGTACCGTAGATTGCAAGATTTTCCGGCGATCTGGAAAAAGGAGCTTCGGAATTACGCGGGAGTCACAAACCTGAGAGTCGAGGGGAAAGGAAAAATGAATGATGAATAACATATAATGATGAATAATAATATATAATAGGGTTAATTACAGAGGTTTGTGTTTATTACAGCTAGACTCCCCTAGTTTACTATATTACAGGGTCCTCCCCTGGGTACTAACTCCGTTAGTCACAGTTACTAAGCTACGTGAAAAGTCGTAAATGCCATCAATGCTTTCTCTCCCATTCGCTTTGTTTTTCATTCGCGACCCCACCCATTCTGTTTCTAAACAACTTGTGTTCTTCATAAGACAACTAGACCTCTTCGTCTTCCTGCTACTTGTCGCGCCACCAATTACAGTGGTATGTAAGATTGCGCACAAATTACCCCATTCACGATTTTGCCTTAATTTCTGGGTTTGAATTTCTTTCTACCCATTTTTCAGGGATGATTGACAACGATGGTAAGGGTTGAAATTCACTTTGTATTGAGATTTCCATCGAGCCCAAATTTCAAGAAGAAAGAGGAGAAAATGCGGAAGGGGAACATGGCAGCGCTAGATGGTGCAGAAGAAAAGCAAGATGTGCAAATGGAAGAGACCCTACCTGAAGCTCCAAATAAGAACGCGCAGCAACTAGAAGGAAGGGAAGAGGATGCCAAGCGAATACACAGAATAGAAGCAAGCAGATATGGTTTTAGTTGGGCTATAAGGGGTAAAAAAGTATTTATCCATATCCTTAAAATGAATTAAAAAATAATGAGTCATGCGAATAGCATGTGCCGGTTAAGTTATTAACCATCATTTAACGGAGGGTGGCACTATTATCAAACACTTATTTTAAACTACATTACATGTCTTTTTTTAAATAAAAATTTGCTCTTGTTTCAGAAAATAATTTTTGTGTGTAACCGGAAGATAATTTTTGGGTGCAATCAGATAATAATTTTTTGTTCTAATTAAAAAATATTATTTGAGTGATTCTGGATTTGATTATTCGTAGGAGAGTTAAACTTTTTGAAAAGTGCTAATTATACTGATTTTTTTCTAATCGGATTTGAGAACCTAGTTGAAACCAAATTTTAATATCCGGTTAGAACCAAATTTTATTATCCAGTTAGAACAAGTTTTATAATCCGGTTGGATACCAAATCTTACATATCCACACTAACCGAAAATTTTTATCCGAATTCACCTAGAAATTATTTTCCTGTTGCGCTCAAAAAAATTTTTTCGAATCAAGGACAAATTTAGAAAAACAAGATGGACGTATAATATAGTATAATATAGTTTGAGAATAGTGAAAAAAATTGCCTCATTTTGTAGGGAGATCTGTATAATATTATAAACTAAAGGGGTCTAGGTGTAATGTAGATAAATTTTAAAGGAAATCTATGTAATCAACCTATATAATATAATAAAAATGAAAAATAGGCGGTGAGGGAGAAACATTGAAGCAAGGATGCTAGTCTCAGCGGAACAGTGTCGAGATTTAACAGCAAAGCTGAACCTGTTTATATCGGACAACAAACCCAAACAAGAATTGCAAATTTGCTATGCAACTTTTGGGGTGAATTGATATTGATAATTTTATATGATATAAAATAAAAAATTGATAATGACGACTTCGGTCTAATATACTTGGGTAGGGAGATCACATATTTCATAGTCGGTCAGGGTGTACAATACTAGCAAGTCATTATAATTTGACATCAATTAGCTTCAATAGTCTATAAATATTAATATATAATTTTTTAATTATGCAGTTATTACTATAACGTGGTACTATTTATTAACAAAGAGGGTTAAGTGTTTTCCTTTTTTACCAAAAAAAAAAAACGGGTTAAGTGTTTATATATCCACACTCATCTTTTTTATAAAAAAAAAAAAACATAAATCAACCCTAAACTAGTAAATTTTGTAAAAAAATAATTTCACCCATCAAATTGACATTTTCTAGGTGAATTTTATCGTACCCGACTTATTAGGTGGTATATGTGTCCACTATATTTATGACTGACTAGAGAAAATTTTGTTCACTCTTTATCGTAAAGACTTTTATTTAGTTTATTATAATGACCCATCAGAGTTCAAAATTTGAAACCAAACCTCAGCAACTAAAATCCAAATAGGCTAACTTGTCTTTAATGCATTAAATGTGTGAGATGAGTTTACTATGTCGCCATTAATGACACAAGCAACCCAATTGGCCCCAACTGAACCATGCGCAACCCAAAATCTTCTTTCATACTTTATTCGGATAAAAAAAACCTGACACTCATTGACACGGATCCCAACAATACGACTTTGAGTTCCTCACAAACACCTTGTCACTATGCTCCCGGCCGACCATGTCTTCTCCGACAGCAAGCTACTTCCTCTCCACCTTAAACCCTCCTCTCCTCCTCCTCCACTATCATAGATGCTTTTCATTCCCCCATTGCTGCTTCATGCGACACCAACTCTACCTCTCATCCCCCAAGGCTCGTCACTGCTCCAGCCGTTGGAATGATCTCCTAGGTCTAGAAAAAACTCTACCAAACAACAAACTCATTACCCAAAATGACGCCATCTCTATTGAACAAATTGTTGAAACACTTCCTTCGTAACCTCTAACATCCAAATTCCGATATCAACACCCTAATTAGAACATAGATTTGAACGAAGATTAGGGTCCTTCTGCAACATAAACAAATTTCAATAAGATCACTTTATAAAGACAACAAGGAGTGGTGTTTTTTTACGTTTTCCAACATTATTTATTCATGTTAAACCAACCCACCCCGTCATCGAGCCAATCCTAGACCATAGATCATAAACTCACTATATCCAACTGTCACATTTGTTTGTTGTTTCCGTACGTCACCTATCAAGTGGTGTATGTTATACAAGTCCCCCCCCCCCCACCTTCCCTCTTTGAATCTACCTCTTTTTCTGGTGCAAATTAAGGGTATCTCTAGCACGACTAAAATTCCATTTTTGAAGAGCTACGTATCTACTAATTGTATCATACATAATTGGTGTATATGATATGATTGACTTTCATATTTAAATTCATTTCATAATAAATGTTTAAAGTCTTATATCTGATTAAAAGAAGTCATAAAACTAACAAGAGTGTTAGCGTAGTGGTAGAGACACATTATGACCTGATGGAGGACCATAGTTCGAACATTGGAGATAGTACTAATTAAAGGGACAAGTCCGCCTATGCACCAAGATTTAAACATAGGATTTGTGCATGCTAATTTCTATTCATCAAACCACTCACCACTAGTTCAATTGTAGTGGCTAAAAATTGTCAATATATGGAAAAGGGCTCCATTTACTCTAAAAGTTAGTATTAGAAACTTATTCCGCTCAATAACTACACAAGTATTGAAATTTGTCAATGAAACTAATGAATTATAAGATTATCATAATGATTATGTATATCAAAATATACAAAAGTCTAACATCTCTAAATATACATTTACATATGTTTTAAAAAACCTTTTATTCATTAAATTTAAGTTACTGTATGAAATATTAACAACATTTTAAATCATGCGTAGTTTCGTTTAGTTGGTTTATATATTAAGAACGTTTGATCAACGGTTGAGAATGCATTCTGCAAGAAAAAATACTTTTAGAGAAGTAATAATTTCTTACTTTTGTCACGTTGTGATTTAGTGAAATAGATACATCTCTCCTTTTATTAAATATATATATATATATAATATAATATGTGTTCCAAGTAAAGAAATTATTTAGATTTATCACTATATAAAAATTAATATAAAATATCTCAATTAATCTCAATATTTCGAATTTCAATTGAATTTATTTTAAAGAAAATTTTTTAAAAAAAAATCTCATTAAAACAATATTTCATTTGAGCTATAATCTAGGCTAAATTAGTAATTTTGTCCTTTAATTTCTTTTGTTGTTTAGTTTCATCCTCTATCTATTAAATATTTCATTTTAGTCCTCCAACTCTTTTCTGTCCAACATTATCGTCCTTCCTATTAGTTTTATCTAAAACAGTTATAGCGCTATTAGACGTCGTTACAGTTCATATTATTCTTTCTCACGCATGGTTCATCTTCTTCGTTGGTATTGTTCACTACATCTTTGTTTATCTTCTTTGTCACTCTTCTTCTTTTTCCCCAATTCATCTTCAACTTTCTCATCTTTGGGTGCACAAAAATATATCAGACCTTCAACTTCAACACCCAAGCTTCATAAAATGAGAATTACTCCTAATCCCCAAACAAGCAGGCAAATCCACCATCACCATACTCATATCGATAAGAGCTCCAACCTAAAACACACTGCATCAAGCCATGTCATCTTAGTCTCTTCCAATCGCACAACTTGCACCATTGGAAAACCGAACTAGAATCACCCCTCCAACGCAGGGACGAAGCTAACTCAAAATCTTTCGGGGGCCAAATATAAGAAACAAAATAGATCAAAATTTCGAGGTGGCTAGTTACTTAGAATGTTAATATTTTTTACTCATATTTTAAGAAATTATATATACACATTTGTAATTTTTTTCAGCAATGGGGGCCGAGGCCCCCTCATTGTATAAGGTAGCTCCGCCCCTGCTCCAACGCACAAATCGCCAGATAAACAAATGTCGTTCTTTCTTGTTCTCACTATAAACAACTTTTTTTTCTAAATTGAGTCTAGGTCTGAAATATTGTCTTCAAAAGGAAAAGGGGATTTTCAATATTCAAAGCTTTTAATAGTAGTATAGATGCTTATAGGATCGAAAAATCTTTCAAAGAGTACCTCTCATGGCTTAACTGGATGAGAAGAATTCAATATATAAAAGCTCAAAGACTTGAGAAAGAAGATGAACAATAACGAAGGTTTCAAGAAGAACATAAATAGTAATAGAGGCATGAGAAAGAAGATGAACACTAACGACGTTTAGCACTATCACTAACGGTGTTAGACAGAATTAATAGAAATGACTATTTCGTTTGACGGAAAAGAGTTAAAGAACTACTTCCTCCGTTTTCCATTATAAGCAACTTTATGGAGAATCTTAGTGCATGTTTGGAAACGTTTTTTTTTTCCAGGAGAAATAATCGCTTATTTTTCAAAAGCTCTCTCACAGAGTTTATAAAAATAAATGATTATTTTTTCAAAATAAGTTAATCCAAACACACACTTATGTTATTGATTACTCCCTCCGATTCCAAATACAAGCAAAAATAACTAAAACACACGTATTAAGAAAAGTGGTTAACATCATTTAATTTTCTTGATTTTATTGAAAGTCTATTCTCTTAACCAATAGCATTATGTTTTCAATCACTAACAACTAATAGCATTATCTCTTATCATTGAAAAGAGTAAAAATGATTGTGCTTTGCTTATATTTGGAACTAAAAAAATATGTTAGTTTTTGCTTATATTTGGAATCGGAGGGAGTATAAGCAATTTTAACTACTTTAATTGTATTTAATGAATATGTTTCTCTCTATAATAAATTTGATAAGGAGTTATATAGAAAAACAAGTTTTTTTCTTTACTTGGAATTAACCATATTAAATAAGGTTAACCAATAAGTGTAAAATTAATTATTTTTGCTTATAATAAAAAACAGATTGAATAGAATGTAACATTTAATAATTAAAAAACAAAATCGAAAAAAAAAGTTAAACAAAATTACTAATTCAGCGTTATTATTTATAGCTCTTAGCTCTTGTATATATAAATATAAAAAAATCAACAAGCTTGTCTACCCAAAAAAATCTTGGATAAGTCTCATAACAAATCAAAATGATTTACAAAATATAGTATAGTTAATAACCCCTCGTGTGTTTGAGCATAAAATAGGAAAAAAGAAAACTTGTGGGAAAAAAAAACAATCTCTTGTTTGAAACAACAGAAAATGAGGGAGAAGAGAGAAAAGAAAAAAGAAAAAGAGAGAGAAAAAAACGACGAATGCACATAATTTATTTTCTCTCAAGCGAGATGAAAATAACATGAAAAATGTGAAGAGTGATATTTTACACAATTATCATTTTATATCTCTATACTCTTATACAATCTCAGGTTAAATTAGTATTTTGTACTTATACACTTTTTTTTCACTTTTTTATTTCTTTTTTCATATCAAATAGTAACTAGTACTATTTTCTCTACTTTCACTTTTCTCTACTATTTTCTACTATCTTTTTTATTTTCTCTCTTATAATCCAAACGATGCATATAAAGAGATACCAACATCAAATTTCGAATTTTTGGATTTATTTTTAATACTTCAAATTCGAGGTTTTTCTATTTTTTTCTTAATTATTTCATTTACATAACTTCAAATTTGAGAAATTATCAGAGGATTGTCGGAAGATTTAACGCGTGCCACCTTTTAAGTCTTATATCAGCAATTTTCTGCAATTCAAATTTGATATTTCTGCTTATTTTCTTCCCATTTTTTTCTAACAATTCAAGTGTGATGAATCCGATGGTAATTGTAAAACCTGTCTGAATCAAGTCTACTGCTTTCCCTGTCCCATCCTTTGTTTTTCTATCCGAGTAACAAAATAATCTTACAAGTAAAAAATCAGTTTTTGATAAACTTTTTGTCAACTAAACTGTGAAACATATATAGTAGGGAGAAACATGAATGGAAGAACACGTTTGAAAGTGCACTTTGGCCTTTGGCCATGTCTTCAGAAAGTGCACACAAGCAAAGCATAGAATACCTCAATTTATGAAGAATAGACAGAAACCAATTTGGACAACAATGCCAATAAAATCTTGGAACATTACGAGGAAATAACGAATATGTATGGTTCCCCCTTTCATGTGGTGAAGCAGAACAATTACTCATGGAGAAACACAATCCAATTTTCAAAAAACAGTGAGGATTGGAACTCGGAAGAAATAAACGGAAACAACTAAAAAGGAATCAACATAAATTATTATTGAAACACTAAACTGAAGTGATTTACAAAGAACTCAAGCTAACAAAACCAGCTAAGGTTTTCAGTTACAGTTCAACAAGGATGAAATGTTACAAGTAAACAACAACCATTCTTTTGGCAGAGAAGTGTACACAAGTAAAAAGACTCACACTTAAAGACTTACTCTACAACAATTATACTTTTGTTCTTTCAATTAGTCTGTCCATTCTCAACACCTAAACCATACAACACACCAGCATATTTCTCTGTAGAGCCATTGAAGAATGTATCCCTCAACTTTCTAAATGTACAAGAAGTGAGTAAACTATCGGATCCAGCTTGATGGCACACACCAACCCTTTCCACTTCCAACAATTCCGCAAGCTTGTTCAACCCACCATGGAGGCTATTGCAGAACTTCATCAAATGCTTAATATCATACACCATGGGAAAATAGATCTTGATCAAATCAAAGAATCCGGCCTGTGTATCGGGTAAGCTTCGGCAAGTTAACAGCTTGAGGAGGTATCCGAAATCATAGCCACTGTGGAAAGTGACCCAATGCACGCTATCATTCAACACAATTCCAGAAGACATGAGAAGCTCCCCAAACCGGTTCACATCAATCCCCTTCTCGCAGTTCTTCTTGAAATCAATCCCGCATTGGCGCAATAACTCAATTGAATCGCTCGCAAAGATATCTTCGCTGATGTTGAACTCTCTGAAGTTGAATTGCCAGATACAGTAACTGTCAGTACCGCAAGTAGGGAGGTTTCCCTGCTCATCAGAGAAAGTGAGACCCAACTGAATCAGCTTCAACATGTCAACGTTGTCCTTCAAAGTTTGGTAGTTATAGTCATTGATGTTTTTGAAGTTACCCACAGGTCGAAGAACAACCCCGGGAAACTCCGTATCCATAGCAACATAGTTAAATTCGTCAACAATTTCACGGATCAACGCGAACTCTTCTTCTAGATTATCGTTCCATACCTCCCTGATTTGAACCGAATCGCCTTTCGGTAAAATCGACATTCCAGATGAACAAATCCGAGCAACAGAATGAAAATCACAGCCAAATCCCCCAGATCTGCAACAAAAATACCCCAAAACCGTTCAGATCTCGGTACTTAACAAATCCGAAACGAATATCACAGACAGAGCAGAGAAAATCCAATAAAACAAGGAAACAAATCTAGAAGCAGATAGAGTCGCGAAACCTGAAGAGGATTTAAGTGAGTGGAGCTCCTAATCAAAGGAGCTTGGTCGATAATCAACTAGATCTGGAAAAAATTAAAGCATAGAGCAACTGTTTAACAACGAGAAGTGATTCTAAGAAATTAGAACTGAACTAGGGTATAGCAGTAGAAACCCTAGAAAGAGAAGTAGTGAGGAGTAAGGAATCTAACCTTGCAGTGAAGAAGAAGAAGCTCGAGATTCACCGATCTCGAAGGAGGAGGGAGAGATTTTTGGAAGAGGAAGAAGAGATTGAGAGGTCAACGAAGAAACAGAAATGGGTTTGACGAGTGAAGAAGGGGAAGAGACAGAAAATGGGGGGCGAGGGTTGAGACCTGATTTGTACTGGGTGAGGGTGCGTGGGGTCGTTTTGGTTAGTAACAACTACACGGAAGATGTCGTTTACAACTGGGCTCTCGCGATTCGCGATGCGACAATATCTTAACAGTCGTTAACATCTGTACAAGCTCCAAATCACCGACCTACTTTGATTTTTTTCGTATTGTTAGATTTTTTTTATATTTCATTATTATTATTATTATTATTATTATTATTATTATTATTATTATTATTATTATTATTATCATCACTAGTTTATGGAATAAATAACTATATTTTTAATATATTTAAGTCTCACTTATATATATTTATTTTTTAAAAATATTAAAATATTTTATGGCATAGAAAATTATATTTTTTCTTCGTAAAATATCTCCATTCCTTAAATAAATTATATATATTATTTACAGAGCAACTAGTATCAAAGACACTTACAATGCACGAATACAGATATTATAAAAATTTAAAGGAATAACAATATATGAATAAATAGTTTTTATTATATAGGAATTTGCTAAAGAAAGGAGATTAAATGATTTTTTTTTTATGCTATCTCTCACTATGTTTAAAATAATTTTAGTCGTTATGATTAAAACCAACGACAACAATAACCAACTGATAAAATGCAGTATATATACACACAAGCCCAATAATCAATATTAAAAAATAAATTGGAAGAAGACTCGTGCGTATGTCCGGATAAAGTAAAGAGATTAATAAAAGTAAAAAAAAAATAAAAAAGTTGGTTTATTTTTTAGTATCAATAATATGAATATGTTATAAAAAGCCTAATATCTCTTAACTTTTATATTCTTCTTAATTACACAACTAAAATCGTTTATGAGAAACAGGTCTAAGATTTTCAAACAAAAATTATAAAAGTTATCAAGTTAATTTTGTTCGTTTGAAATATCAAAACCCCAATTTTAGAATTATTACACGTTAACATTTGTTGAATTCATAATCGCTAAATTTTGTATACTAATAAAATTATGTTAAAGTGGCTTAAATACTAAATGTAAAGTTTGTCTTCCGGTGTAACAAAGTTTTAAGAAAAAAAAATTGATGAATTTTATTTATATTATAAATTAATTATTTGCAACCATCTTAAATAGATACAAAATTAAATGTATTTAGTGGTGTATTAAATAGGCTATAAGACTTTATATACACTCTATTCATTGAAATAGAAAACTGCGACCGTAATTTAAAGTATAAAACATTACAAAATATGATATCCACAATTACAGAACCAGAACACTGGCTGAAGTAAACCGATCGACTGAAACATGAAGAAGTCAGCAAACTTGCATTATGGTAAAACTATAGGGGCAATTCATACGCTACTATATATAATATTAGTAAAAATTAAAAATTTAGTGTGGGCAATTACCCCCATGTTTGTGTATTTTGTAAACTTCATTGCATCGCATACAATAGTTACTTAGGTATTATGTTTTTTTAAAAAATATATAAAACTTGCTTATATAATTTAATGTTAATAAATTTCTATATAATTCTTTCATTCATAGTCTAACCACGATAGCTATTGTGATATCCATACAATGTATAGGATAATTTGAAAAGTTCAATTTATACACCTGAATATAATATATTCATCCCCGTGAGTAATGCAAAATACGTTCTAAGTATAACACTTTGTAAAGAAAAAGTAAAATTCATAAACATAATATTTTATACTCATTATTTAATTTTTGTTTTTCAAAAATTATCATAAAACGTTATATTATTATTTTTATATTAGACTTGTATATACAAAATCTAATGTATATGATAAGTTAAATTAAGTATCAGTTAGTGTGTGCTAATCTTAAGGGTGTGTGACCCGTATAATGTCTAAGAATTATATTTTTCTAACAAAATAATGATTTAAAAATGAATGAGTTTTTGTAATTAATAACTTTATATATAACTTTTTTTTTGGAAAATCACTAATTAATAAAAAAAATCAGTGAATTATTTAATAAAAATTAAATATCATTATCTTTAATGATCATATGAAAGTCTTTAAGCACAACACTAACTACAATGGGATAGCTGATGAGTTTATCTTTAATTTAAAATTTAAACTTGGGGCATGTTTGGAAAAAATTATTTTCAAGCATATATTGTATAGTTATATTTTATACTCTTTTAGCTTTTGATTATTCTTCTAACAAAGAAAAAAACTTAGTTTTTTTGTCCTTTAGCTAAAAATTGGACATTATTTCAAAAAACTTTAATATCACTTTTGGCAGCTTAAAATTATCTTAAAAATCGCTTATGACAACAAATATATCCAAATAAAAATTGATTATTCTTTGGTCTCTTAACTTTTTTTTCGATTCGTTTTAGTCCCTTAACTTTTAATTTGAATTAAATTTGATCTCTACTGTTACATCCGCCAATGACGTTAATGGATTAAAAACTATTTCTGAAGGGACCAAATTAAATCAACATAAAAGTTAATTGACTAAAACAAATAAAATAAATTAGGAGACCAAATTAAATTGGCGCAAAAAGTTAAGAGACCAAAAATATCATCTTGCCAAATTATTACTTATAAGAATATGAATGAGGTTGAAGCAAAAAAGGAACGTTTTGGGAGCAATATTTGAAAGTCGGTCTACTTAAATGGTAGACAAATATATTTTTCAACTATGATACTTGTATACCACTTTTAAGTATAAAAATTATACACCCACTTAAATGATAAATATGTGGTTAAATTAGTGTAAAATAATTTCACCGAACATATAATTAAATTAATAAAAAAGATTTTAATCAAATAATATACTTATTTAATCATGTATTTATATTTATATATTTAATTAATGATGTACTCTTTCTAGTCATTTTTATAAGATACCATCTAAAAAATTTTTATCATGTTTTTATAAGATATTATATAGTTTTCATAATGTATTTGTTATTTTTTTATTCCCATTAAATGCATTGATTATTTCAATTATTTAATTATAATAGTTGACTAATATATTGTTCAATAAAAAATAAAATAGTATCTTGTACACTTTGTGAAAAAACCAATATAGTTTTTTTTTTTATACAACGGAAAGAATAAATCAATATAATTAACTAAATTCAACTATTTTTTTATTTGTGTTATTTAGTTAAAAACATCTTATAAATAAAATCGGAAGCTATATAATATTTACACTCAATAGAGTGTATACAAATAATTTGTCTATATTTTCTGTGCAACTAATGAATCTTCACCAATCACCAATGTATTATAAATGATGGAAGTAGTCAATTTATAAATGTTTGGACACAATTTTCTAGACCGAATATTGTACTCAAATGTGCAGTATTTGTGAACGGTATTGAGATATACCAATTGTTTTTTTTTTTTCAAGAAATACCAATTGGTTTAATATGAAAAATTGTAGGGATAATTACACCAATCTCCTCTGAAGTTTGCCTATATTACACTTATCTCCCTCCAGTTTTCAAAATTATATTTACCCCTGAAATTTTAACTTTCATTATACAAACCTCCTAATGTTAATTTTTTTAATGGTATTATTGTGCAAATTTTTTATTTTTCTAAGAAAAATTAATTTTACTATTTATTACTTTTTTTTTATTTTACCATTTTTTTAATAAAAGTATAAATTTCAGGAGATAAATGTAATTTTGAAAAATGGAGGGGAGTATGTGTATTATCAGTAAATCTCAGGGGAGGTTGATGTAATTATCCCAAAATTGTATTGTGATTTTAAAATGTTTTTTTTTATTTTTTTAAATTAAACGGTATTGAGATATACCAATTGATTTTTTTTTTTTCAAGAAATACCAATTGGTTTAATACGGAAAATTGTACTGTGATTTTAAAATGATTTCTTTTTAATTTTTTAAATTAAAGAATAATAAATTTTTCTTTTAAAAAAATGTTGAGAAAGATAAGAGACGTGACTCTCTTTTAATTAAATTCTTTAAAAATACTTGTTATGGTTTAATCATTAGTAATGCCTAGGTGATAAAATGAACTCATTTGAAAAAAAATCAGTGCATTATCATTAATTAATTTGTTATTATTTAATTAAAATTGAAAATGAATTTATAATGCATTGTAATGAAAGGAGTTATTTCCTAGAAATTGAAGCTGCACATTTTTCTTAACTAAAATAATTATAGCATAAATACTAGCTCCGTTTCTATTTATCTGTCCATTTTGAATTAAAATACCATATTAAGAAATGTAATTATTATTTTTGTTTTTACCAAAATAATGTTTAAAATTCTTATAATACTCTTTGTATCTCTTTCTTTGATTGATTCAAAATAAAAATATTAATTATTGCTCCAATCAAATAAATGATATAATTAATAAAAGTGCATTTAGTATCTTCTTAAAACTCTAAGTGAACAAATAAAAATGAACAATTTTTTTTTTCTCAAAAAACGAGGTAGTACCTGAGGAAGCTGCAAGCATAAGTGAAGCATAAATAAACCCTACAACCAATAAATAGTAATATAGCTTAAAAGTCTGAGTTCAACTTTTTGTTATACTCTGAAACTAATTTTCCCACATTTTTAGGCTACTATAAATACTCAATTGTAACATATATTCCCTCTTACCTCTAGACCAATATTACGGAAATTAAAAAAAATGGTTGGTTTAATTAAATGCATTAAATTTGTCTAACAAAAAATACTAATTTTCAAATTTACCTTTTAATCTCTTTCTATCACTTCACTCTCTCTTAATTAATGTTTTAGATTCATTAAAATAGGTTAAGTAGCAAGGGTATAATGGTGAAAAAAATTAAATGTGTACAAAAAATTTTAAAGAATCTTATAAAATAGGATAAGCAAAAACTCTCTAGAGAGTTTATATTTTGAGACGGAGGGAATATTAAACTAATTCACATTGATTGAATTCAATAAATTCAAAGCTTTATCTTTTTCTCTGTTTTCGTCTGTACTTAATTTCTGTAAATATTTGTGTTTGTTTTCTTCACGTAGTAGTAACTATGCACCTTTAATATGCTTGGAAAATATGAAGGGACATCATGCATGAATCTAACAAAACGAAGAATGTGTTTGTTATGATTGCAAGCAATTCGTGTTTTAATTTGATAAACTCTAGAGTCAAAAAAAAAAAAAATTAGCATGGAGAATTACAGAAAAAATTTAAATTATTACATTCTGATGAATTCTAATAACAAAAATTGCAGTGAATTATTTTAAATCTTTAAAACTTGTGGACAATGCAGATATCAAGCGTTTAGCGATTAAAATACACTTGTAGATAGAGAAAAATCTCTCCTTTCAACATAGAGAAGAGAAAGGGCATTTAAAAATTCTTGCTATTTTTTTATGTAAATCAAAAACAATTCTTAATATCATTTGATTAAGCATTTTTCAATCTCTATATATTCTATGCTAATCAAATTGATTTAGTAAATCCTCCAAAATTAAATATGCAAACTTACGGTATACTTAGAGTCCGTAGAAAATAAAACCACAGGAGACTATAATTGCAATATAGCATTGAAATAATTTTCAAACATAAATGGTGTTAGGAACGAAAGAAAAACAGGACTCAATTCAACTATCTTCAACCTTTCCACTTTGTCATTTTCAATCTCTCAACCTCTTGACTTCTTCGTTCTCCATCATTGTTGCCCTTAGAATCCATTCTTTGTTCGCGACTCGCCCACCATCTTCAACTTGGCCTGTGGTAATATTGGAGACGAAATTTCGTACCTGAATAAAAAATGAATAGAAAAGGAAAGAAACCTTGCTGCTAATAGTTTTGAGCACTATTACCTATTTTTTGAGGGTCTCGTACCACTGTCGCTACAATATAAAGAATTTAGAGAAAGAGTTGACATAAAACAGATATTGCATATAAAGGGTGAAAAAGAAAACAAAGACAAAACTAAAGCTACTGTTATAAAAAAGAAACTACTATATGTTAGATTTGTACAAAAGAAAGAAAGCAAAGGATTAACAAAAGTATCTCCAGCAGAACCGTGAGATGCAATTGGTGCTAAAAAATGGGATTCTTAAAAAAAAATACTAATATACTAAGGGTTTTGTTATTTATTGTCCTAAGGGCAATGATTAAACAACCCATAAATAGAAATTTAGGTATAAAAAAATGTAAAGTATTTAATACTACAAAATTATTTTTATTTTATTTTAAATAAAAAACTTCAATTCATGGGTTACTTAACCATTAACAATAAATAAGTAGAATGGATAACAAAATTAAAGAGAGAAATTGGTGCTTTCCTACAACGTGAGAAGCTCACCCTGATGAGGGGTCACCTTCCCAGTAGTAATAGTCTGATGCAAAAAAGGAAATCAAACCAACAGTCTCACCATAACATTTATGGCCGCCACTTTCAGTCTAGTCTTGGAACGCGCCAACAAAATTAAAATGATTACATGGATATTAGCTATAATATGGGTATTAGAAAGAATAGCATTGAGAATAACCAAAAGTATTAAATAATTAGCACACTTGGTTATTATTGATTTATTTTATTTTTTAATATTTTTAATATGAAAAATAAACTCAGACTTTCCTTATTTAGAAAGAGTATTAGAAAAGTTTTGAGACGTGACTCTTCTTTTAAATGATACTTTGTAAAACTTGTCTCAATATGTATCTTCCATTATTAGTTTAATAGATATCAATAGTTTTAAAAATATCTATTGTTCACCATTTTAAAAAGACTTTATCACAAAAAGTTGTGTTATGCGTTAAAATTGGTTGGGTCATCTCTACCTCCAATTGATCATTGAAAACTAATTTCTTTTGATAATGAAAAATCATTAAAATGGGTATGAAAATTCAAAATATACTGATTATATCATAGACTTTATTATTTTTTTATTTCACTCATTCAAGTTTTATAAAAACATATTTGAAAAATGTGTATATACTTTCTTTTACATATTTAACTGTTAAATGCATTCTGAATTTATTTATATACTAATTACATTTGTATACCATACGTCAAATAATCTAATAATAAATACATTATAATATGTTTAATAAAAGCTTTTGAAAAAAATTAGGATGTACAATTTCATTTAATTTTTAAATTATAAATATAAGTTGAATCATTTTATTGAATATCATAATAGTTTTAATAATTTAATTCAATAACCAACAATTATTACATTAATGTTAAAGTGTATTTATTCAAAATAAAAATTTATACCTAGATATTTATATTTTATAAAAAATGAGAATATAAAATAAAAAATTAACTTAAAAATGAATTATCTATGAATTTATATATAATGTTTATTTATGTCTTGATGAATATAATATATATAATATAATCTAAATTCTAATATTCTATAAAAAGTCTGTTGTTATGACTATAACATGTGTTTTTCCTTTCAATATCCTTCCATCATAACAACATGGTACGAGATTAATCTTTCCAAACTTACAAGATTTATCTTTTTTAATTAATGTTCATTTAAAGGTTACGATTTGGTAAAATTAACTTATAGCTTATGATTTATAGTTTATAGTTTGTAGCTTATGACTTGTGACTTATAATTAAGTTGAGGTGTTTAGTAAAATTAGCTTATCAGGTAGCTTATATTTGTTAAATGACTTAAAAGGACAGATAATAATTACATGTAATAAATTATTTGATAAAGTAAACATAATAAATGACTAGAGGGTAAAATAGGAAAAAATTATTGAAAGCTACTTTTCATAAGCTATAAGCTACTACTTTATATAAGCTATAAGCTAGTTGTTACCAAACACCCCCACTTGACAATAAGCTACAAGCTATAAGTTATAAGCTCGTAAATAAGTTATAAGCTCCTAAATAAGCTATAAGTTAATTTTACCAAACGCACACTAAGACTGAATCATAATTCTCCCGTTAAAAAAAAAAAAAAACATTATTCTCCCTCAAATCATATTGTGTATTTATTATTACACTAACACAAATGTTGGTAACTATCACATACTCCTACTCAATCCGTTTTGAAATATTAATCACCTTAGTAAAAAAATTTGTTCCAAAATATTTGTCACATTTACATTATTAATACTATATTTATTAATTTTTTCCGTTTTTATTATTTTTTATAGCCAATAACTATTGAGTAAACCTCAAAGTCAATGACTAATTTAGTTTACCTATATATTTTTTTTTGTTAGATTCTATAAAAATTAATTGTTCTATGTAAAATCTCTCAAGATGATTAATATTTCATAATATGTTTTACAATACGACCTCATTTAATTCACCCTTATAGATTTTTTTTTTCATTACTTTAAATTCATTTCAAACATTCTAATATTTATTTTATAATTGTTTGATATTTGTACCTGCATAGTTTATGTATGACAAGAATAAATTTGAAATAAGAAAACAATAGACCACAAAAATCCAACTTCGATTGACGAGCATGAAAAATCAGACTTCTGTTAAGTGCGTAAAACTTACTTCAAAAGACCGACCTCAAAGATATATAATTATACTGTCCACGTGACAGGAGAAATGAGGTTTAATTGGAGGAGAGGGTTATTAGAAGAGATCATCACTTTTTTGAACTTGTACCTTTCTTTTTGTATTTTTTTCTTTTAAACAAGTACAGGTAAAAATAAGCTAAATCGAGCTTGATTTTGTAAGATTTAAGATTGTTTAAACCTGACCTATTACCTTTTAAAAGCTAATTTATGGCTTGGGACTAGTATTTTTAAAAACCTACTAGATGTGAACCTGTTTATAAACCTATTTTAAATAAAGTTCAATATTTTTTTTTTAGTTGAAAAAACATCTACCTCTAAATAAGTTGATAGATTTGTATAAATATTCAAACATTAATGGGTTAAAGTCACAAACAGGGCAAATATATAATCTTAAACATAATATAACGGTGCTATTATTATTATTTAAATAGGTCAATTTATTGGGATTAAAATTATTTTAATGAGTTTAAGTTTGATTTGTTTAATTAATTAGACTTTTAAAAGGATATTGATCTATTTAATAAACAAGTATGACAGGAGTTGAACCTAATATTAATTAAACTTAAATTCGTGACAAGTAACCTAACCTTTTTTAGATAGAGAAATTAAAAGACAAAAGATAAAAGAAAAACAAAAACAAAATAAAACAAAACAAAAAGACAGCCTAGATATTGGTCCATTTTATAGTAATTTTTTTTAATATTTTTTTAACTATTAGTACAATAATAAAAGATTTTATGTATTATGAGAAAAAAATATATATATGTTTCTTACAATTATGTATGACCAATAAAAAAACACCTTTTGGTAGTTTGGTTTATTACAAATAGGATCGTAGGTAGTATTATTTTAACATATTTAATCATTTATTAACTCTGAACTCTATACTTCAATCATATTCATTAAGTGTTATTTTTGTGTGTTCATTTCATGCTATTACTCATAGACCAACAAGAATGTCAACGTAATAATAAAAATACACATTACCATTGAGTGAAATAACCATAGTTCTAATATTGAATAGATCAACAAGTTTAGCATAAAAAATAGATGTATGTCTAACAGTTCTAACAGTAAAAGCATTATTTGATTTTTCTTAAAAAAAACACACGGAAGTTTTGCCAGTAAGTAATTCTTAAATTCTAATTTTGAGGACATGTTGTGTACTTGAGTAGTTGTGTTGATGTGCAGAATTTATTTTTTTTCAAATGTTTGATATATACTAAAAAAATGGTCAATTATACTACTACTATTTGTTTATCAACTAATAAGTTTTAATGTTAGTTGAAATTTGAAAAAAAAAAGGCTAGGTAATTTTTACTTTATTTTATTTTCATTTGGAGAAAGATGTCATAGAAAATATGTTTACAAAGTCTAAATAAATAATTATAATGGCTTTGTTCAAATTTTCTGGATAAGGTTTATATATAAGATTTTACTTAGGTCAAAATTACTTTTGATTAATAATATAAATATTTACTTTTATTAGATTTTTTTTTTTATATTCAACAGAGTGCTAAGGTTCAAAAGAAATTACATCAATATTTTAAAAAACAAGATGTCATAAACATCTTCTCCTAAAAGGAAAACTAAGAAAGTAGGAGGAGAATCTAAAACAATAAAACCCCAATCAAAACTATGAGCCCAAGAAGTAATAACATCCGCACAATGGTTAGCCTTGCGAAAAACTTGAACAATCGTAATCCAAGAATTAGCACAAAGAATAGCACCAATGTCACTAACCACAGCATAAACTGGATGCAAGGGTGGACAACCATAAAAAACATGTCCAAGCGCAGTATTTGAATCCATCTTCATCAAAGCACGATGAAAATGAAGCTAATAAAGAAGACGTAAACCATAGAACAAACCCCGTAACTCAATCATAACCGTCGAACACGAACCAATGTTATAACGATAGCTCACCACAAAATTCCCATAGGAATCCCGAACGAGTCTATCACAAGCAACCCTTTGGTCACCTTGAAGGACTGAACCATCAAAGTTCAGTTTCAGAAATCAAATAGAAGAAGACTTCGGAGAAATATGAAACTCTGTCTTAGAAGTCTGAGCCAATGATTTCTCAACAAAATTAATATCAGTAATGGATTTAATGACATTAACACTAGTGAAAATCAAAAATTATACTGAGTACCTCGTTTATGTGCTTCCACAAGAGCCAACAGATAATAGCAAACACTATCGGCCAAGCTTTCTAACCCTACACGGACGTTTCGCCCTGCCCCCCATGGTCCATGTACTTAACGGCCAATCCGCCTAAGCCCGCGTTATAAATGGACCAAAAAAATGGAGCTCATATCCGCCCGCGATGTCCGTAGACATCCGCATAAATATTTTTTGTACAGATTTTTTATACCAATGTTTTTTTTTGGCTTTACACTAACTTAATTTAGAAAAAGTGCACAAAAACTACTTTTTTACATATTTTTCATTTTTTTTTATTTTACACTATAACTTTATTTTAAAAAAAGTGTATAAAAAGTCTAGATTGAGTCCAAAAGTTTGTTTGGATTTTTTTTTCCAGAAATTTTAGGCCTAAATGACTTGTTTAAATACAAAATAAATAAACGGATATCCGTTTAGGTAGTGGGGTCTGCGGATTTTGTTCGTTCAGCCCGCAAATTAATGAACATGTCTACCTAAACCCACAAATTAAATGGTCTCAATGTTTTAAATTTCTAATCCGTCCAACCTATTAACTCACGGGATCCGTGAGCGTAAGTCTGTATACCCAACTCTATCTTCACTCATGTTGCTTGACAAATTGGCATAAAGCCAAGGTTCAACAAATCAAGACTAAAATATCTACTCCAAGTGATCTTAATGCACTAACTAAATAATTTTGATTTATTTAAATGTGTGTGATTTTCCACTTCTCATTTTGTTCAAATAAATCTAAACCAAACATAAGACGGACTGAATGATACATTTTCAGTTCCTATCACTATAACTATATATTGTCCATAGAAACTAGTACATGTTACTACTGTACATAATCAAATTTCGAAGCTCCTGTTGATAATGTTTCTTTAACTGGGTCTCTATCAAGGACCAAGTCATTGCTGGGTGTCAAATGAATGTAAAATCAATAATGATGCTGCAACTGAATTTAATATATGGATTTATGAGTCATGAATAACTTCATTCCACGTCGTATTATCCAAATATGTATGGTCCAAAATGGCAGGCAATTCCTTCTTCTTTTCAATTTTCTTATAAAAAAAATGGCAGGCAATTGCAAATAGTCATCCAATATGAACGTCAACACCATTTTATAATTTTCATTTTCACATTTCATAATTCATATTACTGCTGTCGCCATGTCTTCCATAACTTTTGACTAAGGTAGTGTTTGATTTTGTAATAGTAACATTAATTTAGAGTAGAATTGATTGTTTAATTAATTTTGAGTAAAATTAATATGAAATAGAATAGTTTTTGTTTGAAAATTTAGTATAAGAAAAGTAATGTTCAGAGCTAATGTTAATTAAATATTTTTCGTCAAAATTACTTAGACCATCTTTAATTAATCACCCCAGTTAAGCATCTCATCTCCTTTGGAGCATACTGACGTGAAATGGGGTGCTTAACAAAGTTGCTTAAATTAGCACATCTTTCTTATAGAAAGAGTGACCCTAATTTGTATTAAAAATAAAAAATAAATAAAAAATAGTTAATTTGTATGTACATGTGGGTCCCATCCGAAGTGCTTAGAACTTACATTGAAATGCTTCAGGTGCTTAAATTAATAAAGTGATATATACACGTGAAACCCAACAAAATATAATAAATTAATTTATAAGGATCTAGATAAACACCTCTCCATTAGAGAGGGTCTTATATAATGTAAATAAAATACTATATATATAATACATAATTAATTTTGTTAGAAATATAAATAATTAAAATTTACTTATTATTTACTTCTCCTCTTTATCACAATTTTGATATTATAATTAATTTATGAAAATTCACTGAAAACATCGCAATCAATTATATTTTTTTTAAACTATCTTTAACCACTCTTAAAGTGATTTTGAATACACGCAAGAACCATTTTTTGATGTAAAAAAATAATGGATTTAATTTTTTTAAAATGAGACTGAATGGCAAGTGAGAAATTAAAGGAGTTCACAGTAACCTAATTAGGAGCAAAACGACAATATTAAAATGATTAAGAAAAGTTGAATCAATTGTCTTTTTGTCCCTAATCTGACATATGTTTAATTTTGGTCATTTTAGTTTAATTGTACGAATTGCATTCCTACGAAAATGTTTATTTTTTTAGGCCAAGACCTGGCATTCTAAAAATAATAAAAAAAGATAAATTTGATTTGGTCTTAAAAAAATTTGTACCACCAACTTAATTTTTTAATTATTAATCATTTAATTAAAAACGAAATTAATAGTCACTTTATTTATTGATTGGTTTTGTGAGAATAAAGTATTTTAGTCCCTAACTTATACGAAAGATTAATTTGGTTTCTGATTTTCACTCTCATCCATCATTTCATTCCATAACTTATAAAACCGTTTATTTTAGTCTCGATTTTCACTATAATAGGACATTTTAGTCCATGACTTTTGCTCTTATTAGTTATTTTAGTCCATAGAATTAGAAACTAAAATGACTCATGATAATGAAAGTCAGGGATAAATATAACCGATAAGAGTGTAAGTAAGTAACTAAAATGACAAATGAAAATAAAAATTAACTAAAATTATTATTCTTATAAGCAAGGGATTAAAATACCACACTCTCACAAAATAAGGGACTAAAATGATAGATGAGAATCAAAGTCAATAATTAAAATGCTCTATCGTGACAAAGTGAGAAATCAAAATGTTAATTCACTCATTAAAAACCAAATTGATCTTTTGTTTATAACTAGAGTCAATTTAATAACATTTTAATTTTTGAATGACTAAAATAGTTGTAAGAATATATTTGGATGACTAAATTGAGAATTTCTCTAATGGTTTTAGCCCTCCAAAAATTAAAATATAACTAAATTAATCATTCAAAAAATAACAAGCTACCAAATTGGTCATCAAAAAATTAAAATGTCATCATTTTAGTATTTTGTTATAAACTTTAGAGGACTAAAAAAATTATTTAGAGGACTAGATTAGTAGATTAATGACATTTACATTTTTTAAGGACCAAAATTATATTTATTTTTAATAAAAATATTTAAAAACAAAAAAATAATGATCCATTATTTATATATAAAAATATTTTTATGACACCTTTAATGTTCCAAGTTTCTCTGTGTTAAAATAGAAAAAAGATACAAAGAGAAAAAATTATAATGTGTGTTTAGATTAGAATTTGTTCGAACGTATGTTAAATGGTTATATTTTGTATTTACAAAAGTTTTTGATCATTTTTTTAATAAAAGAATAAATTTGTTGTCCTTCGGTTAAAAAACTTGACATTGTTTCAAAAAGCTTTAAAATCGATTCACACAGATTATAATTATATTGAAAGTTGCTTCTGACTATAAATATATTCAAACAAAAATTAATTATATCTAACCAATCAATTCTTTTTTATAGTTTATTCTTACAGCTAATCTAAATATACTCTCGATCTTTGTTATTAGCTGGAAACAAATAATTCTCTGTCTTTTCTTTATGTTTCATTTTTTTCCTTTCTCTAAATTTCTTTTCTTCACGTTTTATTGTTCCTTAATACTTTTAAAAGATTATCATTAAATAAATCAACTTAAATGGGCAATTTGTTGAGTTCTTTTTAGTACTCATAACGATCAAGGGTCTGTTTGTTTAGAATTTTCATTCGGTCAAATGTAGTTTTGAACAAAATTAAAAGTATTTATTTTTATTAAATCATTTCAGTTTTTGTATTTTAATAATTTTAACTATTAATTTTTATCTTAATTTATGTCTTTTTTATTTTTTATTTTATCAAAATCTAAAGCAAACGAGTTCATTACCGGCAATTTATGCGGTATGAATCATCTGATTTAATAAATTAAATTAATAATATATAAAGTTATAACTTTTAATTTATTTTATATAATGAGTATGAGATAGCTACTCATTCACGCATTGCAAATTATTGTTTGTCACTGTTGAATAAAAAACAATTTTTCTTTTGATAAAAAATGAAAAACAGCTTTAGCATAGCAGGTGGAGTATTTAAATCTACAGATGAATAGATAGAAGTGCTTCTCACGTCTCTTGTAAGAAATATATTTTAATATTGTAATAAAGGGCTCAAATGGCACAAAGAAAAACTCTTAGAACTTGAGGGAACGGGTTCAATTCCCAGTAAGAAGTTTTAGAAGTTAGATTTAGAAGTAGTGTAGCGTGGAGTATATGTTTGGCCGATAAAATAAATATTTTAATAAAGGGATAAGATGAAGGTATAGTTCATTGGGGAATACACTTTGGATATTTGTTTTAGTCTATATTAAATAAATGATTAAATTAACAAATCAGTACTTTTATAAATCACGTCTCTTAAATGAAGGTATATCATATTCATTTTTAGTTTGATCACTCAATATACTTATGTTTACGTTTTAGTCTCAGTCACTCTTTATGATTTCTATATTTGAATAAAGATATACAGTTAAATATTCTTTATGGACTAAGATAAAAAGTAATGTCAAATGTATAAGAATTAAAATTAAATGGTAGGATTAATACTAAAAAATAAAAATAAAAAAATTAAATGATAGAACTAAAACATACATATTAATATGTGTAGGAACTGAAACAAAACATTTTTTAATACAGAGAACAAAACAAAAGTGTAGAGACCAAATCAAAACGGTTTTTTTTTTTTTTTATGTAGAAACTGAAACAAAAATAAATAACATTAATCAGTATAAAAACTAAATTGTATTGAACCTAATTAATTTAAGGAATCCATAACGGGGAAAACTTCATTTATTATATATCTAGAGAGATTTATTTACTAGGATTAAAGATGTTGAGTTATGATTTTACTAAAAATTGCATTGCATTAGAAAAACAATCAAAAACACTTTATACTATGCTCACTTTTAAGTTGTATCACACACATTCATACAAGTACACATCAAATATCTATTGCCACTCGTTTAATTATTTAATTATTTGTTATTTTAAATATAAATGTTTTAATTTTTGTTAATTATTAATTAATATTATAAAAATGACCTGAGGTAATATGTTTTTTTTAAAGAGTGTAATAATTGTTATGATTTTCTCAAAATAAATTTAGAATTCTCCATAATACATTCTATCTCTTATTATTTAATTAGTTGTATAGTAAAACATTGATTAACATCCCATTAAACATAATGTTAAAATTGATACAAGTACAATTAATGTAAATGGATAGATAAATAGGAATAAGAATTCTTTTCTCTCTAAACAGATAAAAAGAAATGGAAGGAGTATTATATTAAAAAATATTTTTTAAAAAAATGATAATAGACATTCTAAAGTGAAAAGAAACAATCATGATGGAAAAAAACCCACATTTAAAGACTAAGTAAATCATAACTAAAATTAATCCACAATTGATGTGTCATTCACATCACGATTAACACTAAATTCAAATTTCCTCCGGTCCTAGGGAGAACTGGAGCATTTGTCTAAACAATAAGGATCATTGGATGAGATCTCATCAACTCGCAAATCTGCAAGCCAAACTCATTTAACATGAAGTTTAAATGGAGTAACTCGCAAAACTCACTTTACAAATATCCTTCATTTTTCCTGGCTAAAGACAACGCGAGCAGCAAGTTTTGTTGGCCGGGGACCATATACACAGCTCTATTTGTAAGTAGCATGAGCAGTTCAGCACAAGTAACTGATAGAGTTTGGTGAGCCCAAAAGGGCGAGAACAATATATTAGTATTTACCTGCAGAAGTAGACAAAAATTAAACATCCACTTTCAGCTGCTTCTCATTAAATTCTTACAAGAGGCAACCAACTTACTCAAACTCACCTGCACGAACGAGAGGCAAGAGATTAAATTCAATTAACCCACTTCAAATCACTTCCAGAAGTAAGAATATTGTAGTAAAAAGGTTGAGGAGATATCATCTTTACGTTATGTAACACCTTCAAAAATTTGTTGTCATAAACACCAGTACGAGAGCACGACCTACAATGTCAGCAACAAATTTGAGTTGCAACTGGATAAACCAAGTTAAATTACTGAATTTTAAACAGAACATAACACAACGGAAACCACCCTACTTAAACTTTAAAATGGTTCGAACAACAATATTACTTAAATGTAATAAAACAAGCGGTCTGAAATCATGTTCAAGGCAAACAAGTTCCAACTTCAGTCAAGAAACTGACATAAGAAAAGGTCAGCAGGTGTTATTATACCTTCAATGCAAGAAAAATTGAACAGTTCCAAAGTAAAGCTGCAGAAACTCTGCAGCACAACCATTGCTAAACAACCTCCACTTTTCATCGACTAAGCAAGAAAAAGTCTTGATTCTGATCACCAAGAGCTTCCCGGCTAGAAACTGTTCTTTCAGACTCTGAACTGCTATTGTTTTACTTATTCTCTTCTGATCCCCCTACAGCTGCAGCACCAGCAGTGGATTTAATCTTGATATCTGATTCATGCTCTGCTGCAAATGATAAAGTTGATGAGAATGCTCTTAGGCCTGACTTTGTTGCATGTTTATGATGTCCAGACACCAGGCGTTCTGAAGAGAAAACAAGTGGACGAACATGAAGCAAAGCTGAGGTAACATTTGAAGGCGGAGTATTATCAGATTCCTTTTTCCCTTCTTGAACTGATTCACTATGGCTACAAACCGGACCTTTTCCAAACAAAAAAAAGTTGGTTCCCGTAGGTGTTGCTGACGGCAATTTCTTAGGAACTCCCTTCACGTTTTGAGTTGTGCCAGATGCACTCTGATCAGCAAGGGTCCCAATTTGAACAAGACTTCCTCGGTTTGGTGTTATCATGCCTTGTTTCGGTGTACAAGGGCTGCTTGATAATTTTGAAACATCGATGAAACTAATTCCTTTGGGTGGCAATGCAGGCTGTTTCTGTACAGTGCCCGTCAGCTTATGTTCTGTATCTATGTGAGAATAAACTCCAGTAGAATTGGTAAAATTCTTTTGCTGGACAAAACTCTTGCCATGATTGTTAGGTGGCTTACTGAGATTTGTATTTGTATTTTCTGACAGTTGCGGAGACTTCAACTCTGGTCTGCAAACATTTGCAGATGCAGGTACATTTTGGTTGGTAGGTACCTAGATCAGACAAAGCCCATTTTCATCTAACCGAGATTAATTATATCATACAGATGCATGCAAATAACAATTAACATTGATAATTTGATATTAATTTTATATTGAGTTTCTCAACACACAATCATCTTCATGTAATATAAAATGTGGTACCTGGTGCGAAAACAAACAGGCAGCGCCTCTGATACAAGAGCCTCTAGACACAAAGTTGTTACAAGGATACTTGGAGAGTTGATGATCAAATGGGCAATCATCCCCTTTCATGCAAGACTGACGAACAAAGTGAACACATGGCTGCAGTTGCAAAATCAACTAAATGTTCAGTAAATCTGTCCTTATTCTTGTTGCATCTTGTAGAGAAAAAATAATGAAAAAAGGCCAATACCGTGGATTTAGTCAAAGGCACTGCATCATGTGAAAACTTGCACTTCTCACCCTGTCAAATTTTGTTTTGGATGAGCCAAAGAGCAAAGAAAGTAAGAATGGTTTGACATTTCTCAAAACACACACACATATAAATATATATTACTATATCAGTATATTGCACAAACTGAAACATCAACACCAGAATAACATTCTCCAATTCATCATGTAATGTCAAATAATCAAAAAATAAAAAAATAAAAAAACCTAAGAATAAAGATGACATGTTCCATTTATTTATGTATGAAGAGAAGGATATTTCATAGTTAAATATGATTTAGTTATATGACAACCTCGTGGCACCTTCCATTGAGATAATGGCGACAAAGAGGGACAGTTTTTGGTTTCTGTACTGGTGGAGGTAACTTCAACCTTGTAACACCTAGTTCTCTGTTCTTTTCTGCACGCTTCTTTCTATTCTTTATCTACAGAATATTATCAAATAAAGAAATCAGTCAAATGTTCAAGAGTTACATATTTATGGATTATTCTTCACAAATAACAGAAAATTAATTAACTAATGATGAAATGACTTTGAAGGAAGTTTATTAACTAACAACACCAGAAGAATACCTTCTTTTTCAATTTCTTCTCCTTAGATACAGGACCACGCTTTCTCTTTCGACTGGAATCAATCAACTGCTGCAGATGATAAATGATTAACCAAAGCAAAATTAACATAACTAGTCTTAAACCCATTATGTAGTCGGTCTACATTATCCAACTCCACAAAAGATGACCGAAGCTATGGTAGACCATAAAATAATTCTTAGCATAACTGTAGATAAAATTTTTCCATGAAACCCCATTGGGATCTTGAGTAGGTCAAAGAAATTGAAAAACTAAAGGGTAACTAAAAATCATATAAATATTTTCAGATATAGTCATTCAACAAAAAAGAAATTACACTTCTTTATATTGGAGTGAGGGGACTGTCTAAAGCGTTGCATGGCAAATGCTAATATAACTTTGAACTAACTAAACTAAAAATAACAAAGAATCATCATGGAATCAAAACCTTCCATCACCATTGTTGGTGGATTCTAAGAATAATTTGAAAGCAACTAAAATAAAATGAAACTCACCATTTAATACAGCAGATATATTTATGTGCAATTCAACAAGGAGAAGATAAAAATGTTTTATTGTTTGAGATGTTCAGGGGAAAATCATACCTCCATAGCTGATGAGTTCCCAAGATCATCGGTAGTGTTTTCTTTCAATAAACCTTGGTGCAAGACTTGATTTTGAGTTAAACCTTTTGGCAAGCCATTGATCCCTTTACTTCCTATGTGTCTGTCTTTTCCATTTCCAGGATTTGGCACAGAACATAACTTATCAGCTTCAATAGTTTCCATTGACATTGCTACTTCCACTCCACATGCAATCCCATTTTTATCGTTGGTCCCAGTTTCGACTTGAGCGTTGTAATTGGCATCTTGAAGTGCATTTACCATAGAGGAATATGATTCAGAAACTTTTCCCTTGTTTCCATTCCCTACCTTACAAGTATGCATTATGTTTCCAGATAAATTGCCAGGCTTCTGAACCTCATCTACTTTAATCTCTTCTAAAATTGAAGCATTTGCAAAAGACTCATTAAATGAATTGCCATTCATTCCGGAGTCTCCAGAAATTTCTCCCTCTTCTAAGTCTTCTTCTTCAACAAGGATATTGTTAGAATTTGTTGCATTGTTTGCACAAATTAGTTTTTCTAACTTCTCTCCATTACTTGCATCTCCAGGTGTGTTCAAATCAGAATGGAGAAATTCAACATCATCTACTTGGTAATCCATCAACTCAACTTCATTGCCACCATTCTGTTTCTCACCTAATCCAGAGTTCAAGGGGATTAGATCATAATCACGAAAAAGATCTTCAGTCCCTTTCACAGCCAGCTCTAACTCATCCATTAGCTTCCTTTCCTCATCGCCACTTGCTTGTGTAGAAGTTTCCTCTGTACCCATCAGCATTTCTATCTTATCTAGAACCATCTTATTGGCACTAAGATCCCTGCCCTTCTCTCCAGCCCCATCAGTTGTCTCATGGACCTCCTGTATTTCCTTCTGGGATACATGATCTTTATGATCCATAAAATCAGAACCAGCATCTTCAGAGCTCTTAGCCTCCCTTTCCCGGATTCCTTGCTCCGCTGAACCGCTGTCGTTATCTTCAAACAGGACAAAACATTTTCTTTTAATAAAAAAAAAGACCAGTAAATAAATACAAGGAGTGTTCAATTAAATTGAAACTAACAGCAGATTGATCCATAACCACAGCCTAGTCTTAAACTTCAGTTCCTAATCAAGGTAGGAACTTAAAAGAGTGAATAAAATGTCAGAAAAAATATGAAAAATGGGCAACTACAATAAAAATAAAAATAAAATCTTTTCAAAAGAGTAGTAATTAAATATGAAAAGTGTACAATTAAACTGAAACTAATAGGAAACAGCAAATCAATAACCAGTTAACCAAAGCCTAATCTTAAACTTCAATCCCCAATCAAACTTAGAAGTTGGAACCAAAAATAATGTTAAACACCAAAAGGAACCCTTTTGATTACAATTAACGAAAAGTTGAAATAAAATGCACACAACCAGTGTTCTAATAAATATGAGAAGTGTCCTATTAAATTAAAACTAGCAGCAAATTGATCCAGAACCACATCCTAATCCTTAAAGTCTTAAACTTCAATTCTTAATCAACTTTGGAACATAAAAATGCCTTTTGATTACAATTCACCAAAAAGTTTAAATAAACTGAACACAACCAGTGTTCTAATAAATATGAGAAGCGTCCTAATAAATTAAAACTAACAGCAAATTGATCCAGAACCACATCCAAATGCTCAAACTTCAATTCCAAATCAACTTTGGAACATAAAAATGTTAAAAAGACAAAAGGAACCCTTTTGATTTGAATTCAGCAAAAATTCAAATAAACTGAATGGAAAGTGTTCAAATAAACATTAGAAATGGGCAATCAAAACAGAAACAAACAGCAAATAAATCCACAGTAACCATGGCCGAAGCTTAAACTTCAATTCCCAATCAAAAGCATTGTAAAAATGAAAAGACCGAAACTATGTAAACATTTGAAATACCAGGATCATTGGGCGATTGAGTCGTAGCAGTGAAAGCAGAAAGGTGAGCATAGATACAAAGAAGGGCATCGTAAGTTTTGCTGCGCCGTGATCGACGAAAAGGAGGGAAACTTGGCAAATTGGAGGGTTCAGTTGAGGTGCCGATTGCACCACTCTCCATTGCAACACGAAAAGGGTTTTGAATTCAAAACCTTGGTGTTGTGCTCTGTACTGTGAAAATATGTACTTATAACGATTTTTATTTATGTTTAAACGTGAAAATATGTGTAGTTAAATTAGTGTACGAATAATTTAATTACATATGACAATATCATTAAATTATTATGAAATAATTTAACTAAATTATAATACTGATTTAACACATATTTTTTCATATTTATTTATGAAAATTAGATGTAAAAAGTATATACGTACAATAGATGTAACCATATCATCTTTTTCTTATAAATCCTTAATGATTTGTTTGGATGGAATGAAAGAATATTAAAAGAAAATACGGATAATAATGTGATTTTTTTTTGATTTAAAAAAAAATTAAAAGGAAAAATTGATTCATAGAAATAAAAACTTAAACTTTTCCTTCTTTTTTCTAAACTGACTCATAGAAAATGTTCTTTCTTTAAACTTTTTCTTTCATACTTACTTTTTTTTTAACTCAACTTTCACTATTTCAAACAATGGATAAATCTTATCAACGTTTGCCAATGTATCGGGGGATCTGTTAGGAATGAGTTATACACAAAAAATTAAAATAACAAAGTAAAAACAATTAAATTTGAACATTTAATCATAGTAACAATCATAATTCATAATTATATTTTCGATTGGGTTGCCCTCTATCACAACAGTAATTCTCTAGTCTAAAAATTCACAATTATCATAATCTCTCAAAATACCTTTGTGACCAAATATAATAGGGAAGTTTTAAGGTGGAATAAAAAAAATTGAGATTATATAGTCACTTTATCAAAAATAAAAAGTATGAGATATTTTTAGAGAAAAGTTAATTTTTTAAAAATATTTTATACTTTTTAAAAATATCCCAAATTTTTCATTTTTGGTAAAGTGATTATATAATTTTTAATTTTTTTTACCCACCTTAAAATCACTCATAATAATATGTATGAGACGGATGTAGGTATATTTTGGTGGGGGCAATTGGCCCCACTAACTTCTGATTTTTATAAATATTATATAATTATATATATTATATAAATTTTAGTAAAAAATTACCTTCATAATTTTAATTTTACACTTATTTTGTCCTTAAGTTAAATTTAAGATAGGTGGTTGAATAATTGTTAACTTATTTAAATTAAGAATGATATTTTTTATTTTTATAAGGTTAAAATTAAGAAAATTATTCTAAATTTTAAAATTTTGCAATTTCAATGAAAAATGAGATTTATAGTTATACTTTTTAAGTTTGATTGCACGATTAATACCTTAGAATAATTAAACAACAAATAAGAAATTTGATTAAAAGAAAAAAGAATTACAAACCAATGATGTTTTAGTTAAAGTCATTATGAGGGTGCGCTATCTATCATTTCCCTTCTTTTTCCAACAATTCTTTTCATTGAAAGAGGAAGACAAAATGATGTTGTCTTTGTCGACGATGACAAGGTAGACAAAAACTGGGTGTAAGAAAATACTTTGTTTTCGACTTCTTAAACATCTCACTCTTTCAATAATATTCTTAATCACAAAATTCCTCTTAAGTTCCCATATTTTGTTGAGAGAAAAAAGAGAAATCTAAAATAAAAGAAAGAAGAAGAAGAATGTAAGAAAAAGTAGAAAGAGAGGGGTGAAGAGAGTGTGAAAATGAGGAAAGAAAAGAGAAATTATGGAAAAAAGTGGAATAACAAACATAAAATTCAAAGAGAGAAATTAAGATTTTTACAATCAACGAAATAACTTATGTCATCAATCAAAGGCTCCTATTGTAGAAGCACTGTAATCCTATTCCATTGCGTCTACCATTTTGATTTTTCAAGAATTCCATAACTATGACAAACATTAAAAATAACTCTAGTAATCAAAGCAAAAATATATGAAATGAGAAGAGAGAAAAGAAAAAGAAGTGACAAAGTAAAATAGAGAGATCGAGGAGGATGAAATAAATTAACAAAACAAAATGAGAGGGGAATAAGAGGAAGAAGAAGCAACGTGAAGGAGTAGAAGAGTGGAGTAGTCTAAATGCTTTTATCTCTCTAATAGTTTTATTTTCCATTATGTTAAAATTTATCAATTTTAAAATTTAAAACTCCCTCTCTGTTTTATCTCTCGTCACATTTCACATTAAGTTAAATGACAAAAAAAGTTGGGCGAAAAATGGACTCACCAACACTTAACACGTGTTCGCGTGGTTTCTCCTTGAGGTGATAAAATGAGATTGGCCTCGTGGGCTAGGCACTAGACTGCCTTGAATTGACGAACCGAGTTCTATATTAGAACACCTCACTTAGTCCACTAACTCACACGCGCCAATGGCAAGCCGGTGCGGATTAGCCAGCCAGCTTGTTTTTTTTTCTTATAAATATACTTTTTTTTTTTACAAAGAAAGGTAAAAATTCCAAAACAAAATAAATACAATTAAAAATTACACTTTTTATGATAATGTTTTTTTTCTTTTTTTTTTGAATAAAAACATATCTTTTTTTGTTTAATAAAAACACTTTTATTTTATATAAAATATTTTTTTTCTATTTTTGACGAATTAAACGGGCCAACTTGCGGCCTACCAAGCCAATTAAAAATGAATTGGCATAAGAAAATGATTTCACAAAAACATGCGGGTCAAATTGTCCATTTTGCCATCCCTATTTCCTTGTAGAATACCCAAGGCCTTTTATTCCAACATTAGATAATAAATTAGTCTTTTTAATTTATGAACGAATATACAAGATACTATTGTACAACATTTAATTTAATTTTTTTTATCATAACGTATCATAAAAAATATATTATTATTATTATTATTATTATTATTATTATTATTGTTATTATTATTTCTTATAGTCGTAAAGTCGTGCAATTATAGTAGTTATAGACAAATATTTTTCTTTTCATAATGATTAATTTCATGATAAAGTCATTCCCAAAGTTATTTTTATTATTTCAATATTTTAATATAAATTAATACTTTAATGTAAAGAGAGTGACACTTGGCATTGGAAGTAAGTTTTGTGCATTACAAAATTAAGAGAGGCAAAAACGATTTTATTATCTTTTACACTTCGAATGAATTGTTTTTTATAATCAATACTCGCCAAAAAAAATGTAATATTTAGTAAACTATAATATGAAATAAAAAAAATACCAAATAATTTCCTCAAAAAGTTTGCTCCTTCGTTTATTTATAAAGCTTTCTTTTGAAATTTATCATTCTAAATAAAATTTGATGCTTTATTCACAAATTTAAGATTTTTAAATTTGATGCTCAAAGTATTTTGGTTCATGCTCATTGAATTCACAACATATTTTTACAAGTTGATCTATATCATGTTTAAGTGTCACATTAAGCACGAGTCAAAACAACACAACTCTTATTTCTCTTTAATTAATTAAGACGTTTCGTGACAAAATATTTTGATTGTGGTACTCAATTTTGTCATGATTCATGTGGTTGAAACAAATGGTGTTAGAAGGAAGGGTCTAGGGTATTGCCGACTCTCCTACACCTTGGCAAACCATAACGTAGCGAGTGAGAGAAAATTAG
The DNA here is from genome assembly GCA_037177725.1 of Cyamopsis tetragonoloba. Taxonomy (NCBI): domain Eukaryota; kingdom Viridiplantae; phylum Streptophyta; class Magnoliopsida; order Fabales; family Fabaceae; genus Cyamopsis; species Cyamopsis tetragonoloba. Next base: position 81,828,479 of record CM074119.1, read on the forward strand.
AGAGAAGAGAAAACTATAAGAAGATAAGGAAAAATTATGATTATAGTAAAAAAAAAAAGTGAAAAGTGAAACAGTAATATATCAGGCTTGTTTGATTTTTTTTTAAAATAGTTTTTTGTTTTTAATAATATAAAACTAAAAAACTCGTTTCGCAGTCGAATTTTTAAAAATAGTTTTCGGGAACAGTTTTTGTTTTTTAGTATTTAAAAATTAAAATATGAAAACATCTAAAACATGTTTTGATTTTCAGTTTTCAGAATTTACACTCAAATTTTATTGAAATCTCCTCTTACTTTTTTTAAAAACTATTAAAGAAAATTATTTTATAATACAATTTATAAAAACTAAAAACCAAAACTATTTCAAACCGATATTGCCCCTTAATTAGACACCATGCTCTTAGTTTAATCAATCTGCGTGCTTTCCCTCAAGTAGTATTCCGTTGTTGCATTTTTTTTTTCATGAAACAAATGATCTGTATCATGATAAAGAGGTAAAATATGAATTTTTTTTTTCTTATCCTGATTGCTTCTATTATAATTTAAAGCTATCCTCTCAAAATAAAATTCTGGATTGAGAAAGTAAGATGAGATATGTTAACAAAAAAAAAAATCGTTTATTATTAGTATGATAAATTATTCTATTTTATTTTACTTATCTTGAACGTCAGAACGGTTCAAAAAGGTTTACGCTCGAAATAGATAAAAGTAAAAAATATGTAATAAAAATAGGCTTAAATAAATTTTTAGCCTCTATAAAATTAATATATTTTGTTTTAGTCCCTACTAATTTTTTTTTCAACATAATTCAAAACTTTTATTTTCAGCCCATACAAAATTGGTAGTTTTTTTTTAGTCCCTACAATTTTTTTTTTCATTTTAGTCCAATTTAATTTATAATTTTATTTTTAGTTCCTAATATTAAGTTGTTTTATCGTAATTTTTCAAGGGAGCAAAAAATTAAATACATGGAAAAAATAAGAAAAAATAAGGTGTAAGAACTAAAAACAAAATTTTGGTCACTTTAAAAACTAAAATGTTGTAGTTATTGTGAAATAAAGTTGTAAAGATTAAAAATACAAATTTTGAATTATGTTGAACTAAAACAAAAAAAAATTTTTGTAAAAATTTAAAAAATATAATTAATTTTATAGATACTAAAAACTTATTTAAACTAATAAAGTACTAGTAAACAATCTTTATCCTATATGAAAACAAAAAAAAAAGTCTTTACCCTATGTGTTTTTTTTTCATCTGCTATTATTAAAGATTTTGATTATTTTTAATTTTTCATCACAATTGAAAAATATGTTCTTAAATGTTTTTTTTTAAAATTAACAAATAATACATTTTTTTTTAAACCGGCCAAACCAACAATATTTTTAAAAACTATGACCATTTTTACCCTTTAATTATAATTTTTTTTAAAAACATATGGTAATAAGAAACTAAGGGAGTAATTTATAATATATGAAAACTAACTATAAGTTACTTAAGTTTATAATCATCAAACAATTTTTGAAAGCAATAAATTATAATTTCTAACTATAAAAAGTTTTCTGATCTCAATATATCACGTATTAGCCGTAATTAAATTCTATGTGCATTTTATAAAAAAGTTTATAAATTTTTATAAGTTATTTAGTCTATTAAAGTATATTTTATAATTTTATTTATAAAAAATTCTTATTTTAAAATAATTTATTGCATAAATATTTAATTAAGCGAAGTATCAACATACCTTCGTTGTAATACTAGTAGGTGCAACCCGTGCGATGCATGGGTGTAATTTATGTAAAAACAAGAAAAAACGTAAACAAAGATATTAAAAATAATGATTTCCTATAGTATTTTAAACTTAGTATTATCAATTCAATATTCATGAAAAATTATTATAAAGGTAAGGTTAAAAAAGATAGATAATTAGAATATAAATTACATAAATAGATTTAAAACAATTGTAAATACTTTAAAAGAATTTTTTATATGATAGTCTTTGGGATGCTATCGTAGTACATGTATTAACAAAAAAATGTTGATATAATTTTTTAGCATGAATAATGTTTCGAAATTTATCATTTGTATTTTAAAAGCAATTCATTCTCTTAAGATTAGTATATTAAACTTAGTATTATCAATTCAATATTCATGAAAAATTATTATAAAGGTAAGGTTAAAAAAGATAGATAATTAGAATACAAATTACATAAATAGATTCAAAACAATTATAAATACTTTAAAAGAATCTTTTATATGATAGTCTTTGGGATTTTATGGTAGTACATGTATTAACAAAAAAAAATGTTGATATGATTTTTTAGCATGAATAATGTTTCGAAATTTATCATTTGTATTCTAAAAGCAATTCATTCTCTTAAGGTTACTTTTGTCCTTTTTCCACGAGAAATTTTATATTCTCTGATAAATATGTCTTCTTAATAATCATCTTCGATCTCCACCAGGAAACACTATTTTAATTATATAATGATAATAAATTTGGCTAAAATTGTGATACTACTCATATTTATGCTGATTCCAATACATGAACAGTAAAAGGCTTGGAACTCTTAAGTTTTTATTAATTTCCATTGAAAATCATAATATTTAAATTATTTAAAAATTATTTTATTATTGATGGAGAGATTAATTAATCCACTTGAAAATTTGAGAAGAGAAATAATAGTGGACAACAGAAAAAGGAATGGAAATAAAAAATGATAATTCAAATTAAATCAGCCCTAAGGAATGCCAAAAAAATAATCTCTAACTGATATATCATTACATTGAAGGAGTTTTTTGATGTCAATCAAACAAAGATTCCTTAGGACTTGATCGTTGATGACAAATTTTCAATTTAAAAGTAACTCAAAAGATTATGGGAATAAATATAAGAAAAAATAATTAATTTATGCGAATTAAAAAAGTTAGTTGATAATATTGTTCAACTTTACATAAATGAAAAATGAGATAAAATCAACAAAGGGAATATATTATGGGAAACATGAAACACCATTCCTAAAATCTAATCTAATATATCACAATTTTTATGTTCTTCTTCATTGTGCAATTGGATTATGAAAACACCGACTATTGATCATACAATTTTTATGATATTTTCTATTACTCCTTAAAGAGCATATCTAATTTCATTGAGTGCTTTAATCAATTCTGGGTCAACATAAATCTCCAGCATTACTGCTGCTATCTAGAAAATCAATCCCTTGTTGTCGTCATCAAATTCCTCTTCTATGCTGCTTGAACAGGTTATATTGTCATCCTCTTGAATTGCATAAGCCATTTTAGAAGATGCAAAGATAAGAGCATAAAGAACAACCGCCGCATAAATAAAAGAAATAAAATTTGAATCTCAACTTGTTGAAGAAGAGTTAACAATAAAAATGTAAACACGGATACTTCTGCAGTAATCAATATGCAGACATTTGACTTCTCCATGTCAAAACTTTACCCTCCAAATTATAGCATTTTGTGAGGAACTCTATAACTTTGTAAAGTTTGCTAAACTATAACATATACCACATAGTCTAATAACCTAAAGTTTTAACACCTCAAATAAACAGCAAGCTCAATATATGGCCGAAGTGTTTTTATTCCACAAACATCCAAATCCAAAGAACAGGTAGATAAATTATAAATACTTCCACTACAACTTTATTCCACAATTTTTCTTATGCTTATTATTATCACTAAAAGTACAACAACTGGAGATCAAAACTGACAAAAATTACTATCAGGTAGAATATTAAGTAATAACTCAGATGTTGTTAATCCACTTAAAAAATTATAAAGACCTGCATGATATATAAAAGAAACTCTTTAACTATATAACCAAAAAATCAAGTATAGAAAATAGGATATAAGATGAAGGTTAAATTTGTTGGGTTCCTTGCCCAAATGGAAACTTTGGGCAGATAGACAAATTGAAGTGAATGGTGAGATTGTGCTCTTAGATTCTGTAAAATGGAGATATCAAAGTAAAGTCAATGTTTAAAAAAAAAACACACACACAAATTCACAAACATTACATTATCAAGAGCTAGAGAAAAAAGAAGAACTTCATAAAACTGCCACAATATTCCAACGGACACTCTTGAGCGACCCACTCGGCGTTTTCTCTTGTTCTCTATGATGCCATCTCTTGCTGCTTTCTTACCGAGTCATTGGAGAAAAACAATTTAGGGTTTTAAAGACTTATTTAAGACGACTAAATTTGAGAATCGAGAAGAAGGCTTACCTAGACTCCAAATGAATGTGGGTCGAAAATGGTGGAAGGAACATTACAGAGACAACTTTGCGTCTTAGACGAAAGTCATCTTCGAATCGCTGTTTTTTTGCGCGGTCTTTGTCATCGATTGAAATTGGCGACCATTTTTTGCGAACTCACGTAGAAGGCGAAACACAAGCATAAGAAGGATTCATTTGAAGTACATGCAATCTCTTCCACAAAGATGTTATCCCTGCATACGAAAAATAACAGAAATAAAGGAAGAAGAAATTGTATGAATTGATGATGATGATGGTTGTAGTCAGCGATAAATGGGGGAGAAGGTTAATCTCCCTGCTTATGCTTCTCTCACACCAAGATAGTGAGGTGGGTGCTCTTTCATTTATGGATGAAGAAGAGAGGAAGAAAAGATGGTCTCTAGAGTTCCCAATGGTGTTGGAAAAGCAATTGACATATGCAACATAAATCTTATAATTCATTGCTTTAATTGTTTATCGTTGAGAATGAACAAAAAATGCACTTAATGAGACTAATGCATTAAATCTGAATTCTGAAATGATTTTTTATTTATTTTTCCGTTTTCAAACTGGACGGTGGTAAGCTTTTTTCATTAAAATTTGGAAATTGAAAGAAATAAAAGTTTTGAAGGTGAAATGAATCATCAAATATGAAAAACTATTGCATTAAACATGGAATTTTTTTGGAACTCATGCAAGGCATCGTGAATGAAGGAGCAAAGTATTAAGTGAAATTTTTTTAAAATTAATTTAGAATTATTTTATTGAAAGAAATGCTAGTTTGAATTATTTCTAGATTTAGAAAGAGTATTGGAGAAGCTACCCTTAAAACCTATATAAATAAATGACACTTGTCAAAAGTTTCCTTCTAATGAGGCTTCAATTATTAGTAGAATAGATTACGCTACTACATTAGAGTATGGTTTTAAGTTGCAAGCAGTTGAAGGATTTCGTTTATTTGATTAATTAATAAATAGTAACTTTAATACAACAAGCTTTCATAGCTCAGTTGGTTAGAGCACCCGTTTAGTAAGCGGGAGGTCTTGAGTTCAACTCTCAATGAAAGCAATTTTGCTTTATTCCAATTTTAATGACACCTCTCATGGTAAATTGTTTTATTTTTTTTAATTATTTCCGGAAAAAAGAAGACACAAATGGAATGTCACGGACCTTCTACCAGGTTCCTTTTCCCCTTCCCCAAGCTTCCAGACACACTCAGTTTTCATTTTTGCAACACCACTGTCTTCTGTAATACGCAATCAATACTGTTTCCTCTTGCTCTATCTCGCCGTTAATGGCAACCAGAAAAACTCCGACGCTGACCAAATCCGTTTTCGCTGCCGTAACTGCCTCCAGAACCCCTCTCTCTCGCTCGACGCGACTTCTCTCCAGCTTCCTTCATGCTTCGGAGAATACTAGAAATTCCCTCTCCCGGCCTCAGATTTCCGACGCACTTCCGTTCACCAATGTCGCCTCCGCGAAGTTCCTCTCATTCTCTTTTACTCGCAGCTTCCACGCCTCCAATCCCTCCTACCGCTCCGCCGGAAGTTCTCAGGTTTCTCCAATCGTTTCATAATCTCTTTTTTCGGTTATACTATTATCAATTCAGGACTAGTTTAGGATACGAGGCTACAATTTTGGTGAGTGGGGAAGTTGGATTGGAGGGTGAGTATTACTCTCTAACTTGTTTCTACAGTTACGTTGAAAGCTTGAGTGATTGGGGCTCTTTGGTTTGTTTGGATACTATGCAGAAATTCTTATGACAATACACTTGAGTTAGTTTTTTTTTTTTTTATCGGCCAAACTCATACACCTCCACACTACACTACTCCTAAATCTACTCTACCGGGGATGGAACCCCTCTCCCTCAGCTCAGAGAGCTCCCACTTTAGCTACAAGCACTTGACACACTTGAGTTAGTTAAGTGGTTGATGTTCTACTTATTTGCTGTTTATGGCCTTCTTACGTCTTGTTCGTTATTTAAGGTTAAAACTTAAAAATGGTAGGATTATAAAGTTGAGTGTGCTGCATTCTTGCATCTCAATGAAAAATCGAACCTATTAAGATGGATCGGCTAATTTATTCCCAGACAAAATAGGTACAATGAAGCAATGATCAAGATTTTAACAATTAAATAATAAGCCAGTCGAAGTGAAATAAATTTCAAAATTCACTGCACGGTGATCCGCCTTTTACATAAATGATTGTAATGGAACCATGAAAATTCAAACAATTCACACAATCTGTAGAAAATTCCTTTTTTTTCCCTGCTAGTTTCAAGATATCTTCCTCATTTCTATTTTCTTATCAATTACTGTGAAAACTGCCTTATTTTTAAAAGGCAGGTCAGTTTTTTTTTTTTTTTGTCAAGTAATTGCTTTCTATCTCTTTGCCTGGTGACCTTGTGTCAGTAGCAATTCTTTAGACTCTACTCTGGCCATAGAAAAAATGGTAATTTATTCCAGGTTGTGAAACTTTGGGTTAAATTTGTGTTTCTTTTCAGTTTACTGATTTATTCTTTATTCATTTTCAGGTAGCACAGACAGAGTTCACAGAAATGGCATGGGAGGGTATTCTTGGTGCTGTTGATGCTGCACGAGTTAGTAAACAACAAGTTGTGGAATCTGAGCACTTAATGAAAGCCCTTTTGGAGCAAAAGGATGGCTTGGCTCGAAGGATATTTACTAAGGCAGGATTGGACAACACATCAGTTCTACAGGCTACTGATAACTTTATAGCTCAGCAACCTAAGGTATGTTCACTGGCGATTGAGATTTCTTCTGGTATTTTAGAAAATTCTCACCTGCTTCTTTATTTGGCAGGTTACAGGCGACACTAGTGGTCCTGTAATAGGTACACATTTTAGCTCCCTCATGGACAATGCTCGGAAACATAAGAAAGAAATGGGCGACGAATATGTTTCTGTGGAACACCTTTTGTTAGCATTTCATTCAGATAAGAGGTTTGGGCAACAATTATTTAAGAATCTTCAGCTTAGCGAGAAGTCTTTGAAGGATGCTGTACAAGCTGTGCGCGGAAGTCAAAGAGTGACTGATCAAAGTACAAATTTATGCTTGATGGTTTCTCATTTTTCCAAAAGGATAGAAGGACATGATTGGTTCTATCTTATTAGATAAAGCTGAAAATTGTTAAAATTTAGAAATGAGTTTAAAACCAAATCATAAAATTGGTGTAAGAATATTTACTTTGATTAGATGGTGTGGCGAGAAAAAGAACAATGATTATTTTATTATTCTTATAATGTATACATGTTTGATATACATAAATTGGTGTCATCTTTGATATGTAAGATTCATGTCAATAAGCTTCCATTAGATTCCAAAGCATATTGACTATCATTGTGCCTGATCCATGACTAGCTGTTGCCTATTGGGTTATGAGTTAAGGCCTGATTTTAGTGATCGTATAATATATATAATTTATTATTATTATTATTATTATTGAATGTCTAAACTGCTTTAATTTTTATTATATCTGTGCATTGTGCCTATACATTTTGCGTACGCTGTTATCTTTTCTTGTTTCAGGGTTGTTTTCCAGCATCTCACATTTGGAATTAATAACTGTGTTTAGATCCCGAGGGGAAATATGAGGCATTAGACAAGTATGGAAATGACCTGACTGAACTTGCTAGGCGAGGCAAACTTGATCCTGTCATAGGTCGAGATGATGAAATTCGGCGCTGTATCCAGATATTGTCAAGGAGAACAAAAAATAATCCCGTTATTATTGGTGAACCTGGTGTGGGAAAAACTGCAATTGCTGAAGGGTTAGTGTAATATATTTTTTCACCAATGCTTTCAAATGCATTATGTGATATGACTTCTGCTTGTTATTGTTTCTCCACCTAATTCTATGTGCTGTTTTTCCTTTATGCACAATGTATGTTTTCATGTGTGTATGTCAATGTCGAGGTAGTCTATAGGTGGCCTTCTCCTATTTGCTTGGAATAAAATTTGTGAGTTCTTTGGGTTCCTGGCTATTTATGTCTCGATTTTTTGCCCATAAATTACTCACTTGACAACCCAATGGATTGAAGTGTGCAATATTTTGTAAGAACAGGATAGTTTAAACTATAGTTGTTCTTACTCCAGTTTCTAACACGTGTTTGTAGTCCTTCATGGGAATTAAGTCGTGGAGCTATATGTTCACTTTGTTTCATGTGTTGTTTCCTATCATTTGAATATACTGAAAGCTTTTCATTGTTTTCCAGATTAGCTCAACGTATAGTACGTGGAGATGTTCCAGAACCACTGATGAATCGGAAGGTAGAACCCCTATTTTTTCCCCTTGATTATAAACTGATAATATGGATCAAGTTACTTGTTTAATGTAGTGATAAGTCTCACTCATGTAGGCTGGTTCTGTTAAAATCACTGAAAATATCTGATCATGTCATATTTTCCTGAAACTAAAACTATTTATGCGACAGAATGAAACTTTGATACTTCAAACATGCACACAACACACAAACAGAAAAGAAAAAGAAAAAATAGAGAAAAATAAGATTCCATTTAATTTAAAATGCAAAGCATCTTTCTTTCTTAGATCAAAACATTTAAGGTGGTCTGAAAAATAAATAAAATTTGGAAGGCTGTGATCTCGTGCTTTTATTTTTCCCTGTTTGAGACTTAGAAAGTTTCCTTGACCCTCTCAAACTTGTATTTTTTACTCGTTCAACAATTATGGCGTTTTTAATGAACTTGGAAAATGTTACAAAATTAGTCATGTCATTGTTTCTTGTTCTTGTTCTTCGTTGTTTGTAATTTCTCTTTGAAATATAATATTGTAGTAAAGGAAAGCTTGGTGCTGTAATGCTCTTGCTAATCTGCTATTTATGGGATCCTGTGAAGGATTTGATTTGTAACAAAGTGTTGGTATATAATAGGCAGCCTTGCCAAGGAATGTACTACCATCATATTTTTGTTTAAATCCACGTTAAACTTTTGCTGTTCTTGTTTTTGTAGTTGATCTCTCTTGATATGGGTTCACTACTTGCTGGTGCCAAGTTTCGTGGAGACTTTGAAGAACGGTTGAAAGCTGTCCTGAAGGAAGTTACAGCATCAAATGGGCAGATAATTTTGTTTATTGATGAAATTCATACTGTTGTAGGTGCAGGTTGGTATCTTGTTTTTGTTCCTCAAGCTTTGCAAGTTATAATCTTAACATTGACAATAGTGTACTTTTTGTTTGTTAGAGCATAATATAGCCGTTCATATGCTTTCACATAACAACCTAAACATTTAGGATAGTTTGTTCATGACATGAAATTAGAGCCTTTGTAAGTAAGTGGTTTAGAATTTGATACTTGCCGTCCCCACTTTTCTAATTTTTTTTTTTATTTTTTTTTTTAGAATTGAGCTTCAATTATGTGTTATCCACGCTTTAAGATTAAAGGGCTCTTTCGTTAGGGAGTGAATTATGTGTTATCCACGCTTTATGATTAAAGATCTCTTGTGATTGGGAGTGAATTAGGGATGTTATATAAAACCATTTGTATTATTGTCATCTAACAGGTTAAGCATTTTAGATGATTGGTTCTCAAGGCACTATTTATAAGAATGCTTCTTTAGTGTCACGCTCTCGCTCCCCATACTCCATCCCTAAGAATCAGGAATGTTTGTTATACATCCTTGGTAATAATCAGTTAATGAACTGAATAATTCATTGTTTCAATCAAATCAACATAATCTGAAAAAATAATTCCTACTTTTTAGGATGGATGGGGGGAATTTACTAAGAATTAAGTAATGTGTTATACAAGCATACTACGTACAACCATTCTTTTTATAGGTTGAACAGCAATATTTGTCTGCTTTAAGTTTGTGCTTTTCTTTGATTATATGCACTTGACAATTGACTTCATCAATCATAATGTACCCTAGTTTTGTTCCACTTCTGCGATTGAACTCAGTAATACTGTAGTTTGTGGTCGTTGGTTCACTAATAGGGGCTACCAGTGGTGCAATGGATGCGGGTAACTTGTTGAAGCCAATGCTTGGAAGAGGTGAACTTCGATGCATAGGGGCAACTACATTGAATGAGTACAGGAAATATATTGAAAAGGATCCTGCACTTGAACGCAGATTTCAACAAGTGTTTTGCAGTCAACCATCTGTTGAAGATACAATATCCATTCTTCGTGGGTTGCGTGAGCGCTATGAGCTGCATCATGGAGTCAAGATATCTGATAGTGCACTTGTTTCAGCTGCAGTTCTTGCAGATCGGTACATAACGGAAAGATTCCTACCTGACAAAGGTAAGTTGAGACTCTAGCGTATATATGGCTAGGTTACTATAACATTTCTTTTTAGGGTTTACTTTAGTGTTTCAAAGAAGTTTTTAGTCCTAATTACAATGTAAATTTTTTCTTTTTGAAAAGAAAAACATTCTCTCTTTCCCTTTCCCTCCCTCCAAATTCTTCAAGGCTGTTTTGATTTTTTTTTTAGAAGTGATGGTAGCCATGTGTTGCCATCAGCTTAGTATATTGTCTGGTTGGTTTGTTACGTCCAATACATAATTCAAAAATTTCTCTTTTAGCCATTGATCTCGTTGACGAAGCTGCTGCTAAGCTGAAGATGGAGATCACCTCTAAGCCTACAGAATTGGATGAGATAGACAGGGCTGTCTTGAAACTGGAGATGGAAAAACTCTCTTTGAAAAATGACACTGACAAGGCATCTAAAGAAAGATTAAGCAAGCTTGAAAATGATTTGAGTTTACTAAAACAGAAGCAAAAAGAATTGACAGAACAATGGGACAGTGAAAAAGTTTTAATGACTCGGATAAGATCAATCAAAGAAGAGGTAATTTTTAATGTGTATTGCCAACTTGCCTCTCAGCTTTTCTCCCTCTTAAAATTTCAGTGTCTAACATTTTTTATAACATGTAGATTGATAGAGTCAACCTAGAGATGGAAGCTGCAGAGCGTGATTATGACCTGAGTCGTGCTGCCGAGCTTAAGTATGGAACTTTGATGTCCCTTCAGCGCCAATTAGAAGAAGCTGAAAAGAACCTTGCTGAATTCCGAAAGTCTGGACAATCTTTACTTCGAGAAGAGGTCACTGACCTTGATATTACCGAGATTGTAAGCAAATGGACTGGTATACCATTGTCAAACCTCCAACAAACAGAGAGAGAAAAGTTAGTCTTGCTGGAACAGGTTCTCCATAAGAGGGTGGTTGGTCAGGATATTGCTGTAAAATCTGTTGCTGATGCGATTCGCCGTTCAAGAGCCGGATTATCTGACCCTAATCGTCCGATTGCGAGCTTCATGTTCATGGGTCCGACTGGTGTCGGCAAAACCGAGCTTGCCAAGGCTTTGGCTGGCTATTTGTTTAACACGGAAAATGCTCTTGTTCGAATTGATATGAGTGAGTACATGGAGAAACATGCCGTCTCACGTTTAGTTGGGGCTCCTCCTGGTTATGTTGGTTACGAAGAAGGTGGTCAGCTAACTGAAGTGGTCCGAAGAAGACCCTACTCTGTAGTACTATTTGATGAGATAGAGAAGGCGCATCACGATGTCTTCAACATCTTATTACAGTTGTTGGATGATGGAAGGATTACTGATTCTCAAGGACGAACTGTTAGCTTCACGAATTGTGTCGTGATTATGACTTCAAACATTGGCTCCCATTACATACTGGAAACACTTCGTAGTACACAACATGACAAAATTGCAGTTTATGATCAGATGAAGAGACAAGTTGTTGAGTTGGCTAGGCAAACATTCCGCCCTGAGTTCATGAACCGCATTGATGAGTATATTGTCTTCCAGCCTCTTGATTCCAAAGAGATAAGCAAAATAGTGGAGCTCCAGGTAATTTGTGTGCTCGTAGTATTTCCATCTTTTAAAATTACTTCCTCTGTTTTCCATTTCTTGGTGTCCATGAAGAGTTTCTAGTAATTTTTAGTTAATAATTCACATAAATATTGTAATTGCTGAAGATGCATGTTAATCCTTGTTTTCTGACCTGCTACAGATGGAACGAGTGAAACAGAGACTCAAGCAGAAGAAAATTGATCTTCATTACACACAAGAAGCTGTTAAACATCTTGGTGAATTGGGTTTTGATCCAAATTTTGGGGCTAGACCGGTTAAAAGAGTAATACAACAATTGGTTGAAAATGAAATTGCCATGGGAGTTCTGAGAGGAGATTTCCAAGAAGATGACTCAATCGTTGTTGATGCTGATGAGACTCCCTCTGGTAAGGAACGTTCTCCCTTAAATAGATTGTTTATCAAGAAGCTCGACAGCCCTGTAGCTGATGCCATGGTTGCCAATGACTAATTTTGTCAACGGGATCATATGAAAGTTTCACTTAGATAAATAAAAAGCTGTGTGCATACTTTTTCTTTTATTAGTCATTCGTTAATGTGCAATTCCTTAGTTTTTTAAAAAGCTGTGTGCATACTTTTTTTTTATTATTAGTCATTCATTAATGTGCAATTCCTTAGAGTTTTTCTTTTTGTTGAGGAATGGATAGTTGGGCACTTCATGTTTTTTTTGACAAGTTTTAATATTGATCAATATTATCAAGAGTGTGATCGGATCAGCTTTCAGTAAGTATCTATAGAGATACAATTTTCGAATATGATTTTAATCCAATATATTCATTTTTTTAGAGTAAACCTCCAAATTGGTGCAGGGGTTATGCAGATTAGTCGTGAGATTATGAAAATCTTAAATTAGTATCTGATTTTGAAAAAAATCATTCATTTTAGTCCTTTGCTACTTAGTTTTTTAAAGTCCTTGGTAAAAGGACTAAAATGTATGTCGTTTTGCAAAGTCAGCGACTAATTTGAGGTTTTCATAATTTCAGGGACTAATCTGTATGACGCCTATAATCAAGGGCCAATTTGAGAGTTTACTCATTCATTTTAAATCAATTTGAGAGTTTACTCATTCATTTTAAATCATCTTCGAGTATATAGATGATTTTAACATTTTCTATTATGTATAAAATAGTTATTAATTAATCAATATACAAAATATATTATACAGAATATATTCAAATAGAAAGTTTCAAAATCGTTTTTTATGGCTTAAAATTATTTTAAAAATTGAAAGGGACTTTTATAATATTTTTTTTTGGATACAAGGGGACTTATAATATTAATATACTTGTATAATATTAAAATTCAATAATACTAGTATATTTATTAAAAAAATGTATATTGTTTTAAAAAGTTTTAAAATTGCTTTTCATGGTTTAAAATTATCTTAAAAATTAATTTTAATAGTTAATATATCTAAATAAAAATTAATTATGTCTTGGATAATTATTTTTTTATAATTTATTTTTACAATTAATAACAGCTAATATAAGTACATTTTTATTCTTTTTTATGTTAAATAAGTCTGATTATGTTTTAAAATTTAGTGATTTTTTATTTTTCAAACTACTAGTAGTGTGTACTTGTGCAGTAAAAGAAAACAGAAACACAAGGGGAGCACGATTCGCGCCGAACCAAAAATCCTAAATAGTGTCCGTAATTAGGTGTGAATATCCCACATATCATGATTAAGATTCTTTTTTAATACAAGAAAATAAATAAAAATAGAAAAAAGGATCTTGTTAAAGGCATTAGTTAAGAATACAAAAGTAAAAATATTTTATTGGTATTTGTAGCATTTAAGTGGGATTTCAACTTTCAAAATAATACTAAATACTATCGATTTCAATAAAATATTTCTACTTTTATATTCTTAACAAGTGTCTTTATAGCACTATTTAGCATTTTTCTAATTTTTTAGAGCCAGTTTGTTTGTGTTTTTTGTAAAATAAACACTTATTTTAATAAAAAGATACTTTTATAATATTTTAGTATGTTTATTTGTGCTTCTCAAAATAATCAGAAATAGAAAATAATCAAATTTTTGCTTATGTCGAGAAGCAACTTTGAGTTCCTTTTCAAAATAATAAACTGTAGTATAAGAGAGAAGATTAAAAAAATAATTAGGATTTTTCTAACCATAAGAATTCCAAAATAGAAAAAAATATAAGTTATAAATGCATGTTGAATACAAAACTTAATTAATTTTTGTCTTTTTCTATGAAAAACTTCTCTTTTGAGATGCTTAACTTGTGCAGTGTTACACAGGTTAGAAAAATTGAAATAATTATTCTTATTTCAACCTAACATAAACAAATTCTGATTTTCATCCTAATTAATAAAAAAATAATCAATTCTCTACTAACCTTCAGAATTAATATTTTTAAGTTTAAACTAACTGACATTTAATCCACTAAACCATTTTTAGCACCACGCACAATTTTCACATTAACACACGTTATACTATTAATAATTTTTCTAACATGTGTAACATTGCACACGTTAAGAAATTAAAAATAAAAACATTTTATGAGAAGATATAACATTTATCTTAATAGAGGACCAAAACTCAATACTCCATCCGATTCACAATACTTGTTATTTCAGCTGTTTTAAAAAAAAATTATTTGTCACTTTATAATTTCAGATATAGTATTAATTTTTTTTTCAATTATACCCTCAAAAGAGAAAGAGTTAATATGGAGTATGAAGAGAAAGGTTAATGTCAGTATTTAAGAATGAAAAAAAATTAGTTATAAAAAAGAAAGAATATATTCAAAAATTAAGTAGTTTATTTTATAAAATTAAAGATGTTAAATACTTTTCTTAATTATTGTTATATTGTAGGATAAAGAGAATAATTATTTATTCTTTTGCACAAAATATTTTTTATAATTTTTTAATATGTAAAATATTGTAAATATTAAAAAAAATTGTACTATTAAATTCTAAAAATCTGTTTTACATGGCTTAAACATGTGGTGCCTTAACTTTCCGATGTACCCAAAAAAGACGTGGTGCCTTCAAACAATTTGATGGAGATTTCAGGTTTGGACAAGGAGATTGAATAACTTAGCCCTAAATTTCAAAATACATGTTTTTTTAACCATGGTTTCCTCGTCCTTGACATGAGATTAATCTCGTTAATGTTACATAGTTGACATGGCCCTCGAAAATTTGGCGTGGGATTCAAATACGGGTAAATTTTAAAATACTTTATTTCTCTTCTTTTTTACCTGAAAAAATTAAATATTTTTATAAATTTTTTTAATCACCTAATTTTATTAATTTTTATCTATTTTTTATTAAGA
Source organism: Cyamopsis tetragonoloba (assembly GCA_037177725.1). NCBI lineage: Eukaryota > Viridiplantae > Streptophyta > Magnoliopsida > Fabales > Fabaceae > Cyamopsis > Cyamopsis tetragonoloba. The sequence goes on from CM074119.1 coordinate 81,843,910, forward strand.
ATTTATATTTTGTAAATAATAAATAATAATTGTTAAAATTAAATGGGTGAAAACATTTATAAAGAATGGCTAAAATACAATTTTGGTCTCCTACATTGTCAAAAAGTCTCAATTTACTCATTTATGTTTTAAAAGTTTTAATTTGGTCTCTTATGTTTAAAAAGTTTCACTTTGATCCCTTACGTTGTATTTTTCGAATCACTTTGGTCCTTTGAGTTGTATATTAGAATCATTTTTATCCCTCAATTTGGGCCCTCACTTGGTAAAAAGAATATAGTATAAGAGACAAAACTGATTTATAAATACTCCATTCATCCTTATATATAAAACCATTTAAAAAAGCATAAGAATTAAGAAAATTAGTAAATCTAAAAAAAACATTAATTTTGTCTAGCAATTTGAGTTTATTTCCCTACTCACCCTTTAATTATTAAAACTAATAGAATTATTCTTTTTTTTTTCAATTAATTAGTCTTCTCCAATTATTATAAGTGAGAGACTTTCTCTCTCATAAACTTATTATATTTATTGCTTTAACCTCACAAAATGATCGAGTAAATAAAGATAATTTAATAATTTTTTTTGAATTGACACAAAATTTTAAAGAGAATTTTATTAAAAGGGACACACAATTTTTTCAAACGGTATTATAAAAAAAAATACTAAATCTTCTTATCCACTTAATTTTTAATATATGTAAAATTGACGCTTATTAAAATTGAGGTGAATGGAGAATTTATAAAAAAATTTAATAGAAGAATTTAACATTCTTCTCTTATAAATATGAATAAAGAAATTATAGAGAAGAGATTGATAAACTGAAACTTTTAAAATAAAAAAAATAAATTAAAATTTTTAAAATATATAGGGTGCGTTTGATGCATGGACGAGTACAGTACAGGAAGTATAGTACATGACAATTTAATAAGTTACAGCACAACTACTTGTGTTGTTTGTTGTTTGATCATTAAAGTACAACACAAGAAATATAAAGTCAATTTTACTATAATATCCTTTATACTTTAAAATATTTATTTTAGATAAAAAATTGACAATTAATATTGTGAAAATTTAAAACTATTGTAATATTATATTTAAAAAAATTATATATAAAATTAGATTTCTTAAATAATTTAATATATTTTTAATTTTTATTATTTTTCACTAAAAAATATTATTAAATTATATATATATATATATATATATATATATGAGCTAGTTTAGTGTTGTATATTCCATGAAATAAAAACAAAATTGTTATAGTAACTAAGTGTGGGAGTGGGAAGACGTAGTTAAAGTTTTATAAGATAGTAGATGTGAGTGAGGGTGCTTTTGTATTTAACCATCTTGTACCATGAGATAACTTCTTGTCCTCTAGGATAGTGAGTAACAAAAATCTCTCATTTTGTTTTGTGCTGTGCCTCAAATTTTGTGCTGTGGCATGTCTATTTTTACAATCAAACATGAATAAAGTTTTTGTGCTGTTTAATACCATATATTTTAGCAAATCAAACGCACCGCACCCGCACCCGTAGTAACAAATTAAAACTTGAAAAAAAGAAAGGAGAGCATTCCTCTTCTTTGCTCTCTACTCTCTCTCCTTTCTAATTTCAAACCACTCTCTCTATTTGCGCTCTCTTCCTCTTCCTCTCTCTGTTCCTACTTCCTAAACAACACTCAGTGACTCGCCGTTGTCATCCACACCAGTCACAACAACCTGAAGCGCGATATCGGTTCCTCCGTCGCGGCGTCATCGTCCACTCCAGAGCGGAACTCAGGCGCGACGTGACCTCGCTGTTCACACCAGTAGCTAACTCTGGCGTGTGAAGCAACGGCACCCAGCACGCGAGCCTTCTACCTTCTCTTCTTTTGCTCCGATCTGAAATCGTCTTCGTGGGTTGACTTGGACCGTTTTTTTGCTTAACCCGCGACGTTTTAACTGCTCTTCTTCACAGTTGCATATCATAAACCCTAACAGTAGCAGGTAGCAGCAGCAGCAGCCACCCCAAAAATGGACCCCAAAACCGTGAAATCAGACCTCGTTCTCATCCTCGACTATGGCTCCCAATACACTCACCTCATCACTCGCCGTATTCGCAGCCTCTCCGTCTTCTCCCTCTGTATTTCGGGCACCTCTTCCCTCAAATCCATCACCGACCTCAATCCCTCCGTCGTCATTCTCTCCGGCGGCCCCCACTCTGTCCACACGCCGGACTCTCCCTCCTTCCCTGAAGGCTTCCTTTCTTGGGCTCAGTCCAATGGAGTCTACGTCCTTGGCATTTGCTACGGCCTCCAGCTCCTTGTTCAATGCCTTGGCGGTGAGGTTCGCGTTGGCCACAAGCAGGAATATGGCCGCATGGAAATCCTTGTCGATCAACCCTCCGTCCTCTTTGGCTCCAACAAGCTTGGAAGCCGACAGGCCGTTTGGATGAGCCATGGCGACGAGGCCGCCACACTTCCAGATGGTTTCCACGTGGTGGCGCAGAGCGAGCAGGGTGCTGTAGCTGCCATTGAGAATCCCACCGCCAAGTTCTATGGGCTACAGTATCACCCTGAGGTTTATTGCAATTAAGCTTATGTTTCAAATTGTAGACTTGCCGTTGCAGTCTATTACAGTCACGTTGCATTGAATGTAGTCAAAATGTGGTTGAATGCAACTATCAGATACCACGATTGAGTGATGTTGCCGAGCGCAATTTTAAACCTCCAATTGAATCAATTTGTTTATGTTTCTCTCTTGAAATTTGGAAAACGTGGTAAGTGATAGTTCTTGTTATTGTATAGGTGACGCATACGCCAGAAGGAATGGAGATGCTACGGCGGTTTCTGTTTGACGTTTGTGGGTTGGAAGCAGGGTGGAAGATGGAGGATGTGATGGAGGAAGAGATAAAGGTGATAAGAGACACGGTGGGGCCTGACGAGCATGTTATTTGTGCCCTGTCTGGCGGTGTGGATTCCACTGTTGCTGCTACTCTTGTCCATAAAGCCATTGGAGATAGGCTTCATTGTGTCTTCGTTGACAATGGCTTGCTCAGGTGCTAAATCTGCTTAAGCCTCTTCAATTTCAAATGTAAAGGCTGCTTTATGTTCATTTGGTTTACCACTGTTGTTATGTGTGCAGGTATAAGGAGAGAGAGCGTGTGATGGGAACCTTTGAAAAAAATCTTCACTTACCTGTTGTTTGTGTTGATGCTGCTAATCAGTTTCTTACAAAGCTGAAGGGTGTGACTGATCCTGAGATAAAGAGGAAGATTATTGGAAAAGAATTTATCTCCATCTTTGATGCTTTTGCTCATGAGCTAGAGCAGAAACTAGGAAAGAAACCTTCTTATTTGGTTCAAGGAACCTTGTATCCCGATGTTATTGAATCCTGCCCTCCCCCTGGTAGTGGGAGAACCCATTCCCATACCATCAAGAGCCATCATAATGTTGGGGGTCTTCCTAAGGACATGAAGTTGAAACTTATTGAACCACTTAAGCTTCTATTCAAGGATGAGGTTTTACTTTGATCTATTTATAGCTTGTTTACACTTGCTTGGATTCTATGTTTATATGCATTTGTGTTTGTTTCGTTATTCATTGGTCTTTTTGTTGGTTTCATCCATATAAAGGTTCGGCAATTAGGTAAGATATTGGACGTTCCTGAGGGTTTTCTTAAACGCCACCCATTCCCTGGGCCTGGTCTTGCAGTGAGAGTTTTGGGTGATGTGACTGAAGGAAATGCCTTGGAAATTCTCCGACAGGTACATCATTCTATTGTGTTGATCTGTTTGCAATATTAATTTACTGTTTAGCTTGTAAGTACCAAAATGATTTTTCTGTATTTTTCCAGGTTGATGAGATTTTTATTCAGTCTATCAAAGATGCTGGGCTTTATGATTCAATATGGCAAGCCTTTGCAGTTTTCTTGCCGGTACGATCTGTTGGAGTTCAAGGCGATCAAAGAACACACTCCCATGTTGTTGCTCTCAGAGCTGTTACAAGTCAAGACGGAATGACAGCAGATTGGTAAGATTTCAACTGTAGTATGTATGGCTATGTATTTAGGTAACTTTTTCTTTCTTATTACTGCTGATTCTGCTCCATTTGCAAAATATACTTATATAATTATTAAAAACATTTATCATGTACGGTTATGCTGTGTTGCTGCTGCTTCTAGTTCTTTCTGCGGCGTAACCTGATTTTGTTTCCTTTTCTTTTTTATAATGGTACCAAATAACATATAGTATGTCGAACAATGGAAGAAATAAAGTTTGCTAAGCGTGTGATATGGTTCCCAATATGTGACAGTTAATTTTCGTTTTCAATGTTGTTGGGGAAGTTTCAATGTTGATGCTTGTACGAGAGTTTAAGAACTTTTACACCTTGAGACTTCAAACAATGCCTAGATACACAAGAAAATTTTGAAATATTTCAGAGGAATGACGTTATCATCATGTCAAGTTATATCATGATCTTTATTAAATACTGGGGGCATTTTCAATGTTCCAAAATACATTATCAGAGGAAGTGATATGACGTTATCATATTGTCAGGACATTGATGTTTTACTCTTGATGCAAGTTCTTTCAAATTATTCTGTTGCTTTTAAATGACCTATCCCTGTTGGAACATTCAGTACTGTTACTTATGATCTTTTTCAGACTTCTGTATAACTAACTATATGATGAAATAAATCGCAGGTACTACTTTGAGCACAAGTTCCTCGACGATGTGGCTCGAAAGATCTGTAATGGTGTCCGTGGTGTTAACCGTGTTGTGCAAGACATTACATCAAAGCCACCGTCAACAATTGAATGGGAATAATAGGCATTTTTAATGATTTTTTTTTTGCTAATTCTTAATTGGATTGACATGATTCTTGAGATTGAATGGAATGGTTACAGCCGAGAGAACCATAACCAACGTTACCACATTGTAATGATTTTTTTTTCTTCCTCACGAGTCAATTAATTTAATGAGTTTTGTTCCTTAAATAGCGTAAGATCAATTAGCATCTTGTGATTTGGAATTCTTGTTGGATGTAATGTATGCCTAGGTGCAGTATGTTGCATCGTTTAGCGCAGCAAAAGAACGATTATATGACATTTTTGTATACTCCCTATGTCAAGCATAAAGCAAAGCCAATGAAATTGCAATATTTGTCTTCTGTTTATTCCTTATATGAAATATGAATTTATGTCTTTTAAAGTAAAATATAGAAGGAATTTGTTATTTTTGTTTTTTGGAAGATGCATGATTTTACTTATTGTGATGATTAAGATCCGTTGAGAGTATATTTTTGAAGTGGGCTCCGGACTTACCCCTGGGCCCTTCATGGGCTGGGCCCATAAAATTGATGGAACCGTTACTTTAACCAATGTTTTGAATCGGTCATTGAACTAGAGAAGGTACTGTTGCACAGGGTTAAGATCAAGTCTCACCTTGACTAGAAAGAAGGTTACCATAGAATATATAAGTGGTGTGACAATTCTTCTCCTATGAGCTAGCTTTTGGGTGTGAGTTAGGTCCAAATCCAAAATCTAATATGGTATCAGATTAGTCGTGGGCGCCACCCGTAGATGTCCAATCCTGGGCGTGAAGGGGGTGTGTTAAGTTCAAGTTCCACATCGACTAGAAAGAGGGTCATCATAGAATATATAAGTGGTGTGACAATCCTCTTCGTATGAGCTAGCTTTTGAGAATGAGTTAGGTTCAAACCCAAAATCTAATACACACTTTAATAACTTGGCCGTAGTTGAACCGGTATATAAAAATATAATAAATAAAATATATCTTTTAGAAATTATATATAAAAATATTGCACTAGATATCAAATATGCAAAGTAGCTTAAAAATTTGTCCAAAATTTGCAAAGTTTGGTTTATATATATACATAGTCACTAAGATTACAAGATGCAATGTGTGGTTCCACTGGTTGCAGTGCTGGACTTCCACTCGATGACTTGAGTTTGAGTCCCATCAACTACTTTTTTTTAAATTTTCCACAATTTATACCTTGGCCGGTTTAATTGTGCGGTCCAATCCGGTCCACTTCTCGGTTGACTTGTTACCACCGGTTTTGCGATCCAAAATCTAGTTCTTGAGTCGTTCGGTCCAATGGGTTGACCGGACTGGCTTGGTGTTCGGTTTCCGGTTGAACCGCTAGTCTACTTTTCATAACAATACTTTTAACTATTTTCTTAAAAAAAATTGGTGCTACTTCTAGCACTACCCCATTTCTGGGCACACCACACATGCCTATTTTTTTTTCAAAATTATCAATCTATGAATTCTTAAATTCTGTATGGCACACCAAAACGCATTACACCCAAACTAAATTTAAGAATTCATATGGTGTAAAATCACACGGAAACTGAGAATCCGTGTTGACGTGTTTTAAGAATTATCTTCAATCCTAAAAATTCAAATTGCTCACTTCACCTTTACCCCTCATCTCTCTTTGTCTCTCTCTAAAAAACTCACTCTTGACGAGGGATAAATGTAAAGTGACTAGTTTGAATTTTTAGGGTTAGAGGTAATTCTCAAAACACGACTACACAGATTTTTAGATTTTATATGGTTTTACATCATACGGATTCTAAAATTTCATGTGGTTTTACACCATACGAATTTTTAAATTTAGTGTGGTTTTACATTGTACGGATTCTTAAATTTTGTTTGGGTGTGATGTATTTTGGTATCCTATACGGAATTTAAGAATCCATATGTTGAGTAATTTTAAAAGAAAAATAGGCATGTGTTGTGTGCCCAAAATTGGAGTGTGGTGCTAAATGTAAAAAAAAAAAATCTTCTATTTTACAAATTTTTTGAATGAATGAATGATGCTTAGTTCAAGATAGAGAAATCCTCTAAAGTCACGGAGCTCTTATGGTCGTCTCACAACAAAGGGGCACAAACCTTGCTTTTGAGTTAACTATTAAGAATAATTTACTTAGTAAAGTTTTTTAATTTTAAATTTGTTTCTTCCAAAATTTTCTAATATTAGAGTGAATTGGGTCAGCTCAAACAATTTGATTGGATTCAATAAATTGTTTTTATTGGATTGCATTTCACCGGAGAAGTCAAACTTAATTTTTGCATTATGTTTGTAGAAATGACCTCCATCTTCCTCGATAATAGAGTGAAAGATACTTAGCTACTAAATTGAGTTTTGAAAAAAAATATTTACCATTATTCATTCAGTTTTTCTTTTAAAAAAATGAATTACCAGCAGTTTTCATAATCGTGGCTAAGTTTAGCATAAACAATGACTTAGTCGTGATTGTGAGGAGGATTTCTCGGTGGTTTTTAAGTATTGCTACTATAGTTTTCACATGCGTTTAAGGGGGGTGTATTGGTTTAAGATTTTAAAAGACTTTTTTAGTTGAAAAAGATCTGCAAATTTTAAAAAGACTATAGGATTTTCATGATTTTTAAGGATTTTGCATGAATTTCAAGAATTTTTAAGTCATAATTTTAATGGATTTATATCATAGACTCTGCGGGATTTTTGGATTCTATAGGACTTTATAGACTCTGCGGGATTTTTGGATTCTATAGGACTTTATAGACTCTGCAAGACTTCGTGAAATTCTTACATATGATAAGCATTCAAGATTCTTTTGTATACATTCAAATTTAAAAAAGGATAAATCACACAAAAATAATTAAAAAAATTAAAATAAATAAAAATAAAAATAATACCATTATTAATTAATTCACCATATGGTAGTGTCGAACTTTCATGTCCTCATTAGAAAAAAGAAAAGAAAAGAGAAAAAGAAAGAAAGCTGGAAGCCAACATATAATATTTTATCATTAGATAAAAGAGTTAACAATTAAAACATTACACATAGTTACTATTACTATATAAGGTGTTAAAAAATCATTACCCAAAGGTATGACTTGAAAGGAAAAGAATATCACAAGGAATAATAATACAATTTTTTAACTAGCAAACTGAAAAAAGAAAAAGCAAAATCAGTCCATACTAATCCAATTTCATCATAAATTCTTTCTTCTATCACGAGAAAGCTACGATAAATAGCCTATAATTTTTTATCTTGATCTTCCAATCCTACATAAATTAAATGAGAAAATTGTTCATTCCAGCGTACAAACTCAAAATATAACTATTCTTGTAAAAACATCAAAGTTCTCAGAAGCTGACAAACAACTGAAAGAAGGTCTTGCAATGCTCCAAAGTATCCCATTTCACATGAGTTTAGAATGAGTTAGATATACAATAATCATATATAAAGAGAAAAAAGTCATAATTTTTTTTATGCTGCTTCAAAGAGATAATAACACAATGACGTATTTTTGGGCATAAAAAACAAATGATAATATTTGATTCTGTGCTTTAGAAATTGAAAATAATAATAATAATGATAATAGTTTCGGATAATCTAAGAAATTTATCAAAATTGTTCATACTGATATGCCCTGCTGCAAAGTGCAGATAAAACCACCTGCATGCATGAGAAAGAGTTTTTTTTTTGTGCAACAGGGAACTTTAAGCCCACAACTACCGAAGAAACTAAGTACTAGATGCATCAGCAGAGAATAAAAGTATAAAACAGAGGCTGGAATAGAGAAGAACTGGATAAAATTTAATTTCTACAAAACTATATTTTATACATCAACTTGTATCAAAATACTGTTTCATGAATATTCCAAGAATGGCTTATAAGAGTACATGTTGTCATGAAAACACATCAGCTTCCCAAATAAATTCTTTTCCTCTCGAATTTTCAAAATGTTGATAGCTTCTCTTTTAAGAATAAACACGTTTAGTTCGATAAGAGATTGATCATTAGAAAATATGTATAATAAGAGATTCTATAAATCATAACCCAATACCACTTTTATATAATATGAGTGCTTATTGAAATAGATGTACCCAATTTTCTTAACATTATGTTTGATATTTTACACCTGCTTGAAAGGATAGCTGCTAGCCTGCTAAGAAGACGGAAGCCTACCTGCTAAAGTTTACGACGAAAAATACGTTTCAAGAAGCCATTATAGTATTTGCTTTGGTTCATCTTCACAATTTCCTGGTGGATCTTTTCTAGTAAACCGACATATGTTATTGCAGGATGTTCTCTGAATGTTTTTGTGAAAACAAAGGATTTGAGTCTCAAGAAGTATGTGATTCTATGATTGTTGGGGGAAAGAGGTGAGAGAAAGAAAGAAATGTTATGTGACGGGGTGTTTATTGGAGAAGGAAGCATTGAAAAGTCACGTTAAAAGATCCTTTTAAATTTGGGTGTGATTATTTGATGAATTTAGTATTTATAAATACTATTAAAAAGTCACTAAAAATTCATCTAATAAAAGATTTCCATAAAATTCTTATATTTTTTAATATCTATGGATTGTTTTTAAGTTCTAATAAATCTCAAATAAATATCAATAAATTTTAATAGACTTTCTTTAAAGACTTGAAAATTTAGATTGAATACTAATTTATTATTTTTAAGTGATAGAAAATCCTGATTGAATACCAACGAATATTTTTACCCATAAAAAGTCTTTTAAAATTCCGTATAATCCTAAATTAATACACCTCCTAAATATAACCGGTGTAAATGGTAAATTTAACGGCAGTTAGGTGATTTACTGGGGGTTGAATTCGCGGATATACATATTTAGCACCAATTGTTACTTAACCGCTGTTAAAATTTTGGCCAAATGCCTACACATTTCACTTCGGTTTTATATCTTTTTTGAGTTACATTTTGATCCTATATCTCTTATAAATATTTCATTTTTATCCCATCTGTCAATTTCATCACCTTGTTACAAGGTAATTTGACTCCGTTCTTATCAGGGTTCACGTGTATGTTATGGTTTTTTTGGTTTGAAGATAAATGGCGTAATTTGACTCTGTTCTTTTTAGGTCAATTTTGTTAACGGGTGTGACGGGATTGACAGATTAGACCAAAATGAAACGTTTATAAAAGATACAGGACCAAAATGAAACGTTTATAAAAGATACAAGACCAAAATGCAACCTAAAAAGATATAGGACCAAAATGAAATATATAAAAGATACAGGACCAAAAGGTGCATTTAGCCTAAAATTTTTATACACAAAAAACTTATTTTTTAGATTGAACTGTGTTTGACTCCAATTTGATGAATAATTTTAAAATTAACATTATTTTTATAAATTTGCCCCTTTTTCTGATTTCTTTTTTTGTAACCAGATGGCTGCTTATAAGGTACACAAGTTGATAGGTGGTGTACAGAAACATAACCTCATATTTATCGTCAGATATAATAATATTTTAATAAATGGTAGAGATTAATCAAGGTGACCGATATTGCCGGTAAATTAAAGTGCTGAACTATTTTGGAAAAGATTCAGTGTGTGCAGTGTAGTCTTCTTTTCTCAGTTTTCAAAAAAGAATGGTTTTAGTAATGGGCAACATAAATACACAGCCTGCAACGTTGGTATAAGTATGACAGACCCTTTTATTTTATTTTTAATGGTGGTATAGTTGATCGAAGAAATATATGGAACTATTTTTAATAATAATGTATTGTAATTTAGTATTTAAATTAATAATTTAATTTGTCAAAAAAAATTATTTTGAATAAATTGAAGATGATTTTTTGGTTTATTTGAAAGTATATTAATTAAGGATCAAATACCAATTAATGTATTGTTATTGATTGTCCAGAACAAAATAATAATGTATCGTTATTTAATATTTAAATTAATATTCTCTTCGTTCTTTTTATCGGTCTTCTGTTTAAAAATATTATTTTTATTTATTTGTTTCTTTAGGAATTTAAAGAAGAATTTATAGCAACTTTTTTATATATCTTTTTCATTTATTACTTTGTATATTGACATGAAGTGGATAATTAATTATTTTCAAGTTACAATAAGAGTATAGTAGATAGTTACTTACCTCATAATTTTTATAATAACAAGAACATTAATTAATTTTCTTAATAAGTATGAATTAACCTTAAGAGATAAATAAAAAAGAACGGAAGGAGTAATTTGAATAAATTGAAGTTCATTTTTTGGTTTGATTGGAAGTATATTATTCAAGGGTTGAATACCAACGAAGTTCAGCACAATTGGTAGATAGTTGTGTTTTTAAGCATCCTCACGTTCGAATCCTGACTGTCGGCTGGAGGATACCGTTGGTTCACTCTAAAAATCAGAGATCGAACCCGAATATACATGCACAATGTGCTCACCAACTGAGCTACGTGACTAAAAAAAATGAAAAATGAATTGGTTAAAAATATATATTTATGTGTAGGAAAAATAAAACATAGCTTAAAAATTTTAATTTTATCCATGCTATGGTAAAAAAAAATTGTTAAAATGGTGATTTTTAATTTTAGTCACGATGTGTTATAATTATTTTAATATTAAGTTTAATTACAGTTTAGGTCCTTCATAGTTTTAATTTTCATGAATTTAGTCCCCTAAGTTTTAATTTCGCGAATTTGATCCCCAATGTTACCAAAAGTTGCAAGTGTTACCTTTCTATCTATCTCTATTAATTATTAACATTCAAAGCGGTCAACTCATTTAAAAAATCATTTAAGTTATTTTTGATAAAAACAAAAGAAAAATAAAAAAGAAAAAAATAATTTCTACGTCAGGCTGAGGTAAAAACTTAAAAGTGAATAATACATTATTTAAAAAAAACTTTAAATAATGTGAGTCATTTAAAAAATGCATTTTTATTTTTTTTAAAATAACTTAAATGATTTTTTGAAATTAGTTGACCGTTTTGACGGTTAAATAATTCACAGAGATAGATGGAAGAGTAATATTTGTAACTTTTGGTAACATTGGAGATCAAATTCGCGAAATTAAAACTTGAGCGATTAAATTCGCAAAAATTAAAAATATGGGGACTAAAAATACAATTAAACCTTAATATTAACTTTTTATTTGTTGTCTCTGAGAATTAAATGTTAACTTTGTTCTCATAAAAATTGTTCATCTAAAATAGCAAAAAAAAAAAAAAAAAAACTTAAGGTGAGATTAATAACTAATTTTTATTTATATTTAATACTTATGTATTATGATATTATTTAAATTTAATTCATATATAAACGTTTGTGATGACTCACGAATGTATTAGTTTGCAAATTTGAAAGAAATGTATGAGTTTTGTACTTTTGTTATTGACATAATCCCCGTTGAGTTTCACTGGTTGTGAGATACGGCAGTTTTTTTGTTTTTTTCAATTTTAAAATTTTCATTAATAAAAGCCAAACGAATGATTAGTTAGTCAAAAAATGACAAAATAGAAATGTGGGAGTGATACTTGCTATTGCCGGTTGTATTACTTGTGGACCGATACAGCACCTACAAAGTGTTGTACGATAAAAGCCACCGTCTTAGATTTTCGTTATATGAGTTAAAATGTTTGAACTTTGAATTGTCTTTTATCACTAATTTTTGGTGATATGTGTTACATCCAACATATAATATAAATTAAAATAAAAAAAGTGGAAAAATTTATACAAATAGTATAATAATAAAACATAATTATATGTAATAATATTCCTGATAAATAAAATTAAAAATAGGGATAAATATGTTTTTGGTCCTTCAAACTTTAGCGAGAATCCATTTTTAGTCCATAAACTTTAAAATGTCGGTTTTTAGTACCTAAATTTTCAAAAAGTTTACTTTTAGTCCCTCTGTACATTTTTTGGTGACGTGGCAAGCTGAGAATCCTTCATCAAGTCCACGTGTCAGTTGATTAGCTTGCCACGTCATAAAAAAATGTACGGATGGACTAAAAGTGAACTTTTTGAAAGTTTAGGGACTAAAAACAGACATTTTAAAGTTTAGGGACTAAAAACGGATTCTCGCTAAAATTTAGGGACCAAAAACATATTTAACCCTTACAAATAATATGCAATTAATAATTTTGTAATATAATCTGGATATTAATAAACTTTTTTATGTTTCTCTTGTAATATAATATATATTTGTTAAATTCATGATTTAAATATTAAAATACCTCTAAAATTTTCTGCATATGTAAGAGTAGTAATTTAAAAGTGATTTTTATAAAACTTTTTCGTCCCCGAGCGATAACATTTTTATTTTATATAACTAATAGCTAAAAGGAATAAAAGTAGAAACTTCATTTCATTTTTATAAACAGAAATTTTAAAATGTTTTCGTATGAAATATCAACATTTATTTTATCATTAAAAGAAAAATTTAGAAACATTAATTAAAATTTGTTTTTGGAAATAAAAAAATTGAAAGTTTATTTTATATAAAAGGTACAATAAAAGTAATTTGACTTTTCAAAAATCAATTTATTTTGAGGAGAAGACGTTAATAAATCTCTGAAAAATTATATAATATATAAATAAGTAAAATATTTGATACTAAAAACATGCGGGAGTTTATTTTTTTAATCATTGAATTGAATTTCAATTTAGAAAAGGTAAAAAAAGTTTATTAAATATAGATATCTAATTCCTAAAATAAATAAATAGAACATAAATATTAAAGATAAAATACTAAGAGTTTAGGGTTGTATTTAGTAAAATTAACTTTAATTTAATTTATAGTTTGTAGTTTGTGACTTATAGCTCATGACTTATAGCTTATAGTTGTATAGATGTATTTAGTAAAATTAATTTATGAACTAGATTATATTTGTTAAATAACTTAAAAGGAGATCAAATAATTACATGTAATAAATGCTTTTATAAAGTAAAATGTAACAAATGATTTAACGGTAAGATATGAATAATTTATTGAAAGTTAGCTTTTCATAAGTTATAAACTTTTAAATAAGATATAAACTAGTGTTTGTGAACATAAGGATGACAATTTCTCCTCAGACGGGATCCCCGTGGGGACTACCCCAAATGGAGCTTCGATCTTGGAGATTTTTTTTCCGCAGGGACGAGGACAAGGATTACACTCCCGCACCATGGGATCCTCAAATCCCTTATACCCCTAAAAATTACTAAAATACCGTAATTAAATATAATATATATATATAAAGGAATTTTTTAATTTGTGCAATATTACAAGGTTAAGAAACTAATGATAGAAAGAAAGCACATCATTAATTGTATGTTAAATATAATCCCATTATTTTTTTGGTTTTTTCAAAAAAATCTTTCTACCTTTGATTTCTTGACTTATGCAATATTACACAATTTAAAAAAATCCATATATAATATTAAGGATTTTTATGTCTTTTTCCTATTGAAACCTTAAATCCCTAAATGAATAGAGATCGAGTAGAGAGGATAAGAGTTTAGAGTACCGTCTCACTCATTCACACTTTCATAGATTCACTCTTTCAAGACCAAGTTCTTCACTTTTTCTCGGTTCTCTTCCTAGTAGTTGTGGCGCTGCGTCACTCTTCTCAATTCTCTTCCTGTTAGTTGTTGTTCTCTGTGCCATGCTTCCACCATCTCTCGCTCTCTTCCTCTCTATATAATTTAACTTCTTGAATTTTTTCCTTTTAAAATGTTTTCTTTGGCAGAAATCCATGTCTTGAATAAAGATTTTATACTGATTTAGTATATTTTTTGTAACTCAAAGTATATCTAATTTTGACATGCTTGCTTTAGTTAATTAGAATCTTAAAGTATATATGATTCTACAAAGTTTGATTTTAAAATTCTTTTTTTAATGATAATTTAGGTATTGAGACTCGAAAGAGTTCAGAATAGAAAAGACTAATAACTACTAGACAAGTTTACTTTAGAGACTCTTAAGTTGGGTCCACGTGGGGGAGTGAGGATGGGGAAAAAGCTCCCCATGCTGGAAGCAAAGACCGGAAGGTGGAGTAGATGGGATGCGGGGACGGGGAGTAGGAGAACACTCCCCGCCCCCACCCTCTACAGGTGTCATCCTGAGGCGAATACACCCGATATCACAAAAAAAAAAAAAAAGCTAGAAATTGGACCACACATTTTTTAAAGAGGAGATCAATTGGATTGGCTGAAAAATAGCTAATTTTTGTTGATTTATTTTCCTTCGTAAATAAAACTAACCTAACGAAACTAAAAATAAGAGTTTCTCTCCTTTTTTTCCAGAATATTGTAACTTTACTGCTTTAAGATATTTTTGAATAGAAAGTACATAAATTTTCAAAACATTTTCAACTTCATTTTGATTAAAGTAAATTCTAATTAAAAGGAAAGTTGGATTCTTGTATTTTCTAGCAATATGGCTTATTAGTATTAGTTAATCTGTTTAGACATCAGTTATTATATTATTTTACCATTTATATTTTAAACCACCATGATTTCATTTATTTTTTTCCATTTGTTTTTGTTTTGATTTGATTCGTGCAAATCAAATATTCTTATTGTTAACATTTGAATGGAAATAAATCAAAGACTAACTTCAATCGGGTTGAAGTTCGATTGGACATTTGGACTGTTTTTAGGGCTTTAAATAGAGTGAAACCGAAGGGACTGTTGTGAGCACTGGAAGACTTGCAAGACACGGCAGCATCAATGGCGTTCGCTGATAAATTATGGGAAAACCAGGTTCTTGAAGCCGCTAACAAGCTCGTAGATCCTCCTTCGTCGGTGGAGGAGCTCCTTAATCTTCTATACGTAATCATGCTCTGTTTGTCTCTCTTCATCTCAAATAAAATTCCTCTGTAATAGATAATGTGCTAGTCTCAAATTCAAATCATACTCTGAAAGCATTGAACAAGTTGTAGCGATCTTATGATTTGTTTTTACCTTTGTCTGCACGCAGCGTCTTGAGAGATGCCTATCAGTAGTTCCACAGTCACCTAGCAAATCGACGCAAAACACACTCTCACCTAGCAAATGATAAACTTTTAAGGCATTCAGATCCTGATGTCAAAGTTGCTGTTGCCTGTTGCATCAGTGAAATAACTAGAATTACTGCACCTGATGTTCCGTATCATGATGATCAAATGAAAGTGTGCACAATTTTTATTTATTTATTTTCTATTGCAATTTTGATGGAATTAACTACAATTATGGTCTTCAGAAAAGACGTCAGTAAATCCTTTGAATTTAAGCGATGTCATTTTCTTGCAGGAGGTGTTTCAATTAATTGTTTCTTCATTTGAAAATCTACATGATAAGTCAAGTCGATCATATGAAAAGAGGATCACTATTCTTGAAAATGTTGAGAGGGTCAGAATATGCACGGTAATGCTGGACATTGAATGTGATACCCTGATTGTGGAGATGTTTCAGCATTTTTTAAGGGAAATAAGGTAAGACCGGACCTGTTATGCATGCTTCATCATGGCTTTGGATTCGGATACTTTTCCATTTATAATTCAATTTCAAACTTGATTGGATCTTTCACAATAAAGTTTGCACTTCATGTCTTTTCATGTGTTATTATATGTTAAAATAAAGTCTTACGTCGACTAGAAAGAGGGCCACCATAATCCTTCTTCTATAAGCTAGTTTTTTAGGGTGAGTTAGGCCCAAACACAAAATTTCTAATATAGTATCGGAGCCTGGTTAGTCGTGGGCGCCGATGTTCAGTTATAAGGTTGGATTATTTTAGTTTATTTTGATAAAATAAGTATTTATTTTATTAAAAAAATAATTATAAATTTTTTTAATGTGTTTATTTGTACTCATAAAAATAATTAAAATACGAAAATAATCAGATTTTCTGATTATATTAAAAACTAGTTATCAAATTACTTTTCAAAATAAGTAAAATATCTAATTATTGTAACCAAACTTAAGTAACTTTATAATTACTTACAAATATAATCAATTTTTTATAGTGGATTTTAACACGCACCACGTCCTAAGTGGTATACGGTATATTACATAAAAAAAATATATACAAAACTCAACCGAAAATGTTTAAAATAATAATAAATTATGTATTTGGTATGTACGTATACCTCTTTTATTTTTTTCCTTTTAAACTGAGGTGAATTTTAACATTCATTACTTTTAAAGTGGTGTACCATACACAAGTCATGATATTATTTAATTGATTATAGCAAAAAAAACAAAAGTGGTATACATACATACCAAATACATAATTTATTATTATTTTAAACATTTTTATTAAGTTTTGTATACATTTTTTTTATGTGGTATACCGTTTATCAAGTGCGTGTTAAAATCCACCATTTTTTATTTATAAAAAGATAATTAATTATTTTTAAATATATGATAGTTAGTTAATTTTTTTAGATGCATATGTAAAAGTGTTTCTTTAGACAAATGGTGGCACTTACGTTTTGTTTGATCGTGGTGAAAAAGTGAGAAAAAGAAGAAAAAAATAGCATAGTTATTCTTTCTCTCTATTATTTGGATGAAAAGAGAATAGTTGATATTGGCTGTGTTTGTTTTGGCATTTTCAATCTTAAAAACACGCTTAAGCGAAAAAAATTATGTTAATTTACCTAAAAATTAAAATTATATTTAAAGATAAATTTTCTCGTTCAAACAAACTAAACTTGAACGCAATTATTTTTATTCAACTTATATTAATAAAATTAGTAAGAGTAATTAGTAATTTTGAATTTAACAATAAAGTATATATTGATTTTTCAAAATTATCCTTATTATAAATTTATTTAAGTTGTGATCGAAGAATAATTTGTTGAAAGGTGTAAAGTTATTATATATATATGGGGTGTATGTAGTGAGAATATGAGAACCATTAATCTTGATCATATAATTATGTATTAAAATATTCTCTCTCATCCATAAATGCATGATTGTATGGTCAAGATTCATAGTTCTTATGTTTTCACATATTTAAAATTCTCACTGTATATATTATTATATTTATACATATATATATGAGTAATTAACGGTCTCTCAATTTATAGAATGTGTAAATTAGTCATTAATTTTACATTTCGTATGTCATTTTAGTTGTGGGTGTTAAGTTACACAGACGAGCTTACGTGATATGTTGAGTGTCTATTTGATATATTAATTGTCACGAGCTCACGTAAGCGACAAAATGATGTTATTTTGCTTAATCTCGAAATAGTTAACTCAATCAATTAACTTACAACATAACTCAATTTTAGACCCTAAAACGCTACATAATTTTGGAGATAAAGCAAAAGAACTTCATTTTATCATTTACGTGTAAAATAATGTGCAATATAGAAACTTAATGTATGTGTCACGCATACATGTTGTTAATCTCATATTATCACTTTATCACTTAATGTCAGAGATTAAAGTGACATACATAATACAAAGTTAAGGATTAATTTAGACATTTTAAAAGTCAAAAAGTAAAATGCCTTAGGGTTTGTTTGGTTGGGGGTTTTAGGAGGGGAGGGATTTTGTGTGTTTTAGAATCCCTCCAAAAGTGGAGGGATTTGGAGGGGAGGGGAGGAGTTTTTAACACATAAAATCACTTTCCTTTCCTCCAACCAAACACAAAAACACTACTTTCCCTCTCCTCCCTTTCTCTCCATTTGAACCAAACACACTACCAAATTTTTTATTTTCCCTCTCCTCCCCTCCATTAAAATCCCTCCCCTCCCCTTAGTTGAACCAAACAGACCCCAAGGACTTTAAAATAAGGGATTAAAACAGTCAAATTACTGATATATATATATATATATATATATAGAGGTATTTATATTAATTTTCTTTCCTCTTGTTTGTCACTAAGGAAATTTATTTTCTTCCAACTTTCAGGAACCATCATCCCGAATATGTTTTTTCCTCCATGAAAACAATAATGACCCTCGTAGTTGAGGAAAGTGAAGATTTATCCTTGGACTTACTTTCTCCACTTTTGGCTAGTGCGAGGAAAGTCAATGAGGTTGGAGTTTGATAGTTGTGTGATTTCATTCTCTCTAGGACATTGTGGTTTTAAACTTGAACATTGATTTCATTAATCATTGTCCTATCATTTTCATGATCATGATAATCATCATCACCTAGGAAGTACTTCCAAATCCAATTTCTCAAAAATTGGGGGAGAGGGTCCTGGAAAGTTGTGCAACCAAGCTAAAACCCTACTTAGCTCATGCAGTGACAACCTTAGGCATATCGCTGAATGATTATAGTGAGGTAGTTGCTTCTATATTGCAAGATACATCTGATGGCTTGGAGAACAATGATGTATCTTCTACCAGTGAACATGTGGTAAGTGTTCCATTGGTCTTTTGTCAATTAATATTTGAATTATTTAAATGATGAGAAAAATTATAAAAAATATTTTCCGTAGGGAAGGGAAGTTTCACACAATGAAGAAGATGATGCTGTAGCAAATTCCAAGTCCACAAGAAAAGCATTGGACAAGTATGGAAATGACCTGACAGAACTTGCTAGGCGAGGCAAGCTTGATCCTGTCATAGGTCGTGATGATGAAATTCGGCGATGTATCCAGATATTGTCAAGAAGAAGGAAAAATAATCCAGTTATTATTGGTGAACCTGGTGTGGGGAAAACTGCAATTGCTGAAGGGTTTGTCTAATATAGTTTTACACCAATTCTTTCTTTCAAACTTATTATACAATTTGACTTCTTCTTATTATCATTATTTCTGTACCTAATTCAATGTGAATGTTTTTTCCTTTATGCACAATATATGTTTTCACTTTATTTCATAAAATGTTTCCTATCATTTGATTATGCTGAAAGCTTTTCATTATTTTGCAGATTAGCTCAGCGTATAGTTCGTGGAGATGTTCCAGAGCCATTGATGAATCAGAAGGTTGAACTTTAATTGTTTCTCCCCATAATTATAAACTGGTCGTATGAATTGAGTTACTTGTTTGGCTTAGTGTCAAGTCTCATGTAGGCTGATTGTGTAAAGATTTCTGAAAAGGTCGAATCATGTCATATTCTCTTGAAACCCTAAAACTGATTTTTCTTACATGAATTTGAAGACTGAGAATGAAACTCAGATATTTTAAATATATAAACAATACCCCCTACATGTGTGCGATTAATATTATCATTTCCCTGTAAATACTAAATACTTTTGCTTTTGTTGGTGCTTTTTGTAGCTGACCTCTCTTGATATGGGCTCATTGCTTGCTGGTACCAAGTTTCATGGAGATTTTGAAGAACGGTTGAAAGATGTCCTGAAACAAGTCACAGCATCAAATGGGCAAATAATTTTGTTAATTGATGAAATTCATACTGTTGTAGGTGCAGGTTGGTACCTTGTTTTTGTTCCTCAAGCTCTTTAACCATTCACATGCCTTCACTTAACAGCGTAAATTAAACTTTTAGAACAGTTGGCTCTTGACATTATAGCAGAGCCTTTTTTAATTAATCGGTTTAGAATTTGATACTTGCTGCCCCATTTTTCTGAAATAAATTGGAGTTTCATGCATTATTCATGCTGTAAGACTAAAGAGCACCTGCTTTAGGGAGCGATGTAGAGATTTTAAAAAGAACCATTCATGACTTCATGTCATCTAAACGGATGTGGGCATTTTAATTCAGTAATTTTGTATTTTATGGTCGTCTATTCACTGATAGGGGCTACAATTGGTGCAATGGATGCTGGGAACTTGTTGAAGCCAATGCTTGGTAGAGGTGAACTTCGATGTATAGGAGCAACTACATTGAATGAGTATAGAAACTATATTGAAAAGGATCCTGCACTTGAGCGTAGATTTCAACAGGTGTTCTGCAGTCAACCATCTGTCAAAGATACAATTTCCATTCTACGTGGGTTGCTTGAGCATTATGAGTTGCATCATGGAGTCAAAATATCAGATAGTGCACTTGTTTCAGCTGCGGTTCTTGCAGATCAATACATCACGGAAAGATTCCTACCTGACAAAGGTAGGTCGAGACTCTAGCGCGTATATGATAACCATTATTGCTTTAGTATTTCTAACAAGTTCCTAGACCTAACTACAAGGTCGAATTTGTGTTTTAAAAATTCCCCCTTCTCTGAATCCTTCAAGGTGTTTTAATTTGGTTTTATGTTTTAAAAGCTATCAGTAGTTATATGTTGCCATCAGCTTGGTATATTTCTGGTTGATTTGTTACTTCTAGTATGTAATGTAAAATTTCCTTTTTAGCCATTGATCTTCTTGATGAAGCTGCTGCAAAGCTGAAGATGGAGTTCACCTCTAAGCCTACAGAATTGGATCAGATAGACAGGGCGATCATAAAACTGGATCAGGAAAAACACTCTTTTAAAAATGACATTGACAAGGCATCTAAGGAAAGATTGAGCAAGCTAGAAAATGATTTTAGTTCACTTAAACAGATGCAAAAAGAATTGACAAAACAGTTGGAAAGTGAAAAGCATTTAATGAATTTGGTAAGGTCAACCAAAGAACAGGTAGTGTTTTGTTTATCTGTTGCCATTACCACAGATTAATTAGTTTTTCACCCTTGCAATTGCATTTCTGCGTCTTACGCATTTGTAGCATATGTAGATTGTTAGAGCCAACCAAGAGAAGTCTGGGATTAAGTATGGAACTTTGATGTTTTTCCTTCAGCGCCAGCTAGAAGATGCTGAGAAGAATCTTGCTGAGTTCCAAAAGTCTGGAAAATCTTTATTTCGAGAAGAGGTCACTGACCTTGATATTACCGAGATTGTTAGCAAATGGACTGGTATACCATTATCAAACCTCCGACAAACACAGAGAGGAAGGTTAGTGTTGCTGGAACAGGTTCTTCATAAGAGGGTGGTTGGTCAGGATATTGCCGTGAAATCTGTGGCTGATGCAATTCGCCGCTCAAGGGCTGGATTATCTGATCCAAATCGTCCAATTGCAAGCTTCATGTTCTTGGGTCCAACTGGCGTTGGAAAAACTGAACTTGCCAAGGCTTTGGCTGGTGACTTGTTTAACACGGAAAAGGCTCTTGTTAGAGTTGATATGAGTGAGTACATGGAGAAACACGCCGTCTCACGTTTAGTTGGGGCCCCTCCTGGTTATGTTGGTTATGAAGAAGGTGGTCAGCTAACTGAAGTGGTCCGGAGAAGACCTTACTCTGTGTTACTATTTGATGAAATAGAGAAGGCGCATCATGATGTCTTCAACATCTTGTTACAGTTGTTGGGTGATGGAAGGATTACTGATACTCAAGGAAGGACTGTTAGCTTCACCAGTTGTGTTGTCATTATGACTTCAAACATTGGCTCCCATTACATACTTGAACTACTTCGTAGCGCACGCGATAACAAATTAGCTGTTTATGATCAGATGAAAAGGCAAGTTGTTCAGTTCGCTAGGCAAACATTCCGCCCAGAGTTCATTGACCGCATTGATGAGTATATTGTATTCCAGCCTCTGGATTCCAAACAGATAAGCAAAATAGTGGAGATCCAGGTAATTGATTCAATTTTCCTTTTGTCTTAGATGCATGTTAATCCTTGTTTTCTGACCTGCTACAGATGGAACGACTGAAGCATAGACTTGAGCAGAAGAAAATCGATCTTCATTACACACAAGAAGCTGTCAAACTTCTTGGTGAATTGGGTTTTGATCTAAATTTTGGGGCAAGACAGGTTAAAAGAGTAATACAACAACTGGTTGAAAATGAAATTGCCATGGGAATTCTAAGAGGAGATTTCAGAGAAGAGGACTCAGTCATTGTTGATGCTGATGAGACTCCATCAGGCATGGAACGTCATCCCTCAAACAGACTTCTTATTAAGAAGTTGTACTTTCCTGTTCCCATTACCATGTTACTAAGTGACTAGTTTTGTTCATGGGATTCGTGTGAAAGCTTCATGTAATAAGAGCCGAGTTCATACTTTCTTCAATAATCACTTTTTATTGATCAACTCTTTTTCCTCAAGTATTTTGAGGAATTGTAATAATGCACGAGATGCTTTATATATGTTTTAAAATAACTAGTTTGAAGTTTTACAATACTGGATTAAAAGTTTATTGAATATTTTTCATTTTAATTATATAACCGAATATTTAACTAATTCATCGTTGATGCCTTTAAATGCATTATTTCTATTCTAAAATAATTGTTGTTTTATGCTTATGCATGGATAAAAAATCCAGAAAATTTGTTATAGACAATGTTTGTATTTGTCTATATAAGGCTTTAATTTTATTAATGATTAATGATTTATTAGTGATATAAAAGATCAAGATGGCATACTAATCTCTCAGTTATAGGTTTGCCTTCTAAATAATGTTATCATCAAGTGTTTAACTTTAATTCTTCCACAAAACCAACTAAATTATTAGTAATAGAATTGATTTTGGAGTGTCTGAAACTTTTCTAAACATCCCTAAAAGAAATGTTTAGTATTACATAGATTATTGTTATATTACATATATTTTTTCTATTTTACACATTAGCTCACTTACTTATATTTTAAGCTTGCTACCTTAATAGTTGAAGTTTTAAGTTGTTAACTAAGTAGGATAATAAGAATGTTAGAATTTACACCATCTTAATTAAGAATGAAACTACTTTTTTAAACATTAGTGTCCAAAATTATTTTTTTGACAGTGTAAAATAATGAAATTATGAAATAAAAATCTCTTATTTTATCAACAATACCATCTAAAAACATTATTATAAACACTTGTATCTAGAAAAAGAGTAATTATGTTTCTAATTGAGATGACACCGATCTTAATATATAATAATAAGGAGCTAATTGCTAAACAAGCAATCCGGGCGCTAATGAAGTTTTGAAAAGACAAGACCAAAACAAATGACTTATAAACGTATCAAAGTCTTTTAATTTGAGTAATATACTAGGGTGAGAGATTAGAATCATAATATCAATTGGAGTATAATGATGAGTACCGGAGTGGGGAGTTCACATGTCTCTTGTCGCGCAAACTCACTCTCACTCCCGCACCTACTAATACTATCATACCCTTCAATCAAGCACATAGAATACAAATATAGTACAATTTTGCGCATCTATCGTAGGGCCTACACTACACGAACCTTCTTCCCTTCATCCACATTCCACATCATTAGCCAAGCACCATAGTCCCACACTCACTCCCTCCCACTACACATTTCCCCACGCTAACCACCATTTCTTCTTTTCTAATAGCTGAATAGAAAAGAAAAGAGAGAGAGAAATGACAAAATGGAAAGAAATTGAATAGCGATAAAAAAATGGGTCTCCGATTTTGTAGTTTATTTGTCTAATAATTATTTGTTGCTTTGTCCTTCACTGGATCTGCAAATGAAATGAAGCTATCACTAATTTTAATTTTTAAATATAAAAATCATGAAAATTAATTTTGACATCAGCATCTAATTTTGGCGCTCCCTTCATAACTGTCACAGATATATAAATAGGCAAAGAAAGAAACACAGAAACGTCGTCACGACGGTACTACTACTGTTACTCAGCACTCTGAATTCTGAAAGCTCTCTGACTAAGAAGAAAAACAAAAACCTTCCACCTTCCAAATATATTTCTTTTTTATTTTAATTATAAATAAAAGAAAAACCTCTCATCTTTCTTTCTCTGCGTTGCGGTGTTTTCTCTGCAATGTAGGCGCCGGAAAATGGCAAAGTGTCACCGGAATAATGCCGAATCAATCATTCTCGACCACCGCCATCCTGCCAAGAATGCAACCGCCAGCGGCCACTTCCGCCTCTGGAATTCTCTCTCCGCCTCCTCGTTCCGCCACATCATCGTCGACGCCGTCAGCTGCGGTGGCAACTCTCGACACCGGTATCATCAGCGCCGCCACGACGAGGAGAACGAATTCAGCTCTGTCGCATCGGCGGCGAGCTTGGCATCCAGGAGCTACAGGGAGAAGCGGCAAGTGCAAGAGGAGAGAACGGAGAAGCTATCGGATCTTCTGAACATAGCGGAGTGTCAAACGGAAGCGGAGGCTAAGAAGAAGAAAGAGGCATTAGAGGAGTTGAAGCATGTCGTGAGGGAGTTGACGGAAGAGGACTTGACGACGCGAAACATGGCTGCGGCGAGAGTGAGGTTACTGGCGAAGGAAGATGCAGAAGCGAGAGGAACACTAGCAATGCTTGGAGCAATTCCTCCACTGGTTGGAATGCTTGATTTGGAAGACGTTCAATCTCAGATCGCTTCGCTCTATGCATTACTCAATCTCGGGATCGGCAACGATGCGTGAGTTTTCCTCTTCCATCTCTTCAATTCCTTCTTTTGTGCATTTGTAATTTTCTGCTCTGTTTCAATTTTTGCACTAATTTCTCCTCTTTTTTGCTCTTCTTTTTTTAATTAATTGTAAAATTTGATGTTTATTTGCAGAAATAAAGCAGCAATTGTGAAAGTTGGCGCTGTTCACAAGATGCTCAAGCTCATTGAATCGCCCGAATCATCAGTATCGGAAGCAATTGTAGCGAATTTCCTTGGATTGAGTGCTTTGGATTCGAACAAACCAATAATTGGATCCTCGGGTGCAATCCCATTTCTAGTTAGAACCCTTCAAAATCAAAATCAAAATCAAAATCAGAATTTAGATAATAAATGTAGCTCTCAGTCCCAAGTCAAGCAAGATGCTCTCCGGGCTGTGTACAATCTTTCCATCTCTCAGACCAACATTTCGTTTGTTTTGGAAACTGGTTTGGTTACATTTCTGATAAACGCAATAGGGGACATGGAAGTTAGTGAAAGAATCCTCTCAATCCTAGGCAATTTGGTATCAATTCCAGAAGGTAGAAAAGCTATCAGTGCTGTAAAAGATGCAATTCCAATTCTGGTTGATGTATTAAATTGGACAGATTCTCCAAAATGCCAAGAGAAGGCATCGTACATTTTGATGATTATGGCACACAAAGCCTATGGTGATAGACAGGCCATGATTGAAGCAGGAATTGTATCGTCACTGCTTGAGTTGATGCTTCTCGGTACCGCATTGGCACAGAAAAGGGCCTCAAGAATATTGGAATGTTTGAGGATTGATAAAGGGAAGCAGGTTTCTGGAAACTTAGGTGCAACTGTCTCTGCACCTATCTGTGGCTCTTCATCATCGTTTACAAAGCCAGAAAGAGGAGGTAAAGAGGATTTTGCGGAGGAGGAAGATAGGATGACTGACGAGAAAAAAGCAGTGAAGCACTTAGTCCAGCAGAGTTTGCAGAATAACATGATGAAAATTGTGAAGAGGGCCAACTTGCGTCAAGATTTTGTTCCATCCCAGCATTTTGCTTCGCTCACTTCAAGTTCTACTTCAAAGAGCCTGCCATTTTGAAGAATAGCTCTGATAAAGAATGAAGTGTGTGTTTGGTTCTACGTTAGGATGAAGTAAACGCAAATTCTTTCGATCCAATTAAGAATAACTTTCACTTTTAATATATTCTAACGTGAAACCAAACACTGATTTCCTTTCACATCTTAATTTCATCATGTTGCTCTCTGCCAGCAATGATATAATGGCCATATCTTGTCAAAATCTTTAATATTAGATTGTAATACAATTATTTCTGGGAAGTCTCTGTTTAGGTTCTGTTCTTTTGGGTGCTTGGTAAGAACAAATTCTGTTTCGTTGACTTATGAGCAATTGAGCAAGAATCCATAAAAAATGTAAGCTCACTGTTAATCAATTGAAAATGAGGCATTGCTGTAAAGGTGGAAATAAATTGTGTAGTTTAGTGATGCGTCCCTTTCATTGTTGTGACAATATGACATGAAAAAAATGGAAAATCTTGGGATTGCTTCACACGTGCTATTGCTGTGACTGTGAGTATCCCTGGCTGCATTCAAGCACTCACATTCTAACCATAACACGCTTTTGTCTATGAGATGGCCCTGCTTTTTGTTTAATTACTATTTCTAATTGTAGTTAATGTTGGAAAGGGTGTCGGTCATTTACATCTTTCATTTATAACAGGGACTATTTACTGCTATTTTCTATTTGAGAATCTTTCCACTGTTCATTTGCAAATTCTGTTTTGAGTTTTCAGGAATCTCTGAACTAGCAAAATAAAATGTGTTTTGTTGTGCGTTTGCATTTTGCAGTGAGACTGTAAACCCCTTATGTTTGTCAGATAAAAAAATATCATCAAACACCCAGTATTTGTTTATTGCTAGTACATGGCCTATCTTACTGAATTTGTACTTTTTTTCTTTTTACAGGGCACAGATCTAAAGGCTAAATAAATTGGATCTGTTTTTTTTTTTTTGGAAAGCTGACTTGTTCATCACAAGTAAGTATAAATGGCATTTTCTCCTCACTACCTTCGCGTTACACGATGCTCTTCGTGGGGTCTTTATTCATAAGTAATGTTATCCTCTGTTGAGTGCTTTAATTTTGTTGATTTTTGGTGTAAATATTCTAACGTTAATGTAATTTTAGATATAAAAGTAAATTAGCTTACTCTTTCGATTATAAATAAGGTCAGTTTTCACTTGCTTTGAATTTATTTAGCTGACCCTGAGGTTCCAAAAGCGTGCTTCTATTATTTGAGCTATAAGAAAAAAATGGAAACTTGCACCGCAGACAATGATGTGACCACGAATAACTACTACTCATTTTTTGGCAAGAAAATTTGTACAAGAGGACGGCCAAATGTTTAGAAGATTACAGATTCACAATCAATGTTCACCGAACTTTTTCAAAAACATCATGACTAATTGACTATAATACCGTATATATGAGCTTTTCAACCCAAAATTTCTTTATAATAATCATAGTCATAGACATAAGTTCAAGTATCGATTAGCTCCGTACAGTTGATTACCGCATGTACTAAACTGATGAGTGACTAAGGCATTTCTATTGCTAATATAGCCAACAAAAAAAATTTCTCTGTCAAACCCCACAAGACCTTCATTCACTGTTTCCTATATCTATCCGTCACCAAAAACTTACATAAATTTTGAGCCAAAACCACGACCCGATGAAATTGCATTGGTAATCTCTTTGAGTGTGTGTTTAAAACAAATCAAACCAAGTTAAATATGTAGTCAAAATGAAAAAACTACTATTACTTACTCTGAAATAAATTCATGTTTATCTTATTATAACTCCACGCATAGTAAATATTGTTTTTTCTAATTGAAAATAGGTGTACTTGTTTTTGGGTCAACGCAAGTGTATTCCAGTACATAACTCTGCTTTTGTATTGTTGTCTGTTGAGTATGTATGGGCCGAAGGAGTATGGGTACTAGTATGGGCATAGCCATTTTTTGCAGGCTGCAGACCTTAATTGATTACTCAAAGCTATGGCATCTGACCACTAATAATTCACAACCTTATCAACCATGATTGTACCCTGCATTCAATTTTTATCTGCAGAATATGAGTATTGTACTGTGAAACATAGAAGTGAATTATTAATGACGTCAAATTATTCTCAATAATGCTATTTGAGTTATGATTCATATACAAGAAAAGCAGTGTGTGTTTGGTTGGAAGAGCAAAATGCACCCCTATAAAGCTATAATTCATGGTCAGCAATAAAATGTTTGCGGCAGGCTGAAGCTGAAATCCAACTACCATTGATTGAAGATGTAAAAGCTTTGCCTTCCCTGCTTTGATACGAATTCATTTCAGCCAACTAACGAGGTGGGCAAGCGCACTTGCAATCAAAAGGAAGTAAGGAATTCGTTACTCATTATCATTTATAAATTCTAGTAATAGAGATATTAGTTGGACAGCAGAGAAACCTGTAGTGGGGCTTGGTTTGTTGTCCTTGCCGCATTCTTGGACAAGGCTGGTTGTTTCAATTCTTTGGGTTAATTTTGATTAGTTTTCAAATATGTTCTTTGAGTCAGGAAATACAACTCAAAGGAATGGTCTTATCTTTGATCAAGAGGTGAAAGATTCTGCACGTTCTGGAGCTGGTGGTTAAGTTCAGACTTCTGATCCTGGAAGTGGGTTATCCCCCATCTCAAAAAGTGTTATTTTCTTTTTTTGATTCGCTTAGTAATCAATCGATTAGAATTTGTTAGTAACTTAGTATGATAAGAGTGTAGTGTAGATATTTTTTAAAGGGGTGTGGTTTTTTAGGCGCTTTATCTTGTTCACGTAACTTAATGTACAAGGGTTTCGGCATCCCTAATCTGCTCCTTGAAATATATTTCATTATGCCTATAAAAAAAAGTTGTGGCTGTATTTTCGTTGAGGTTTCCTCATTTATTAGTGAAAATGCTGTGCCTTGGACTTCCAACAACATACAAATCAAATTAAAATTAAAATTCTAGTACAATGTAACCACCCTGCAATAGCCCTTTTAACTTAAAGTTCTCTGCATGCTTTAGATAGATGTCTCAATTACTGCAATCATGTTAATTAAACACCACAGTATCTTGTGAATGTGAGACTGCATAGTATTCTTAATGTTTCCCTGACTTTCTCTGTCTTCAAAACAAAGTATTACTCTTAATATATATATAAAAAACTGAGAAGTGGGACACCCATGAACCGACAATATCACCCGCTACAATAGGTAAATTTATCTTTTTATTATTTATTGAACAGTTTTATTTTGTTAAGTGAAAATTTGTATAAGATTGCAGTATGGTCCTCCATCTAAAAAATACCAAAGAAACGGCAGGTACTATGCGCACCACACGCTCATCTGTGCGCACCATACAACGCTATTTTTTTTTCAATTTTGTCCTTCGCACATATACTAATGTCCGTTTTGATACTTAACATATTTGCAAGTTACGCTCGGACACTATCGTCCGTATTTTGACTTAAAACCACTTTGCTCGGACCCTAATCTTTGTTTTAAAACAAACATTATCGTCCATAGCAATACAAACATTAATTTATATCTCAAAACAAACATTACTCTCCGTATTTCTGCACTTCAGAGATTCCTCCTTTATTATATATCAACGAAAGAAAAAGAAAAGAATAATACAAATAAAACATACATTCAACTCCTTTATTACACCACTTTATATTTTACAAATGCCAACACAACAATGCAAATTTTAGACCCTTTGATGAAATGTGTTTAAGTTTAGAGAAAATGAGTTTTGGAGAAAATGAAGAAGAAGGGAGAATAACATTTGGGATAAGTTTCGATTTGGGTATTTAGATACCCTAACAGACAAAACAGATGTTATTTTCCGTTTTTATTCTTTGCTCGGATGTTATGGTCCGTTTGGATATTTTTAAGTTAACATTCGGATGTTAAGTTTTGTTTCAATACAGACACTATCATCCGTATTATTTATAAATCCAAAAAAATAAAAAACTTCACTCGGACACTATTTTCCGAGCGAAGGTCAAAATTGGAAAAAAAAAGTTTAATGTGGTATGCAGTGAAAAGTAGAGTGCGCGCATAGTAGCTGCCAGAAAGGACGCGCATTCAATAGAAAAAGGTCCATCCTGTATAGTGGATTTTTTTTTAATGGGTTACATCTAAAGTGGAAGTTCTAACATGGAGTCATGGAAGCGGGCCCTCGTCTTTGTCGGTAGTAACCTCCAACTCACCAATGAAAGCGAGCCCTCAAGCTTAACCATATAGTTTAGGGTTCTCCAATCCTTCCACAATGGTGCAAAGAAGAAGAATGCAAAAAAAAATTGAAAAAGGAAAGGGAGAGGAAGATCCTTTCCCAGTGGTAGTAAGAAGAAGACAACAAAAGAAAGAAAAATGAAGAGGGAAAAGAGAGGAAGAAACGTGGGGGCATGGGAGAGAAGGTGAGAGCAAGAGATAATGAGATAGAGAAGTATTATGTTTTTTTAAATTTCAAAATCAAGTGAGAAACTAAACAGGTATTATCCATTCATGAGAGGAAAAATAAAAATTTGGGTCAATGTAAATCCGCTAGACAAAAGAGATGCAGAGCTAATATACACAACAACAACAACAGCAAAAAAATAAAAATTACAACAATAAAATAATAATAAATAAAAAATTGTGAGGGAAAGTGGAAGAATATGAGAATGGAACATGACAAGGATGAGACTTGAGGTCCAAGACAGGGTTTCTTTTGTTATTATAGAATTATAGATGATTAGAGAAAGTGCTAGTAAAACGTGAGCGCTACCAAGTGGAGTTGGGGACAACGCAATGAAAACCATAATAGTCTTATGAATAAATGTAAACTTAATTTATCGAGGAAAACTATTTTTTTTTTGTTTATAGAAAAACTATTATTTGATTCTTTAACGAAAAAGGATTCAAAGTTTGATAATTATCCTTTCATACTTTTAGCTAAAACTCTCCGGGGCCACAAGGCACAGACCAGATAGTTTAAGTTTAGAAGCTGCAAGTTATTTAACGTTTTCCAGCTGAAAAGCTTCTAGATTGGTGGTGGAATTTCACGTCTGAGAAACAACAGCACCAATGAAGTCAAATTACCAATTGGTGGTGGAATTTCATCAACAATAACATCCCTCTGTTCCTTCAGTATATTATCCTATTATTTTTCACCCTACAAAACAAATTAAAGTCAACTACATTTTCAGATACTAAATGTCAGCACTCTCCCAAGAAACCCCGTTCCGAACCACACGTACAATTCCCCCACAAACACTAGTAATTCTACACCGTTTGCTCTGATGTACCAATACAATCCTAAGACTATCATGGAGTAACTCTGAATACTACAGTTATCCGCTAACTATCTCCGATTTCTATAATTATTTTGATGTAAAGGAGCAAGCCAATAAAAGTATGACAAGTGACATTGAAATTGTATCAATAGCTATCTTAAAAATAAAATCTTAACACAATCGCCAAAACCATAAAAAAGAAAAATCGTAACACTGTAGTATATTAGTCTTGAAGTACACAAATTTCTCAACAGATTAAGCTTATATGCCAAGATGAGAAGGAGAAACGATTAAAGGAGAGGCTCATCTCGACTGGTGTAATCAAATTCAATTCGCTTGAAAAATTGTCTTGTTACTATCAATCCATCCATCTAAGTTCTAAGTTCTATTAGAGGAATTACCAATTAGTACGAGCAGCATGATAAAGGAAAGATACAGCTAGTATTTTTGGCGAGGAAAGGGTCCAGCACCAAAAGCATAACAAGGTGAACCTATGACAAAATATTATCATCATTATCATTACGATTATATCATCTAAAAGTGCTCATGTATATTTTCCTTCAATAGACAATCTGAATCTATCATACTGGTGCCAGCAACCCATTCAAAAATCCACACCCGTTTTTAGAAAGAGTATCGATACTAAGCAGCTGATTTGCTTTCAGTAACCGGAAGGTAGACACCTTCGGCTGCCAGCCAGACGTTGTCAGCACGCTTTTCACGGACGCCGCAAACCTAGCAAAACACAATAAATGACGAAAATGATAACCCACTTCCAATTTAAAAAAAAAAAAAAAATCAGGATCACTGGAAAAATCGACCGCAAAGGCCAACACCACCATTATTCGTCTTACTTCACAAGCCAAAGCTAACTCAACAAATGTATAGCCAAGTGCCAAAGTCATCTACATAAAACTTCTAATCTTTCTGTTAACACACTCTAAACACAAGACACATAAATACGAGATTTGATTACCAAAAGCAAAATATGTACCCAACTGAAACTAGTAAGTAACCAAAATTTTCCAGAGAATAATTTATTATTTGCACATTCGTAATTCAACACAATATTATTGAAAGGAGGATAGAAGATTTTCAGACTCCAGGCAATTTCTTACCTCCTGCTGCCCCCCAGCAATCCGAGAGTATTTCTTATTATGACTATGCAGATAGCCTCCAGTGTCAACATGCTGCAGGCGAATTCTCTGATCCTGCTTCCAAGCCTTTCCACTTCCTTCTATGAAAAGCCTATTGATAAAATGAAATCAATATAAAGCTTCTCCCAGAATATTAGGATTCTATGTATCTCCAATAAAAAAAAAGTCTCACCTCCAATAGTCCCCAGTGTCAGATTCAGATTCTCCTCCAAAGCAACTCACCTATTTTCAATACAAAATTATAAACTCAGGTGTCCAATTGTCAAGCTGGGTCTAAAATAGTTTTATATTTGAATCATAAGCAGAGTAACTTCAATCATACACAAGTTTGAATGGAAAGGAAGTCAGATAAGACCATGAAAAAGAAACCTAGGTTTACAAAAAGTCCCTGTCTATTTATGTCTCTACAGATATAATTCAATAATTTTAACAGTGTCAAATTTTCTAGAAGTCTATAGGAGGGAACTGGAGATTTGAAGAAATAGCTTTCAACTGGTGGTTAACTGCATGAGCATTGATTTATTGTACAACAACCAAGACTTAAGTGTTGACTACATAGATGATAAATCAATTGATGCCACTGGGACAAATAATTATTATTTTTAGTGTATGAAGAGAATTTTTAAAGCATGTGATCTTCG
This sequence comes from Cyamopsis tetragonoloba, assembly GCA_037177725.1. Taxonomy (NCBI): domain Eukaryota; kingdom Viridiplantae; phylum Streptophyta; class Magnoliopsida; order Fabales; family Fabaceae; genus Cyamopsis; species Cyamopsis tetragonoloba. Next base: position 81,877,069 of record CM074119.1, read on the forward strand.
GGTTATATCATTGGACTTGTGCTACATATAAACCAACAAATTAGCAATAGTAAGAGAAGATAATGGATTGATTTGTTTGTTGCGGGGGTATATAAAACTAAGCATTCTCATTGTCTAGAACTCTAGGATAAGGATTATATGCAATATAAAACACATTAAAAATTGAAGAATGTGTCTCACATTAAATAGATGAGTTGTTTTAAGAGTGGGCAAACATCCAAAACTTTATTAAACCAAGTTCTAGGTCTGTTATGCACTTTTGAGATAAGAATGTAGAGCAGATAATAAAGTTTTTTTGGTCATAGCAGATAACAATGTTCAAATGAAAAAGATGAGTGATAAACTGAAATGTGTTAAACAATTTTAGGGTAGGGGAAGCGCTGACAACATGCACTAAGCCACTAACAATAAACATCCAATAAAAAAAACATCTTCCTATGTAGGAGACCATTCGTTTAAAATACCACATGTTCTACCAAAGAGGAATAAGAGAAATGTACAATGGCCTGTGACAAAGACAGGAGGCATAATCCCCTGTTGTTTGGGGCAAAGATTTCAACAAGAGAAACCAGAACACAGACGCACGAGAAAAAGGAGGACACGAACGAAAGGAGGTGTAACTGTTGTGTGAATGAAACGCCAAATGCAGAGTCCTTATAATCATACATCGAATGAAGCAAATAAAACATTCATTACAACAATAGCTTATTTAAGTAACACGGGGAAGCATTTCAGAAATTAACAACAAATCTTATCCAAATGCATAGAATGTTAATTGACAGTTTAACAAAAAGAAAAACACACCCACACTCACCTCGAGATTGGCAGATAATGGGGATGCATGCAAATGGCTGTGCAGCCATTTCCTTGTCCTCATGTGCTGCAGTCTAATGATCGTGCCATTTTTAATTACATCACCTTGTTTAGCAGAAGTTCCTGACTGAGGTCTAACTATCTGCAAAAGAATGCACATTTCTGATATTAAGACAAAAAACCAGATGCCAAGTAGCAAATATTATATAGCATCGACATAGCTAATGATGCAAAGTTGACCCTAATGTCCTCACAAAACAATCAATTTAGGCTTTTAATTTCTAGAAATAGAAAATAACCTATAAGTAACCACTAACCAACAATAAGAAAATAAATGTGAATAGAGAATTTACCCAGTAACTATTTGAATCATCGACATTGGGGAAACCCGTAATTGATTGTTGTCCACTGCCAGAACCATATGGAACATCATGAGAATGCAACCGAACTTTGGTCTTCTCGTGCATAAGCTTAACAACTGAGCCGTAAGTAATCAGCACCTACACGAGACAAGATCAAGCAATGACGAAATTATCGGTCGTAGTCATGGATAATAAGAGTTACAAATCCCTAACCCTAAGCCTATACAAGGAATTTAAATTAAGTGAAACCTCGACGCCTTCGTTGGAAGCGGAGGAGGAGGAGGAGGAGGAGGCAGAGGCAGAGGCAGAGGCAGCGGAAGGGGGGGAGATGTCAGAATCGAGAGTAAGGAAGAGGAAGAGAGCGAGGCCGAAGAATCCGAGAGCCATGAGGAAGAGCAAAGCAATGAACCAATTACGCTGCCAGATCGGGAATTCGGACTCGGAGGGGCTCCTTGATTCTCTGTAAACGATCCGGGTCGACCCGGATTTTTGCGGAGGGGATGGCGGTGCTGATGAAGATGAAGAAGACGAAGGTTTTCTTCGAGAGAGGCTCTGCGACCCTGAGGAAGCCACGGTGCGACCCGAATTATTATCCAGATCTGAAATTATAGAGAGAGAACACTGAGGTCCGTAATGATTTCTTCTTGCTTATAGAGACTGCAATAGCACAACCCCTTCTGCACGCTGATTCACCAATGACCGGGAACGACACAGCACTTCGCCTTCTACGCTGGAATCTTGGAGACACGTTACGTGACATTGTTTCATCCAATCGGAGCGGAACACGTGGAGACTTGAATGACGTGGACGCTTACTAGTGGTTAAAATTATCTTCCACAATATTCAGCTTTTTTTCCCTCACCAAAACACACTCAAAATTAAAATGTCCCATTGGGACATGCCTGTAAATAGAAGGATTCCATCCATAATTATATTATTTTTTTTATGAATAAAAAAATAAGAAAATTAAAATACTTTTCTCACTCACGTCTCACAGACTCAAAAAGTTTGATTTAAAATGATCATTAATTTATTAATCTCTTCTATAAGAGTCATGTTATTTGGTATGAATAAATGTCGAATGAAACACTAACAAAACAGGTGATAACATATAATTAGAGAATGGATGATAAAATGGAAAGGAAAAAAATTATATCTTTACTAGATATTCTTATAAAATATTTTATTTATTTAATTTTGATAATTATTATTTATTATTTTAAAAAATAAATATTTAATAAAAAATAAATAATAATAGTCAAAATTAAGTGAATAAAAAATTTTATAATAGAATTTAGTATTTTTCAATGGAAAATGAGGTATAATAGTAGACTCAAAATCAATGGTTACTTGCTCTGTATATAGTTTTTGTCAAATTATTTTCGTATTGATCATCAATTATGTTAAAATAATTATAATAAATATGTGAGTAAATTGAATGAAAAATTAAGTATATTTGCATTAAATATAATGAAACTAAATAGATTTACTTATATTTAAAATTATAATATGGTTTTTTGGTTAAAAAATTATTTGAAAGAAAATGCTAAATAGATACTCCATCTAAAAAATTTAGTATTTATTCAACATTTTCTTTTTTTAAAATATTTAGCATTTATCTGGCGGTGTTTTCCCTCTTACAGTGATCCACTCTCCTATTCATTAGCTGTCTAGTTTGTTGTTGGCTGATAGAGTAAGAGTTGTTCACTTTAAATCTCTTTCTTCTTAGTGTTTTTAGTTTTATTTTTATTTATTTTTCTGATTGTAAAAAAAAATATTGGCTATTGGGTTTCTTTTTCGGCTAATCTATTGGGCCATTTCAGGCCTGGTTCTATGTCCTGGTGGCTATGAGTTCTGCTGTTAACTTTTTTTTTTGGACTGCAGCTCTGATGTGAAGATAAACATGATGATTTTGTTTACCAAAAAGACAGCAACATGATTTTATTATCCAGATTCAAAACAAAAGTTTATTTATATACGAATTATGGATCCTAGTGGGAGCCCAATTTTCACAAACTCTCTTAATCCAAATTAAGGTATATTTTTCGGATGAGCTCCATTAGAAATTTTCGGATGAGGTTCATTCGAAGGATATACCCGTAAAAAAAAACGGGTGAATGGAAGTTCTAACATGGAGTCATGAAAATAATTTCGGATCACATTGTAGTAACTGGTCTAAAGCAGTTCCTCTTTATAAGATTTTGGGAATTGTTTTATGTTTGGGTCATCCATACATGTTTGCTTTAGAAAAAAATAGTGATTTACTTTTCATTTTTATTATTTTATGAATTTTAGATACTACTGTCAGAAAAAAGTGATGTTGTTTCTAAATAAGGTGGTGATTAATAATGTCACCAATCCAATTTGATGGAGGCACCATCCCTTTTAATGAATGATTTGAAAAAAATAGGATGACGCCACTATAAATAGAGATGGCGAGATGGTGTCATTGTAGGTCACTTATATTGAAAATTGTAGTTCTCTTGCACTCATGTTGCCTATTTGATTTTTTAAAAAAAGAAAATATCGTGAAAGGGGAAAATACAGGTAGATAAAATTGATGAAAGCAGCTGTTTTCAATTGGGCATTTAGAAACGGAGTTGGCGTTTACACACTGATGATTAATCTGATTAGTAAAAAGCATGTGATTTTAGAAGAAGCAAACGTTTTCTTCAGTGCTGATAAAAAAAAAAAAATGTTTTCTTCAGTTTCATCTTACTATCAAATTCTATACATTATTGATATCGTTCACAAACTCCTCATCAAATTAATGGCCAAGCGTTATTTCTATCCCTCTCAACCGGGAGAGGCAACTGGAATTAAATATTTCTTCGTCAATGGATTGATAAGTGATAACTCACATCGCATCAAAAATCATTTTTTAAGGATTTGTATATAAAAAATTATATTAATTTAAACAAAAATATAATACACATGATGTCATAGCTTCAAAATTTGTTCCATTCCTTTTCTTTTCTTTTCGAGATTTATAAGAATGTTTTCTTTGAAGAAAAAATAAATAAATTTAGATATTGCAAAGTTCTTATTTTGTTAATAATTGCATTTCAAGTTATAAACTTATAATTAACAAAGTTCGACATTGTTGATAAATATTAAGTATCCTGATAGGAGTTTGAATCTTGGTGATATTTATAGAAAAGTTTCGTCGAGAGAGATTGTATCTACTCTAGCGATTTCTCTGCCTCGTAGTGATTAGTCTTTAATTGTCGACCCGAAGATATCCTTGGTTAAAAATTAAAAGAAAAAGTTATAACACCCTTATGCTACATATGTTTACCCTTTCCATCACAGATTATAGCTGGTGATGGTTTTGCTTTTGTTGGTTATAGCTCCGAATCTGCTGTTGCTTTGATTATTGATTTTTCTCATACTTACATGAGTGAATTTGATTTAACATTTGAATGAAGTATAAGTGAATTCCACTGTGTTTTTAGATTTTTATTGGTAAAATTGAAGTTTTGTATGATTAATTTATGTTTAACAAATTAAAAATAAAAGATCCATATAGTTATTGTCAACCTAAAAAAATCTTATCTCAGAGTTGAACGAGAAATTCTTTTTATCATATGATAATCATAAACAAATTAACCATGAGGTTATGCATCGTTACATAGAAGAATTGAAAGAGAAATAAATTACTTCAACGAAAATAATATAATCATACTCAAATTTGACAAGTTGAAGATATGGGAGCAACCTCCACATTTCTTTTCTTCCTTTCTTACTCTTTATTAGTGTTTTCTTTCTTTTTATAACGGTCAAACATTACTGCAAGTTAAGTCACTTGTCGTAGGTATACCTTTATAAGAGAGGTTCCCAATCGAAGATATGGTAAGCAAAAGTAACTTTATTTTTGTCCTCTTGCTAAAATGACTACTGAATGGATTTGGAATTTATACTTTATGAATCAGCTTGCAAGTTAAACTCTGCTTTTCTTCTTTTTCTTGGTGCATAGTCTCCTTCTGATAGTTATCATTTCATGCATCAGAAAGAAGCGATACTTTGCCAGAAGAAAGTTGCTTTGGTTGACAATATTAATTTTCTCTGTTGAAAGTTTTTATTGTGAGTTTATTAGAGTTAATTATGGCAATAATGAACTCCTACAAAATAGAAATTAGTGTCCGTTTTGGATCTGCTCTCCAGTTGCAGACTTGCAGGTACTTTTCTCAACTTATTTTTCACAAAATTGATCTATGTAGGAGTATGTATGCATGTTACTTTTAAAAACTTGCCCTTGTCCCTTATTTTACTTAGGAATTATGGAAGCGACATGATTAAAAACATCGTGGTAGGTATACACTTATTAAAATTAAAATGTACAATTCATTTTACAACTCACTTAACATAAGTTAAATCAAGCTTTCATTTTACTTTTCAATTTTATAACATTAAAAAATTAGTAAACCAATGGAGTAAATGAGTTGTACATCTCTAATGAATACACACCAAACATTTTTCTAAAAATATAACTATATATATATATATATATATATATATATATATAAAATGGCGTGCGCAAAAGAGAATAGTGTATAAGAAAAAAAAGTATAAGACCCTCTCCAATAGGAAGATGCTTAACTAGGTTCTTATGAATTAATTTATTATATTTTGATGGGTCTCACGTGTATATATCACTTTATAAATTTAAGCACCCAAAACACTCTAATGCATGTTCTTAAATAAGCACTTTGGATGGAGCTCACATGTACCTACAATTAACTATCTCATATTTATTTTTTATTTTTAATACAAATTAGGTCACTGTTTTTATAAGAACCAGGTGCTAATTTAAACAATTTTGCTAAGCACTCCATTCCACGTCAACATGCTCCAAAGGAAATGGGGTGCTTAGGTGGGGTGCTTAAATAATAAGAACTCATTTAAGCACCCCCATTGGAGATGGTCTAAGCTTGACTTGTTTATTTAATTATTTTAATTCTTCTTAATTTAAGATTATTAATTTTATATTTAATAAATAATTTAATATTTTAATTTAATAAACTCAAAATTTATATATATAAAAACGAGCAACTCACAAACTCTTAATGTCAAGCTTATAAAGTTTGATCTTGGTTCATTAAGATATTCGAGCTCAACTTAAAGTTTGAGTTCGTTTGTTTATTTAAATAAAAGAGTTTTAGCGAGCATTTAATGAGTTAGAGCTCGAACATTTCATATATAGCTTGGCTCATTTCCACTACTGTTCACAACATAAGAATTTATATTTTTAGTGATAGAAAATAGTAAAATATAAGTTTAATTGTATTTTTTGTTTCTTTAGTTCGATAAGTGTATAATTTTAATCTCTGTAATAATTTCAATTCAATTTTAGTTCATATAGAATTTGAAATATCAAAATTGGTCCTCAATCCAATTTTCATGCAATATTGAACCGTTCATTACTGACGATAGTTATAGTAAGAAATGCGATCAATTTTTCATTTATGATGAGTAATGATAGTAACGAACAATAATATTATTTAAATTACACAAAAATTAGGCCTTGTGACTTATCTTTTATATTTTAAATTAAATTTTATAAGAACCAAATTTGCTAAGTTAGAATTAAATTTGCACAATTAAAAAACTATAAGAATGAAATGTTCAATAAAGCCTAATTTTTTGAAAAAAAAAATATAAATAATATATAATGAAAAATTGTGCAGAAACAAGTTCGGTAACCAAAAGTTAACCAAAACTCCAAAATATAGGATTAAACCCTTTTAATCCTCTGCTCCCTATTGGCGCCTTCAAGACAGTTTTTTATCGTTACTCTATCACTTAGCATCCGTCCTCATCAGCAATTTATTTTTCTCTTTTATTAGGATTAGTTGTCGCTATTAACTCCTTCCTTCAAATAGTTTTTTGCCTTTTGCCCCTTCTCTCTTGTATATATAAACTCTATATCTTCAGTTTTATAATTTGAGTTCACTTTTACCAAGTTCCCTTCATGAACTTTATCTTTCTTCTCTCGCCTTTACTTCATCTCCATCCTTGAGACTAGTCTGCAACCAGCATTCACTTCCTCCATAGCATACATTGTTATGGTATCACAAGCCCGACGAGGGTCATTCTGCTGCTTCTTTTTCATTCATTATGGCTGCTGCAATTCTACAAGAATCTGAACTGAAAGCTATGCAAGATCCTAACAGTCCCTTCTACATTCATTCTAACGAGAATCCATCTATGGTTCTTGTTACGCCTCTTCTCAATGAATCTAACTACTACAATTGGTCCAACACCATGAAGATGACTTTGCTCACTAAGAACAAGGACGCTTTCATCGATGGCACTATTCAAGAACCTTCTGTTGATGATCCCCTTCTCCCCTTTTGGCGTCGATGTAACAATCTTGTTTGCGGTTGGCTATACAGATCAATGACCCCTGACATTGCTCAATTTGTCATCATGGTTGAGCGTGCCTCGAACATTTGGATTGAGTTGTGTGAAAGATTCTCTAGAGTTGATCTCTTCCGCATCTCTGAGGTGCAAGAACAATTCTTTTCCTTAAAACATGGTGATCTTTCTGTTACTAAATATTACACTACAATGAAAGCTCTATGGGATGAGTTTGATTTCCTTGATCCTATTCCTGTTTGTACTTGTGGCGCCACATGCACTTGTGGAGCTTTGCAAAATCTCAAAACCCATCGTAATATACAAATTGTTGTCCGTTTTTTAAGAGGGTTGAATGATCATTATACCATTGTTCGCTCACAAGTCATGATCATTCATCCTCTCCCATCCATTAATCGTGTATATTCCATGATCCTTCAACAAGAACGCCAATTATTTGGTGATGTTCTTTCTGCTGCTGCTATTGCCTTGAATACATCAACTTCAGATAGCAGCAAGACTTCCAACACAAGGAACTCTTTCAATCCCAAAAATGGGAATTTTCAGGACAAAGTGTGCACCTATTGCCAGAAGAAAGGATACACTCGAGATGTATGCTATCGCGTAAATGGTTTCCCTCAAGGTTTCAAATTCACAAAATCCAAATCAAACAACAAGAGTGTTAACATGGTTTCAACATAATCCAGTGATGATGATGCCACTAGCTCTAATGAGGATAGTGAATGCAAATTTGGTTTCACAGATCTGTACCAATGGCTTCTTGCCCTTCTTCCTCAATCTAACACCAAGGATGCTCATGTCAACCAGATGCAATCCTCCTATTCTTCAAAACTTGGTAATCTTTTCTCTCAAAAATGGGTTTTAGATACGGGTGCCACCAACCACATCACCTGTTCTAAATCTAATTTTACATCTTTTTATCTTATAAAGCCTATTTATGTTCACTTACCCAATGGTGAAGTCCTTACTGCTAATTACAAACACTTCACTGATGATTTATTCTTAACAGATGTGTTGTTTCTTGATAGCTTTCGATATAACTTGATTTCTATTCGAAAACTAGCAACTTCTCTCAACTATGATATTGTAATCTCACCCTTTTCTCATTATATACAGACACACAATACCTCCAAGAGGATTGGAGTAGCTTATATTCATGAAGATCTTTACTTGCTTAAGGATTTTTCTTCTATGTCTTCTTGTAATTCCATATCAAATTTTGTTGTCACCTGTTGTAATGTCAGTAATGCGAATACTGTTTCTGAAAAATTATGGCATTATCGTCTTGGACACATTCCACATGATAGATTACTTGTTATGCATAAACAATTCCCTGATATATGCAGTAATAAAGAACTTGTTTGTGATGTTTGTCATTATGCTAAACAAAAATGCTTACCTTTTCCTCTCAGACACTCTCAATCTATTTCTGCTTTCGACCTTATACATTGTAATATCTGGGGACCCGTTTCCACTCCTTCTATGCATGGCCATATTGTGAGCATTGTTGATGATTATTTTCTATTCACTTTTGTATATCTTATGAAATTAAAATCAGAAACTCAACAATTGTTAAAGGACTTTATCTGCATGATTGAAACTCAATTTAATGTCAAAATTAAGACTGTGTGCTCTGGTCAAGGCTTGGAGTTTCAAATGCCAACCTTCTTTGCCTCCAAAGGTATTGTTCATCAAGCCAGCTGTGTGGAAACCCCTCAACAAAACGTCATTGTTGAGAGGAAACACCAGCATATTCTAAATGTCACTAGAAGTTTATTGTTTCAAACATGTTTGCCTAAATGTTTTTGGTCTTATGCTGTTCAACATGCGGTTTTTCTCATCAATAGAATAACAACACCTGTTTTAAATGAATTAAGCCCTTATCAAAAGTTGTATAATATTTTACCTGATCTATCCAATATCAAAGTCTTTGGATCTTTATGTTTTGCATCCACCTTTGAAAGAAACAGAACCAAACTTGATGCTAGAGCTCAAAAATGCATATTTCTGGGTTTCCATTCTGGGACAAAGGGTTTTCTATTGTTTGATCTTACTTGCAGGAAAGTTTCATCTTGACCAAATATCGAGCATTTTTTTTATATATATAAGAAAAGAAATATATTAAAATGCAAAAGAGGTGCATAAGAACATACAAGAACACACAGAGCTAGAAATGCTTCTAAAGATAAATACACTTGCATCACCCAAAAAACAAATCAGCCCAAAAGGCTTATCCCAAACAATAACGTATGCTGATAAACCCCTTTGATAAAGATTATTCCACAGTCCATGTTCCTACCTCATGAAAGCTAACCACACTTTAATTAAGTTACTCCTCAAAAAGATTTGATTTCTCCTTTTTTTTACAAATCAGTCCAAAAGGCCTATCTCACATAGCCTTTAAAACGAGTCAGCTCGACTCGATTGCTGCAAATTGACCTAAAAACAATTATGATATTTTCACCTTTATAAATTTATAATCCATTGAAAAAAGCAAATTATTCATGGATGAGTGAAAAAATATAAGGCTCAAATTCATTGCATGATTTTTACGTAATTACTACAAATTTGGCTCCAAAATTTTCTCCCTTCTTTTACCTCACTTGCTTGTTTTTATATTATTAAGATAAGATTAAGATAAGATAAAAAGATAACTTGCCAGGCGAAATTGATTCAAAAGATCAAATTGAATTTTAAACATTATAACTAAAATCAAATAAAGATTACTTGTTGTTTCCATTAAAAAGACCAAAGATAATATTTATGATGAGAGTTTATTTATAAATAAATATGTTAAAATTTGTAAAACAAATTAAAAAACATGAGAAAATATAAACAAATGTTGTAAGTATCTAAAATTTTGTCAATTCTTTTAAATACCTCATTAATTAAATTGTTTATTTAAATAAATTTTTAATTACCATCGGGCGTGAGTTATTATGACTCAATCAGTGGTCTTAGTTTCGAGTAATAAGTATACAGTTGCATTAAATACTTAAAAAAAATTGCTCCTTATAAGATTTTATCTTGCCCAACAACATAACATTGCCTCAACAAAAGATACACGTAATTAATAATTATTTATAATAAAAAATAAAATTTTCATTAATAATTATTTATGTTTTGATTAAAAAAACAAAGGGAAGTGACTTGCATTAATAGAATTTCAAAACGAGAAAATTTTGAGTAATACTATATCTAGTCCTATTTAATTTATATGAGATATAGGAGGATGTTCTCAAAAACAAAAAAAAAAATGTATTTAATAATATTATTTTAATTAATATTTAAATTCTATTAGTACAATATTCATGCAGTTAATAAATCTACTTACAAGAAAAATTAATGAATACATTGGTCCCTTAAGCGTAGCCGTAAGCCATCATCTTTTAATAGGTTAGTGGATGCATTAGAGTCGTTGGACCTCATTAAAACCCGCTCATAAAATTGGTACGAGGCTATATTTTCTAGTTCTCTAGCTTTCTCTGACTCGTGTTTGATACCAATAGCATGTATTGAATCTTACGCTCTTTGTAACACATTGGTATAAATTTTATTTTTCTTTTGTACTTTTGTTGCTCACTACTGAATATCCCTGGTGCTCCCTTTTATTAATATATCCCTTTTATTTGCTGATTAAAAAAAAAAAAGAAGGATTGATACAAAAAATTAATCCTTCTTAGCCATTAATACACTCAAAAGTTGTAAGATTATTATACTTTTTATAAGAGTTTTTTTTAACCTGTGCAACTATTAAATAGGATAAGAATCTTAAAATAGAAAAAAAATGCAAATAATGAATGCATGTTAAATATAAAACTTAATTAATTTCTGTCTTTTCCTATGAACAATTTTTTCATTAAAATACTTAACATGTGTAATATTGCACAAATTAAAAAACCAATTTTATAATAAAAATAAAATTACTTTTTATTCCTTATAAATAGAATTACATGTAATGATTCTTTTATCACTATTATTTACTATATTCCGTTTACTACTTTCTTTTATCTCTTTTTATTTATTTACCAGGTTATTTTTAATATTTAAATTTTTTTTTATTTTTGTATGTCTTTTTTCTTAGGGTAAATTGTAATAATCTTCCTTGAGGTTTGAGGAAATTGCATTTCACCCCAAAATTCATCAAAATTAGCACTCCACCCTATTTTTGTCAGTTAACTAGAATTTTTGACCCATCAATATATCATATAAGTATTAAAAATAATTTTTAATGTTAACAAAGGGACCAGAACTTGCATATGTGACAAACTGGCATGACAGAAACGTTAACAGTATAGCAGTTAACTAACGTTTTTACCTCGTCAGTTTGCTACATCGACCTTAAAATAGTTTTTAAAATTAACAAATGGACATTTTTGTAGATGTGACAGATGGGAACGACAGAAACGTTAGCTAGGTCAGCAATTAATAGTCAACCGTTAAAGAAATGGAGTAGAGTACTAATTTTAGTGAAATTTGGAATGGAGTGCAATTTCTTCAAATTTAAAGGGATAAATTTTTCTTATATGTTATTATACATAGATTCTATAATTAGAATATATAATGATATTTCTTTTTGAAGTACTACTTCTATTTTTAAATATAATCGCTAAAAAAATATTTGGTACTTCAAAACATAAATACTTTTATAAAAAATTAAGAGTGTTTATTATTTTTCAATTATACTCTTATTTATTTAATAAATTAAATAATATTATTAATAAGAATAGTAAAATTTAATTTTTAGTAAAATTAATATAACTAAAATCAAATCATTAACATTTTTTTCATATACATAAATATATGATAATGTGTTTATATTTATAGGCATGTTGTCATTCATTAAATTTTATTGTCACTCTTATTTTAAACATTTTTTTACTTTCACAAATTACCTTTATTTTTACTTTTTTGGTAAATTACCTTATATTTTCTTTGTTTATAAAAAAGTATAAATGTTAAACCTAAATACTCATCATGTACACATATCATTATATACTCACCAACTTATTAAGCTATATGACTTAGACATACACTTCAATATTTATAAAGAAAAGACAACAGAAAGAAGGTTGTTCGAAGGTGGTCCTCGGACCATCATGATCCCAAATTTGGACCATTCGACTAAGAGAGTAGAGAGAAAAAATGAATCTAATGGCAATAGGATATAGGGATTACCAGTAATCTTAATTTAAGGGAATCGCCATAAGATTACTCTAGAAAGAGAGAGATATATTTCAATAAAAATTTATGTACAAATTTGAGTTTATACAACTTGTTATTTTTTTCTATTTTTCAATTTTTTTCTAGGAAAAATTATAAAAAAAAAAGTTGTACAATGTTTGAATTGTATTCTACACATTATTAAATAAAATGACAAAATAGAGTAATTTTATGGTGATCTTCTTAAATTAGAGACTACCGGTGAGTCTTTAATTTTTAATGAATAAATTTATTTTTTTCTCTCTTTAAATCGGTCGACTTATACTCCTGACCATTTGTAATCATCAAATAAGGGGACCACCTTATAGTGAACGTAAGTACTCCAAAGAACGGTCCCCGGGTGTGGGCAGGCTGTGTCTGCCGCTGTTAGTATACGGTCTGAATACGGCAAACATACATAATGATAGTAAATGGAGGGACGGGACGGCACCTTCTTCACCTCAAATTTACTCTAATAAAGGCGAACCATAAAATAGTACAATACTACTAATACTCCTACTACATTCATACATACCTTTTCGGTTTCACGTCGTCGTACGTGTTTCATCCCTCTCGTCACGTACACATCTCCCCCAAATTACCACACAAAACCCTCCCATCATTACAACTTGTACCTGTCTTATCACATAAATAACCGCCTTCATCTAGGTATGTATTATTTCCACATACAACTGTTATAGCTTCGGATCGGAAGTCACTTTTTACAAAAATATTAGTTATTAACAAATTTATCAATAGATGATTGACATTTTTATTATTTTAATAATTTTTAAAAATTCAATTAATAATAAAACGAGAAATAATAAAATAAAAGAGAAAAAAATATTAATTAAATTAAAATATTTATTAATATATTTATATTAAGGATATAGTTAAAAAAGTTTAAGTTTTTTAAATTAATTTAATGACTTAACTTCTATTCCAGTAATTCGGTTGGAAGTGACATATATTTAAGATCAGAGTAGTAATTAATAGACAAATGATATTTAGTGTCTTAAGGAATCAAAATAGTGTTTTGTATTCGTGAGAGACAAAACAACGTGCACTTATGACACTAAATATCATTTGACCCTTAAGATACTAGTAATTGATAAACATTTTTTTATTTCTAATTAATAACCTTAACTAACACTTTAAGAATCAAATATTATTAGTGCATTTAAATTATTTTTTAAAGAGTCAAATGTAATAAAAATTATTAAAAAATATAACTTTTTGTATTTTTATAGAGATTAAATAATATGTAATGAATATTTTTTTAAATTTTAATAATTTTAACAAATCCCTAAAGATATTGATTAGCATAATCCCTGAGAAAATGCATTAATTTATAGACTAATAGTATTTAAGTTAAACTACATTATTTGTACTACCCTACTCTTATTTATTTAAGACTCAAAAGTAATTTGTTTGTGCTAATTATAAGAAACTTAATATATCTTATAGGTGTATTTATCATTGTGAGAAGGTAAAAAAATTTCTTTATTTTAAATTTATTAAGAGTAACTTACTCATTTCTCATATTAGAGTGTACACTTAATAAACTAAAGTACAAAAATCATATTTAGTGACGATTTTTATATGAGTTAGCAACGATTTTAATTGATTTTTTTACTTAAATACACACTTCAAAAAGTATAAAAAATTAAAATACACACATACAAAATTTTGGTACTACATTCCAAATACATAAAGTAAAATTTAGGGTATTAAAATATTTTTAACCGTTAAAAAATCATATTTAAAATTTTAAAATAGAGACCAAATAAAAAATAATAATATTTTAAGGGATTAAAAAAGTATTTACTAATAACTTTTGAATAAGTCGATCATAATTATTTTATTGTTGATTGTATATATTCAAAAGAGAAGATTAATAAGTATTGTGATTATAGTCAAAACAATATCTTCAGACAATTCTTGAGAAATAATAAGTTGTTGCTTTTAGCAATGAATACTCCAAAAAAGAAAAAAAGTTTAGTGCATAACAAATAAACAATTAAATTCACAGCACAGAGAATTATTCGTTCATGTGATAGAATGGATATATTTTTAGAATTGGGTCTTCTCATGTTTTTTTCAATTATGTTCCTCGTGTAATAAAAAATATATTTCTAATGAATAACTTTGTGATGATAAAGGGTCGTATTATTTTAATTTTTTTTTATCTATCTGCTTCATAACATAGAACATGATAAAAATAAATATAAGTGGACATAACCAACTGCACCAATCAAATTTAAATAATATCAACTTTTTTTAGGTATTGTTTGGATGGGGTAAATAAAGGGAAAAGGAGGGAATGAATTTTTAGTGAATTATTATTTTGATGTTTTTGGTATAATTATGAGTTTTCTCACCCTTAGGATGAGATTAATTCTGTTCGTACTGCGTGGCAGGTGCTGGCCCCGAGAATTTAGCAAATGTGAGATTCGAACACGGATTCTCCCGCTGTAGATTGTCCTTCCTATAAACTAAACGAGATCTTATACCGCTAAATCAACTCTCGGAGGTTAAATTATTGTGTTTGATTGTCACTCCAAAATATTTATTATCACTTTTTTAACTATTTTTAATAATATTTCTATTTTAATTCTTTATTTTTATTAGTTAAAAAATGTATTTTAAATTTAAATATTTTAAAAAAATAATAATAAACATGTTTAGAGTGACAATAATTTCTTCTAAAAATAATAAAAAAAAAGAGATGAGAAGAGAGAAGAGAATATGAACTTTTCTCTTATTCTCTCCAAAAAAATAAAAATAAAAAAATATAAAAACACTAATTTTTCTTCTATTTTTTTCTCTTCTGAGTTCTGACCATTTAAACCACACTTAAAAGAAATTTTTTTCCCCCTTCTCTCAATTCTCCCCTCTGCTCTCCACACTCCCCAACAATTGTTATCATTTATCAGACATTATATAAATTGACTGTCATTTCAGTCAACGATTGAAATTTCGTGGATTTGTTTAGTAGTAAAACAGTGGCATTTATTTGTTAGAGGCTCCGGGTATATATCGCAACTTTAGATTTGACTGTTGAATAGGTTAACATAAGCTTTATGCATACCAAACACATAATAATATCACTAATATTTATTTATAATTATGTGATCAGTATTCTGTGAACAACTTTATACGATTCAAACAAATATATTACAATTCCATTGATTAATTTGGGTATAGTTTATGAGTGGTTAGATTCGTTTGTTGCAAGGGGAGAAGATAAGATTAATTTATGGAAAGTGAAAGTGGGAAAGATGAAGCAAGTAGGGAACACAGATAGTACAAGAAAAATTGGAAAGAAAAGAGGAGCGGGAATAGCGGTTGTAGGGCAGAAGAGGAGGAGAAGAAAGAAAATATATATTTTTTATTTTATATATTTAAATTTATTGATTGTTCTCGCAATTTAAAGAAACTGATAACTCATCGTTACCTTTCTCTTAACAAGTATTTTTTTTTCATGAATTTAAATTCACTCTCTTAATTACTTAGACAAATCAAGTTATGTATTAAAAACTTCTTTGTTATTAATAAATTCTCTTTTATGTTAGGTTTTAATTTTTTTTCCGGAATATCTTAATATATATGACTTTGAACATAAGATAGATAAATCACAAGTTGGAGTCTATTGTCCTTTGAGGTAATGTGAGGACAGACTTGACTTATACTAGTAAGGTGAACATGTGCAACAATAACTATTATTGTGAATTTTTAATTTATTTTCTAGAATAATTTGTTCCACTAACAGACTTCTTGATCATAATAATATAATTTTTTATTTTATTTACTAAAATAATGTAGAAAATAAACAATCTTTTAATATGGGTATTTTGAATAAAAAATAGTCAAACTTTGTCTTTTTGCTTTTTATCCTTTTTTGTTTTTCGTCCTTTTACTTTTTGTCTTTTTTTGTTTTTCGTCTTTTTGCTTTTCGTCCTTTTGCTTCTTGAATTCTGCAATTCTCTGTTTTGGGTCTTTCCACACTGCAATAACCCTTTCCTGTGCAGGAATAACTTGATTTTTAGTCGCTGTATCAATCTTTAGATTTTCCAGTTTAGAGTTTATCTCTTCAAACGCAACTGCAAGATCTGAAGACTGTTGTTTTGCAACTATTAAATTAAGTTTTTCATGCAACCCAATTAATAACTCAATAATAGTGTTATTCTGTTTTGCTATAGAACTTATAGCAATATTTGTAGAACTTTTAATAAATCCTTCTGCTGGTGACAAAATCTGAGTGGTACTATCAAGTGCTCTTTGATAGTCTTGATTTTGTTCGGTCATGTCAAGAATGTAGATATTTTAATATCTACATATTGTATTAGAGATTCAAGAGTCTGCACTCTTTCCTCTAATTCTTTTGCTAGTTGAACAGTTTCTTGTTCAATCTTTCTGGGTTCTTGATCTATTCTTATTAATAGATCCTCTATATCTTTCTTTGTTGGCAACTTAGAAAGATATGACTTATCAGATTTAAATATTAAAGAATCAACTTTGTCGGTTAACTCTTTAATTGCTGTTTTACAAAAAGTGATTTTTCTGCTTAGAGGTTCTAAGCCTTGTAAAGATGATTCAATTAGAGAGATTTTCTTTTTCTGTTTTTGGTATAGGTTGAGCAAAGACTTAAAGACTGAAGAATTATTATCTTTTTCAGATTGCAGATTATATAAAATAGTGTATGAAATATCTGAAATACAATTAAGTTGAGCAAACACAGATGACAAAGAGTTATGTTGATTTCTTGCAGTATGATACATATGTTTGAAATCTTTTTTATTATCATGAAAACATACTAGATTAACATGATCAGTAGTTCCTCCTCTTATATTTCTTGGGAATTCTAAATCTAAATAATCAAATCTATCTCTTTCAGTCATTATTTATCCTGTAGTTACCTATCCATCAGGTGCAAACATCGTTTCCAGCATGGTCTTACCTTCTTGCCATGGTACTAAGATTGCCTTCCCTAGCCTTCGGCTATACAGGACTCATAATGCTTGAAATTGATTTTAATGATTCAAAAGAAATGAGTATGGAACCGCTTATCATATTAATAATATCATGATTTTATGATAACAAAAAATAAGATCAAATATAGCTCATACTAACAGTACTCTCAACATAATAAGTTTAGTTCGCCATACTAGGTTTGCTTTGATACCAAAAATAGGTAAGTGCAGAGGAAAATGAATTCATACCTTTCTCTTCTCTGAACTTCTTGTACTCAGAATAGCGCAAGATAAAGATATTAGCGGAAGATAGAAGGCGCAAGGATCAAATAGAAAGGATTTATTTAGAGAAGTAAGTGGTTGTACTGAACAAGGTGTGTTTTCAAACTAACCATTGCACTCCTTTTATAGGCAAACATAGACACACAGACTTAAAATCCGGATTTGAAACTAAAAATAAAAATACAATAATTGAAGTAAGTGGGGCACAGCTTTTCTGAAAGTAGATGATTGAAGGCCACACTTGTACAAAATTTAAACAAAAACCATACACGTAGAAAGAAAATAGTAAAAGATAAGGAGATGAGGATTCCTTCCTTATCTGAAAGCTTTGTTGTTTGTCGTCTTCTGCCGACAATGTTGTTTGACGTCATTGCTTACGTCATTGATGACTCAGCTTTCCATGAGGTCTTCCAGCTCAGCTATCAAGTCTTCTTCTTCATTCAGATTAGGTGCTTCAGATGTTGAAAGTAGATCCCAAACGCTGTTAAGATCTGGATGTGGTCGCTTGAGAGGTTCCCAAATCTTCATTGTTGATGTTTCTCCAAGTAGTTGAAATTTATTTCCGAGATCATGAGGAAAGTTGTTATAGACGCTTTCTTCTCGAACATCTTGATTATCTGTTGATAATACATAATTGAATCCGTAAAGAACATACTGGAGAATTCTGTGAACATTCCAATAACCAAATGATGCTGTGCAGGAATAAATTTTCCTTGTATCATTTTTGGAGATGATGAGTAAACTCCAAGTCTATATGGGGGCCTTGGCCTTAGGTCTGTTTGATTACAATAGGAATTAATAATCTTCTGTGCCTTTGGACCAAGAAAATCTGGTGCTGAGCGAAATGTTAGATAATGAATAAAACCATAATGAAAGCATTCTGAAATTATGGCTTCATCAATTCTATCCGCACTGGTCACCCTGAGTAGCACTGGTGAGGGTTGTAGAGGGTATTCGTTGTCGAAATATTCTGAGTATTGAACAAAGGTAAAATGAGGATAGGGTAGACGAGCTTCTTTCCTACTTTGCTGCAGAAACATTTGCATCCCAATGAGGTCTGCATCTAAGCTAGATTCAGCCTTTTGAAGGATGTCCTGCTGGACTTCTAGAGGAAGATCTTGTAGAAAACTTCTTCTAAATCTTGAATCTAGGTTCATCATCCAGCTCCACTTTTCAAAGGGAATGGTCTCAACTTCTTGCATGGCATCAATCATATATTCCGCTCTGTTAAGTTTTTCTTCCAATTCTCTATTTTTTTGTGAGAATTGTCTAACTTCTCTTTCTCTACATGCTCTCATTCTGGAACACATTCTCCTTTCATGGTCTAGATTCTTTCTCAAGACTAGATTTGAAATTTGTTCAAACTCTTATTCTGGTCCTCGTTTCAAAGTTTCAATGAAAAAATCTGCTTCCTGTTTAGAAAGCGTTTCTGTTGAAGATTTTAGGAAATAATCTTCTGCTTCTTTAATGGCATCTTCTAAAGAAAAGAAACCTTTAAAGACTGGTTTTGGAGATTTTCCTATAGCCTTCATGAGAGAACCATAGCTTCTGTAGAGTCTCGGTTTTTCTCCTTGAAAAAGAACATAAGCCTTTTTCTGTGGTTTTTCCAAATCATTGGGACTCATTTTTGAGAAATAATAATTAAGTGCATTCAGAGCATTTAATTTTGCTGTTGGTGTACTTGCTCGACGAAGAGCAGTTAATAACACCTGCTGCTCCTTTAGAATAGGGCATCCATGTAATGGTTTAAACTGTTGAGGATGATCCTCAGGTAAAACAGGGAGTTGCTGTGAACCAAACTGAAGCGTTGGATATCCTTCAATTGCTAAGGCTGGTTTCTTGCCTTTGTCTTGTCCTTCCATCTTTAAAAAATAGGATTGGTTAGGATTAATCTAGACAACAAATCTACTGCATGATTATCTTTACCAGAAATATGTTCAATTTTCACATCAACACCTGTTCTGCAAATATTATCAATAAAATTTACCCATCTATTTTTAGAAAGTCTATTGGTGTTCATGTTATGATAAAATTTTACTATGGCTTGACAATCAGTTCTTAATGTAAATTCTTTTTCATCTAAGAGAAAGATTCTGAATTTTTCGAAAGCAAATATACAGGCCATTATCTCGGCATCAATGGTGGATATATTGGTTTTATAAGTTCCTGATGCATACCTGGCTATCTTTTCATCAGATATTTTTGAATCCTTATTAGGTTTCCATTTAAGGATGACACCCCATCCTTGTAAGGATCCGTTTGTTTGGATAATAATGTAACTATCCTTAGGAGGGAAATCAAGAGGAGGAAGACTCTTAATAGAATCTTTAATTTTCCTGATGATTTTCCAATCCTGACTGTTAAATCTTCTCTCACCATGTAGAGAACATTTATTGTACAAACTACCAGTGAGTTTGCTTAAGTTAGGGATATATTTTTTTGCATAATTTAAGATCCCTAAGAATTGTTGTAAACCTTTCAGTGTTTCAAGGTTTTGTTCTTCAAACTCTAGGATTTTCTTGACAATATGGGGTTGAAGTTCAACCTTTCCATTTCCAATTTGTAGTCCTAAGAATTCAATTCTTGTAACACCGATTTTTAACTTATTTTTTGATAGAACAAGTTCTTCCTTTTCACATATTTCAAAAAATATTGAAAGGTGTTTAAGGTGTTGTGAGATGTCTTTAGAAAATACAAGGATATCATCTATGTATGCTATTATGAAATCATCATGCTTGTGAAAAATGTTGTCCATTTTTCTTTGAAATACTGCTGGTGCATTCTTTAAGCCAAATGGCATAACAAGACATTCAAAGTGTCCTTCTGGGCAAAAGAATGTGGTCCAAGGAATGGACTCTTCTTCCATTGCTACTTGGTAAAATCCGGATTTTAAATCGAATTTGGAATATACCCTTTTATCGCGGATTTTTAATAGCAAGTAATCAATACCTGGAAGAGAATATTGATCCTTATGAGTGTTATCATTGAGTCGCTTGTAATTATAAACCATTCTTGATTTACCCCTTCTTTCCTTTCCGTCAATGACTTCTGTCCCTGATAGAACAATAAAAGTTGTTGTTCGATGCCTAGAATTTGATTTTCCAATAACACCTAGGTTAAGGAGGTTTTGGATGTGAGTCCTATACTCCTTTTGCTGTTCTGGTGATGGGATGATGGGCTTGTCTTGTATTATCAAGTCTGGATTGATAATTTCTAACTTACAAATGATCTTATTTTTCTGCCAGTGTTTTACTGGGTTTTCACCTATATATTGTAATTGTTCTAACCTATTCAGGACCGGCATAATTTGTTGTTCAAAATGTGTCATTGATCCTAGGTCATACAAGCACAATTCTTTGTTTAGTACTTCAATTTCTTCACTTGTGGGTACTAGTTCTAATTCTTCTGTTATTGCTTCTGAGACATTACAAGAAGCATAGGGGATGCTTGGATTGTATCAGCCTTTTTGTAAAGCTTTACAATTTCTGCTTCTATCTGTATACCTCCTTTGAAGTTATAGATGAAAGACATTCCAATGATTAATTGGATTTTTCATTCTGCAAATTCTCCTATTCTTATGGGGATAATGTAAGTGTAGGGCATGAGATATTCTTCTTTGTTGAAGATTATCTTAGCATTGCTTAATCTATGATTAGTTGTTTCTGATCCTCCTAGACCATTTACTACCATAGGTTTGTCTGTTTGTTTCCAACACTTCTTAGGAAACGCTTCAGTGTCTATGAAACAACGGCTTGCTCCCGTGTCAATTATTGCTTGTAACACTCTCTTTTCTCCTTTTATTGTTACTATAACACTGCAATTCAAGAGATTATTCTGTAGAGTTGCGTGTCTTTGTATTGAAGCACAAATTTCGTCATCACAATCTTCCAAAACGGGTTCTATGTTTTCGGGATACATCTTCTCCTTCCCGGGGTTTTTTGCGAAATTTGGGCTCTGCTGCTCTTGTAAGGCTGCTTCAAGGGCAAACACTCTATCTTGTAAAATCTGTATTTGTTGCTGTAAGTCAAGTATATACTTGGCTTATTCCTGAACTAAACAAGAAAGGTTTATTTTGTTCTTTGAAATTTCCATCTTAGGTTTAATCGGGATGGATAAGTTTAGAATTCGCTGAGCGTCTGGGATACATACTGTTAGACTGCATGTATCACAATGCGCATTGTTACTGTCTGGAGTCAAGAGACGACAGATGTAGCATTTTCTATGCATTTCATCTAGTTTTAGATAAAATTGTCATTGATGTGAACAATCTTGTTGTTCTTTAGAGAGCACAGATGGTGTTCTCCAGGCTGGTTGTGTTACCATCATCATAAAGGATGACTGGTCTTCGAAAAGGTTTATGAAATCTTTTCGAGCTTGTTCTTCTTCAGGATCTTCATATGAACAGATGTCTGAATCTGCTGGATCCTCATCTTCATCAACACTCACTATGTCCCAATCTTGAGGTAACTAAAGTTCTTGGTAAACTGCAAGACGTTCTTTGTTGACTCTTCCTGATCTACATTGATTTGCAAAATGTCCTGCTTCTCTGCAAATGTAACACTTGCATTTAGTGTTTCCTGGCTTTTTAGTTTTGAATTTACGGACATTATTCTTGTCAGGAGTTCCTTTATAGTTAGTCGCTTTCCTAAGTGGTCTTTTGGGGCGATAATGACTTCTATAAACTCCTGGGACATCTATGTTTTTACAAAATGAAAAATTCTTTGCTTGTCTATTGATTTCATTTTGTTGACAAAACTGTTGAAGTACGTCGAATACGAACTTTTTTCTGGGTGCTATCCCAACTGTTTGGTTAGGATATGCTTGATTCCATAATTCTATCATTTTGGAACCAAAAGGCGAGGGAAGTTTTCTAAAAAACTTCTCAGAAATCTCTGGTTGTAGGTATATCCTACCTGTCTTAGCTGCCAATTCCTTATACTGTGCTGCGTATTCAGCAAAATCCGTCATATCATTAATCGTCAATTGTTCCAGCTGTAGTAATGCTTGATCTTGCATTTGGGTGTGTCCTCTGTATTCATCATATCCAAGGATCATTTGCCTTACTTGTGTAGTCAGGTTGACAGTATCATTGGCTAGATTTACTAACTGTTGATACTCATCAGGGTAAGCAGCTCTCCATGATTGGAAAGTTAATTTTTCTGTTGGTCCTAAAAGGTTTTCAAAGTATAGAACGTTGTCAGAATTTTCTGCAAACTGTAGGGATGCTAAATGGGTTATAGTGGCAGATTCCCATATCCTAATGGTGTCTTCCCATTTTGCAATGTTTACTGGTAAAACCAATACAGCTCCTTCTCTAGATTTTGCAGATGGTAATTCTATAGGATTAAGATCTAAGGGTCTTCCTATAGGTGTTGCTGTGTTAGTGGTCCACTGGTTTATTGGAGGGATTGCTATTGTTTTTCCTGCTCCAGGCCCAAAAGTGGGTTGTCTTGTGGTTCTTGTTTGGGGGACTGAGTTACTACTTTCTCCTTCCATAAACAAGTATTCATGCTTAGTAGGTTTCCTCTTGGGATATGGTAGATAATCATCCTCTACTTCTAAAATAAGACCTACTTCTTGCTGTTCAGAGAATGGATTACAAAATTCATCCTCTTCATCAAATCTAGGGGGTTTACTATAGTCTACTGGCTCACTTATTGATTCGCATCTATATTCTTGGAAATACCATGGTTGAGTTTCCATAAACTCCTCATAGGATATTCCTTCATCGTGATTTGTAGTAATTACCAGTGCTGTCGAGATTCTTTCAATCTCTTCATCATCTTCATCTGATTCTATCTGAGGTTAAGACTCGTAGTCGCAGAATCGAATGCTGAAGCTATTTCGCCTCATACAAGATACTACCTTGGTTAGAGCCTTCACAATTTCCTTCTTTGGAATAGTTATTGTCCATTCCTCTTCATTAAGAAGATTTGGATCAAAATCCTTTCTTGGGATAGCTCTTATCCCTTTAGATCCTAGAAATTCAGCTATGTGGTCTGTTTTGACCTTGAAATTTGGGGCAGCATAATTGCTTAGTCCTGCCGTTACAGCTTTAATGAGAATTAAGTTTGCTTCTCCAGCTGTCATGCTTTCATAACCTTTGGTTTTTACTGTGATCATTACATGATTACAAAAATCAGATAATGAAACCCTATAATTCTTAGGAATAATGTAAACTAATTCATGATTTTCATGCATGTCGACTTCCATTGTCCCTATGACTGCTTTTGTAAGAGCATCACCAAACCTTGTATCTATTAGGGTGACTAAGACCTTAGCTCCTATATGTTCCTTGTGTAATCCGTAGATTCCTAAAAAAACGGCTCCTAGATAGATAGTTTTGTAACCTGTTGCCATCAACTTTCTTTTTGATTCAAAGTTTATTAGACTTAGATTCTTCTGTTCATTACCAACACACAATATAGCTTCTTCACTATAATGTTGATAATATTCCTGTTTATTCTCAAAATATTTGTGAGAATATAATACTTCAGCGGGAAGTATTTCTGCTTTTCCATGCCTTGCACATTCTAGCTGTTGTTCCGGGTTAACAAGTTGTACCATTTCCATGGGCTTGCATTTTCGAAATATATATTCTACTTTCTTGTATACACTGTAAGGTCTGATAACATCTCTGTTATTTATAGTTGGGCTTCTGAGGGAACTACTCCTTCTTAGAGAACTAGGACTTATTTTGAACAAACTAAATAAAAAATTAATTTTATTTAGAAAAAGACAAATGAGAAAAGACAAAATTATAAAAATGCGTCAGAAAAACTCAAAGTGAGTTTGAGACTTTGACTAAAAGACAATGCATGCCTACTTTAGTAAACAGTTATTTTTCTATATTTTCTAAGTAAAAAAAAATAAAACTTATATTATTATGATAAAAGTCCCTCCACTAACATTATGAGGCTCTAATTGAGTGAGATAAATGTAACTTTATAAATATTTTTAATATTATAATTTTTAAAATATTTTATAACAACACTTTAATTTGATTGATTAAAAAATATATTTTAAATTTAAAAACAATTTAAAAAAAATAACAATAAACTTAATAGAATAACAATAGTCACGTCGTATTTTTCTAAGCATAAAGACTTTTTTCTATATTGCATTGAAATTCAATTCTTTCATCATGAAAATGTCCCCACCAAAAAATTACTTTTAATAAAAATATATGATTTATTATGTTTTATTTTTATATTTATTTTTCTCTTTGTGTGTATTCAATAAATCATATTTTATTAAAATTATCTCTACTATGAAAGATAAATGCATAAATATATAAAAGAATAAAAAATAATATTACTTCCAATCTTATTTATAAAAGATAAGAAATATTTTTTCTCTTAATTATTATACGAGATTTAATATCTTTTGTAGGTATATTAATTGTATAAAAAAAGATAACAAATTTTTTTGCACTTAATTTATAATAAATAATTTACTTATTTTTTATATTAACTAATGTATTCAATATATAAATATCTTTGTGTCAGTTATATAACTTAGTTTATGAGCATATGCGGACATGCGTGTGTGGGTACTATTGTAGACCGGAATTAAAAGATATCCCGGTCGTGAATAACATGCCCAGCCAATATCTCAGTCATTATAGAGATTGGGCCAAACCCAGAGACAAGACCCTTGAGGCCCAAAATATAGCCTGCAAACCCTAAATACTTCTTTATAAATACACTACATTATAATTATTCAGGTATGCTATTAATTTACTAATAATTACTCTGACTCATACCGTCATTGACTTGAGTGTCGGAGTTCTTGCAGGTCCCCTATCCGCTGTCGTGGAGTGTCGTCGGAGCACCTAAAGACCAGAGTTCTTCCCGTGGATCCCATCATTAACCAAGTATTTCTATTTTATGTCGTTCTCATATTTTTAGAACACAACAAGTACATGGTTTGATTTTCAGTTGTACTACTTTTCTATAAAAATATATATATATATCCTTAATATCTTTTGTAGATATATTTTATTAATGTGTAGGAAATTAATTTTGGTGTTTTTTTTTATAAAGGACCAAGGTAGTAAGAGCATACAAATTATAAAAAAAATGATTTTTGTCTAAAAAAATCAACAATTGACTAACTAAATAAAAAATTAGTTTTTTCTCCATTTATTTTTTACCTTTTTAGTTAAAAATTCAAAAAATTATTATTTTATCTAAATTAATCAATTTAAATTAGCTGAAAATCACTGTAAAATTATAAACCCTATCATAATTACAAGAGAGTATCCAAATTTAGAAAGAATAGGGGTGAGGTGATGTTTTGGGTGTGTGTGGTCCGAGTGATCCCAATCCAATTGTTTGTCTCCCCCAAATGACGCACTCCTCATGTCTTATCAGCCCAATTCCCGAGAAGAAAAACAACAAAACATCCACAATGAAATGACATGGTCCCCACACCACACCACTCATCACGCGGTAGCCAAGCCAATGCACGCTTTTTCATCAACGGTCCTGATTCTTTCATCACACGCCGTGGAATCCTCCTTGTATACTCCGCCCTCAACCACAGGCGCACACACTTTCTCTCTCTATCTCTCGTTCTGTCGTTCGCGTTCTCTTTGTCTTCTCCTAAAACGTCGCATCCGCAGTTGTGAGAGAGAGAGGTCTGGTGGCAGCGATTCGGACATGGATCTCTCCGCTCTCGGGCAAAATTTGAGCAGGTATTTTTTCTACTCATAATTTAATTAATTAGTAATCATAATTTTTTTTAGAAAGTGACTATTATTCCGTTATCAAATGTAAAGAGTAAACCCTAAATTAATCTGTAAGTGCCATGTAAATTAGTTTTGAGATTATAAAAACTTTTAATTAATCTATAAATTTGTAAAAATTTATTTATTTTAGTTTTTTTTTTTTGTAATTTTTAATGTCATTTAATAAGTAAAAGGATTAAAATATATGTCATTTTATAAAGTCAGAGACTATTTTGTGAATTTAAAATCTCAGGAACTAATCTATATGACACCTACAATTTTACAGACCAATTTGAGGGTTTATTCTAAATGTAAATATAAGTGCATGTAAAGTTAGTAAAGTTGATAAAAACATGTGTATGAATGTATAATACATGATTCAATACCTGATTTAATAATTTTTTAAAACAAAAAAAATATATAAATATAAGTAAAATTTTTGGATAATCTTGTGTTTAAAATATAAGTAAATCTAATTATTTTTACTTATATTTAATAAAAATTTATCTAAAATATTCTTCACTTAATTTATTTTCTGATTTATTACAATAATTTTAAAATAAATAAAAATTAATTTAATTAAAGGTATTTAAAAAAATTAATTTTTTTGGTATAATTTTAAAGAAATTAAATAAGATTAACTAATTTTATAAAAGACGTGAGATATAGTTTTTTATTATTATTCAATAACTGACGGAGTATATAAGATGAAAGAAATAATATTAATTATAACGTTTTTTTGGATACCTTGCATATATATATATCACACAACGTAACATACAGTCTAACAGGGGCTGCTTAGTGTAAAATCTAACAGTGAAATTGTTTTATGAATAAAATATGTGAGAAATTGCACATGGAAAAAATTCACAATTATAAATACGATAAATAATTCTATGGCCATTTCATTTTCTATAATTCTTTATTGATTTGGAATCAAAATTAGTGAGAATTTACGTCTATATTCCTTTAAAATCATGTGATTATATAAAATTATATTTATTTTATTTCGATAGTTATTAGGAGAGTTTTGTTAATAATTCCATTTAAGAATAAAATATGAGGTTTTTTTATGTTTTTAAAACTTTAAGAATTAATTCATCCAAAAAAAAATATTTGAATTGTAAAAGAAAAAACTTTAAGAATAAAATTTACGAAAGTGCTTGTGAATGAATCTAAATCATAATGATAATATAAAGTTGTTGCTCGTACATGTGAATGTAATTAAATTTGTTACCGTCAACAAGAGATTATCTAAATAAAAATTATTAAAGTAAATTTTATTTCTTTTAATAAAAGTTTTTATGTATATACTATATTATTTTTATATTTTTTCACTTTTTTGCAATCACATCACTTACGTATCATTTTTTTTTTTAAAAAAAATCTCATGATGATAATAAAGTTGTTGGTTATACACGTAAATACTGAAAATTAAATTTGGTACTGGCAATCTAATTTATGTAAAAATTATTAAAATAATTTTTTTTATACTAAATACTTTATCTCTTTTAATAAAAGGTTTTCCATACATCTCCTATTATTATTTTTATTTTAATTGTCTTTTTTTTTCTCTCATCATGTTACTGTTAGTAAAAATATCACAATTCTATGATAAAAAAATTATATAGATTTGTTTTTGGTCTGACCTCCACTGCATGGTTGTCCTTAAACTTCAAAAGTTATCATTTTTGTCCTTACATGTTTATTCCAATAAAGAATTTGCCTTTATCACTATATATGACAAGATAAGGAGAGGAACTAATTAACACCTTTTATTTTTGGAGTTCATACCAATTACAACTCCTTAACTGAATGAAAATATCAGGATTAAAATAATGCCAAGATTTTTTATTTTAGCCCTCACACCTTTATTTTGTTAAAAAATTGATTATTATTATTTTTTATTTTTCATTATAATTTTATTATGTTAATTAAAGAAAAGTTCTATCTCAAAATCAATCGATAATGAGAAGAGTAATCGCACCTGAATATTGAGGCAGACGTCACATGATGTGATATTTACTTTCAAATTAATACTTGTGGTTAATGATAAGTTAACCACATAGACTAATTCCTCAATTGAATCAAAGTATGAGAATTGAACTAAATTTTGAAGGTACATAAATTTAAAGTGAGATAAATACAAATTAAAAACAGAAATATTATGATTTATTTTTAACGTGTGCAATGAAAATCCAATAAAAAAATTAAAAAAATATTTTTATTGCAAATAAAATTAATGAATGCTTTAAATTATACCATAAAAGTAAACATTAAATATTATTTTTTAATTTGAAGTAATAAATATATTTATTTGCATTAAAAATATTTTTATTTTTGTGTTTTTATTGTGTGTATGTCCATAAACAAAAGTTGATATATTTAAACTACTGAATCTATTCCTATTTAAGAGTAAAATATGCATATTAAAAGAAAATATTCTTATTAATTTAATTTCCTTCAAATTAATTCTTGAACTTTGTATAGTACTAAATGAGATATGGGAGGGTGGTAGCTCATCTAATCCGTTAATTATATGTGTGAGATTTGATTTCCGACAAATAAAAATAGAGTGACATATTATAATGACCCGATAACCATTTCGTGTGAACTAAAATTCGAAAAAGAGATTAGTCACACCTCCCAACAATAAATATTGTTAAG
Source organism: Cyamopsis tetragonoloba (assembly GCA_037177725.1). Classification (NCBI taxonomy): domain Eukaryota; kingdom Viridiplantae; phylum Streptophyta; class Magnoliopsida; order Fabales; family Fabaceae; genus Cyamopsis; species Cyamopsis tetragonoloba. The sequence continues at coordinate 81,906,477 of CM074119.1, forward strand.
AAAAAAAAAACTAATATTTATTCAATACTATTAAAATATAATAATACTACATTAATAGTTGTTTTTTAAAGATACAAGTGAACATTTAAATTAGAATAATTTTCGTTTTTTAAAGTATACATATAAAAAAATAGTAATATTTTTAGTTTATTTTATTTATTGTCACTCTTATTTAAAAAATTTTATTTTAAAATAAAATTTCAATTAATAAAAATAAAATATTAATCTAAAAATATTATTAAAATAAGAAAAATGTTAAATAATGTCTTAAGATTATGTGAAATGGAATTGCTTAGATAATATGTTTGTGCTATGTAACCTTTCTTAGCAAGCAACTTCTAATTGCAGCTTGGTGACGTGACTTGGGTTGTTTAGTTGAGTTGCTTAAATAAGCAACCAAGACTAAGGGTTGCTTGAAGGAGAAATGAGACTAAAAAACATAATTGTAGTGTAAGAACCTTGTATTGTGGGGTACGTACAGGGTCATGTGAGTTGCTTAATAAGAATCTTGCATTGTCGTGTAAGAGTTCTTTAAATTAAAAGAGTGATGTGTATATGTGAGACCTATCAAAATATTATAAAATATTTATTAAGCAACTCAACTAACAATCTTGCATTGTATATGGTCTAAGAGTATTTATTAAGAATACAAAAATAAAAATATTTTATTGAGATTAAAAATATTTATTCTTATTTAAATACTATCATTCCTAATAAAACATTTTGAATTTTATATTTTTAACGAGTATCGTCGAGGGCACTATTTAGTTATAAAAATAGTTATAAACTTGCAATAGCCCGCTAAAGAAAGAGCGGAGGAGTAAAAAATATCACAACTCCTGTAATAGTGGGCAAATGTAATCAAATCACTATTTGGCGTGTGTGTGTGGTGTTTGACTATTTAAGGGTCTCTATCCATGGCAAAAGGACTGCTCCGTGCCTCCATCTTCCTTCCATATTTTGAAATGGTGCAAAACGGAAATCCAACCGTTCCCTTTGCCTTTGCTTTCGGCGCTGCCTCTGTCTGTAACAGAATTCGTTCAGACTCTGACGCTACGTGTCGTCTCTACGTCTTGCATGAGTAACAACCTCCATCTACACACCAACACGCAACACACACCTTCGCCTCAATGAATGAAGAGAGAGAAGACAGAGAGAGTTGGACTTGGACAAGTTTGTGGTTCTGCTACTCTTCTTCTAATTTCCTTTTTTCTTATCTTTCTAGATCGATCGATCTCATCTATCTCTTCTCTTCTGATTTCCTTTTTCTCCTCTTTTTAGGCTTTTTCGTTCGGTACTAAACCCTAAAAATTTATCCTCAATTCATTCATGGCAACTGCATCGTTCAGATTTCTTCTATTTTCCATTATTAATCGATTTTACTTGTCTCTTTTCCTTCAGATCTGATCTGGTTCTGCGATTTTCCCCGTTCGCCTAGTTTCATTTTGTGGATCGGAGGTTTCCAAATTTGGTCAAGTTTTTGGATGTACTGCAGATAGGATAGGTGATGTTTGTTGGGACATAGAAATTGACAGAAGAGAGTGAGCACAGAGAGACAGTGATATAGATTATATTGTTGCTTTTGTGTGCTCACTTCTCTTTCTGTCAATTTCCAGTGCCGGAAAAATCAATTCCATTTCCAATCCGTCTCTGGCTCTGCTTGTTCCATTTCCGTCAAGTTCTCGATCAACCACAAACGTTAACCCCAAACCTCTCTCTCTCTCTCTCGACACTCTCTCATGGAGCTGTGGCTACGATACAGGTTAAATCATTATCAAACAGTGAAAAGGCAGTTTCACTTTCTTTTCCCTTTGTATGTTTCCTATTATTTTTTATTTTCGTTTCGATTAATCGATTGTGAGATAATTATATTTTAATCGGTAGTTACTACTTGCTTCTGATAATACAATTTGATAATATTATCTGTTATTAAACGGATAGCGTGACTTTTAATGACCCTAGCTAGCACCTGGCAGAACGAACCCCTAACAAATAAATAGAGCATATTAATCGGCGATTTATTTATTTATTTGAATTATATATTTAGTACTAATATACACCATGGCATAGTAGCATGGGACCATTCACGTCAGATAGTATGGTCCTCACAGATTTTCTTTCTCCTCGTTGCGCTGTTTGCTCTCTGATCTCTAGCAAGCTATGATCATGATTCATGCATCTTAGCTTCCTGATATGGTTCATATGCATCAATTAATATATTCCTTATTTTATAATTGTTGCGCATGCGAAGCGCGGTTCTTTTCCTCGCTTGGAATCTGTTATTGGTTCCTGTGCTGACCTTGAACTCAGGTTATGCTAGATTCTTCTTTCTTGAGCATTTGGAATTTGCTTCAAATTGTTATTTTCACCTCTTTTCCGTGGGTTTATCTGATTCTCATGAATCCACTCTGCTGTAAGTGTAGGTTTTTTGTTTAGAGTCTGAGGCTACAAAGTTACTATTTCAGACATTGAGATCATTTTGATATTTCTCTTCTCCTCATTTTGCTCTTCCCATATCTTTACTATTTTTCCCGGTGTACAAATATCATGTGATGCATTTGGTATCGACCATGGTTGGTTGATACATTAGTTGTAACCTGATCTTATCTTTCTTCTTGAGTTTGATGCAGATTTTGCTCTCTAACGACCTGTCCTATACCCATAAACATGCAATCTAAATGTTGGAAAAGAACCATTATTATTTTCTTATTGGTTGAACTTTTTTGCCACCAATCATCATATATATATATATATATATATATATGAATTAATGGGTCTAACGTGCTTTATGTTGTGAAATTCGCAGGCAGCTCCAATGTGTGTTAATTATTGGAAATTAAAGGTTACCAATCTAATTAACGTATTCTTTCCTCTCTATCTTTCTCTCTGGTAAACAAAGTCTTTGCCTCTTGAAGCAAACTGACACTGTATTCTTGCAGTGTCTTAAATTCACTACTCTACTACTACAAAGAAATAAATTACATGATATTGGTAGCGTTGCAATTAATTTCACCTCTACAGTGGCTAATAGCAAATTTTCAATCATCAATAGATTTATTTATAATCTTTTCTACTATTCTTTAGTAAATTTATCTAATTAAGAGTACACATTTAATGTTATTAAGGTTAAGGCTTCAGCTAAAATTAGCTTATAGCCTATAGCTTATCACTTATAGCTTATAGTTTATGGTTAAGTTGAGGTGTTTGGTATAATTAGTTTATGACAAACTAAAAGTCTTTTAAATGACTAAAAGAGACTTGTATTAATTACATATAATAAATGATTTGAAAAACTAAAATGTAAGTAAATTACTTAAGAACAAAATAGTAAGAAATTATTGAAAACTAGTAACAAGCTACAAGCTATAAATTATTTAAGTAGCTTTTAGCTTATGAAAGTTAGTTTTTACAAGATATAATTTTATAGTTATCGAACACCTCGACTTGACAATAAGCTAAAGTTATAAGTTATAAGCTCCTAAATAAGTTATTAGCTAGTATTACCAAACACACTTTAATTAATATTTCTCCGCCTTCGAAAAAATTGTTAAGGATTGGGACAAAAAGTTAGTGGTATTTAATTTCTTCTTTTAAAATTTTTTTATATTAATTGTTTTAGTTCTTATGCACATTTGTAATAATTTATTATTGCATATTTAAGATACAAATCATATTTTTAATCATGATAATTAAAGTCTACACTTTAATCTTAAAGTTGACTTTACCATCTTTTGCGACTTAGACTATGTATAGTCTTAAATGGGTTAAAGTGAGCAGAGTCTTGAGACTTTAGGAGGGTCTATAGACTTTGCTTCTCATTTGTTTCAAAAAGGTAATCAATTTGAGTTAGGTTCGATCTCAATTCACTGTGAAAATCACTTAAAACCCTAATTTTCTTAAACTGCTCATCTGTCCATTCTTTACATTAATTTATGTTTAAGACTTTAAGTTGTTAACTTTGACTTATTATGAGTTCACGACATATTTGTAGTTATTGAAATTTATGCTATTTTTTTTTTATTTATATTATTTTATCCTCATATATATGAATAGAAAAATCTCGTAAAATTTTATCACTCAACTTTACTAGTCTATGTTTTATGACCTTAGGTACCTTTCCAATTGAAGATAAAGTCTCGAATTTTTAACTACTTTGTTTTGAATACAGCAAAAGATAATTCAATTGGCAAGTTGAATTTTCTACTTGTGATTGTTTAATAGCTTGGATGATTATTTATTTTCATTATTGACCTTTATCTTTGACGCATCAGCTATCCTTTTCACATTTATTTGGGTTTTTCATTGATGGAGACAATGTATTCACATTAATTTTTAATACAAACCATGTTTTTCTTTGTTGGAAAAAAGGAGTATGTTGTGGGTATGCTTGCATGTTAATTAGTTTGTTATTGTAGGGGTTCCTTAATTATAGGTTCAATTCAAATTCTATGATATCTCAAGAATATGCTCCATCCTTTTTCTATACATGACTAAATATGTCCTGATTATATATCTTTTTTTATAAGATCAAGGTAATGTTTCCATTGAAGTTAAGTGCTTGTTTTAGGGTATCTCCACCTTATTGGTAGAGTAGAAAACTAATGCCTAAGGCGTAGACAGATTGAAATTCTTAATTTTGACCCATGCTTTCTAGTGTTGCTAAAATTTAAGTACATTTAAACCATCAACCAGGAGATTCTGTTTTTCTTTTTTGTGATTAGATGATGTGGTTTTAATATATATAAATGATAAACAAAGCTTCAAGGTATCAATATATTAATTGCAAATATTTTATGGGGTCAAATTGAATTAGAGATTAACAAGTCTAGGACATTAAGGGACATTTATTCACTTCATAATATTTTTAATTCCATTTGCACTCATTGTTAATTTGTCTTTCAATTTTTGTTTTCTTTTTGAAACAGCCTTTACATAAAAATTTAATTAATGATGATATAATTGCTGTAAACATTTTTTACCTATGCATCAATATTTTCCCCTTCATCATGTGTCAAAGAAAAACATTTCATCAATGGAAGAAGATTCAATTGTTTTAGTAGGACTATATAGAATGCTCTTCCTGCATCTTGTTAAATTTGTTCTGGTGTTATAGTAGTTCCCTCCGTATGTCAGTTGAGCAAGTTTTACTGTGCCATTTTGGCAAAATTCAAGGAAACCTATTGTTTGTATTTTCTATAAAACTTTGTACGGTTTATTCTATATTGTACATATGAATGCATTCTGATTAGCTTGTTGTATATTTTTTACATTATAAAGCAAAGTTTGTTGATTAAACTAAGAATTTAATTAATGTTGTAGTTGTTAATTTCATCTTCCATTTCAACCGAGTTGAAAAGCTGTAACTTGTAAATATTGTGTCTTGATTTTCCAAAGAGTAGTTTCCCTTGTAATTTTGTCGTTTTTTCTCCCAACCCCTGCTGGTATATCATTGAATATTTGCTAGAGTTGACATTGTTTAATTTGGCTACGTTTGCTTCTGTAATATATATTGGCTGTTATTTGAAGCTCCAACTCAATAATCAACGGGTATTCTAGTTTTTTTCTTTTCTTTTTTGATATTCTGGTGACAAGGGGCTTCAATTAATTAATACCATGTTTTGGGGATTATTTGTCGTGCTCCGAAAAAGGCCAAACTTGCTTTTAAAAATGACAATAAGATTTTAAAAGAAAAATTAAATGTTTGGCTACAATGTTATAAAATCAAGTTTGTGCTTAAAAGCAAGTTTGAGTTGAAGCAAGAAAATGTTGCTTAATAAAGTGATGAAGTAAAACTTTACACAAGTTTTTACAACAAATATGTTTTTGAGATAAAAGGTTACAAACGAAATTTAAACAAAAATCAATTCTATAAAATCATGTTCATCAACAAATCAACTTTTCGAACGTTCACTCAACACACATTCTTGTTTTGAAAGCTTAGTCATGTGTCCATGTGTTGTTTTTTTATGTGATTATATAATTGTTTTCTCTGTTTATATATGAAAAATCTTTTAGGGTTATACTCATCTCCCATGAAGTTAGTGTCAAATAAATTTGAACCTTTATTGGTTTGAAAACTACATATACCTCCCTTAAGTCATCTTGCAATATTTTAAAAGGGCATTGAATGTGTGGTCCTTACATAAAATAGGAAAGTGATAAAAATGTTTTAAACTAATTAAGAGGAATCCAAGTGTAAGAATAGTACCGCAATTAAGGGAGGTGGGTGGAATTTTCTGAACAAGTAAAATCACGGTAAATCTAACACTAATATTACGGGAGGTTTGTGTAATTAACCCAATATTTTATAATCTTTGGAGGATGTTTATACCAAATCTTTTCAAATCTCAGCAGGCGAACATAGTGAGCAAATTATGTTATCCATGTCTTTATGGAATAAAATCACATCATTAACCACTTCTTTCAACAAGACATTCAAGTAGTCTTACTATGATTCTCTCTTGGATGGGCTTCTCTAGTAGTATTTTTGTTTTTGTGAAGGCTCTAGAAGTAGCTTTTACAGAAGTTTAGAAAGGGACGATTATTCAAGATGTCCTTTGAAATTTATGTGAAATTAACTAATAACTTTGCCGAACATTTAAATTTAGCTCTGTGCATCTTTATCTACTCCTAGATTTTCTAGTCCATAGAAGTAACTAGGTGAAACTTTTCACACTAACATTTTGAAGCTCGGTATATTTTAGTGCAGAATTCTTTTTTGGTAGAATTTCAGTGCAGAAATGTTACTTGATGAAACTTCTCCAGCAACAATTTAGATCACCTGAATAGGATGTGTCTGTGATTGGCAAATGCTTCATTATTGTTTCCGAAGTAACAATTGGAGCTAGAGATAAGAGCCTGGTTGTAAGCAAAAGCAGTAATTCTGAAGAAGTTTATCAACATATCCTCTTTGGCTGTTTGATACCTTTCTCACTTGTCACCGTTTTATCAACTTCCACCAATCATACATGATGCTTATTCTTGCTTATCTCTGCTACCATGTCTATGAATTGATCTATTGTTTTTATTGAGTCGTTATCAGGAGTTAATTACAGTCTGTTTGACATTTTCGGAAGTGGTGTTGTTGATTATGAAACTATGCTGTAATAAGCTTCATTTGTGTAATTTTACGGCGTTGACATTTTATTCTGCCCAAATCATCAAGAATGGATTCTATCTATTTGAACTTCTAATAATTTTTTGTAGGACATGCATTGATTCATAGGATATATTTTGCATTGACATTTAATTTTGGGTCTGCAGATTTACTTTAGTATATGCAAATTAAGGGTGTTGAATTGAATTTATGTCAGAATTGAGGAGACTGTTCAATTTATATATTGGTCAAAATATGTTAGACTTGTTATAACCTGTCACTAGTAATCCGGTTAATTAGTTCATGAAGTGAAAACCAAAGACCTTCACTGGATTGCAATGGTAGCAGGAAAAATATAATGATGCTTTGAAGTGCTCAAGTGCAGAGAATGCAGAGAGAACAAAGTAGTTATATATGCTGACCACACTTCAGGTTTGTGGAAAAATATCTTTACCTTGTTGAAGTAAAATGTTGAGATCGATCATGTTTAATCTGCTTGTTATTGTTATGTGAATTACTCTCATGTATTACTTTTGTCATATGTCTTGCATTATGCAATTGTTATCTGAAAAGATATTTCTCATTGTTTTTGTTAGTTTGTGAAGAATTGAGTTTGGTCATCCCATTTGTGTTCTCATTCTCTCTAATGACGCGTAATGTGTTTAGTGACCGAAATTTCATTTTTTGCAACTAAATATATTGGCCGTCAAGACAATTTTCCAGCTTGAAGAGTCAACACAACACCAATTTCTTATTTCTGTAGTATATATTGCTTGTGAGGATTCTTAAGCATACATCTAATGATGTCGCAGTTATTAGTTATTGCTCCATTTAACGGTAAGGAAAATTAAAAATCGTTGCAAGTTGAGGAAGTGGTATTGTTGAAGCAACTGGTTTGAATTTAAGATCTAATTTACATTACTCAACGATTTCAGCTCCTAGGCTTGAGCTAGTAAGCAAACCGCAGTTCATTTAATTTTTATAGAAATGAACAACAATGATTTTTTAACTTATATAAAAGGACTACCAATACCTAATATTTGAATTAATTATGCAAATTATACAACTTTATATATGTTTTATAAATAAAAAAATATTTTATAATTAGCTAACAATGTTAAAAATATATTAGAGTGCTATTTTAGCATAAGAATGAGAATGAGGTAAAGTGTAATATTTTTAAATCTTAAGGATAGCAAGTGTTTATTTATCCAATTCAAAAGGAATTCAAAATAGATTGCTAATAATATTACAAATCACAAGTAAAATAATTCTTAAAAGATATCTTTATAAAAAAATATATATTAATATTAATTTCCTAAGGAAAGAGTAACTTTTGAAACAAAAGAATAATATAATCTAATCACATCACAACGGAAAGAATTGTAATTTACTGAAATAATATTCTTTCCGTTCCTATTTATAAATATTAAATAATTTTTTTAGTTGTATTTAATGAGTTTATAATTTTTAATAATAGTACCAACTAATAGTATGACTTTATTTAAAATGGAGAATGTGAAGAGAGAAATTTGTAAAATAAAAAAAATAAAAATAAAGTGTTAAAAAGTTAATATAAATTTTGTTAAATTAAATATTACCAATTAATTTTAACTATTTTTCTTAAAAAGGATAATTAGTTAAAAGTGGCTTATATTATAAGGGAAAGAGTACTATTATGTGCATGAATTATATGTATTATGTATCATATATACATAAAAGGCAATCCAATTATACCTCGACACAATTTGAATAAAACATTCATTCTTTTCAAAATTTTAAATCTAAATTCGCATTAAAAATTAAATTTTGAACTCATTCAATATTTAAAATTTCAAACTACCTCTTAAATCTGAACATTTTATTAGTTCACATCTTTGTCTTCCTTCCGCTCTAATATTATTAATTAAATAATCAACAAGTGTATCATACGAGAAAATCACACAAATAATAGTAAAAAACCCTTGTAATTGTTAATTTTTTACTGAAGTGTCATTTTATGATAAGTATATAAATACAGGCAATTTCAATCTGAAACTGGAGTATAACACAACAAAAGATCGTATATCATATTCATGCATACAAGGAAAAAGAAATTACGGTAAAATTTACAAGAAAATGTGTTACATAACTTCGATGGGAATTTCACCAAAAAATAAAACTTCGATGGGGATGGTTCACATTGTTTTGTTTTGTAGGGGAAAATCTGCTTCTGCCACTTCAATCCGATATTTGTATACATAATCTGAATCTATTTAGACACTTTTTGCAAGAGGTCCAGCCGCAAAAAGAAGATTCCTTCGAGAAAACTGCTTCCCAAGAACAGAATACAAACATCAAATCATTTGATTGAATGAAGAGAAAATAGGTAAACATGTAATGTAACCATGTGATAAAGCGTCAAGAGAACTTACCCGCAAAGAGTAAACTGGAGTAGATTTGGTTGGCAAGGTTTTCAACGATCTGAGTCTGTTACTAACCCCATTTCTATAACCAAGTAAACAGTTATCAGTTAGTCTTACCATCGAAACAAAATTGCTCTAGACAACAATATGTTTTCTTACAAGATAAACTTACTTTGACCCCAAAAAAAAAAAACTTACTTATCTTCGGTCCTTGGAACCTTAGTGCTCGTATTTACATCCCATAATTTTACAGTGCAATCAGCAGATCCAGATGCTAGGATAGAACCTTCAGAACTAATACATCCAACAATATTGAATACACAAGGTTACGACGTTGATACCAACCTCAAACCAAAACTGTGTTTGGTTTTATACTGAGATAAGACAAATGTAAATCCATTTTAATGTGACTTTTATGTTTATGATCCACATTTAGTCTATCATAACATGAAAGCAAACATACAGTAAAATAATTTTCGCATTTTAAATTCAGATTTAATTATCCCAACATGAAACCAAATAGACACTAACGAAGTTGAAATATTTTGACTTGAGTGGGAAATTACCTGTAAGCAAGTGACCAGACACACGAAGTGTGACCAATCAAAGGTGTGAGACAGCGTCCACTAGAAAGATCCCACATCATGATTGTGCCATCTTCGTCTCCAGATGCCATATAGCGACCATCAGGGGACATTGCCAAAGCCAAAATCATGCCCCTGTGACCGACGAATACCCGAACACACTCTCCACTCTGAACATCCCATAGACGTACTGTTTTGTCACTGGAGCCAGTCGCAATGTAGTTGCAGTTGGCATGCCATTGCACGCACTAAATAACATAACAGAATAGGTAAAGATGGGTAAAGATTGCTGCTTAATGCACATTGAAGAACTGAGATATGTTACGTATCAACAGCAATTTTTTAAATATTTTGCTCACAATTGAGTTCCCCTACGTAAGAACAGTAATTTCCAGGATCCTTGATTGGAAGAAGGAATTTCTGTTTTCATGACTTAAATAAAACAAGCTAACAGTGAAGAGTCTGCTAATTCTGTTATCATAATGAATTGTTTCTTAATTTCAAAAATGGCTTTTCTAATTCGTCTATGCAATTAATAAGGAGCATTAAATACACCATACTAAACGTTTCTAATTACTTGAAAAGAAAAGTAACGAATGCCTTTAGCATTTTTAATATAATAAATGTTCTCTTTTTCAATAAAATTTCTATTTTTATTTAAATGTCATGCACAGACACTAAGAAAACGTTCTAAATATAAGAATAATTCACGGCAGACCCAAAAAAAAGTTAAAGTTGTCAGTTACCAATTAGGCTAATACCTCTTAAGTAGGGAGGTATAGTAACATCTATATTTAGCACAGTCAGTATTTTGAGCTTACTTTTATGCTATAATAATTGCTCCAGAACATAAAAAATCACTTAATCTATTGAACTCAAGACATGTTTGGTTGACTGACATTCACAATGTTGTTCTGGAAAGATCCTGTGACTTAAATCTAGCATAGGAAGCACAAATGCCAGAAACGTGAAGGACAAACTCTGATTGACAAACTAATTCCAGGATTGTTTTAGTATATCATTTTTCACCATGTCAGATTAGGTGTGTTTTTTAAAAAAAGAGTTTAATCATGAATTTATAGATGTGATTTAATCACTGGTATATGAATTTATGAAGCAAGCAATACGTAATTATACAATTAAATGAGCTAATGGCGAGTAAAAGTACTAAGAGCAAAATGTGGACAAAACTGGAAATAAAGAGGAAATTGAATGTAATAACTTACATCAACGTCAGACAAGTGCCCTGCCATTATTCTTAAAGGCTGAATCCTGTCCATCGACCATATCCTAGCAGTTCTGTCATGTGAAGAGCTGGCAAAGTAATGTCCTGCAGGACTAAACTGTATCCAGAAAAAGAAATACATGCATGGTTATCAAATCCTAGCAGTTCTCTCTCTCTCTCTCTCTACACACACACACGGGGTAAAATAAAGATGCTAGGAGTAAAGTGGATCTCATAAACAAGTACATTTGGAGCATAAGCAGAAACTACTTTGGCCTGACTAGGAGATAAACCCAGATGCCCTATTTATTTAAAGCAATTAATAAAATGCAGATTTCACATTTTAATTTTTAAATTGATTAATCTTTTCATTTTTCAATCCATGTATTTGGTAAGTGTTCAGCTATCATCATCAAAACAGAAAACGTCAGAAGAAAATGTTTTACCTGAACATCCCAGACAGGATAATTGTGACCCTTGTAACAAACAAGATTGGCATTAAGCTTCGTGCTCCATAACCGAACTGCAAATCCATTGAAGTTAAAATTCACAAGGTTTACAATTAAAAGTAGAAAATATAAGAAACAAAAAAAAAACTGTCAAAAAAAGGTAAAGAAATGGACTGAGGAAGAACAAGAAATGACATCAAGTAAACATACTTGTAGAATCTGCCGAGGATGAAAGAATAAAATCCTCAACAGGACTAAAAGAAGCCGCATAAATGGGCCCTGAATGACCTTGAAACAATGTATACTGTCTTTTCCCACTACTTTGACTGAGCATTTGCTCATTTTGTGACGTCTCATTCTCGCCCTGTGAAAGAGCTGATGGCAGCAGAATTTATTACTGGACATTTTAGTAAGCAAAACATGGATATAACTCATATTTGGGCATGTTCAAATGCTCAAAAATTGCAAAAGCTTCAATCCAACCAAACTTGCTTTGTTGTAATAGCATTTCAGTTTTGGCTTTGTTCAACTAAGTTGTCAGTCTTTTTTTTTTTTTTTGAGAGAGACCCTCGTGATTCAGAGTTTTTTCAACAGATATGGTTTTTGAGCTTAAGTCACCACTTCGGTATGCAGATCAGATCCCTGTCCTGAACTACCATTTGTTGCATATAAATTACAGTAACATTACCTATTCAAATGAAAACTTAAGACTCATGTAACAAAAAGGAATAAAAAGAGATCAGATCCAATCCCAAACATTTTGAAACGGAATGCCCACACTGGCCTGCGTCACATTCTTAAACAACACACTTTTTGTTATAGAATTTTAAATGTTCAAAGTCTACATAAAATGCAACAAGGAGGAGTTAGGTTATCTTTCCCAGGCCAACTCTAATGGTTGAATCCCTAGAATAAGGGTATTAATCAGAACCCCTATTTACAGCACAGTGAAAGGTTTCATATCTAAAGCTGTATCACTGAATATCTCTGCTCATATTAATATATATTAATACATAAAGTTGAATTGCCCAATGAGTTGCTTAAACTGTCTTAAGTAACTGCCACGCATTACAGGTTAAAAGATATTTTTTTCTGAACCACTATACTTGTTTTCAACAGCATTCATGTCTGTCAAGCAAAAGAATGCAACAGTCATATCTTAGCTAAACAAAAGAAATCAACAAATAGAAACTCACAACTCGAGGGCTGTTGTCCAAGCTTTGCCATATCCCAAACCTGAGGATACAATTCAGAAATTACAAGAAATCCAATCAACAAGCAAGATAAAACTCCACAGAAAGAGGGTTTACTATAGGAGCAGGGAGGGAAGAATTGGGGGTTGATGGAAGGGGACAAAGAAGGGGGGAGAAATGAAATGAAACCTTCAGTGATGAGTCAGAAAATCCTCCAGCCACCAATGATCCATCATGGGATATTGACGAACAGCTTAAACTGATACAGTTTGCAGAAACATTAAGCAACAGAAATCAAAAAATAATGAAATAATGAATAACAACAATAAATGTGTATTAGACATTACCCATTATGTGTATTGATAAATGTGTAAAAGCTAACTGATGGCAGTGCAACACTACTAAGTTGTACACGGTTCCTTAAATCTTCAAGGATGGACTGTTCTACCTCAGTTGGGCTGCAATAAGCAACATTATAAAGTTCAACATAATGAAGTTACGAATTTACTGGATAGAGATTTAAAATCTGACCTCAAATATTAATAGCTCACTTCATATAGCTGACATCATATAAAAACAAAAAAATTCAAGAGAAGCACTTGAAAAATCCTTAGCTTCAAGGGTCAAGTACAAATATTTTGAACACCTAAATAAATTTTGCAGAAAGAAAATGACTTTTCTTCTCTTCAATTTTCAGAATGTTGGGTCTGAACTCTAAATTCAATCCCAAAAGTTGTTGCCATTTAACAACATTTACGTTCATAAGAATGCATAGATCAGCAAGGGACCAAGAGTACCAATATTCCCCAATAGCCCACTTTGGATTCAACTTTAAAAATTCAAAGAATCTAAAAAAAAGTTCAGTTCTGACACAGGAGTCCCATATTGGAAGGTGAGAGTAGGAATTCACATTTCAATTTTCAACCAAGAGAGGAAAAAAGATCTTGATCCAATTGAATAATTTTGAATGCTGATTTTGTGATTTTACTTCGATAAATAGAGAAGGCACTGATCGAAAAGCAGCAAAGAAAAATCCTTACAGCAAGAAAAATTATTTAGAGAAAAATTAAAATCAGAACCATTAACTATCAAATAAACATTTTTTCCCCTTTTCTCTTACTTTAATATCATAAATTGTTTTAAAGTTGTCAGTTGTGCCACTCACTGACTAAGTATTCACTACTGAACAGGTGAAAGAATATAAAGTGTCAATGGCCTTCTGCTTTAACCGACATCCTATATCTAATTTGAAAAGCCTGCTAAATGAAGATTATGGGTTGAGAAGATACATTATGGGCAACGGGAGTTCTGGCTTAACTCGTGGAGCTGTGGGTACAGTATTAGCTTCAGGTTTAGCATTCTTCCCAGTTGCACTTCCACCCTTGTCCTTCTTTACCTTTTTGACTGAAGCACCCTGCTTACCTCCTTCAATTGATCTTTTCTAAAAGAGAAACATATTGAAATAAAAGTGAGAAAAAAAAAACTCATAACAGATTATTAGACTTAAAATTAAGCAAAACATCTTCATCTGAAATTAGTGCATAGGCATACATTTGATTTGAAAAGTCTAGATAGGAATATGGTACTGTCATATCCAATATAAGCATGCATAGAATAGATAAGAGTCGGTCAGAGTTATACTTTAGAACAGATATACCTTACTCTCGTCATTCTCCCCCTCTTTCGCATCTCCTTCACCCTTTTCAGAGTCTGAAATAAGTGCCCCAGCCTTCTCCAGCCTTTCTTCAAGAGAGTCTTCAAGCAACTAAGGTAACATAATAATGAAGTCAGATAAATGTTGAATCAGCCATCAATAATTCATATCAGAAAAATGAGAAAATCCATTCATTCGTTTTTAAAAAATACAATCAAGAACTTTTTTGAAACAGGGACAAGGGGTCTGAAACAACTTGTGTAATCCTGAGTCTAGATGCTACCAAAGCAGCAAATGCTAAATCTTTGTTATACAACAAAAACTGACAGTTAAAATTAACCCTATACAAGAAGAATGATGAATGTAAATCTAATCTTAATCCTTTACAAGGAGAAATGTACCAATAAATCAATGCATGAAAAACTAGATCCAACAAACAAATAAAAGGTTGAAGGTGAGGGCTACCGTTAAACTGGCGGCACTGTACATTTTTGTAAAAATATAACATATTATTTTTATAAATGTGATAAATTGGGATTGATAACTATGTACTTGTTCATTAGCTGGTTCCCTCCAATTTAGTTCCAGATCTTGAAAATTGTGGTAGTGTAACTAAAAGTGTTCCATGCATTATTCACTCCAGTTGCTATTATAACATAAGCATGACAAATGAGAATCAGTGTCTTGTAGTCACAGTTCAATTGGTTCATCATCCCATGTCCTGGTGTACTTATAGAAACATTGCTCACATCATATGTTCTAAGACAGAATTAGCAGGCAAAGGGTCGGTTAACTAGTAATAACAAAAATGAAACCTCAAACCTTGCTTTCATTTTATTTCCACTTTTTAAACTACTAAATATTTGAATAGAAAATTATGCAAACAATAAAATTTTCACCGTGTAGTATACAAATTGTTTTTCGTTTTAAATTCCATTATTTCCTACACAAATCTTTAAAAACAGGAAAAAACTAAAAATAAAGTGACATGTAGATAATTATTAGTGAAAATGAAAATAGCCAATGAAAGCAAAAATATTTCTCAAACCAATCATGCCTTATTAAGACACTTCTATAACATCAAAATTTTGCCAAAGAAGTTAGGGTTGTATTAAATGGAAAGAACATGGGCAAGATAATTTCTAACTACGTCAAGTTCATTGGACATAATATAGACTCACCCCCCAATGAATTTCTTTCTGATTTATCTGGTTTGCTGCTTCCTGGCTGCTTCCAGTAAGGGTAACAGCCTCTGGATCATCAGATATTAAGCTAGGTTGTCCATGGGTAACTACATTATATTACAACAAAAAGACAATTAAGTACATGCAACAAGTTCAAATGAGCAAACGTAGCTTAAAATGAATAAAAGTACCTTGGAAGTTAATATGCTCATTGATAATACCAAGTATAGTGGTGGATTGTGTATTGTGTAGATGTTGCAATAGAAGCTCATAGGAATACTGGCAAAACATGAACCGTTGTCAACTTCCTTATATATTCAGTTCTATTTTCATGAAAAACGTAAAGACCATAATGATGAAAATCCAGAAATAAGTAGCGATATAAACAAAGACAATGATGATCCAGTTAAAAAAGGGGAAAAAGGACAAAAGAAGTCATCTCTTAAAACAGAGACTAGAAATCTATTATGGAGTAGACAAATTTCACACTTCTCAAATTGGTAAAATAAATAGTATAAGTAGCAAAATAAGTAGCGATATAAACAAAGACAATGATGATCCAGATAAACAGGGAAAAAAGGACAAAAGAAATCATCTCTTAAAACAGAGACTAGATATCTATTGTGGAGTAGACAAATTTCACACTTCACATATTGGTAAAATAAATAGTATAAGCTAATCTTGACACCTGTGCATGATACTTCCATTAAACCCACAGACGAGCCAAATCCATAATTACAAGGGTAAACAGCAGCATGTCATACAACATCAGAGATTAAGGTGGAAATTATGGTGCATCCCAAATTTTCCGTACATATCATTAGATCAGATGCTAAAGCTCCACAACCGAACATGTGAATACACTAGGTTGAATCACTTTAATTTCTGTGTTCATTACTCTTCTCCCTAGGCTTTAAACACCCATCAATAACACAGACGCTAATAGCTAAACATTCACTAAAAAATTAAAGTGTCATAATAATAGTCAAAAGTAAGTTCATATATCATCACAGTTGTAGACAGAAGTGACAGCACACAAGTGCTGCTGAAGTTCTTGAGGTTTCGGAAAGACTGGAACTAATTAAGCAAACTGTTTAATTCAAATATGTGCAAAATGCAAATAGAAAAAAGTTCAATTATAACATATCTAAAAAATTAATCCAGGAGAGTCAAGAGTTAATGACATTACCTCACATATCTTTATATTGAATTTGCTCTTCCTAAGTGAATGAGCGAATTCCATTTCCTGATTAAGAAGAAAATTGTAGCATTACTCAATGCTAGTTGCTAATGATCCAACGAGTTAAAGGAATATAAAGAGTAATAAAAGATTTTAGACAGCCACTAACTTCCAGATGAGTAGGAGAAAGAACTCCTTCCAATTTTTGAAGGTCACGCAAGTGCATCATTTCATGGTCTTCACGGAAGGTGTTGAAAAAGTTCCGAGCTGAAAATACAAACCATATTCACATAAACAGAAGCACAAAACACATGTTGCAGTTGCACTGATGACCACGTTCAGAAATCTGAAAACAAGCTTGTGTATACGTATATTCATACCTTCTTGAATATGTCCTTTTGCGATAAGATCCATAAAGCAATGGATAAATACTGGATAAAGCACCCGGAGCAACTCATGCTGCAAGGAAGTGGCAAACCATGTAATAACAACAGAAAGTAAAACAGAACAATATGACAGATGAATTTCAAACAATAAAGTAAAAGAGTGGCACGTTACCTTGTACAAATCCAAAGAAGAATAAGTCCATGTTCTAAGCCTGCTATATCCATCATGGAACCTTGCGGGACCACTCTCCAAACTACAAAATAAAGCGTTTTAATTCGAAGAACATTAGCAAAATCAGGAAATTACACATTAAGCGGAAATGAAGAGTTTGAAGATCATGCTAGAAAAAAAGCCAAACTCCTCTTTAGAGATTAACTTGAGTAATAGCTAATTAAAAAGCACATAGACCACATTAAAGAGTTCCGCCTAATCCTCTATCAATCTCTATTTCCCTAGAACCAAACACTTACTGAGAGAAAGCAAGGAGGTGGTTAGCAATGTCGGGTTCGAGAGGGGAATTAGAAGAGGGATTGCTCTTGTTTTGTTGGAATTCTTCCTGAAGAGCCTTCTCCGCTTGCGTAAACCCTTTCTTCTTCAAGTACGCAGTAACGTATCCAACTAATTCATCTTCCTCCATTGTTAAATCTCAAAAAACCAACACGTTCCGCGTCGGTGCTCTTTGCAGAGGGCACTAACCAGACAGAAAAAGGAGCAATTAGAGAAAGTTGCGAGAGGAACCACAACTTCACAATGAAGAAACATTCACCTGAAGTTTGTTTTAGCGATATTCAGTTCGCTTATTCCCTTCAAAGTCGTTTGTTCTCCTTCTACGTCGTTCGCAGATTAGGGGTTTTCCTTCTGGTTCATTCGCGGAATAGGGGTACTCCCTTTTGTATTTTTTTTTTTTTTTGGTCGATGGGTACTCCCATTTACTGAGTTGCGGGCTATAAACATGACATGGCCCTCTTTTATGGGCCCTTGTGTTACTAGCTTCGTGGAAGGATGTTAGAATTGGCACCACTTTAATTAGAAATACTTTATATTTGATATTAGTGGGAGGATGGAATTAACATCATCTTTATTGGAAGTGGTATTATTCTTTTTGTATGTAAAAATCATAAATTTATATACTAAAAAGGATGGTGCCACTCCCAATGCTAATCTCATCCACCTATTAGTGTTTGGTATAGTTTTTTCGGAAGATGTCCTTTACAAAATAAAAGTGATTTATTTCGTACTTTTATAATTTTACAAATCATAATGTTTAAAAATATCATTTTGAACATTAATGTCCGAAAAAATAATAATTTAATTTTCAACTGGGATAGCATGAATTTCAATGTCCTCTGCAGATACACCTAGGCAATTAATATTGTCACCATCCCCCTCTTTCAAAAATGGAAATTACATTAACACCCCACCGCCCGATTAAAGGTTTTTTCAAAATGTCATTTCCAAAAAGGATTCGGTAGTTGAATTTTCGGGAATATCTCTTCCGATAACGTTTTTGGAAGGAGTGTAATTGGAAGAATTGCGATTTTTAGATCTTCCTTTATTTTCTGAAAAATGATGCAGCCGGATAGGTTTTTAAGATGTGCCTCATCCAAGAAGGTTAATTTTGTCAATACCAAATTTTCAAAAAAGCAAGGGATGATGGGAGGCATAATATGGGGATGGCGGGGGTATCAGTGGGCCTCGAGCCTTCATCTATCTGTCCAAGCTGGCCCACAGAAAAATAGCGAGCCCAATTATAAATAATTGTGTTTAGCAAAAAAATATTGACTAATAAAACAAACGGATTCTTGTGTGCTTTTTTTTCCTACATCTTTTTTAGTTCCTCATTTTCCTTCACCTCATATTTCTTCAATTCTTCCAGTATTCGTTTTTTCCACCATTTCATTTGGACTTTTTATTGACACTAATATGAAGTAGAAAAAGTCATCTCCCATGCCATGATGCAATTTTGGTATAGTGAGACAAAACATGATTGAAATTCAAAGAATGAGAACAAATTGTCATCGTTGAAGTCAATGGTTCAGAATTGACAAATGTGAAGATTATCTAGGTTGTGTTTGGTTTTCTCTTAATTATTTCAACGAACATGATATATTATGTATTATTTATTTGACGAAGCATTATTATATTTTCATTTGGGTTAATTTATATGTAAGTATCGCTAGACTAGACTCATCTTATAAATTTAATATTTACTATTTATTGTTGATCGAAAAAAAATTTATGTTTGACAAGTTTTTTACTCATTAAATACATATATTTGATAATTACAAACTTATAACATAGGTTTATAAAAATTAACTTTCATAAATTGCAAGCTATAATTTATTAGTTTAAAGCTCACTTCTTCAAAGTGATTGAGAGAAGGCAAAACTAAATAGTTAGGGAAGTTGGCACTCTTTTTGAATTTTTAATACTGAAATGACTGACAAATATAAATTAGGTATTATCTTGGGCAAGTCTAATGTGCCGACATGAGACATATATGCATAATATGCATAATGCACAGAATAATGTTTTCTGTACTAGTTGTTCCCTGCACCTGGATGATGACCAATTCACCCTCTTAAATGGATCTGCATTTATCGAATCAAATGGAATCATATATTTTAATATAGTAAAACATCAATGGTCTTCTCTAAATATTCATTTGTTATTAATTTCATTCCTTAAATATTTGATCACTAAAATAATCTCTTAACAAATTTTATGTGTATTTTAAATCTTTGATCTGGATTAATTTTAGGTGGATTTTAGGGTGCACCATTTTATTAAATAGTGTACCATACACTATTTTAAATAGTGTGATCCAGTGTGAGTGTCCTCACAATAAGAAAACATTAAATTTTTACATATTTATTTTAATGTCCTTCTTACTATAACTCAAAATTTAGCTTTTTTTTTTTAAAAAAAAAAAGTGTATCGTATGTCAAAGTGAAGGGCAGGGAAAGTGTTCGTTATTAAAAAATTTCCATCACTTTACTCGATGAAAGGCAGAGCTAAATTCCTAAACGAAGAAGTCGAGGCAGAGCTAAATCACCAGATCTGCGACTCTGCGTCACTCTTGCTGAGAAGGTGCGAGCACTCGACGCCAGATCTAGAGAAAGGAAGCATTCTTGTTTTTGTGTTGAAAAGTAGTAGTATGCTCTCAAAATCCTAGATCTAGTGATTTGCGACGTTATCGGTAGCTAAGCGCATAAGATTGAGCTGCAAATATTCTTATTTTAATTTTTGTGTTGCAGAAGGGGTGAAGGAAGAAGCTGAGACCCCAAATCCCCAAACAACTTATCTTTTGCTTTCAGACCTAAAATCTGATTCAATATTTGTTCTTCAAATTTCTGTTTTCAAATTTTTGTGCGCACTTTTCTTTGATTTTGGTTTCAAATGCACATTTCATCACCCCATTGATTTCGATCTCATATGCATGTTACGATTTCATTCCACCATTGATTTTGATTTCAGAATTTCCATGAGATTCCAATGTGTTTTCCAAATAGATCAACCACTCAATTGTAAATTCTTTATTTAAAACTATTTCACTATAACCGTTGGATCTAAACATATTTTCATCTTGCCATCTTGCAGTTCACAAAAATGGTTGCACGTATATGTAAATGGGACAAATAACACCTGATCACACTTTTAAAAATGGTCTATGGTGGACCATGAAAAAAATTCACCACCATAAACAAAGCCTTAATTTTATAATATTTTAAATTTTTTTGGACTAGTTTGATAATGTTTTAATTCTTCAAAGAATTAATTTGACCTGAAAAAGTTTCTTTAGGAACCAAAGTAATAACATGTAACTTTGAAAAACTAAATTGAAGATTATTTATATGGAGTTTTCTAATCAGTGCAATATTGTACGGTTTTAGAAACTATAGATAGAAAAAAAAAAGTACAACATTTATTATAAGTCAAACTTAATTTCATTAAATTTTTATTCATTCAAACAATAACTTTTTAATTTTGGTTTATTAACCTGTGCAATATTGCACAGGTTAAAAAAATCCTATTTATATTTCAATAATTAAATTATCTTATTTTATGGTTGGAGAACTTCTTTTAAAAATAAATAAGCCATTTGAACTTTAATGTATGCGTAGTTAGATGTAATTACTTTTAAATTGTGAATTTTGGTTTCCATACTTTTCAAAGTGTGCATTTAAGTACAACGTCACATTTAGCAACAGTTTTAACTATCGTTAATTTTGATAAAAGCTCTCACTAAATATGACTTTCATACTTAAATGCATATTTCAAAAAATTTAAAGACCAAATTACACACTTTAAATTAATCACATACAGTAGAAACTCTTTAAATTAATAATGTCAAGACCGGAGAAATTTATTAATTTAGAGAGTTATTAATTTATCGATAAATTAATAATTATTAATTTAAAGAGTTTTTAAGTAATTACATACTGTACATACCAAACAAAAAGGCAAATTAATCTATGCCTCTTAGAATTACGTTGCAGCGAACCTTGGGACTCAACGTAAATTAGTAACTACATGAGCAGTGGAAATCAATAATGACTTTTGAAGTATACATATGCATTGGAAATAGACTTTATGATACAATACAAAAATACAATACCTGAGCTATTAAATGCAATAAGAAAAGTTAGAGATGAGCTCCAAATAAACTTGAACTTTAAAGGAAAACAAACAACTATTGAATCATATTTCAATAGAGTGTAATATATTTTTTTCAGTTTCTATGAATTATTAATTTATGATTTTCTTGGGACCGAAAATTATAAAGGGATCTCCCGAAAAATTATTATCTTATTATTTTATCGAGTTTTTCAATTTTTTACATTGGACCAAGTCGGGAGCGGACAAATTTATTATTTTAGAGAGTTTATTAATTTACCGAGTATTAATTTAAAGAATTTCTACTGTATAACACATATAACATATAGGAGACTTATTTATTTTTAACCCTAAAATAATAAGTAATTTACTCCAAAACATGCTTAATGAGAATTGAGAAGTAACTTATTCCAATTAATTAATTGAATAAATACAATTATGAGCGATAACTCTTCAGTTCAAACATAACTTAATAAAAAAATTAATTAATTGAAGAAGTAAATAAAGTTATTCGTTTAAATTAAATTGTTGTCCGAATTCTTAATTTCCAGCACATTTGTTTTCATTTCCCAAGTTAATATCCCATAAAAGTTTAACTATTGATGGATCATTCTGCTCTAAATTAGAAGAGGGAGAAAAAATGTTATACTCCTACATAATTGAGATATCGAGAGACAGCAAATTTGAGAATTCGTAAAATTGAGAAATTGGTGCACATATAATAACTATATTCTCTCTCAAGATAGTGCGAATAGTTGGCGCTTGAACCTCTGTCTATTAACATTGGGGTTTAAAGTTTTATTTTGTTAAATCTATCTCTTGTTCGATGATTTATAAATTTCACTACATCTCTTTTTTGGGAGTTATATTATTTTTTAAGTGTGAATAGAATAGGTTTATTCTTAACTAAATTTTTATATAAAAAAGTTAAAATATATTATTGGTTTCTTAACTTTTCGTCGAGTTTTTGTTTTGATCTCATTATTTTTTTAAAGTTTAATTTGTTTTATTGGATCATAACTTTTATATATGGTTCAAATGATTCTTTACGTGAGTTAAATTTATTTATTAACATCATTTTTAACAAGAATTATTTTAGACGAAAAATAAAAATTAAAAAACTAAAATAAACTTAAAATAATTTAGAGATTAAAATTAAATTTAATAAAAAGTTAGTTGATTGAAAATATATTTTATATAAACACGTTTCTTCAAAGAAGAAGAAGAAAGTTTAAAATACATTTATTTATGGAAATGAAAAATAAATAAATAAAAGGATGTTACGATACTTGTAGGACAGATGTCACATTTTAATTGACGGTTGCATTATGGGCATGCATTATTGCGAAGGTGATGGCAACCGAGGGTCACTGTGCTACAACGATTCGATAGCGACCCTGGAATCCATCCAAACTCGACAAACAAGATATAATATTTATTTTTATCGACTTAAACTAACAAATTCAGAATATTTGATATATATTTCAATTTGTTATAGGAATTTAATTTAAATTATGATTGTGTCTATAGAAATTTTTTATTAAAAGTGATAAAACAAATTATTTTAGTGATTTCTATATCACAATATATTAATCTATAGTTGTTAGTGGAAGGACACTCATAGTGCTTAAAAAAATTATCCATTTAAATATGTATTTTGTTCTGTACTTTTTTTATTAAAAAATCTGAGGAGAAACTTTACAGTATTGAAAATTTGAGAAATCTCTCCTTCAAAAGAATACTTTTCATTCTGTACTTTAATATATATAAATTTTGTTGTCTAATTTTAAAATATCTAATTTAAAAAAATTAAAAATAATATCAATTTGTTGATTGATTTGATTCTTCCTTTCATGCATGTTATCATTATCAAATGTAGGCTACTACTTCTAGCATATTAGCTGGAAGTTGTTTTTCCATCCAAAATATTAAGGATTCGTTTAATTTCTATTTTTTAAAATAATTTTTTATTTTTTTAATAAAAATTTAAAAATTTATTGGTAGACAAGTTTTCAGAAATAATTTTTGGTGTTTTATATTTTAAAATTAAAATTTGAAAATATCTTAAATTTGTTTTGGTTTTCAATTTTTAATTTTTTGAATTTACACACAAATTTATATTAAAAATTGCTCTCATTTTTTTGAAAACTGTTTCAAAACAAATCTTAATATTTTCCTCTCTTCTTATTTTATTGTTTTCCTTTGTTAAAAAAAAAACTTTTGACAGTAAAGTTAGGATAGTTAGCAAAGACAAAGACATGTGTGTGGGTGTGTGACAAAGTTCAATCTATGGTGTTGTAACTTCCTTATAAAAAAACAAAAAAAAAAATTGATGTATATATAAACATTCAAATGTTTTATGTCTTTGAAATATTAAATACTTTTATATTATTTGTTATATTCTTATAAGATACTACCCTGAGTTATTTATTTAATTTATTTAATATTATATATATACATATATATCGCTACGTTACCAAGCATTATTGGATAGTTTGCGTTGATTTTGCCAGGGAAGAAAATTAGCAAGAAGAAAATTTGTTTCTCTAATATCTCCATTTCAGTACTCGTTTTTTTTTAGCTCCATAAGTATTATTGATAGAAAATAATCATACTAAAATTAGGTAAAAGGGTTACAGGTGACGAAATTATCTCAATAAATATTCAATGCAGCTTTATACTCTACAATTTGAACCCAAAATCACGCACTAAAATATAACAACTAATACGTACCAAAAAAAATTAGATTAGATACCAATCCTAATAAAAAGAATCATCCCAAATCATGCGACAAAACTGCAAAAGATATAAAAAAAATGCTAAATTATTTATATGTCATAATTTTAATATTATTTTGTCGGTTATAATAGCAATAATATTTTTTAGCATCTAACAAGTTGGTCTGAACATCATTTTACATCACCTTGAAAATAGAATGATCATTATATATCAAGTTTTTTCCTTCAATTTGTATTCTCTATACAGTAAAAAAAAAAACTCCTTTTCTCTTATACCAAAAAAAAAATCTTATATTTTTTCTTTTAATTTTTTGCTATCATGTAAAAGATAAAGGAGGGAATTTATTTAAAAATGTTTTAGAAATATAAGAGTATACTATATGATTATCTCTACTAAAAAATATCAGTGGATAATATTCAACTACCTTGTTTCAACTGTAAGTGGTCCCTGTAGACTTCAAATACACTTGTCGCTACATGACATGAGCGATATATTGCGTGATACCCACTCTCACATCCAACTTTTTCCTTTTTCTTTGATTCTTTTTCATAAATTAAATATATACTACCAATTATTTTCGTAATTTTGATTCGGATACCAGCAAAGCCAAAAATCTCTCTAAGAGTATAATTTTTATATGGTTTGAATTTTTTACTCAAAAGTTCAAATAAATACTTAGTTTGAACCATTATAATATATATATATCGATTGAGTTTTGTTATCTGAGTTTAGGATAAATTTAAGTAAACGTGAAACTATTTAATATATATAATTAAGAGCAAATATCTTTTAAACTTGTATTTAATTTTTTATAATGTAAAATAGTATAAAAAGAAAAAGAAAAAAAAACTTGTGGCTTGGATTTCAACTAGCAACTTGCGCTGCCCACAACCCCAAAATTTACTTTCTAACATGTCTGTATAATCTTTTGTTTATAGATAATTATTTAATTTATTTGATTTTTATCATTAATTGTAACACACACCCTTGCTAAACGAAAACAATAAATAAAGCCAACATTATCATCATAGGTTTTTCAACAAATTCGATTTTGCTAGGAACCACGATCATTTTCAATTTGTATGTGTGACAGATTCATGGAATCTACCTTGTTTTTTTTCAAATAACAAAATACTTGTAACTCTTGTGGCATGTGGGACTAACATTTGAAGCATCTTTATAATATAATTTCCAAAAAGAGAAAACATTCGACATTACATGTGCTCCCATATGGATCACGAGAATAATTACTCTAACCATAACTTAACCAAATAAATTACATAATTCTATTTATAAATAATTTTTTTAATAATAATATATTATATAAGTATTTAATTAAATTATATTTTCAAACACATCTTAAGATTACCAAGAAATGATTAGTCTAGATAGTGTGTGCTTAGACCCATGACTCTAAGGTCATGAGTTCGAGCTCTATCTTGGTGAATTTAGGTAGACAATCTATAAATCTTCGTTGAGACGGATAATATACCCTGGTCTTAAATGGGGTAGTCTTGCCTCTTCACTAAACTTTTTGCTAAAAAAAATGCTTTTTACCCATTATTTTAATTTAGCATTAAACTGCATTTTAGCAATTTTTTTATAGATTTATAGACTTAACTGTGTTTTTTTGGTTCATTTTAAATTTTATGGTAATTAAGAAAATTTGTGAATGGACTTAAGGTAGAGAAAGTTTTTGAGTTCAAAGAGAATTAATTTCAAGTAATTATTAATCTGAATGAAAATTATATTTGACAGGAAGTAAACTGCGCTTAATTTTTTATCCAATCAATTAATATATAAAAGAACAATTTAAAATAAATTTGAAAAAAATTATTTTTTTAAAATTAGTTTTGACTGTTATTTTTTTCATTTAAAACATCAACCTAACATGTTTTTCAATAATATGTTTACACTTTTAAACATTGTGTTTAGAGTTTGAATGATAAATTTTGAAATTCTATAAAATCATGAAATAAGTTAACAAAAAGAAAAACTTGACTAATAATATAATGCTCATATGAAAAAATTATTATTATTTTTATAAGAAAGTAATAAATTGGGGAACAAATCTCGTACTCATATGTGCATGTCTTCCATAGACTCAGCAAGTGAGTTACATAACTTAGACATGTAAAAAAATGTTTTATTTCATTAAAAATATTACAAAAAGATATTTT
Source organism: Cyamopsis tetragonoloba (assembly GCA_037177725.1). Lineage (NCBI taxonomy): Eukaryota > Viridiplantae > Streptophyta > Magnoliopsida > Fabales > Fabaceae > Cyamopsis > Cyamopsis tetragonoloba. The sequence goes on from CM074119.1 coordinate 81,933,370, forward strand.
AAACACTTTTGAAAATTATATTTTCCTTTTCAAATAACGTATAACGAAACCAGACACATTCTTGGTATAATTCGGATACCGCAAGCAAAATCCAAAACATACGTAACTTGCTCGTTGGATCCACGAAAATTGCTCTCAAATTTCACGGGATTCCCAAAATTTGGTCCATCTCTAATTTAATTAAGGTAAAATTGTTATTTTTGTTTTCTAACTTTTTTTAATTCATTTTAATCCTCTTCTGATTTACGTTAGTCTTTTCCGTTAATTATCAGTTTAAAACTAACAGAAAAAAGTCAATACTATTAAGATTGACCACGTGTCACTCTTCAAGTAATTGGTAAATAAAATAATTATAATAATGTATTTTTAAAATAAAATTTCTTTTTTTTATATATAAAAAACCTTTAACTCTTTCTTCCCTAACCCTACCTTCTTCCACCACCGGCAACCACCTGATCCAGTGTTTTCCTCACAAGATCTCTCAACAGTCCAATCTTCACCAACAAAAGGGACACCGTCGCACCATCCCGCGAAAAGCAAACTTAGTCATCCTTAATCATTTTTCTTCTTCAGAAACAAAATAGTCACTTCACTGAAATTGCCAAAATCAAAATCCCTCCTTTCTTTTCACTTCAAGAAATAGCAGTTGAAAGTTGAAAGAAACTACTCTACAAATATACTTTTATTCTTCAACAGGAAAAGTGTCTAAAACTACCCTTCTAGTTCTACCTAATAATATCAAAGAAACCCATTTTACGCTGTTTCTAAAATTGAAAAAGAACAGAAATACAGAGAAATATATATAAAAAAAATGAAACCCTATTGTAAAAATTAAGTAAAGTTTGGATTTTGGAACTTCAATGTTGCAGGAAAACCTGGGTATTCCTCCTCTAATGCTTATTAGTGGGAAGAAATCATTGTATTTAGCATATATCAGTTGGAAGAGTGTGGTGAACTGAGCTGGAAATTGGCCCGGCGACGGTGGATATAGGTGGTTGTCGGTGGTGGAGGTTGGGGAAAAAAGGGTTAAAGGTTTTTCTTTTAAAAAAAAGACAGAAAATTTATTTTTTATTTTTAAAAATACATTATTATAATCATTTTATTCACCAACCATTCAATGGTGACACGTGGTCAATCTTAACAGTGTTGACTTTTTTTTGTTAGTTTTAAACGAATGACTGACGGAAATGACTAACGTGAATCAGAAACAAAAGTTGGAGGACTAAAATGAATAAAAAAAAAGTTAAAAGTCAAAACTGAACCAAACCCAAAAGTTAAAGGACAAAAATAACAATTTTGCCTTTAATTAATTATGAAATAGTAGTCTCTTTCTATACCTAAAAATGTTTTATTGCTATAAAATTATTAAATTAAAAATTTGATTATCATAAGTTTTTTATATTTTTCGGAAAAGATTATTTTAACCCATGTTACATCTCAACACGGAGACAAACAATATAATTACTACACCAGTTTACAAAAGATAAATTCAATCCCAATAAGCAGTAGCAATCAACTCACAATATCACATTTTAACCAAGTCAAAACTGTGCAATCAAACACTTAATAACTTCTTATCATCATCGTGTTAAACTGTTAGCCCATGATTTATTTTACACACGCACATATTAGCACAAGATTCAATATACTACCAACTATTACAAATAAACGATCAAATTGAATAGTAACCAATAGATAAAACCTTTTAAATAAAATATTATTTATAGGTATAATAATTAATAATTACTCTTATCAGAAAAGCTTGAAAAATTAATGCTGTCTTCTTTCTTAGCTTGTGCCTCCTTTCGAGATTCAACCACATTATTAGGCTCATAATATATATATATATATGTTTGTTAACGTACGTCCACTTACTTTTTAGAAGGAGTGCGTTAACAAGTTATAACTTGAAATTTTAAAATACATGTAGCTTGCTAACGCACTCCTTGTATAAAATAAGTGGATGTACATTAGCAAGCCCTATAGAGGTTTGATAACGTACATCCATTTGTTTTATAGAACGAGTGTGTTAGCAAGTTATAATTAGATTTTTTAAAATACATCCAAAAGTTATAACTTGCTAACACACTCCTTCTAAAAAATAAATGGGTGTATGTTAAAATGTATATATATATGAAAGAATGTCGAAGTTTTAACTTCAAAGTAGGTGTTAATTCTTACTCACTAAATTTTTCACAATTAGCATAATCATAACGGTTTGTATCTAATATATGTTTATAACTAATTCATCTATTCTAATTAAAAAGAAAGAATTTTTTTTATAAGCATCTATCACAAAAAGAAGATGTTATAAACGCCTAAAAGAACTAGTATTAATGTTTATAACTAACTATACTAAATAGCTTGCTGCTACTAATGATCTCTCCAATTCAAATGGGATGGGATTCTAAAAAAAAAAAAGCACACAAATGTGAATGTCACGTCTAAATTGTTGATCGAGCATTAATTTGTTTTTTCAACGGTTACATCCATTACCGAGCAGAGTGATGAGCACGAATTAGTATGTGTTTGGTTTTTCGTTGAGGAAATTTGATTTGATCGAAAGCAAGTTTAGTGAAAATAAGTTGAATTAATAGCCAATTTACTTTAACATAATTTATGTTTGAATATTTTTAATTAAAAACAAGTTTTACAAACTGAATTTTATTTAAACAATTTCAATCAAAATACTTTTATATATATGTAATTATTAAAAAGGGCATGGCATGATTCTTGTACAACTTGTAACTAAAATGAGCATTGAATATAATTTTTTTATAACAAAAAGTTAAATATATAAATAAATAGATCTCATTAAAGTACACAAATAATAATAATAATAATAATTAAAAAACATATAGTCGTAAACACTATAGTTTAGCTACACGCTCATTTTTAGTTGGAGCTTTGAGGGATAATAATGTCTCATTATTAAACTCACATTTCTTAATAAATGCAAACTCACTTTTAACCAAATAAAAAGAGTCTACACCCCTTCTTTTCTCAAACCCACTTTCAACCCATTTTGGATATAAAAACTTAGTTTTATTAATTTAGGTGAACTAAAAAATAAACATCTACTTGACACATAATTTTATGCACTTAGAAGTACTTTTGGTGAGATTGATTTTAGATCAATAAGATTTAAAAAAATTAATTTGATGTAAAATTAATTTTAAAGTAACGTAATTTATGTTTAAGAAATTTTTACTTATTTGGAGTAAAAAATATAGTGTAAAATTTTCAATCTAACGTGAAAGCCAGACCTACCTTGATTTTGCTATTTTGGCAGCTTAAAATTATTTTTTGGATTTCTCCTAACTTATAACTAAACAACTAATTAATTAACCAAAATAAATTTTAATGCTTCAAAATCAACTCTCCACACTACTAACATTTTACCAAACATGCATTTAAGTGTGTTAAGATATTTAGGTTTCGTTTGGCCCAGCTTATTTTTGGCTTATAAGTGGCTTTAAAGTAAAAGATGAAAATAAGAGCTTTTAAAAAAAGCTAAAAGCTGTTTGACAGTTTTATTATTTTGTATTTTATAAGCTACTTATAAATAAAAAGCTATTTGTTTCATAAAAGTATTTTGTGTCAACTTTTTTAAGTTATTTATTATTAATTGTCACATTTCTTTGATATAAAAAAATAAATTAACAATATAATTTTTTTTAAAAAAAAAGTTGCAATAAAAAATAATTATTTGATAAAACTCAATTTTTTATTTATTTTTTGAAAAACTAAACACAATATAAATTTATGAAAATAATAATTTAACATTAAAATTTTTAAAATATGTAAAATTTTAAATAACAATAAATTTATAAATATTAAAGTGAAATGAATAAGTCATAAACAAGAAAAAACTTTTTGAAAATTTTAACAAATTGTTATTTTACAAAGAGAGGAGAAAAAGATATTCAAGATTTAAGTGTTATTTAGAATATTTAGGAATTAATTATGATGGGCCCACAAAATAAGTCAGTTTTTTTATTTTTAAAAGCTCATATTTCTAACTTTTGGCTTAAAAACTAACTTTTTACATTTTGTACACAATAAAAAAGTCAGCTTATATTTAAGAAATTTATCACATATTTTGTTTGGTCCAGCTTTTACTTATAAGAGAAAGAAAAGCCAAAAAAAAGCTGGGTCAAACATTACCATAACATTAGTTCATATTTTAGCATAAATTCAAATCGTTTATTTATTTTAATTCTTGAAATTAAATTATAATTAATACCATTAAATTTAATTTATATTATTCTAAAATTTTAAATAACGATTTAAATAAGTTATTATACTTATCAGAACTCGGAGACCTTAAAACAGGAAATATTGAACAAGATTAGAAAGGTAGAAACTTTTATTAACTAAGAAGATAGAGAAAAGTACAATTTTGAGGGTTAAACCCTTTGAGAACTAAGCTCTTAGCCTGAAATTATATACTCCCTCTAGAGAGTGATCTCTAGCCCAACACATTTACAAAATGATTCTCATACCCTTCCCTTAATAATTGGTACTATTATTTATACTAATATCTACTTTAATTAATTATTATTACTACAACTCAGTCCAAAATTAACAAACAAACTAATAACTAATTTCTAACTGTATTTGTTATTAAAAATTTAATTTAATCCTTATATTTTATCGAAAAAATTTATTTTAGTCCAAAATTGTGTGAAAAAATTATTGTATTCGCTGTTTTTAATCCTTAATTAATCAGAATTCTTAATCCACTATAAGTAAGCAACTACTCGTAGCAAAACACCCGGAAAGCTGTTTCTACTGTGAGAATGAATCCATTTTCAGTTTTTGTTTTTAGCCATACTGCCCATACATACATGAAGACGTTGCTTTATTGCTTAAATTAAACCCCACAGCCATTGCAACGTGGCCCCTTCTGATAGAAATTGCAGTCTGTGGGCTTTCAATCTCACAAAAGCCAATGGAAACCAAAAAATACCAGACACAGACACTCCCTCTTTCTTCAGTTTTCCACTCTCTTTCCTAACCACCACCACTCCTATAATACAACATGCCTCTCACCCAAACATCCCTTCAAAATCAATCAAAATAAAAATATTAATTAATTAAAACCCCTAACTCTTCCCACTATTCCCTCTTCGTTAAACCCAACCAAACATTCGTTCGATGGCCTTCCACAATCAATAGCTCACCACCTCTACACCAATATAATCCATTTTTCGTAATTTCATATTCACAATTTCTATCTCAATGGAAGAGTGTCATACTCTGTTTGGCAAATATGAAATGGGGAGATTGGTTGGCAAAGGCACTTTCGCTAAAGTGTATTACGGGAAACAAATAAGCACCGGCGAAAGCGTAGCGATTAAAGTGATTAGCAAAGAACAGGTGAAAAAGGAAGGGATGATGGATCAGATTAAGCGAGAAATTTCCGTAATGCGTTTGGTGCGACACCCAAACATTGTTGAGCTCAAAGAAGTTCTCGCCACCAAAACCAAGATCTTCTTCGTCATGGAATACGTTCGCGGCGGCGAGCTCTTCGCTAAGGTCACCAAAGGAAAACTCAAAGAAGATCTCGCCCGTAAATATTTTCAGCAGTTGATCAGCGCCGTTGATTACTGCCACAGCAGAGGCGTTTCCCACCGCGACCTCAAGCCGGAAAATCTCCTCCTCGACGAAAACGAGAACCTCAAAATTTCTGATTTCGGCCTCTCCGCCTTGCCGGAGCAGCTCCGTTACGATGGCCTCCTTCACACGCAGTGTGGAACCCCTGCTTACGTGGCACCGGAGGTTCTCAGGAAGAAAGGCTACGATGGATCTAAGGCCGATATTTGGTCATGCGGCGTCGTTTTATACGTCTTGCTCGCCGGATTTCTTCCCTTTCAACACGAGAATCTCATGACTATGTATAATAAGGTTTTGCGCGCTGAATTTCAGTTTCCGCCGTGGTTTTCGGCGGAATCTAGAAGATTGATTTCGAAGATTCTCGTTGCGGATCCGGAAAAGCGAACGACGATTCCCGCGATAACGCGAGTTCCGTGGTTCCGGAAAGGATTAACCGCACCGAAAGAAGAAATTGTTACAGAGGAAAATTCTAAAACGAGTAGTAAAACGACGTCGTCGCCGAAATTCTTCAACGCGTTTGAGTTTATCTCGTCGATGTCGTCTGGATTCGATCTGTCTGGGCTGTTCGAGAGCAAGAGGAAGACTGGATCGGTGTTCACCTCCAAGTGCTCCGCTCCGGCGATCGTGTCCAGCATCGAGACGGCGGCGAAGGGGCTGAGTTTCAAGGTTGCGGAGGTTAAGGACTTCAAGATCAGGCTGCAAGGGCAGTCCGAGGGGCGGAAAGGTAGGCTCTCCGTCACGGCGGAGGTGTTCGAGGTGGCGCCAGAGGTTGCCGTCGTGGAGTTCACGAAGTCCGCCGGCGATACGCTGGAGTACGTGAAGTTTTGCGAGGAAGACGTGAGGCCTGCGCTGAAAGACATCGTGTGGACGTGGCAAGGGGATGGCACGTGCGGTGCTAACGTGTCTGGCTGTCACGCGGAAGAATGTCACAGCCAAGTTATTACCACCATATAGTTAATAATTAATCATTAATGACAATATTAATGAAAAATGATCCATGAAAATAGTCAAGGAGGGTTCTAGAACTGGTAAAGTTCTAACAATTTTTTTCTCCTTTTTTTTTCGCTTTCGTCTTTATTCCCTGCCTTATAGTTTTAGGAAGCTAGTAGGTTTTTTAAACTTTTGTTTTTTTTGTTGGGGTGAGGTTGTACATAAACTGTAATTATCGTCCTAAAGTTAAATCCGGAATGGAAGTCGATTCTGTTTCCAATTATTTTGCACCCACGCTAGCATGTTTGGTATAAGTGCGGAAACGATATTATTCAGAAAAAGATGACTACGTTTATTTTTTTACTATTTCTTAAAATATAGAAACACTATTTTTGTGTTGATATATAAAAATTATTTATATTCAAGTATATGTCTTTTGGCGAATTATTTTAGTATGTGTTAGTTCATAGATTTTTTTTTTAAAAAAATATATTCTATGTCAACCAATGTGTCGAAAACACCAATCTAGAACATTAGTTAACAATAATATCTAGTTTTTTTTTATATTATTATTATATGTTTTGTTTGATAGTTTCTTTCTGTCGTTTTTGTTTTCATATAAATTGATTCAAAATGAATTGAATCAAATCATATATCGATACGTATATGTTTCTCATATTATTATTATTATTATTATTATTATTATTATATAGTTTTTGAGTTGTTGCTTTGTTAATTATTGTTGCATTATTGCGTTTAGCCTATATTGTTTATCAAGCAAGAGTGCCTTAGTGGACGTAAAATGAAAATTGGTGAGTGCATTCACATGTTCGAATTGAGAATATTCTAATAATAATAATCTTAGTTTAATTAAAGTTTTTTAAAAAAACACAAATTCAAAACCATTTATTTAATTTAAGAGAAATAAACATGTATCTAGAATCACTTGAATGGAATCCTGAATTCCAATTCCTGCTCTTATTTAGCAAGATGACACGTCACAACTACATGCATCCAACATCACTGGATGATAAGTAACCTAGCTATCAAGAAGAACGTGGTCCACAAAACCGAAAGTAGGCAAAGGAAGAAGTTATAGAAATTTCTAGTATAATTAAGTGAGAAAAGAAAGGCAAAATTACTTCAATTTCAAATAAAGGTATTAGGTTAGCAGTATAAGCACACTATTTTTTTTTTTTATAATTATGGGTTTTTTTATCCTTAGGACGAGACTAATTCTGTTTGTGTTGCGTAGCTGATATTAGCCCTGAGAATTTAGCATAGATGAAATTCGAACATCATCCCTAAACTTACACTACTAAATCAACCCTGAAGTTAAACACGCTATGATTTAATAGAATAATTATAGTTCAAACTTCAAAGGAAAAGAGAGGTTTAATCGAATAATTCGAACATCATCCCTACTATTTTTTTTTTTTTGTTGGTCGTATTTTGGTTCTATTAAAAATTATCATGAGCTGGTACTTTCATCAATGATTCACTCCTTAGAGAGAAATATGAATTTCTACGAAGGACAATCTGTTCATTAAAGAAATTGGTCAAACAGATTGAAGTCCTAGTCAACGGTGTACACTTGGAAGCAGGAAAAGAGAGGTTTAAACCACACGAAACAAACTCCTATCGCTCTCTTACTCTTATCTCTGCTTTTGAAGCACCAAATAGCTGAACAACACCACTTCACTTTTTTTACACACAAAAGTTAAAATTAAATGATTCATCATGATTCATGAAGGTCTATTATTAATTATTATAATGCATACTAGTACAAATTACTCATTGCCAAGGAAGTCCAGTACTATTAATAAATAATACTAGTAATATTTGATAATACCTTGATTAGAGATTGAATTTTAACTACGTGTTGATACAACTTTATTAAAATTTAATATTTATTTTAATAATCTTTCTTATTCAAAATAATTAATTTAATTGTCAGTTAAAAAAATTTGGAGCGCAGAAAAAAAACAAAAAACTCCATTGAGGGACTTTTTGTTTGTTTGGTATGATGGAATTGTTGATTAAGAAAGTAATCAGCATTCCTTGTATATACTAGCAAGTTCTCTTATGGAAACCTACTGTATGATTGTGATTTTTCCTTTTAAAAGTAAAACATCAATTTAGTTTTAGAAATTTTGAGTTAAATTAATTTAGTTTTTGAAATTATAGAAAGTAATTTTTACTTCATGAAATTTACACTGGTCGAGTAATTTAGTTCACGTGACTAATTTTGTCCCTAAATTATTTTAAAACATGATTAATTTAATTTAGTCATTTATTTTAAATAGACCAATTTGGTCTTCAAATTATTAAAAAAACTGATCAATTTTCAAATTTCACCTATGTCAAATTTTCGGAAGCCAGCGCCAGTTACGCAGCGCGAACGGTATTAGTCTCATCGGATGGAGAATCCCGTGGTTATAAAAAAAATACTATTTGTAATTTTATTGACTAATAAATTAACTGTTAATTGTTAATTAATTTTTGGGACAAACAAAATTTTCCCTAATTTCAGAGACTAACCTAATAATGGTATATTTTAGATTTTTTTTATTAAATATTTTAGATTTATTTTGTCTGTATTGTCTGAAACAACCGGCTTCATTGGATTAATTGGTCTTTTTTTCCCCAAAAAAGATGATATATAAGAAAATGTAATATTGATTTATTTTCCTTTGCACAAGTTGTTTATTGTACACTTATTGTATACCTATATTTTTTCCTCTCTCACCAGCTATGTCAACGTCTGTATAATGAACAAGAGACATTTGATCTTGTCTTTATATATATATTTTTTATGAAGATTCATTTATATATATATGTACAATATTGTATTTTGAACTTAAAATATGATTTTTTTTTTCAGGAGAACTTAAAACATGATTAACAACATATGATAGGTTCAAATATCATATTCTTGAATTTCCTATAATAAAGTTTATGTTCAAACACGGCATATTAGAAATATTCTTTATCATGTAAAAAAAGACATTATTTTTTATCGTGATGCTACTGTTTTGTTTGCTATTTTTTTTATTTAACTGTGGAGAGAAAAATTTACATTCCTGAAAGTTAGAGCGACATAGGTAAACCTCCCCTTCAAAAAAAAACTTTTTACAAAGATTCGAATCGATGACTTTCTTGTGAAGTATTTCTGTATATATTCTCTTACCTTATGGACATAGCACACTTTCACTTGGCCAAATTCATTTGGATATCAAGATGCTATTGTTACTCATTTTGTTTATTGACATTTTTTTTTTACTTTTTCTAATAATAATACTATATTAATTAATATTTTAATAAAAATAATATGGTACAATATATTATAACATAAAACTATGTTAGAAAAAAATAACTATAATAATTTCAATTATTTATGAACATATAATTAAATGAGATATTAGCAAAAACAAAAATTGATATGAACATTTTTATTTTATATATATATATATATATATATATATATATATATATATATATATATATATATATGTGCGCGCTTAGAAAGGATACATAGAAGTTGATTTAATGGTAAGATATAACATTCTAATTCCCCCAATTTGAATCCCAACAGCTTCATTAGCTAACCGGTTCCCGATTAGTGTCTATCAATTAGTTTTTCGATTCAAATCTCAATTTATAATGGAGTCAAATCCAGGGGTTAGCTAAACCGGTTATGAGTTTGGTTTTTTGTTGAACCGGTTGGTTCGGGCCGATTTACATAATAATACTACGCATAACCAAATCCTTCTAAATTTATGTGAAAACTCATATAAATAAGGACAACAACGGGTGTGAATTTAGCCTTTCTATCCCCATTCTCATTAAGAAGAAGATAGATTTAGATTTGGGAATAGTAAAAAATTTAAACTCAATCTCATACTTTTCTTTGGGGGTCAAAAAAACTCAGAGTAAACTCACACCCAACATTATTTTTAAAAAATATTTATGTATACAAATATGTATATAAATTTATATATATAAATATAACTGTGGAGCAGGGTAAAGTGGATAGGTAGATCCCTAAATATGTCCATGTTCTATTAAAAGTGGGGCAGGAAAACCCGTACTTTACAAAAAATTAGGTTAAAAGTGGGGTTTCCGGTCAAAATTGGGCAGCTACATAAGGATACGGTTTTTATAGCGATGTATGTCTGTAGGTTTTCTGGTCGAGAGGTGTTTGCTGTATATTGTGTCCTTTATTTTTCTGGGTCAGTAAGCTTAATGCTAACTTACATTGTATCATAGGCCCATACATGTTTTTTTTTTCTTTTTTCACTATCCATGAGTATTTTTTTTATTTTAAAATATAAATAGACTATCTCTACCTTGATTTTTTCTGTTTTCACTATGCTTATATTTTCCAAAAAATACATGCTTACGCACACACGTATTTTCTTTACGTTTCATCAGGGGTTTCCATATGCATACTTACTATTTTCAAATTTCAAAAGCTATGTGTTGAGTTGACCAAAAAATGGAAAAAAATAAAGCTATGTGATGAAAAGATTTTTATTTTTTCAAATATTAAATTAAACCAAACCTAATTGAGCATCTGATCATTTTTTTAGGGTCAAATGAAGACTTTGTACTATGTCACAGGCGATTTGCTTCCCGGCCTCAGGGTTTTTATTTTTCTTTCATAATTTCTTTTTGGTCATGGGCTTCTTTTTTTTATTTATTCAAAATCAAAATATTTAAATTCAAAAGTTTTAACTTTTCTTGACTTAAAAAAAAGTTTAACTTTTGGGATTTTTGTATGAATTTTTTAGTGGTTGATAGGCACACTACTCCTATTCGATTAATGTGCCGCCACTCCTTTTTTAAAAAATAAAAAATAAAAATTCATAGGGTTTCTTTAAAACAGTTTTGGTTTTTAGTTTTTAAAAATTGTATTATAAAACAGTTTTCAGAAACAGTTTTTAAAAAAAGTTTGAGGAGTTTTCAATATACATTTGTGTGTAAATTCAGAAAACTGAAAACTGATAACCAAAACATGTTTAAGATGTTTTCATATTTTGATTTTTAAATACTGAAAAACAAAGGGCTTGTTTGATATCTCTTTTTGAAAACAGTTTTCTGTTTTTAAAAACAGAAAACTAAAAAACTCGTTTGGCAGTCGAGTTTTCAAAAACAGTTTTCGGAAACAGTTTTTGTTTTTCAGTATTTAAAAACTAAAATACCAAAACATCTAAAACGTGTTTTGGTTTTCAGTTTTCTGAATTTACACACAAACTTGTATTGAAAACTCCTCTCACTTTTTTTAAAAACTGTTTCTGAAAATTGTTTTATAATACAATTTTTAAAAACTAAAAATCAAAACTGTTCCAAACAAGCCCAAAAACTGTTCCTTAAAACTGTTTTTGAAAACTCGACTGCAAAATGGATTTTTTAGTTTTCTATTTTTAAAAAGAGAAATCAAACAAGCCCATAATTTCTGAAAACCTTTCCTTTAATACTTCTAGATGACTAGATGAAGTTCATTTATGCTTTGTTTGGAATGGAAGGAAAAAGGAAAGAAAGAAGTGGAGAGGAAAGAAAATGAGAGGAGAGAAAACAAAGGAAAAGAAAAATTTAAAGTTGTTGTTTTTATAAATTAACTTTTCATTTCATTTTTCTTCCATTTTCACTTCAACCAAACAATAAAAATACCTCATTTTTATTTTTTTTCCTTCTATTTTCTTTCCTCTCATTTGCCTTTCAATCAAACAATATATTAGTTTTTTTTTCAGATGGTCTCAATCCGAAAGTAGTGAAATTAAAAAACTACTTCTAAAAAATATCCCGAATAAGCTTCTACTAGAAGTTCAAAAACAAAAATCCTTGTTAGTTATAAAATTATGTTTTTATGTTAAAAACATTGAGAACCCATTTGTTCAAACTTAAAAATAATTAATTATTTTTATAAGTGAAGAGTTAATTATTTTTGTAAGTGATTATTATAAGAATAAAAAATTATGTATGTTTAGTTACAATAAAAATAAGTAAAAAATTTTATTATTTTTTATTCTAAGAATTTTGAGAAACACAAACAAATAAACTAAATTTTTTTATAAATACTTTTTTTTATTGAAATAAATACTTATTTTAAGAGAGGCTTAATATTGTTTAATAGTTCAGGACATTCATGTATTAGCGCCATTGATTACATGTTCTCCATGTGGATGACGGTGATTTATTGTGAGTGATCAAGATCCAATTTTGAAGTCATATATAGATGATTCATTATTCTAAGTGTATATGAGTTTTGGGTTTGTTGGCATTAAGAAGAAGTAGAGCAATTGAAGAGACATGAAATTCAACTTCCAAGTTGAAATGTTTGCATGAAGCGTGTTATTTTAACTTCTTTATTTAAACTAACAATGATTGACACATACACACCACTCTTGCACATACATATACATTTTTTTTGTTGGGCATAAAAAATATTTTACAGTGGATCAACAATGACTATTCTATTCGAGATACACAAAATTAAAGTGAATATAATTTCTTTCAAAAACGCATTTTTATAGATATAAATATAACTTGATCGCTAATAAACATATTTATAGGATACAATTATCTACAATTATTATTAAGTTTTGTGGATGTTGCACATATACATTAGACGTCTAAAATTTGGGCTATCTAGATTTCTAATATGCCAAAACAAAATATCAGGCGTTTCAAATAATTATTGACTTCAGTCCAAAAAAAATAATAATAGTAATTATTGACTTTTGGCACAGAAAATTCAATTATATACGCTTGACTTAATCATGACTTACATATTACGTGAATGACCTAAAATATAATACTGTGAACTTACCCTAGCTAATTAAGGTTTTGTTATTGGTGTTCGAAGATCAGATCACTTTCAGAATTCTAGTAATTTGAGTCAAATTATGTGACTAATTAATTTTAAGGTAAGAGCAGAGATGGCCCAAGGTATGTCGTGTGCTAGGTTTTTTCTTTAATTATGTGTAAATGAGGGAAAAATTTATATATGATACTACTATAGTATGTACAACATTATTTTAATTAATGATAAGTGTATCTTTTAAAAAAAATTATAATTTTTTTTAATCTCCACCATGTATTGCGGACTCATCACTCTTTATCGCCACCACTCTTTTATTGAAGAAATTATGTATTATAGGAATACTGAAAATTTACAAGTAAATTAGGGTTTTATCCGATATTACAAGTTTTTTTAAGACGAACCGATTCTCAAAATGGGTATATGTACAAGGTGGATTTTAGTATACACCACTTTTAAAGTGGTGTATAATACACATAATACACCAATAAGAAAATATGAACTACATGCAGTTTTAAATTGAATGTATAATTTCGTACACCTTTTGTTTATTCATATTTGTTATTTTTTAAGTTTTTTTAACCTGTTATAGGTGGATTTTAACATTCACCAATTTTAAAGTGATTACCATATACAAGTCATGAAATTATTTAATTGATTATAGCCCGTTTAAACGAAAAAAAATCAAAGAGATATGCATACATACAAATACATAATTTATTATTATATTAAACGTTTTCAATTGAGTTCTGTATACTTTTTTTTTATGTTATGTAGAATACACTACTTGAAATGTGGTGTATGATAGAAAAAATCATATATACAATGCTTGCCAGCTAGGAATGGACTTATGATGGAGCAAATTAAACATAAACTTATTAAACACATGTTTTACTTCTTTTCTTTTTTTAAAAAAATGACAATTTTAACTTCAATTTGTACCTAAAATTATTTGTTTTAAATTTGTACCTAACTTCAATTGGTAAAGTAGGGTTAGATTAACGGAAAAGTGTGTTGGATCACAAAGTCTATATAACAGTAACTAATTTAACAAAAATCAAGAAAAAATGTTAATACATAATATTTTATTTGTTTTGAATCTTGAATGAGTCAAAAGGAAAAGAATCTCTTATTATAGCTCAATTTATTGGATTTCTGTGAGATATTTATGTAGATCTAGAAGACTAGCAAGTTTATTTTTTACTAAAAAAGAAAGGATAGAGGATAAAGACAGTAGAAATAATGTGGTCGATATATATATTGGGTTTGAGATATTTAAGATAAAGATTAAAGTGAAAATAGGAAAACGTGAAGCGTGTAGAAATGAATTGAAAAGAATAGTTGAGAAACTTGAGCCTTACGTTACAATAATTAATTAGTGAGACGCAAAGTTTGAGTTTTTTTGGCATCAAATTGGCCAAATAGTTTTGGGTAGCATTTAATTTCCATCCAAGTTCTGAATAAGTTCAAGTCAAGGTCCCTTTTGACTTTTGAGTCAAATTTTCATTTCATTTTATAATTTAAAATTATATATAGTATTATCTAACGGAACTTATTTTTCCTTCAATTTGCGCGTACGTGTCCCTCTTTTTCCTTCACAGCTGATAGCCGCGCCCTACTGCACGTGTTTCTAGAACCCCTGATACGCGTTTGCTTTATCGACGTGCAAGTTTAATCATTATTTAAATTATTGGATTAAATTTTTAATAGTTGAATTTGATTCTTTTTATTATACTCTGAGTGCACTCATTAAACTCCTTAGTATCCATTATTTAATAATTTTTCTTTAATAAAATTCTCTAATGGTGGTTAATCATTATTATCTTGTACTCATAGACACAAGTTAAAAAAATCCATTAAATTATCAATAGAGTTTGCTGTACCTAACCGAATCCTTTAAATATGTTAACATTTATTTATTGTACTAAAACAAAAATTATTGTTAGGAATTCAATACCTAACAAATATTCTTAAGTATAGGTGTGTTACATAATTAGCGTTTTAATTTTATATTTAATACAATTCAAATTCTAAAAAAATATTATTATTTATTTTATTTTAATAATAATTAATTACATAAAATTTGCTCTCAATATTTTTTAGTTTTACACATCCAATATTAATTATAACAATAATAACCAAAATAAATAATAATGATATATATTACTCCAACGTAACCTAAATTCAAATATTAAAGTTTAGTAGCGAGAATTATTACTACATGTTTAAATTAATTATAATATGAATTAGAAATTTTTTAAATTATTAATTTTCAAATTCAACTAACCAAATTACATAAACATTTCATTTTAAAATTATTAAAAAAGTAATTGAATTTTTTAATGTTTAAAATAAAAAAATTTCTATTTTAATATAATAATTTTTGAATCACTTAATATTTTATATTTTAATTTATAATTTATTTATGATATAATTAAAAATTTGTTACAAATTACTATATCTATATTCTGTATTCTTTATAAAACTATCAATCAAAATCAGATTGGTATGAAAAGTTATAACTTTTAAGACCTTATAAAAAAACATGATAATTGAATTATCAAAATTTAGTCGAGTTATTTGACTATGAAATAATCTTCATTTGAAAACTTAATAAACATATCATCTCTTTACTACAACAAATTCATATATATATATATATATATATATATATATATATATATATATATATATATATATTTCTCTATCAAATTTATTTTAACATCGTATGATTTCTTAAATATTATATAAAAATCAAAACAAAATTTATGATTTCCTAAAATTATTTTTTGGAACTTAATTCATGAAAATTAATTATTAATATTTTTGTTTTCATATATATATTTTTTTATATTTCTCCATCAATCTTATTTTAATATTGTACAACTTCTTAAATAATATCTAAAAATCAAAATACATTTTATGTTTTCCTAAAATTATCTTTTTTGAACTTAATTCATGGAAATTAATTATAAATATTTTTTCAATGCAAATTTTTTTCCTTTAAATAATTACAAATGTTTTATTTATTGTTCCTATAGTTTTTAATAAAATTTTTGTTATAAGTTATTTTTACATGAATTTCAATTTATTTGCTTAAATTATTCGCTTCTTTTATAAATAAGAAAATTATTTTTAATAATATAAAAACAGTATCATTTATTATTGTAGTTTTTTTTTTAAATTCATGTATCGTGTGAGTCACCATCTAGTTTGAATTATGGGTGTTCAAAATCAATCCAAATGGATTTGAACTGATGTAACCAAACCAAAAAGATCGAAAACCGAATGAACCAGAAAACGGAAAAACCAAAAACTGAAAAAATGATTTTTTTTTATTGGATTGGATCGGATTTCGGATCCTCTTAATCAAACTGAATCAACCAAAACTAAGGAACCATTTGGCCCAGCTTATTTTCCTCTTAAAAGCTACTTTTAAGTTAAAGTTACAAAGAAGAGACTTAAAAAAAAAGTTATAAATTGTTTGGCAATTTTAATTTTTAAAATAGAAAAAAAAATTGAATGACGGCAGCGGTCCCGCGGGCGGCGGAGGGTGGTCGCGGCGGTGGTGGGTGGCGGTCCGGCTTTGGTTATGGTGGTTGGTGGATGTTTAATGAAAATAAGAGATTTGAAAATAAGCAAAAACTTCTATTGCGGCTTATTTTAAAGTTTTTTTCTCTATTTCCCTCGTTAAAAAAAATGTCACTTAAAATTTTAAAAGCTTATTAATATTTCTGTTTGGCCCAACTTTTACTTATAAGTAGAAGATAAGCTCAAAATAAGTCGGGTCAAACGGTGCCTAAACCAAACTTTTATATACACATGCAATTTTCTTACAAAATTATAATATTATTCATATTCATACTACTAAATATTTAACAAAATAATACTATAACTTACTTTTTCATAAATTTATAATGTAACATCATCTTAATATTATATATTTTCATTTGTTAATCAATTTAAAATTAAATTTCAACATTTAGTTTTATATTGGTAAATTTTATAATATATATTTTGTTTATATATTTAATGCTTTATTTAAATGACTAATTTTATATTTAATTTAGTTTACAATTCACATGATCTTAAAATCGAAAATCGATCAAGTCCAAATCAAAATTTATTAAATCGGATTGGTTCAAATTTCTTTCGTAAACTAAACCAAACCGCAAGTAAATAAATTGGTCGGATCGGATGACATAACTACTCAAAACCGATCCAAACCAGACCGTAAACACCCCTAGTTTAAATCATGGATGTACGTATATATATAAAAGACTTTGTTGAAAGAGACCGTATTCAATGATGTATTTGTCTCAAAGAGACACTGCAATGTCATGATTGACCTTTAGCAAATGAACTTTTTATAATATTTATAAAAAAATGCAAATGTAAAAAAGAAATATTTTTAATAATTTGGCAAATTTTTTTCAATGTTGTTAAAATCTTTTAATATATTATTACACATTATGTAAAAATCTTAATAATAATAATAATAATAGTAATAACAGCAATAATAATAATAATAATAATAATAATAATAATAATAATAATAATAATAATAATAATAATAATATACCATATATATTTTATAGAGCCTGGTAAAATCAAATATGGGACTTTTCTTTTTTTGAATCAAGTATGGAACATATTAAACAATTAATCCACTTACATTGTAGTAATTGATTTAATCGCCGTCTTGAATTTGATTGTCAATGCCGTTTGTGAGTTATAATATCTATCACAGCTTTTAAATTGTGCAACTTTCATATATCGCCGTAATTCAATTTTCACACTGATGGGTTTGAATTTGATGGCTTAGTCATTCACATTAACTTACTTTCCCTAATATATGAATATTGTCGTGGACTAGAATAGCGATATCCTGGGTGTACACATACATGTCGGGTCAAATATTCGACAATTATCTCGGAAGATTATGCCTTGCCTGTGATCAGGGCCAGATAATGGTTTGGGCTCAGGCAATAGGTCCAGACTCAATATTGTCCATATTTAGGTCCTACATTCCTCTATAAATACTAATATAAATATATCATGCAAGGTACGTAAGTATTTTATCAGATACACACAACCCTAATACACTGACTCAAGTGTCGGAGTCCAGGTATACACCACTGCCGCCAGAGCTCAAGCCCAGAAGTCATCTACATAGCCCTTTACTGATCGAGAAGACCACCTTGTTCGTCCTACATCTTCGCAAGATTAAATCATAACAAATATGATGCAGCAAAATGATAGAATAATAATAATTTATTAGATTAATGATTAACATTATGATCAAATAATAGTAGTAACCCAAGGCCACCAGGCAATTAAAGACTTATTGAGCGTTAAGTAATCTCTCTGAATAAAAATGTGCACCAAAATGAGTTTGGGGACTCAAACCGGTCCCTTTTTACCATTATTTGTCATATTTTTTAAGTCTTATAAAAAAACGTAAATATAAAATTATAGTAAAAATAATTTAACGTGATTTTGATAAATAATCACAAATTCCAAATTATAGCCAAAAGACGTTAAGCGGAATCCAAACATGAAAAGAGAAGTACAAACTAAAAAGATTAATTAATATAGTAGTAATAGAAAGAACAAAAGATGCATTTCATTTTATTAGACAATTTTTAAATGTCGTTGGCTTTTCATAATATAAGACATCTTAAAAATTCTTAACGGCATTTAATAATTTTTTTCATGACTATCTTAATATGAGCTTTTAGTAATTGAGTATAATAAATGTTTAAGTAAAATATGTTTTTACTCCCTATAAAATAGGGTATATTTGCTTTTAGTCTTTATAAAATGAAAAAATATTACATTTCACTTATACTATTAAAAAAATTCGATTAAGTGTTACTTAAGATAAATGGAGTGTCACGTATAAACATTTATTAAAAAATCAAAAAATATATAGATATGGTTTTAAAAAAAACCATATCTATATATTTACTAAATAAATATTTTTAAAAAAAACTAATTGTCAAATTGGGTTTTCATAAAAAAATATTTATCGAACTCGGTCTTTTATCGGTTTATTCAACCATTTTTTGACAAAAATAAACTGGGTGCCACATAGCATCACAGCATTAAGTGGCGCTATTGGCCATGGAAGGTGCCTAGCAGGTGGTAGTATCCCATTGGTATAAATTGGTAAAATTAAAGAAAAATAATAAATAGTAAAATTAATTTTAAAAAAAAAATATATAGTAACACTGTTAAAAAAATTAACATTCATAAGATTTTTATAACGAAAGTAAAAATTTTAAGAGAAATAAGATTAATTTTAAAAACTAGAATGATATAAATGTAATATAGACAAATTTTATGAGAGGTTGTGTAATTATTTCAAATATATAATAAAAAAAGGTCAAATTTTTGTCAACTGTCACATTTCAGATGGCACCAGCGATTTACGCAAAACAAGGGTCTTGGTTTAGGGTTTCAAAACCCACCCTAAACCCACCAAATGTTTTTTTTTTTTGTGTGTTTTACTTTTTTAAATGATTAATTAATTAAATATTTAATATTTCAAAATAATATTAAATTAATGTTAAAATAAAATCTTATTATAAAATTAAAAAATATTATATTTTTTTTATCAAATTACATACCAAAATAGTCCCTAACTTTGTATATTATAAGTCATTTTAGTCCCTCACGTAATCAGTCATTTTAATCCCTCACTTTCGCTATCATCGGTCATTTTAGTCCCTTACTTTCACTATTATCAATCGTTTAAGTATCTGAAAGTCAGGGATTAAAATGAATGTTCGTATAATTCAGGGACTAAAGTGACTTATTATTCGCACAAAGTCAGGGACTAAAGTGACTTATTATTCGCACAAAGTCAGGGACTAAAGTGACTTATCCGCACAAAGTTAGGGATCGAAATGGTATATCACTCATTTTTTATCAGAAAATAAAAATAAATTTTTTCAATTAGATTTTATCCAAAAGAATAATTCTTAAATTTAAAATTAAAAAAAAAGTTTTTATAACTATATAAACTATATTTTCTTAAATTATATAAACTATATTTCAAATTCATTTTGCCGAATATTAATTTTAAATTAAAAACCTATAAACGATATTTTTTTAGGAATGATCAATTTTCCTAAATTATTAATATTTGAAAAAAATAATAACTCTGAAATCTTATTTGAAAAAATTAATAATTTATTTCTGTTGAAAATATTTCAAATGATATTTTATTTTAACATAATAACATTTTAAAATATTATTAAGTTAAGAAAAATATTTAAATATATATTTAGTATTTTAAAATATTATTAAATTAATTTTTTTATTGAGTTTATTCAAAAAAAATTATTTTTTTGAAATTTATTTATTTTAAAATAATATAGTTTAAGTTATAAAAAAATCAACATAAATAAATTATTAATTTTTTCAAATATTAATTTCTGAATTATTACTTTTTTCAAATATTAATTTAGTAAAATTGATCATTCCTAAAAAAATATAGTTTATAGGTTATAAATTTAAAAATAATATTCTGAAATATAATTTATGAAAATATAGTTTATATAGTTTTAAAAACTTATTTTTATTTTAAATTTAAGAAACTTTTATGGATAAAATCTTACTAATTTTTTTCTGATAAAAATGATAATCTTATTTAATTTTTTAAATAAAATATTATTTTAAAATTAACTTAGTATTATTTAAAAATATTAAATATTTAATTAATAAAGCATTTTAAAATGTAAAATACAAAAAGAAAATATATTTGGTGGGTCTTGAAACTAAGACCCTTACTATGCCAAAATTTGTAAGTGCCATCTGAGCTATGACAACTAGCATTTTTTTAGTATTATGGTAGTGTTTGACAGATGTGTTTGAACAGAACAGAATAGGACATTGTGTACTGTTTGGTAAGTCAGTCAAGAGGAATGAAACAGGACACTAAGGCAAATGAATGGGACATGTTGGTTCAATTGAAAATGGTGACACGGAAGAGAACAGAACAACACAGACAAAAGAATTATCATTATTTTCATAGTTATTTTTTTTATTAACAAAATAATATAAACTTAAATTTCTTAAGCCTTATATTATTTTTTCAACCAAAAAATATTTTTAAAAAATATTTTTTTTTTAAATTTACATAATAAAAATATATTCAACATAATTTATATTTAATAATTAATTTTAAAATATATTTAATAATTATATTTATTGAGAGAAGTTAATATTTAATAATTTAATTTTGTCATAAAATATTAATACAAAAATTAATATATTTTAAAATTATAATTTAGTTATACTCATAATTTTTTAAAAAATTAATTAAAAAATATGCTATTTTATTTTTCCTTTAATTTTATAATTTCTATGAAGTAAAGTAAAATTTTATATGTTTTACAAAAAAATATTTTCTACATTTTAATCTACACTAAATACAAAATAATAGATATGGTTATATTTTATTCTTGGTCACAAAACACAGTACACGGTTCGATTCTGTTTCATTCCGTTATATTATGTTATGTACCGTTACCAAACGCTACCTATATATGTTTTGTGTTTAGTGGCAGGTTGCAAACAGTCAGTGCCTATCACGTGGCAGCATCCTATTGGTTAGCGCCTTTCAGCAGTACCAC
Source organism: Cyamopsis tetragonoloba (assembly GCA_037177725.1). Taxonomy (NCBI): domain Eukaryota; kingdom Viridiplantae; phylum Streptophyta; class Magnoliopsida; order Fabales; family Fabaceae; genus Cyamopsis; species Cyamopsis tetragonoloba. The sequence continues at coordinate 81,955,384 of CM074119.1, forward strand.
TCAATGGGTTGCTGTTATGTGATATATCCGGTTAAATTTTTTATTTTTCAAAGAAAAGGCTAAATGAATGGTAAAGAGCTAAGACATAATTTGGTAAATATTTATCAAATAATGGTAAATTTATCGTCTTCTCACTCTTCCTTTCTAGTCTTTGTAATGTGACCTTTCAAACGATTTTTTTTTTATTAGTAATAAGATAACTAATATTAATATTAAATACAAAATTATTTAGATTTAATTTGGTGCTGACATATGACACCCTGTCATCCATCCTAGTTAGCACTTAATTAGGAGAAATTTTTAAACAGTAGGAACTAAAAACAAATATTTTTCGTAGGAACCAAAATAAAAAAAAGGACTAAAAAATAAATACTCTATTTTATAAGGACTAAAAGAATATTTTGCCCCAAGTGTTTTGAAGAAAGAAATAAAGATAAATTTAAAAGATTATAGTGTTTTTTTTTTAAAATCTAATATATTTATTAATGTTTTCTTAATAATCAAAATTATTTGAATAACACTTTATAATACTACAAAATGAAAGAAGTAGTAAAATAAGTAGTTTATAACTTTGTAGTCATTAGTTATTTCAAGGTCCTTTTTTGTACTTATTTTGTAAATTAAAATAAGTACTGATTTTAATAAAAAAAATATTTTTATAAATTTTTAATAGGTTTGTTTGTGATTCTTAAAATAACAAAAGCAAAAAATAATTAGATTTTTATTTATTTTGAGAAACAACTCAAAATAATCAACTGCAATAAAAGAGAGAAGATTAAAAAAGTAATTATTCGTATTTTAACTCAACATAAATAACTTCTGATTTTTAATACTAGCTCCATCCCTATGTATAAGATCCTCTCTAAAAATGGCACAAGAATTAAAAAAGTTAGATAATTTAGGTAAAGTCATTTAATTTCTCTAACAATTTGAATTAGTTTCCAAAGTTACCCTTCAATTATTCTCTAATTATCTTGCTCTTTTTTCACTTAATTAATCTTCTCCAATTATCACAAGAGAGAGAATTTCTTTTTCATTCTTCCATTACATTTATTAACTTTGAACCACAAAAAAGTAATTGAATAAATAAGGATAATTTAATAAAAATTAATTAAATTTGCCCAAAGTTTGAAAAGTGTCTTATGAAAAGGGATAAGTAGTTTTTTAGAGGGTCTTACATATAGAGATAGAGAGAGTATAATCAATTAAAAAAATAATCAATTATCTATTTATCTTTGGAATCAATTATTTTTAAGTTTAAACAAAACGACCCTCAATCCGTGATTTTATTAAAATTAAATTTTAATCCTTAATTTTTTAAAATGTTATTTAATTTAGTCTAATTAATAAGAATTAAATTGACTATTTTTTTATATAAAATTAAAAACTATTATGATTAATTTTATAAAATAAAAATTAATAAAACTTAATTTCAATAAAATAGTAAGAGATTGAAATATTGGAGAGCTACAAAGTCAAGATCAGTTTGAAAATTAATTCAAAGAATGAGAAAAAGTCCAGGATAAGCCGTAGACTCGGGGTTACATGACGGATAAAGCGTTAAAGGGGACGGTCAATCATGAAGAAGACTAAGGAACCTACTAATACTATACGTGTGTGTTTTCTTTTGCATGGTTTTTTTTTGGGTGAATGTTCTTTTTCTTCTTTTTTTTTTGCATTAAAAATAACTGTTTTTTATTGCCAAAAGACCCTAGTATTATTTTAAAGGGCATTAAAATACATTTTCTTGGAGATATTACTATTTATTACTTCAAATTTAAAATAATACTCCTTCCGCTTCTTATTTTCTTATTATAATACATTCTTAATTATATAACACATTACACATATTAATATTAATAAAAGTATTTAAGTTCAGTTAGTTTTAATTATTTTTTCTAAAAAATTATACAACATAAGCAAAATTACTCTTTTGGTCCTCAAAGTATTTAGGTTGATTCATTTTCGTCCTCAAACTTTTTAGGTTGATTCATTTTGGTCCTTTCCGTTACTATTCTATTAACTGCGTTTAAAAAGTGACACGTGTCACAATTTGATTGGTCGGTTAATAAAATAAAAAAAATATTTTATATTTTTAATAAAATAATAATTTTTTTTAAAAAAAAAACTCATCTTCTTCCCCGCTAGACCACCACCACCACACCACCCTAACACCTTCCTTTCCGCGCCGTCACCACCCCTTCCCCTTCCTCTTTCCCTTCTCCATCATCACCACCCCTTCCCCTTCCTCTTTCCCTTCCCCATCATCACCACCCCTTCTTCTGTTTCGTAGAAGAAAAAAAAAATCCAACAAATTCACGAAGACCAACTAAAAAAGAGGAAGAAAGAAACAGTGAATACGGAAAAGTTCATCAGAATTTCAACTGGATGTAAGTTTAATGATGAAATGATTTTTCTTTTTCCTTTTTTGTCTTTTTTTTGCAATACATAATGAACGAGAAATGTACAGGCCAACGGCGAAAAACTTGGTACCAATTCGACTGGATATCAAAATCGAGGGGTAGAGATTTAAGGACGCCTTCACTTGGAACCTTTCTCGTAATTTCAAACCTCTTCCTCTTCCTCTTGTTCATGTTGTTCTTTCCTTTGATTGTTACAATTGATTGAATTTCTGCATTGTAGATCCTGATTCTGAGGTGGTTGTGGGGAAGATGGTGGGGAAGAAGATGTGTTTTTTTTTTAAAATTAAAATATATTATTTTATTAACAGACCAACCAAATTGTGACACATGCCATTTTTTAAATGCAATTGACGAAATAGTAACGGAAATGACCAAAATGAATCAACCTGAAAAATTTGAGTACAAAAATGAATAAAAAAAAAAGTTTGAGGACGAAAATGAACCAATTTCAATACTTTGAGGACCAAAAGAGTAATTTTGCCTATAATATACTAATTTTATCCCTAATTAAATATTTTGCTAACCAATCACAATTAAACCGTACAAATAGTCAATGAATTTCAATAGAGACAAATAATAAAAGTAATAAATGCTCTATAAAAATTATAAAACGTCTTATAAAAAGAAAATCAAAACTTTTTAGAAGACGTCTTATTAACAGACGGAGTAATATTTAATGTTTATGTTTAATATAATAATTCAAAACATTTACATTGTTATTTGTCATATATAAATATAAATTTATTTTTTTTATTTTTTTATTGCGCGATGGTAATCACAGGAAAACACTTTTTTTGTTGATTTATTTTTTAAACATAACCACTCATCAATGGAGTTAGAGTTGGGAATAGCCAGATCCGTTCGATAGGGGTTCAAATAAAGTCTATATCAAATTTACACTAAGGCTATTTAAAAAATTCATTCAATTAAATAAATTAGGCTTCCTTTACAAAAAGTCTTTTATGCCTAATAGACCAACCTACTTAAATAATAAGAATTTTTTTAATTGATAAAATATTGCACAGGTTAAAAAAATCCAAATAATAATATAATAATAATAAATTATAATATGATTATATATGTTACTATTATTACGAGTAAAATATATTTTTTATCCTTATAAAATATGGTATTTTTCCTTTTAGTCCTTATAAAATTATGTTTTGTATTTTGGTCCTTATAAAATAAAAATTTGTTGTTTTCAGCCCCCATCATTAAGAAATTTCCGTTAAGTGTTGATTAGGATGACAGAGTGCCACGTGTTTACACCACATCAGCTCTAAATAATTTTTTATTTAATATTAATATTAAATTTTAATTATTTTATTAATAATAACAAAAAAAAACTTTGTTTGGAAGGTCACATTACACAGATTAGAAAGAAAAAGTGATGAGAAGATCATTTTTGTTTTGTTTTTTTTTCTTCTTATTTATTTTTATTATTAATAAAATAAATAATATTAATATTTAATAAAAAATTATTTATATTTGATGTGACGTTGACATATGACACTGCCATTTTAGTTAGCAGTTGACAGAAATTTTTTAACGATAAGGACTAAAAGCAACAATTTTTTTATTTTATAGAGACCAAAAAGCAAAAAAAAAAAAATTATAAGGAAAAAAAACTTTATTTTATAGGGATTAAAAACATATTCCACCCTAATATTATTATGTGAAAATTTTAGTGTTATATTATGTATTGTACATTTGTTGTGTTAAAAGATTCTTTTCTCTAGCTTACTTATGTTTTTAGGTCCATTAACTTATTTAAAAGTATGTTTTCAAATAAAGGATTTTATTATGAACTAGACTTTTAAACAGACTTTCAAACCTTAAAAAAGCTATAACAAATAACAAATCAGACCGAAACTTTATAGTTATCAAATTATGTAATTTAATTGATGATCAATGTACATATACTCCTACGAGGTTCAATATAATCTCCCGTTACAGTACTTTACTATCAAGAAAAAAAAGACTCAATCTCTAATTTTAAAATCAAATGTAAACCTGACCACCCAAAACTTATTTGGGTCCGAAGTATTCCATCTCAAAGAGCAACCACCCAAGTCAGTAAGATAACATTTACGGTCAACGAGCATCCAAATATAAAACACCTCATACTTGCCTTTTCTTTATTACAAGTATATGAGATTGACCACTAGCTGAAATTCTTGTTCAAGCAATAAAGTATCCATTTCTTCTTCCTAATTATTTTTTATCTGAGTGGACGTTGATATTTAATTTATTTGTACAGAAAATATTCCATCTACATACAGAATTTACACCTTAATTATACATTATACAAGTGTTAAATTTTGGCTAAAAAACCTTTTAATGGGAACTAATATTAATATTTATATGCAATATTTATTAACGTTTATTAACTAGCTACTAGAATGGGATTGACTAATAGGAACTAATATTAATTCCATCTAAAATGTTTATCCAAAAAAAATTCCATCTAAAATAGTCCCCATAATAGAATACACATTGTTGGTGTGTTCTATTTATCTTTCTCATGGCATGGCTAAAATAATGAGGAAGTATCACATTACTCTAAGTTTGCAAGAATAGATTACATAGGTTTTTGAGTTACACGGAGGTTCATTTAGGTTATTGAGTTTGTAAAAACAATTCACTTATGTATCTGATATTATCAAATGTTATTCAATTAGCTCTCTAAATTTGCAAGAATAGTTTACTTGAGTCCCTGAGATTATCAAATTTTAGGAACTTAAATGAATAAACATTTAGTAATCTTAGGGACCTAAATAAACCTTTGTGCAATTCAAAGTCTTATGTGAACTAATTTTGCAAACTCAATAACCTATGTGAACTTTTGTGTAACTTATGAACTTGTGATCTGGTAAGTCCCATGGGCCACAGATCATGACCTTCCACGAGTCTCCGGTGTGGTGATGCAGCTCTCTGGTGGCCCATCTGGTGGCAGCGGTGATGGCGTACTTACAGGCAATTCAACGATCAAGTAAGTCATAGCTCTCAGTGAGATAAGTATGAAGTAATAAGAATGATAGCGTAACCTTTATTATCTCTCATAACCCATATTTATAGGGATGATGGGGTAATAAAATCAAACCTATCAACATCATATTTTCGAAAATAACAATGCATAATCCGGATGAATAACTATCTGTTGTGCATCTCGGTCTAAGTAAGAGCCACGTCGTCGTGGATACCCGACATCTTCCCGACATAGCTATCTCCATCATGACAGTCTCTGACTTGTCCGCAAGGTTTGTCCGGATGCGACTCTTCACGTGAACCCCACGAAATGAGTTCATAACAACTTGTATGCATCATCTTTATGAACTCGAAGACTAAAGTAATAATTATTGAGTAATGCTAAATCTTCCTACAAATCTTTCTATTCACTTAATTTTGACAAGTGTCCACTATCTTTCAAAAAGTAAATGCTCAATAAAAGATGAAAGACACTTGACAAAATTAAGTAGGTAAAAATATTCGTACAAATTATTTCGTAAAATAAAGATATACTATTAATGGAAAGGCAACACATGTACACCGGTTCTTTAAAACGACGGCCCTTAATTAACTTTCAATGATTTTTAATATCTTACGTACTCAGAAAGAAATTAAAATAAATCAGCTTTCAGACGACGAATACTGTTAATGTAATTAGAAAACAAATTTAATTATGAGAAAAAAATGACAATAGTCAATAATACATTTTAATATCTGTGTAACCAAAAAAAGATTACATTACAGTTAATTAACCGGTCAAAAGTTAAGACTTCAGAATTAATTTTCAGGTATATGTCTAATATATATTATTATCTTATATTAAGTAAAAGAGTAGTATCTATGTTTTTTTATTTTATAAAATATTGATACGACCAATAACAAGACTTGTTATATTATTTCTGTGTATAAAAAATATTTTATTGAAAGACACGAAACTATACTTAGTTGTTTTTTATGTTTTGAAGAGAATACTCTCTCTCAGTGCACACAAAAAGGAAGAAAAAACATTCTTTTTGTAAAGAAAAAAAGAAAAAAAGAAAAATTTGCATTATCGATCTGTGAATACGCGTATGTTGGTTTAAATGCATACAGAAAAGAAACTATAGACAACCTAGAAGTGACCAAGTTGCATTGTATGAGACTCTTTTCTCACCCTCATGCATTTTCCTGCTGCTTTCCTTCACAGTCGACATCGTAACAAATAATAATAAATTAATAAAAGTCTTCATCATCCCCTTTAACTTTTTTCCCTATATATATTATATTATATATGTTTTTTATTCTGTTGGAAAGCTCAAGGGTTTTAATTAGTTAACTTTTTTGTGCAAAAGTGATTCGAAGCAGAGTGATTCTTGTTCTTCCATGGAACCAACATGCGTTGACACTTCCCTCAATCTTAACGTTATTCCTTCTGATCATCACCACATGGACGTTGCGGTTAGTATGTATATATAATTTTATAACATCAGCCAAATTCAATTATTTTTCTTCATGTCCTTGAATTGCTATTAGTTTTCATTTGATCTGTTTTCTTCTTGTTCTTTTTGTTTCTAGTCAATTTCAGTTTTCCGTAGACAAATTTCAAAAAAACAGAAAAGAAAAAATTAAAGAGAAGAGTTTGAAAAGTTTGATGTAATGAACAGGGTGCAGAGGTTTTGGTGGTGGAGTTGGAGCGTGTAAGTAATGAGAATAAGAGGTTAAGTGAGAGTTTGAAGGAGATGTGCAATAAGTATGTTGCTTTGCAAAAGCATTTGAGTGAATTCAGTCATGAGACAGATTTTGAAAACAAATTAGAGAGAGCGTGGTCTTGGCCAAGGAAGAAGAGAAAAATGGAGAGTACTCATCATACAGAAGATTATTGCAGCACTACAACAGAGGAATTCAAGAGGCCCAAATATAACACGTCATCACCTAAGGTTTCTAATAAGGTTCTTGTCCGCACAGATCCATCCGATAATAGCTTAGTAAGTTGTTATATATATATATATATATATATATATATATCAGTATTAATTTGTGTTTAATCCTCCTGAATTAATTAATTAATTAATTTTGTGTTTGATGATGCATGATCGATCATCAGTATGTGAGGGATGGATATCAGTGGAGAAAATATGGGCAGAAAGTAACCAGAGGCAACCCCTCTCCTAGGGCTTACTTCAGGTGCTCTTTTGCCCCAACCTGCCCAGTCAAGAAGAAGGTACATAACTAATTAATTAACTCACCTCATCATCATCATCATCATCTGCTTCATTAATTAATTATTTATATATATATATAGGTGCAAAGAAGTGTGGAAGATGGAAGGATATTGGTGGCAACATATGAAGGAGAGCACAACCATGAGACACAAATATTATCATCATCCTCAATCCACCAATTCTTACTTCACCAAATGGCAACAGATCCTCATTTCACTGCCGCCCTTGCTTCCGCCGTTTCAGCAACTATTCTACACCACTCTTCTTTTCAAAATCCTTGAAATTATTATAATTATAATAGTCAGTATTATAAGCTATAAGATCCATATATGTCTTTCTCTTATATATATATATAACATGGATGCTTCCACTTCCACCACTATGAGCGAGCAAGCTGTTGAGATAAAAAAAAATGGGCTCAACATCCTAATTCTCACCGATATATTTGCAATAAGGTTGACATCAAACAAATTTTAAAAGAATGAAAAAGAAAACAAAATAAAAAATTGACATCAAACATCCTTATTATAAGCCAAATAACTGTAAAGCAAGTTTGCCTTTTTTACAGCTACAGGTACCCACTTGCTCTAACATTTTACCATCACAAGCATAAATGCCGACTACACCTGTTTAAACTGAACTAAAAAATTAAAAACTGAACAAACTGAATTTTTTTATCATATTGGTATGAATTTATTCGAATCATTTTAATCAAATCGAACTAATTATTCAATCTAAATTAAACTGAACTATTATATATATACATATATAATTTTTAAAAAAATATTTTACTACTCATTTCTACACTAATAAATATGAGATCAGATCGGATGAGTTATTTTTAAAAAATTAAACTATTAATCTAATCAGATAATTTTATCCCTCAAAATCAATGCAATTCGATCTCCACTGCAAACACAAATGTTGGCAACAAAGAATAAATGAAAGTCACGGGAATATTAATTACTGGGGCAATATTTAATTTAGGGTTTTAACATTTTCCTTTACTTTTACTAACATGTAACGGCCCACATACATAATCATGGTGGAAAAAAAATACTTCGCTGATATAAACTGGGAATTGGAGAGGAAGAAGAGATTGAGAAATAACAAAAAGAAAAAATTAATAACACAGAAATTAAAGAAAATTAGAAAGGGAACACAAATTTAAAGAGAGAGGGAAAAAGTTAGATTTGAGGAAAAAATTTTACTCATATTTTTTATTTGATTTTTTCTCGTACATTTAGCATAAATATATAATAAACTCATACATTATTCTAGATTATTATCTATTTAAGGAAAATGTTAAATTAGAGCACTTGTTAAAAATACAAAAATAAAAATCTTTCATTGAGATTGATAATATTTAAAGTTAAAATCCTACTTATAAATACTATCAATCATAATAAAATATTTTCACTTTTATATTTTTAACAAGTAACTTTATAATTGTTTGTTTTGTTTTAAGTAAATGAGAGAAGTAGACATTTACTATTATGTTAAAAATATTTTTTTAAGTAAATGACCACTTCTCACATTATAGTTGCTTGTTTTGTTTTTTCCTTAGTTGTCACATATGTATATATATAGGTATTTTAACCCGCTATTAATCATTCGCTTATGCAGTTTGATTATGAGATAAAAGAAAGTTCCTATATTAAGAGATTAAGTCAAATAATTACAGAATTAAGTTTTTTTTAGTTACCTGACATTCTCATATCATAGTTTATCTATAAATTCTATACTACTACTATGTAGTATACGATACATGTATCGTAGTAGTTCCACGAATATTTGAACTCATTTTTAACATTAGATTAAGAAGAATTAATGTGAATTAATGTTATGTAAGCGCTATTCTATTAGCTATTGTTTGGATGAAAAAAATGAGAAAAAAGTTTAATTAGTTTTTCTTTGATTTAAAAGAAAAAAAAAATGAAAAGTTGACTTTTAAAAAAATTCAAACGTATATTTTCTCTCAATTATTTTTTTTTTTGTCATTTTTTTCTTTTCTCATTTCTCCTTGTCACATTTTTCCTTTATCCAATTCCAAACGGTTAACAATGTTAAACTCTAAGTTGAATTAAAAAAACCTGCACGGAAAATAACTACTGTACTTGTAAAAAACGGTAGTTACCCGAATACCCGGAGAGTGAAGACGAACAGAACAATCCGTTTTCCCTCCAAAAAGAGGCTGTCCAGTCTCCAGAGTGCCCTTTGAAGTTGAATCGATCATAATCATCAACGAAATTTAATGCACACTCTCTTTGCCTTCTGCATCAATCCATCCACAGCTTTGAATTTATGAATCATGAATTATGAAGCATATCACCTTCAAATCCCCCAATCTTAACCTCTCTTCCTTCACCTACTCCAATTTCCCAATCGCCGACGGAGGCTGCGACGGTGCTGGTTATATGGACGGCGCCCAACTAACACTACCGCGACAACATCGTTCTCCGCCTACCAAGTGTTTTTCTCCTCGCCGGCTTGTGGTTTGGTTGCTAGCAGCGGTGAGGCCGAATAAGGAACACAGACTCGTGCAACAGCGACAGAACGAGGCCAGTGATGTGGAGACGCCGTTGTTTCCGATGAATGAACTAAAACACAGCGACAATTCGAGTGAGAAGCTCTTCTTATTCGCAATTTGATTTGCTTTACCTAATTTTTTAATCTTAACTTCAGAATATACCTATTACCTAACTGCTTCAGCTTCTGCTTAATTCGCCATTTCCTTTGTAATCTGTGTTGATGATTTAGCTTGCGTCTCTGTATTTTGGTTCTTAGGATAATTAGTACTTCAAGTATTGTTTGAATTTGCTTTTCATTGTGAAAATTGGATTGACATACGTAATGTGTCTTTGCTTGGTGATTCTGATTCATTGCGCAATGCAATTTTCCAATTTCTGAATAATCGAAACCTAAACATATTCAATTTTCTGAATGGCTCCACTGCCTTCACATGAACATCAGTGTTTAAAGTGAATTGATTGACATCACCTATATTCCTTTGAAGTTTTGGTTCTGTTTTCTTCCAAATATTGTTATATATTGACATCACCTATGTATGGCTGTATATGTACCATTAAGTAGGTTCACCAGTTACTAACTTTGTATTTGTAGAACTAGAACAATTTAGTTTTATTTGGGATGAAAGGGAAAACTGTTTTAACCATTCATTGGCTTTGTTGCTTTCTTTTTGTCCACACTTTCACTTCTGCTCTTATTTTCATGTTAGGTTCTTTTTTCTCCCTTCTCTGAAGTTCTCTTTTTAATTGTGTTTGGATCCATGTCAAATCAAGCCAGGCCATGAAAGCTACTGTTAGTTGTGTTGAAGTGAAACCACACATTTATTCTGTCCAAATGTGAAACCAAATATACTCTAATATGTTGTTGATATTCTGCAGGAAAGTTATGTGGGGATGATACATCTTTCAAGCTAGGAGTTGGTTGTGGTTTTCTATACATGATTGCTGCTAGTAAAAATGAGCTTAGCAAGATTGTTGAGCTGCGGAAAGAAATGGAATTGCTCCTTCAAAATATGAAAGGGGAACTGCAAAGTAAAGCTGTGCTTCTCAAGTTGAAACAAAGTGATGCTGTTGCCTGTTCCATCACTGATGTTCAAGAAGTTTCCAGCTCTAATAGTCATCTTTCAATTCATTCACAATTGCCATGTGTCCAACCAGAGTCAAAAGGCAATATGGTTCATAATCGTTTTCTAGAATATAACTCAAGTGAGCAGGACGAATGTGCTGAAGAAATAAATGAGCTCCAGGCAGAATTCGAAGTTGAGTTACAACGGCTGCAGCTGTATTTAGATGGAGAATCTGGATTTGAAGATGCCCAACAAGAGAGAATCAAGGTAGGTTGTTCTATTTTCATAGTTTGATTTCTCATGAATCATGATATATATTTGTTAGCTGATTCCAACATGTGATTAAGAACTTTATGCCTGGAATACTCAGCCGTGATAGGATTAATTGTGTTTGGCTTATAATTGACTCTATGTGATCAAGAAATTGTTGTGTTAGTTAAACATGGTTAAAATTTGTGTACAAACAAATTGTAACCTTTAATATATTATTAAAACACTAGTCACATTGCCGGTTAATTGCGTAAATTGTCTATTTAATTTGAGAGACATATTAACCGACATACGTTGGTTCAGGAATCTGTTTTCTGGTTAGTCCAACCTGATATGAGTATGAATTGCTACATCTCTTGATACTTATATGCAGATACTGTCAGATACATGAACCTTTCAAATATAATTTTGGAATGGTGTCTTCAATCAGTTGAAAGGGAAATCGTCCTTTTGCTACCAAAAGCTGCTTCTAGAAAAGGAGGCTGCCCATGGCAGATGCAAATTATGTAATTTTTATTATCAATTTGCGGTCATGTGTAGCTTTTCCTTTTCTTGTGCATTTATATTTTAAGCTGCCCCTTCTTTGTATTTTGGTAGTGAAGTTATATGATTGTATTTTTGTGTTAATTTTACTTCTGTTATTTGATATATTCCAAAATGGCTGAAAACGGGAATTGGCAGGTAACTGATAAGGACTCTAGTTCGAAAAGCAGCAGTTCAAGTTTTGATGCAATAATTATGGAACCTCAAGGAGCAAGTTCTGATGTATCATTTGGAGTCCCTCCAATTGAACTGGAGAGAAGATTGCATGAACTGCTTGAAGCAAGACTACAGGAACGGATAGCAGAGCTAGAATCTGCTTTAGAATGTACCGAGCAAAAGCTTACTGAGAAAGAGAGAGAGGGTACATGGTGGACAGACATGGAACTAGTTACTCCACATGTTCCAGAAACTTCTCGTTTTACTTTCCCACTTGATCTTGATTCTGAGAGTGCTTTGAAGTTTAGTCAAGTTGTAGGATAGCTTCTGAAAGTCGATTGAGCCACCAAAATAACGTGTTTAGCAGTGCAGTTTGATGACCTGTTGCTTGTTCTGTTTTTTCTTTTTCCTCTTAAATTTTTTATTTTTGGTTTCTTCATCTGGTGTGGATGATGATTAATATTAGTTTTGGTGATGACCTATGAGTTAATAGAAATCAAAGGGATCTAAAATTGCATTCCCGTCATAGAATATACCACGTAAGAGCATATTTGTTTTAAATTTCACTACAAGCGAAAATTTATAGCTTCTATTTATATTTCTTTGAAATGTGTTGTGATCTCAACCATTGATAATACTTTGGAATATGTTTATACTTATAGTGAAATCTAATCCATGTAATCGTGATTGTTGTCTTATGGTGCCTTTTGGGATTATTCTGTTGCGAAGATTTAGGTTCAGATGAATGCTTTCTACTGCAGTGAAATTTGTCTGGATTGACTATGAATGCAGAGGCTCGAGCAATACTTATTACTTACTGCAGTCTGCAGCTATTTGTAGGAAATCCTCTGTATATCAGGCTAAGTTTTGAAAGGCCCGTTTTCTTTTTCAAACAATTTAGACGTAATGTAATTTTTTTCTTGTTATTTACTTTTTTTTTTTTTTTTATAATTAGTGTAAACTGTAAAATTTTAAAAATTGGAAGTTTTTTTGACATTTTATTGATGGTCCTGTGAAATCGTGAAGACGAGTGGTAGATAATACTACTACTATTAACGTCACATATACAGACATTCCACACATTGGCATTTTCTGCCATTTTTAAAATTTTTTATTTCAAAATTCATGTTATTAATTAAAACCTTCATATTCACGTGAACGCTTCACCAACCAAAGCTTAACGAGGCACCACTTAAGAATACAAATCCAGCAATGCCGTGGCCGAAACGCATATGGCCGGCAATGAGTTTGTGTTCCAGTTCATTCTCATTTATTTTGGCTTATGAAAAACAACAGAGTTTAGTTATGCTTTTTTATTGTTAATAGAATTTAGTTACGTTTAAGCTCATTCCAACGGTCACAATTTTTTTTTTTTTATATTACTAAAATGAGTGGTTGGATAAAATGTCATAATAATAAGTTAATAACCCCTTATTTAAGATCAATTTTTTTAAACTTAAAAATAATTAATTTTAAAGATAAATAAAGAATTGTTTATTTTTTAAATTAATTATGGTAAAAATTAAAAGTTGTTTATATTTGGTTGAAATAAGAATAATAATTTTTTTAATCTTTTCTCTTCTATTATAGTTAATTATTTTCTACTTTTAATTATTTTGAAAAGCACAAACAAATCTACTAAAAATTTATAAAAGATTTTTTTAATTAAAATAAATAATTATTTTATAAAATAAATGCAAACAATCTGGCTCTTAAAGTGAGTCAAAATGAAGTGTTCGGATTCAGAAATATCCTCAAATAGGAAACTTTTTTATTTTTTATTTCACTTACAATAGGAATGCAAAAGTTTTTATTGATTCTATTAATATTTTACGAAGAAAATACTAAATATAAAAATAAATATAATAGATGAACAAAAAAATATAATATAAAAATTAGTAAAAAGAAAATCTAGAATCATGAATTGTGATCATAGATACTACAGTATGAATTTTGTCCTCAAATCCCAAACAAACAGAAACGTGATGTTACTTAATTTGTGGCCAAATATGTAACGTTGACCATTTAATAGACCATCCCATTTCATACATGTAACGAGCCGTTACATAACCTTCTCTGTTCTTCCTCTCTTATATTTTCTTCTTCAGCCACCAGATATTATTTTCCATTAATTCCCTGCGTTTCGTGGAATCTTCGTTCGAACAATAGCACAATGCTTCGATTCGTAATGTTGCTTGTAATGTTGGTGATTTGTTCTGAGAGAAACAGAGAAGCCAAAGCAGAGTTATCCGGGAATGCAGAATACACATTGGATTCTGTGAGAGCGTGTTTGGTTAGACAAGAAGATACAATCGTTTTTGGTCTCATTGAAAGAGCCAAATTCCCCATTAATTCTCCCACTTACCATAAAAATTACTCTTCCAATCCAATTTTTTCTGGCTCCTTGTTCGATTTCATTGTTCTTAATTCAGAGGCCATTCAAGCTAAGGTACCTAGCTTGTTACTGCCCCTTTGTTTTATATCATATTTTCTTTAGGTTTTGTTTGGTACATTACATTTACATCATTGCTAGTTATTTTGCGCACCACGCAGTTTTCTTGGACCATCACACAGAGATTAATTTTTAGTATTTCAAAAATTATGCAAAACAGAATTTAATTTTCGTTTTGTTGCACGCTCTGATATTAATTTCTGTTTTATGAGTGGTGCGCAAGTAGCTCGCTATATCATTTTAAACTATTTTTTAAAAATGCATTTTTCATAAGTGAATGATTATGTCAATTTGTACTATCTCTGGTCCCATTTATAAGAAATAAAAAGGTGATTTTTTTTTGTCCCAATTAGAAGAAACGTTATATATTTTCTAGATATATTAATTGATGTAAAAAGTTGAAAGTCCAAAATCGATTATCAGTGTTTAGCAGAAATTGATAATGTGGTCTGGTAATGTTGCAGGCAGGAAGATACATTAACCCTGAAGAAAATCCCTTCTTCACAGATAATTTACAACCCTCACTTGTGCCACATTACAATTTCTCACAGGTAATTCAGCAAAATTCTTTGCATGATTTTACAATTTGTGCAATTCATGCAACTTGTTGAAAAAATGACGTGTTTTAATCTCTGCCTTTAGTTTCTGCATCCTGCAGCCGCTTCGATTAACATAAACAAGTTGATCTGGAAAATGTATTTTCATGAGCTGCTTCCAATACTAGTCAAATCTGGTGATGATGGAAACTATGCTCAAACTGCAACCAGTGATTTTTCACTATTGCAGGTAAATTTTCCTATGGAAGTTAATTTGTGAGTATGTTAATGGATGAAGTTATGATGAGCAATCTGCGCAATATAAAACTACCAGTCAAAAGCAGCATTTTCAATTTTCATTTTGTAAATGTGATGATGTGATTTGGTCCAACTCATGACAGAATTTACAATTTACAAGTACAACTATAGTCTAAACTAGTGACTTTTAACTTGTGATATTTATCTTTATTATTCCCTAAAAAGTAAAAATAAAAATGTGCAGGCTATCTCTAGAAGGATTCATTATGGAAAGTTAGTAGCTGAGGCGAAATTCAGGGCATCTTCTAAAGAGTATGAGCCTTTAATTCGTGCTAAGGTACATAAAAGTGCTTTCATTCTTAACCATTGTAGATTTGTAGTGACTTCAATTTTCAATGACTGTGCTTGTCAACATTCGACAGCGGCCTTATTTTCCTGCCTAAGATTATATGCCTGTTTGTTTTTGTGTTGAAACAGTTTAAAAGTATTTCAATTAGTAGTAATTTTAAATATTTCATATTTATTCCAAAAATATTTTCACTAGTAGTAAAAAAAAATAAAATTTAAACAAATATAGTTGATGCGGCTTGTTCACTATTTTTGCAAGATAGTTGATGCAGCTTGTTCATGATTTTTTATTTTTTTTAAAAAAGGAGGAGTAAAATATTATTTTGGTTCTCTAAAAAATGCAAGTCTTCATTTTAGTTGTAAAAAGTTAAAAATATAACTAAATAAGTCTTTTTATATCTCCTTCTGTTAACTGATGATTAGGTTGATGATATTTTTTTAATCTTTGGAGGACTACAATTGTGACAAAAATATTCCGAAAAATAAATTGATAACACAAGCATATTTTTTGGGAGGAATAAAATAAAATTTTAGTCTTGAGATCCTCTAACCTGGTGCATAGGGTGGAATTACTCCATCTAGTAAGCATAATATTCTGCACAGTTGAGTTGACTTTGATAGATTTATGCAACATCTGCTAATTTGTAATTGTAAAATTGAAATGGTAAACATTTAATTTGGTTTTTGCAGAACAGAGAAGCATTGATGGAATTATTGACATCTAAGAGCGTAGAAGAGATGGTGAGGAAGAGAGTTGGAAAGAAGGCAATGGTGTTTGGGCAGGAAGTGAACCTTGATGATGATGTCATAAACATAAAAGGAGGAAAATTCAAAGTTGATCCTTCTGTAGTTTCAACCTTGTACCAGAAATGGATAATACCACTCACAAAAATTGTAGAAGTTGACTACTTATTACACCGACTCGATTGAAACCAT
Source organism: Cyamopsis tetragonoloba (assembly GCA_037177725.1). NCBI lineage: Eukaryota > Viridiplantae > Streptophyta > Magnoliopsida > Fabales > Fabaceae > Cyamopsis > Cyamopsis tetragonoloba. Next base: position 81,972,111 of record CM074119.1, read on the forward strand.
TTGAGTATCTAGAGGAATATGGTCTCATTCTTCAAATGATCAAACTCTTGTAGGGTGGTTTATTGCCACTGTTTTCAGGTAAAAAAAAAATTACTATATTAAAATATTGTTAATTGCTTTTTAGTGTTACAGTCTTAAAGATGCTTGGATTCACATTCGCATGATATGATGCAAATAAAGAATTAAGGATTGAATATATTTCTTATGTTTTTTGTTTGCAGTCGACATTATTCAGTTTCGGAAGGAGATGGAACCTAAACAAAAGAAATTTCCAACGCCAGTGTTATATTCTATTATTCTATAAAGAAAAATGTTAGAAAAAGTAATTTACAATTCTTCTTCTTCTTCTTTTGTTTTTTTTGGGTCAAGAAGCCTCTCCAAAGTCTAAATAACTTAAGTTACAGAGCACTTCCCATGTAGGCTAATGCCATTGCATGGCAGTTTTTTTTTTTTTTTTTTTTTTTAAGGCATGAAAACTTTTTTTTTAATGTAAAACTAAAATTTAAAGTGAAAGATTAATGAAATTGGAATGGACAAGACGACAAGTGATATACTATAGAAAGATTTAGAATTTACTAGTGATTCGACATTATTATATTTTTTGTCATTAAAATTATTTAAAATATAAACAAATAATTTTTTTGATGTTATTATTGTTTCAAAATTAGTGTGAAAATACTATAATTTTTTTATTGAAAATGAAAATAAAAAAGAGAGACGTGAGGTAATATGTGATTTTTTTCCTCGAAATTAGATAAGCTGATTAGGAAAAAAGGGAGTAAGCATGATTAAGATTCAATATATTCCAATGAAATATGCTGATAAAGACATTGCCCACTGCTGGATTGTTTATTAGATGTTTGAGGGTGAAAAACTACAGGTAATATTCTCGAAAAAAAAAGGAGAGGATTCCATATGGAGTTGCCTCAAACCCTGTTGCTTTTTTATTTTCACACATACTTCATTTTCTATAAAAAGAAAAATAAATATTATTATAGCCCAAGATCATTAAGCCATGCATCCCGAGTAAATTCTTTCAAAAATGCACCATTAATCAACAATTTTTTGAGACATGTATATTCTCTCTGGTCTCTGCAGCACACATTGGCTTTATTCTTTGTGTTTTTTTTTTTTTTTTTTGTAGCAATCATTTGAGAATACAAATACAAATATAACAGTTAAATTGAACATGCATGACCTATGTCCAGCTCTTCAATTGGAAAAGCATAGGGTGAGTTCCAATCAGCATCAAATATTTCCCTAAGTTGAGAGACAATGGAAGGGTTATATGTCCCAAAGCTAACACCTGCTGTTGTATAGAAATAGTCCCACACAAGGTTACTAGTCCCAATGTGTGCCCTTACATCACTTAGTGCATATTTTCCATGATTGACTCTAGTGAAATCAGGGTATATGTTTTTTGTTCTAGTTCCACCCTTAATGGCAGGACCTGTCATGTTGAAACCTGGAACCACATAGTATTTGATCTCAACTTTACCAGAACATTTGTTGTATTTTGAGGAAGAGCAGAGGTTGTTGGTGTAGAGGAGATATTTCAGGTACTCATCTGTGCCATTTGTGGAGTGTGCCCAATATGACACTAATAACTTCACTGTTGCATGCTTAGAGAACACAACCTGTTCATTGGAACTTTGTAAGAAAATATTAAGCTAGTAAACTGAATTTTTTGAAAGATGATATATCAGACATCAACATCTTTGAGAAATAATATTTCTATAGTCTATACTTCTCTTTCTGGTGTAGAGGAGACGTGTGAGAGAGAGGGGAAAAAAAAAGAAAACAAAGAAAGATAATAGGAGAAATGCGTTAGAAATTTAAGAGAGAAATAGAAAAAAGAGGTGCAAAGATGATGTTAGAGAAAATGAGTGTAAGAGTATAATACTGAACTTTTTTCTTTTTTTTTTTGTGTAACGAAGCAGTTGTAACATGAGTGAAGGTAAAATTAACACTACACCAGGCCTTACATAAAAACTTTCAAGGTTGCGGTATAGTAAGAATAGAGTATGGCATATTGGCGCATGTGACACAAAATGGTATCAGACAAAGTTGAACAAATTCATGAAATTGAATACTGATGCTTTGACTCTATGAAATTCGGGATGTCTTTCTGTTAATGATTATTTCTGGGAAATATTAGAAGTTCAGGGAGGAGCAGAAGAGAGAAAACAAGGAAAGAAAACTGAAAAGGCTAGAACTCTTCAAGTTACCTCAGATATTGTAGAGGATAAGGATGACCAGAAAATTGTTTGGTCCATAAATTGTGATTGACCAAACCAGTCCATGGTACTGATTCTAACTGTCTCATTCATTCCAACTGATTTAATTGTATCAATCCATGCCTGCTCATCAGCCTGGTATTTTCCAAATGATAGCTGCAGCCACCAATAACGTTAATTAAGATATTAAGATCCGTTGGTCCAATGAACATCAACAATTTAACATGTCCAATACCAGGTACAATCTTATGACAGCACACTTTTTTTAAAACTAAATTTGTTCTTAACAGAAAACTTCAGCTAATGCATTAAGTGCATTTCTGAATTCCCAAGACACAATGTGTCGCTGCTTACAAATATAAAGTATCACAGATCACACAGGCTTGTAGATTACCCAAAAAAATTGATAAAAAAAATGCTACCTCGGGGGGAGCGAAGGAGAGATAGCTGAGTTGGGGGAGATTTGTTGAGTAATTATTCCCAGGAGTTTGAATTGAAACTTCAAACATGTAAGGGTCAAAAAGAATAGGATATCCTACGACACGAGGAGTCTCCACATATTGAGGCAGAGGTGACCTGTGAAAAATAATCGAATACATAAATAAATTAAAAAAGTGCAAGAATATTCTTTTCTCATGCTTAGTTTACTGTCATCTTCTCAGTTGCTTGAGGATGTCAGCTTAAAGTTCCATGTGCCTTTTATTTACTGTATATTGCACTATGTATTATTATCCTTTCTCTCATGTTGTCATGTTCACAATCATGCTTAAGACAATATTTATTTGATTAATAGTTAAAAGTTAAAACTCTAATCAACCTTTGGCATCCACATAAAAATCTAAGGTTAAAATTGTGCTAACATCTGCTTACACTCATGTGAACCATTCTTTCTTCTCACAACAGCAAAATTCAAGTGGAGGAAGAAAATTTTGTGGATAATAAACCTAAAGAATCTTCAAAGGAAATTTCAAAGACAGAAAAGGGAATTTAACATTCTCTTGAAGAGAAACTCTTAAATGAACTTTTTGAAAAGTCCCCCAGACTTACTTGCACCTCTCTTTGGGATCAATGAAATGTGACCAGCAAGGAACCTTTCTTTCAACTTGCCACTGTTGATCAAACACTGTTTTTGTGTATGCTGAAGAATTAAGAGATGCGAGTGTCCATAGATTCTTAAAGTAGACCTCAACCCTTTTAGCTATTCCTGGACAACCAGTAAGATAAAGTCCGACTTCCTTGACCTAGAGCCGGCAAGTAATAAGTAACAGATAAGTATCATAGCTTGAACAGATAAAAGACATCTAAAACCAAGAAAAGAAGTTGTATTAACTTAAATAACAAAAAAAAAATTGTATTAACATCAAGGACTTAAAGCATACACAAGATATATAAACACTAATGATCCTAGGAGAAAGGTAAACAACAACCAGCAGAAAATGTTTTCACTAGAGTTGATGCTTCATAATCCAGATTTGTGGGGGCCTCTAAAAACTTGGTTGCCTATTGACTATTGGGATAAAAATGTGAACATGAGAGGCAAACAAAAGATAAAACATATGAAATGAAAATTTGAAATTACCTGTGAAAGAGATTTCCAGTCATTGTTTGCAGATCCAATATAAACATCCCTATTATCAGATATCCAAACTTTGGCATGGACAATGCCAGAGCCCCACCAATCCTGTAATAGCAAGGTCACATTCTGAACATTTGGTCTTCCATAAGCTAGTTTGGAAGGTTCTGAGTTAAATGTTGGATACACTCCAGAGTGGGACAGGAACCTACATCAATCTCCATTTGAAACACACAACAACAAAAGGTTGAGTCCGGAGATTACTGTGTCTATTAATCATGAAGATGTAACAGTTAATTAGAGATTAGTTAAATTAGTTAGAAATTAGCTATAAATTAAAACTACTTTTATTGATTTGTGACAATTCACCATAAACATAAGCATCCGTTTTCAGCAAATCCATTTCAAAGTTGGTTGATTCATGAGCATGGTAAGGCAAATTGAAACTTCAAACACACCTGATACTAACATTACGGTCGGCGGCAGCATCTAATGCTTTGTAAAGGGCAGCACCTTGTTGTGCCCCAAATTTGCGCATCTGATTTTGGGAGAAACCATAATCCCCAGAGCGAGGGTCATTGGGAGAAGCTAGCAGCTGCCAGTATTGAGAAATTACGTCGAGCCTTCGTGTGGAATTTGCAGCAAGCCAACGAAGCACATCCCCTAAAACATAATTATTAGCAACATAGATGAAGCATGTCCATCATAGTTACCAGTGAATGCTAAATGATTTCAAATTGGTGATGCGGCCACAATATTACAGTTTTTGTCATCACAGTAACCTCATCAGACTCTAAATCTCTTATTGTTGCCTACAACAGCTGCATAACCGTGACAACTACTAGAATTGAAGTGTCTTTTTGGTTCTACGTTAGATCAGGCTTAAACTTAGAAGCATTTCTTAATAATGTTTAAATGGATTCACATTTACCTATTAAGTGAAATCAAACACACGCTAAAACCTACTAACGTACCAGTGGAGAGGACACCGGGAACACGAGAGAGGTGAGGCATATCGGTGGGGATGGATTGAACTAACCATGCTTTGCACTGTGGAGAGGATGAAGTAGACTCAACAAGATTGCTCAACAACAACAACAACACAAAGTGAACACCAATTAACAGAGTGCGTCTCATGATTAACCTACAGTGGCTCAGAAACATAACTGCAAAAGTTAGGCATACAGTGCTGAATTTTGCTAAATTTGTTAATTACAATATATATACATATAACTATCCCATTTGACTTGAGTTGAGTCAAGCTGAAGCTACGAAATTTTGACCTTTCTACGCAATGGATCTCATCGGAATATAGGGTTTCGCGGAAGCCCTACTGCTGGAGGATCCGTTGAATTTGGATCCAGTGCAGGCCGTAGACACTCGCAAAAAAATAATGATAAATTATTAATCATAATAACAATAATAATGGTGAAAAGGATGTTGTCTATAGTTTTTTAATGCTCCTACATAGGTTATTCAGTGCTTCCTTAATTACAATATCATCAATTTCAATTCAATTCAATTGTTCCCTATGATTTCATGGCAACCAACCCTTACTCGTTTGAAAAGATTATCATCCAGCATCACTGATATGATATCTTCCAACCCTGTCGTGTCACTTTTATCTGTCGAGAATTTAATGTAATTCTCTTCATAAAAGCTCAACGCTGATAAACAGCAAAGGGAGTCAGCAGCATGCTAGTTCTGTCAACTGATGCGCAGATTAGAATGCATACTCTTCATTATTGGTACAATATTAGAATTATTTGAATAGCAGACCAAACTCCACGAATTGCCACAAAATTATCCTCAATAATGGTCTCAGAGACTTTAACAACCTCCTTTCTCCATAAGGTGATTAAACCCCCAGAATGGTAAATTAGTTAATTAAATGCCGGGGAGTTGGGGCATATTGTCTTGCCGGGGATTTCAATGATGTAAAATGCTCCAACGAACGAAATGGTCAGGGATTAAATGACAGATCAGCTGAGATTCTCAGATTTAATTCGTTTATTCATGACGCTGAGTTGAATGATTTGCCATTAATAGGCAGAAAGTTCACTTGGTATCGTGGTGACGGTTTTACCATGAGCCGTCTTGATCGCTTCCTCGTCTCGGATCAATGGTTGTCTTCATGGAGTAATGTTTCTCAGTGGGGTCTGCATAGAAACATCTCTGATCATTGTCCGATTTTGCTAAGAGATAGGAAGGTGGACTGGGGACCGAAGCCATTTCGGTTCTTAAATGCTTGGAGTCTTCAGGAAGGCTATGAAGATTTTGAAAAAGAACAGTGGCTCTCATTTGATATACAAGGTTGGGGTGGTTTTGTTCTCAAAGAAAAGTTAAAGTTACTTAAACAAAGTCTTCGTGCATGGAACAGAGACACAGTGGGGGATGTTGATGAAAAATTGACTGAGGCTAAAGATCATTTGAATGAGTTTGATGCAAAAGAAGATGATGTGGGTCTAGATGCACAAGAAGTTCAGCAAAGGAAGGAGTTGTATGTTCAGGTCATCAAATATTCAAAAATGAAAGAGCAACTTTCTTTTCAAAAGGCCAGGCTTAAATGGATCAAAGAAGGAGATGCGAATACTGCATACTACCATAGATGCATAGCCAAAAAAAGGTACTTTGACACCATCAATTGTATCTTTGTTAATAATGAGCGGAAAGAAGAGCCAGTAGAAATTAAAAATGCCGTGAAGTTGTATTTTCAAGAGAAATTTTCATCCGCTGATCACGTTGATTTTCATATTGATTCTTTGGATTTTCTCAAGCTATCCGATGATGATAATGCTTTGCTTACCGCTCCTTTTGAGGATTCAGAATTAAAAGAAGCAGTTTGGGGTTGTGAAAATGACAAAAGTCCAGGCCCCGATGGTGTGAATTTTCGTTTCATAAAGCAATTTTGGGAGACAATCAAGCCAGACTTCAAATGCTTTATAAATGAGTTTCATGATAATGGAAAGTTCGTTAAAGGTTGCAACAACTCTTTTATTGTGCTTATACCCAAAAATCAGAATCCTCAGGGAATAGGTGATTATAGGCCTATTTCTTTTATTGGGTGTATGTACAAGGTCCTGGCTAAATTGTTAGCTAATCGTATCCGTCAGGTAATTGCAAAGGTAATCTCTGCTGAACAAACTGCATTCATTAGTGGAAGACAGATTCTCGATTCTATCCTGGTGGCTAATGAATTAGTTGATGACATGGTAAGGAAGAAGAAGGCTTTCCTTTTAAAAGTTGACTTTGAAAAAGCCTTTGATTCTATCTCTTGGTCATATCTCCAATCCGTTATGGGTGCTATGGGCTTTTGTCAAACTTGGAGGAATTGGATTTACGAATGCTTATGTTCTGCACGCATCCCTGATTTAATCAATGGAAGCCCATCGGACGAATTCTCTCTCAAGCGAGGATTAAGACAAGGTGACCCACCGTTTCTTTTTCTTCTGGCTGCAGAGGGCTTTAGTCGTATGATGCATAAGGCTAAAGCTGTCAATGAATTCAGAGGTGTAAAGGTTGGAGTTGCAGACCTTGTGGTGTTTCATTTGTAGTTTGCAGATGACACCCTGAAGCTTCCATGGATAATATTCTCTCAATTAAACAAATGCTGATTTTATTTGAGCTGATCTCGGGCCTCAAAGTGAACTTTAATAAAAGCAAGCTCTTTTCTTGTAATGTATCGGATGGATGGTTAGATTTGGCTTCAAATGTACTTCAATGTAAATCAGGATTGCTCCCATTTGTTTATCTTGGCCTACCAGTTGGTGGAGACCCAAGAAAAAAGGTGTTGTGGGATCCCGTTATTGTGACAATCAAGTCTCGTTTGGAATCTTGGAAGTCTCGGTCATTGTCTTTTGGGGGTCGCGTAGTGCTCCTCAACTCTGTCTTCTCTTCCCTTCCAGTCTACTACTTTTCCTTTTTCAAGGCTCCTTCAAGTACAATTTCCACTCTCGAGACTTTATTTAAATCTTTTCTATGGGGAGAGGGTGATGGTGTTAGGAAAGTTCACTAGGTGAAATGAGAAACAGTTTGTCGTCCTAAAGATTCTGGTGGCTTGGGAGTTAAAGATTTAAATGCTTTTAATTTGGCTCTCTTAGGGAAATGAGTTTGGCGTATAAACATGGATCGTAATTCTTTTTGGGTGCGAGTTTTAGAGTCAAAGTATGGGGCTGATTTGTGGAGTCTTAATTGTCATCGAGGAAAAGGTTCTGCATGGTGGCAGGACTTGTGCAAATTTTTTGGTGAGGGTAATTATGTTTGCATATGGTTCAAAAGCAATTTTAGGAAAAAAGTGGGTGATGGGGGTTCAACTTCTTTTTGGCGTGACAGATGGCTTGGGGATTTTAGTCTTAAGGAATTATTTGACAGGCTTTATCTTCTTTCTGAGGATAAAGATTCTTCCATTAAAAACTTAGGTGAGTGGGTTGACGGTCATTGGGTTTGGAAATGGAGATGGAGACGAGAATTCTTTGTTTGGGAAAGAAAATTATTTGACGAATTTGTGCAAGTTCTTGCTTCAGTTAATTTTCAGGAAAATGTTGATGATTCATGGACTTGGTGTTCTTCTGAATCAAATTGTTATTCCGTAGCTTCAGCATATGTAGCCGCAATTAAGGCATCTCCTGATGATTTTTCCAAGTTAATTTGGAATAATTTGGTTCCATCTAAAGTTTCATCTTTCACTTGGAAAATGATGTTGGGAAGAATTCCTTGTAAGGATGCTTTAGCAAGAAGAGGAGTCATTCCAGCAAATGATATTTCCTGTGCATTTTGTGGGTTGTGTTCTGAATCTATTTCTCACTTGTTCTTTGGCTGCTCAGTCTCTTCCGCCGTGTGGTATGCCATTTCGCAATGGTTGGGAGTTTTGACAGCTTTCCATTTTAATTCCCACTATCATTTTCTTCAATTTATGGAATTACCGGTGGGAACAAAACAGAATCGCGCCAGTTTTCAAGTTGTATGGTTCTCTACCTTTTGGGCAATTTGGAACGCGCGTAATGCAAAAATATTCAGAGGTTCACCTTGGAATTATTCCTCAATTATAGACACCATAAAGCTCAACTTTTGGTTATGGATAAAACCTGCTACAAAAATTTTTTTATTACTCTTTCCATGACTGGGAATGCTTGCCAACTGCTTGAATTTATTCAATTGTAATAACTTGTAATCTTACTTATTCGGAAGGGGTCTGGGTGTTCTGGATTGGTGTTTTGGTTTTTGGCGCCACATCATTCTGCTGTATATTTTCTTTAGATAGCTTTTAATTTCTGTGGCTGGAAGAAATCTAATATTGAGATATGCCTCAATTGAATTTGGATTATCAAAAAAAAATATTAGAATTCTTACTTGTGTTAAAAACATTTTATGCTGACGTATGAGTAGTTAATCTTTTTATATACTAGTAATTTTTTAAATTCATTAACCCTGATAATGATGAGATTATGAGTTGTTAATTACTCAACTGTGTATTATTATGCCATTGAATAACTGCATAAAGTGAATTTTTATCTTTCATTTTTTTTCTGTACATATGAACATATCAATGAATTTGTGTATTTTTTTTGTAGATTAAAATTTAGGATGTGAGAATAGTGTACTAGTCTAAGGCAATAGAAGCCTTTGGGTTCAAAGATGACTTATAAAAGTATTTAGATTTATCTTAAGGGAAAATGAAGTTTGAACCATTAGCCCAAGACCATATAATGTTTCATTTGACTAATCTTTTTTGGTTGAATGAATTTGTGCATTTGAAATAACATTTCTTTTCTTTTAAGGTGATATTTAATTTTATATAATATAAAGTGATTTTTTTTTTTTACAAACTTAGTGTGTTTTCAGGTTAGTATTCAACCAAATTTAATTTTATAATTAAATTTGGAGTAAAGTACTTTTAACTTTTAAAAAGTTTTGCCGCAAAAATAATTTTATAATAAGCTTAATATAAAGTTTTTAACCTAACATAAATAATATATTTTTTATTTTCACATAAGTTAATTTTTAATTTATTTTTTACTGTATACCGAGGTACCTACAGCTGACACCCAAAGTTAATCCTTTCGATTCTATGCGCAAGGCTAGTATTCAAACTCATATTAACATGTTTAAAAGAGTCAATTATCTATCAATTGTGTCGAACTTTATTGGTTAAATTTTATTTTCTTTAACATTATATTGTCTTCTATTCCGTTGTAATTCAAAATTTTACGGAATTTAATACCTTAACATATTAAATTGGTTTTCTTTTATTTGTGAAATTATTATTTATCTTGATTAACCACAATAAACAATAAAAATTCTTACTTAGTTGTTCCAATAAATTTGAATTTTTCAATATTGCATTGAATAAAAAACTAAAGATAAAAGGTTTTTATTGAAAAATTCAAAACTTTAATAAGATTATATGCGACATATAATAAATGTTATGTTTTAATTTCTTTTTTGATTTATTAACCAGTTAAAAAAACCTTTTTATATTAACATATTTTATATTACTAATATATTAAATCGTTGTAAAAATCTCATTTTTTCCTTAAATTTCCTGATTCTAACATAAAGGCCATTTAGTTTTGGTGAATATCTTAAGGAAAAGAAAAATAACATAGGTGAGTTATAGGGTAAGTCACTAATTTTAGTGTTGTATGGTACAACACTTAAGTTGACTAGTAACAATTCGTTTCAAGTAGAAAAAAAAAAACTTCATGGTTTCCTCTTTCCCTTCTCTCTCTCCCCACCCCCACCCTCCTCCTTCCATCCCCTTCACCACCTTCTCCTCCTTCTCCCTTTAACTGCCGGCGGCACACTGCCTCCTCCCTACACGTATTTAGGTCTTTGGAATTCCCACTAGTGAGGTCAATCTTCTCCCTCTGCAACATCACCCTCCTCGACGACTCCTTCCTCTGCGACGGCGCAGTCGGCCTCGCCCACTCTACCTTCGTCCTCGCCTCCTCCTCCGGCACCCTCCTTTACAACACTCCTTTCTCCCTCTCCCCCTCCTCTTCCTTCTACACTTCCTTCTCTTTCTCGCTCTCCAACCCTTCCCCTTACTCCAACCACTTCTTCTTCTTCCTCTCCCGCAACAGTTCCTCCACCATCCCTCAAAATCTCTTCTCCGCCGTCGATTTCCTTCACTATCCATATGTTGTTGGGAATAATGTAAGAAATATTGGGAAGAAAGGTTGCACCTTTGAAGTGATTTGGTGTTGTTGGAAGAAGATGAATATTACTGATATTGGAGTGATTTTCAGAAATAGAGTACTTGGCACTTTGTTATTTTCGAAAATTTTACTATGGAGGAGCTGATCTAGAGGTGGTGTAAGGTTCCTTGTAGGGATGTCAAAATAGGTCCGGCCCGCTGACCCGCAAAAAATAAGCGGGATGGGTTGGAATTTTTGGCCCGTTGACTTATGTGGCCCGCCTCACCTAGCCCGCCAGGCTACAAAGGTGGCCCACTGGACTAGTGGCTTTTTTTTTGTTAAAAGTGGAGAGTGAGAGTTCTTTTATAAAAAAATTTGATAGGGCCAAACAAAAAATGTCTATACCAAATAAAAAAACATAAAAAAAAGTTAGGCCCATAGTTAAAAATAATAAAAAAATCATTTTTTTGTATAGTGCAAAAAGCAAAAATAATAAAAAAAAGACAAATTTAGATTTTTTTAATTAGTACGGCGGACTAACAGGCCGGCTCGCGGTCCGCCTAATTTTTAAAATGACGGGCCGAGCTAGCAAAACAAGCCCGTAATGTCTTGACAGGCTGACCCGACCTGTCCCACTTTTTGATAGGCTAGGCGGGCCGCGGGCCAAATGGGTCGGGCTGACCCGTTTTGCCACCCCTATTTCCTTGTGGTGGTGGTGGGTTTCCGACAGTTGGAAGTGGTGATGGTAATGGGTTTCCGGCGATTGAAAGTGGTGTTGATGGTGGTCGGAGGTGGAGTTGATGGTGATAGAGAGATAATCGATTATACCAATAACCTACCAAAATCTCATACGTTTAATAAAAAATAATAAATTTAATGGTTCAAATTTAATGATGTATAATACATCACAAAAATACTTACTTTAAACCAATAACATAAGGCCATTTTTCTTTTCCAAGAACACTATTAGACGGCAATGCACTAAATTCAGAAGAACTTTTCTCATACTATACTTCATTTTCAGAAAAGTGACAATCTAACCACAGCACTCGAGTGTATTTGGATTTTTTTTATATTGAATTTTCAAGATAAGTATATTATTATATTATATTATTATATGGATTTTACGATTTATTTCATAAAAGAAATTTTATTATGTAACCTGTGTGACGTGCGGAGAATTTGATCAAATGCCTCTCTTTTTTCTTCGGTTTCGAAATTTTGGATTAAATTTGACATTTTTTTCCCTTTTTTCACGAAGAGAAGAGATTTTTGATTTCTAATATTCTCGTCATTTTTGCACACTGATACCAAAATTAATTGTATTAATATTAAAGGGAAAATACACTGAAGTGTTTTTAATTTTGTTCAGATTACATTAATATTTGGTATATTTCATAAATTACATAGAGTTTTTTTAGAGTTTATCACCTCACTACACAGCAAATTTTTAGTACTCCTGCAGTATATATCCCATTTCTTATATTTAGTTAGTGGTGGCAGGTGAACTCATAATATATGAAGAGTGCTTGATATAATTTTTAATTATTTAAATTTATTCAAAATACATGATAGTTGTCAATTTTTAAGATGATGTTGTATGTATTATAGGAGTACTGTTGAGTTTTTTCACTACACAAATCTCTTATGCGGTTAAAAATTCGTTAATAAAGTTAGTTAAAAATATTATATATATAACTTTCAACCTAAATACATTAGTCATATTTAGTTTTATCCTTATTATTATTTATCAATTTTACATGTAAATTCTAAAGTAAAATTTACGATGTAAAAATAACAAGATAAAATTAAGGGGATGTTAGTATAATAATTTGCATGTAAAATTAATAACATAAATAAAATTTATAATTTACTAATATATTTAGGTGGAAAGTTTAGACATCTTTAACTATACTTTTTTTTGAGTAAACAAAAATACATTATTATAAGAGTATAAGAAATACTCTAAAAAATAATACAATGAGTTCAAGAAGGCATGCCAAGGGTTTACAAAGTCGAACCATTAAGAAAAACTTACGGCTTAACAAAAACAAAACAAAAGTCAGTACAAGTATACTCAAATTAAAGGGCCAAGTGTTGAAGCGGATTCAAGAACCAATCTGTTATTAAATAACAGAAGCTTGGCGATGAAGCTTTAATCTAAAGTCACCAACGAACTTTGACCATCTCTAAAATATGTTGAGTATCCCAAGACTCATCCTTAAAAATAACATAATTTCGGCCTATCCATATTACCTAAATTACCGATAACCATATCAAATGCCACCACTTCCTCATTTTCTTTAAGAGGCGGATAATGTTTCGAAATTATAAATACTGAGATCTTGGCACATTGTGGAGCACAGACTCAATGCCAAACTAGTGAGCACCATATACCAAAGAAAAATAACCTTACAATAATCGAGAAACAAATGTAAAACAATTCTTAGATTACACTGCATAAGTAACAATTCCACTGATTACTACGCCTCTACTAAAAAAATTCAATTTGGTAGGAATCCCATCAAGGAGTAAGTAAAATTTAGAAGAACTTTATGTAATTTATGAAATAAAAAAATTGATATAATGTATCCAAAGTTTAATGTATTTTCTCCTAATATAATGCATACCCACCCGTTGTTGGATCCGAAAGGAAAATTATTTTGCAAGAATCGATTAATTTACTCAAAATCTCTTGGATCTGATTTGTGGTGCTAACGTGTAAATGAAGAAGTTTGGAGTTTGGTTAATTAATCCATCTACAATTCCAATTATGCCCTCGCGTCATGAAAACGCGTTTGGTCAGATTTAACTGGAAGCACAAACGGGGCAATCTGGTATATAAGTAGAAGGCAGTAACTGTATCAGTTTCTAACCGGACTGAGTCTTCTCCTTCTGGTTTATCGTTCTTCGTAGCTCGATCAGCAAGAAGCATTTGCAGAGCTCGTAGATCTCAATCTCGATCTCGAACGCCATGGCGTTTTGGAGATCTCTCGCCTTCTCTGCAGTTCTTATACTTCTCTTGCATGGCGCTTACTCCTTCTACCTCCCTGGCGTCGCCCCACAAGATTTCGAAAAGGTAAACATTCGATTCCCCCTCCTCTCCAACACCTCAATTACTGATTTGTTCGTTCCTTTATCCGATTTTGAACCTGAGAAGTGAGATCTGTGTTGGATTGGATGCGACGTGATCGATGCTAGGTATTTTTTGTGAATTATTTTCTTAGTTGTTCAAAGAGGAGCTGGATGTGTATCAAATGTTCGGTTTTGTTTTGGATCGGTTAGATGAAGAACGTTCACTTGGTAACGGCGAAGGAGCTGTGCATTTTTTTTTGTTCTGTTTGTGCATTTGATGCTTCATGTATACTGAGGAATTTGAGGGTTTATTTTTAAAAAATCTATAACTTGTCTTGCATTTTTTTATCAGTTACAGTTGCCAGCATTGCACTGTTTCATTTCATCCATGGATCCTTGATGGCTGTTTAAATCCAGTAGTTGTAATTCGAAACATTGTTAGTGTCTTTTTTTTTTTTTTTGAGAAACTCGACAACATATCTTTTAAAGACGTTGGACAGCATTGTAGTGCCTTCTACTTTATTGCACTTCTTCGGGTTGAGAAGTTGATTTTCAATATTTAGAAGTGATACCATTTGATATAAACAATTACTAAAACTTAACAGAAGAAAATAATAAGTTCTGGGCTTCGTCTTCTATCTTTCTAATCTAATACATGACATCTGCTTACGTTTTACTTATATTTACTGTCATCCCATTCCTATAAGGGAGTTTCATCGGATTATCTTGCATGGTTGAGTTCATGCAAAATATTGCTTTACGATCTCCGTAGCAACTACAATTGCATTTGTGATGGATGAAAAACCTATTTTTGACTACTTAGGTAGCCCCCTTTAACTAATTGCCGGCATCCTTTCTTTTTGCCATGCTCTTAACATGCTAAAATGAAGAATATTCAGTAACTTCTATAGATCTAATTCTTAAGTTGTTAAGTGACTTTTAAATATTTCTTTGGTGCAGGGAGATCCATTACAAGTGAAAGTAAACAAATTAACCTCAACGAAGACTCAGCTTCCATACTCATATTATTCACTTCCATATTGTGCCCCACCAAGAATACAGGACAGCGCAGAAAATCTTGGGGAAGTGCTTCGTGGTGACCGCATTGAAAATTCTCTTTATGTGGTACGTTTTACACGTTATTTCTCGACCATTTAATTTTAGGTAAATTACAAGAAAGAAATTCTTGGTGATGTATTTTTAGTTTAGGAACAACTAAACAGCAAGTGCAGCATTGGTTAGCCATGTTTCAAGAGTTGTTAATTCATCATGAGTAATCACTTATTAACTTAGTGCCATTGTTCTTGGTAATAAGTAAAATTTTGCAGACCTCGTAAAATATTGTTTGGAATGCTTCTCGATGGTAATAAAGACATGGTTAATTAACTGCATTAGTGGTTATTCATACCCAAGCTGAATTTTGTTTTATCATTTTTTTTTTGTATTTTTCTTAATTATGTTTTGGTTATGAACCAATGTGATTCTGACTCTGCAATATTTTGCAGTTTAAAATGCGCGAACCACAAATGTGCAATATTTTGTGTAAGCTTAAACTTGATGCCAAAACTGCTAAGGAGTTCAAAGAGAAGATCAGTGATGAGTATCGGGTGAACATGTATGTTATGCCAGTCTGTTGGTCTATTAATTTCTGCCAGTATTCTTCCACAATCTTGATATGTTGCATCTTATAATGGCCCTGTTTTCATGGACAGGATACTAGATAATCTTCCTCTAGTTGTTCCCATAAAACGGAATGATCAGGATTCTACCATTTATCAGCTTGGTTTCCACGTGGGACTCAAAGGGCAATACAGTGGGGTATGTTTTTATCTTTTTTTAGCACCATAGCTATTGTTATGAGTGCCAAGTAGTTTATTTTCTTACAATTTATGAATGTACAGAGCAAGGAGGAGAAGTATTTTATTCACAACCATTTGGCATTTACTGTCAAGTATCATAGAGATTTACAGACGGGAGCTGCTAGAATCGTGGGCTTTGAAGTCAAGCCATTCAGGTCATTACCTATTCTCTTAACTTAAATTATGCTATTTAGTTTTCCATATATTGCATTGGCATTGTGTTCCCTTTTTTATTGGTTCATCTTTTTGTGGTATTTATTAGTAATTTTTCCTATCTGGATGTTAATGTGCAGTGTTAAACATGAGTATGAAGGTAAATGGGATGAACAAAAGACTCGTTTGACAACCTGTGACCCTCATGCAAAACACACAGTTCTCAACTCCAACTCTCCCCAAGAGGTTGAAGAGAACAAGGAAATTATCTTCACATATGATGTTGAATTCGAGGTAAGTTCATGGAGATATAAAATGGCACAACTATAATTTCCTTGTACTTTAGAAATTAGAGGCATATGGTTTTTATTGGAGAAGATGGTTTATGGAAAAGGAGACAACAGTTTAAACTTTAAAATTCCTCATGGGTATTTTTATAATTTTATCGTCTCATAACTACTCTTTTTCATCTTCCATCCTAGTGGGTCTTTGTTGTTATTTTCCTTCTACTTTTATTAGTTAATGATGAAATATGATTGTGCGCTGTATTTCTTATTATCGGCTTTTACCTTTGGCTTCTACCTTCAGGAGAGTGATGTCAAGTGGGCTTCAAGATGGGATGCTTATTTGCTGATGAATGATGATCAGATCCACTGGTTTTCAATTGTTAACTCATTAATGATTGTTCTCTTCCTCTCGGGTATGGTGGCAATGATAATGCTGCGGACACTGTACCGGGACATTGCAAAGTACAATGAGCTTGAGACCCAAGAAGAAGCCCAAGAAGAAACTGGTTGGAAGCTTGTCCATGGGGATGTATTTAGGCCCCCTAACAACTCAGATTTGCTTTGCGTTTATGTTGGAACTGGTGTTCAGTTTTTTGGGATGATACTAGTAACCATGATTTTTGCCATCCTTGGGTTCCTTTCCCCATCAAACCGAGGTGGGCTAATGACAGCAATGCTCTTGCTTTGGGTTTTCATGGGAATTTTTGCTGGTTACTCCTCAACTCGTTTGTATAAGATGTTCAAAGGATCAGAGTGGAAAAAAATTGCGCTCAGAACTGCAACATTGTTCCCTGCAATTGTCTCTGCCATTTTCTTTGTATTAAATGCTCTCATTTGGGGGCAAAAATCATCTGGAGCTGTGCCATTCAGTACAATGTTTGCTCTTATCTTTCTGTGGTTTGGAATCTCGGTTCCACTTGTTTTTGTGGGTAGCTATGTTGGTTTCAAGAAGCCTGCAATTGAGAATCCTGTGAAGACGAACAAAATCCCAAGGCAGATCCCTGAGCAGGCCTGGTACATGAATCCACTCTTCTCAGTTTTGATCGGGGGAATACTCCCATTTGGAGCTGTTTTCATTGAGCTTTTCTTCATCCTTACTTCAATCTGGTTGAATCAGTTTTACTACATATTTGGATTCCTCTTTTTGGTCTTCATCATCCTCATCGTCACTTGTGCTGAAATAACCATTGTGCTCTGCTACTTCCAGTTATGCAGTGAGGATTACTTGTGGTGGTGGCGGTCATACCTTACCTCTGGTTCTTCTGCACTTTACCTCTTTCTTTATGCCACATTCTACTTCTTCACCAAGCTTGAAATCACAAAGTTGGTATCTGCAATATTATACTTTGGTTACATGCTTATAGCTTCTTATGCATTTTTTGTGGTGACCGGCACTATTGGATTTTATGCATGCTTTTGGTTCACAAGGCTCATCTACTCCTCGGTCAAAATTGATTAGTTATAGCAGCCAGTGGTTTTGGGTTAATCTACCATACTTCTCAAAGGTTGAAGGAAAGCTTGCGTAAGGATTTTGAAATTCAGGGATTATCATGTTCAGATGTAACCTATTCTATACAATTTTGAATTATGACGGCAGTGATTCTTTCTTCTTTCAGTATAATTTTATTGTCTTTGTCGAACTAGGATCCTTGTTTAAACACAGATTTAGGGTGGTTCTACTGTGTCTAAATTGGCTGTTTTCTGTTGCTGATGTTTTTATATTAGAGCAGTGTATGTCTCAATACAAATCAATATCTAATCAATGTTGGAGCAGTCCGTAATCTTGAGCTTCGATGCCTGAATATATTTGGAACGAAAGTGAATGTGTGGTGAATAAGGCTCCAAGTTTCCAAAAAAAAAAAAACATCCAAGTCCTCTTTTATCCTTCTTGGCAGATCACATGATGTAAATCAGAAATTGACTCAAGGAAGATTGTTGTAGGCAGGAGAACTTCCTCCACGTATTAGTTTTGCCACTGTAATTCAACGAAAGAAAAAAGAATCCATTTATTCACGATAATCAATTCGTCTGCATGCAGGACAATAAAAGCTGTTCAAGTTTAACTTGTGGTTCGATCAAAAAGCAAGGTTTAACTTCTATACAGATACAGGTATATGGTGATGATTCATTTACAAGCATATGGTGGCTCTAACGGCTAGTTTCTTCCCCGTCTTTAAATACCCAGCTCCTCCAAACAACTCTCTTCAATCCAAACAAACCTCTCCTCTCCTCCTTGGGCTTCTTCTCTATCAGGGGTTGATTGGATTGAGGGAAATGGAGGGGAGGGATTTTAAATTAGAAATCTTGATTGGTTCAAAAAAAATTAGAGGGGGAGGGGAGGGGAGGAAAAGTGATTTTTAACACTTAAAAAATCCTTTCCCTCTTCTCCAACCAAAAATAAAAACACTACTTTTCCTCGTTTTTCCTCTCTTTTCTTCCTTCTGAACCAATCACACTACAATTTTTTTTATTTTCCCTTTCCTTCTCTCCCTTCCATTAAAATCCCTCTTCTCCTTTGAACCAATTGGACCCTCAAAGATTAACAATGTTCACCCACTCCTTTCCTTTGTCCTTCGGTCTTCGGTTATCAGGATTGCTGCCTCTCCTTCCCATTTGTTCATATTTCTTCTCTCTCAAACAATATGTAAGTGCATATATATTATAGGCTTGTTGGAGGACTCTTGTTTGTTGAGTTTCTCTCCTATTTCTATTGAGAGATTTTGACAAGTGAGGTGAATATAGATGGAGTCTACTGTACTTGAATATTGTACAAAGAGCTTCGTAAGGCACATCAACAATGAGACTATCACGTGCCCTTTTCTTATATCCATTGTCGGGTAAGCAAACAACACTTTCATCTTTTCTGAGTCATTTAAGAATCCTCACTGAAGTATCCGGTAACAATCCAACGTCTATGTTGGTTCTTCGTTCGACGCAATCCCATCACACAACCTCTCAATTGTCATCAACTTACAACTTTACTCGAAGTCTGTTTCCGTGTTAGTTCTCTTCCTATTAAGGAGTGTTTAGAACGAGTTGTTTTAGTGATTCAGTATTGAAACAAATAAGAGAGGGTCAACCATCCTTAGTTTACGTTTTAATGAATCGAAATAATTAGTTTTAATACTATTAAGTGGCATCAGCTAGATAGGGTGATGCATTCAAGCTACAACTTTTTTCCAGAAACTACTTGACAACCATAGAAGTATCATGGAACGAGCCATTGGGGAAAGGTTGATGATAATTCAATGAGGATTCCTAAATAATGACCATAATTGGTTACTTTGCAAAGCTCTTTGTATAGATATGCAAGTACAACAAATCACTGCACTTGTCAAAATCTCTCAATAGAGTAGAAATCATAGCGTACAATCTCTCAATAGAATAGATATCATAGTAGTACACTAACAATATCAAGAAGCACTTAGCTCTAAATATTTCATTTTTATTGATTATCCGTGAAAGGCATTGCGTCTAATAACTCATCTGTCTCGATTGACCCAACTATAGGGTATCCATTCACTTTTAATCCTACACCCCGCAAAGTGATCAGATATGGGTTAGGTCTCCACCGCTTGAACAGGCTCAGTTTAAAAAATTCCTAATAGAGTTGTTAAAAATCCAGCAAAGTCTCCCATTCCATTCTGCAATATTCTTTTGAATGGCTAATCACCAAGTGACTCTTTAGAAGCTAATGATATAGTGTTGTTGCCCCTTCTCACTTTTTTGCCATTTAAATAGTCATTGTAAGTGTAGGGCGTTGCATCATGATAGTATTATGATATTTAATATGATGATGATGAAATCGAATCGGAAGTCCTTTGGAAGCAATGTATTAATTCTTTTCTTTCGATCATGAATATTTTTTTTGCTTTTTCTTGAACTACATTTTTTTTTGGTTCACAGGAAAGTAGTACAATCGGGATTCAAACCCCATACTCACACACGCATGTCCTCATGCGCTCACCAACTAAACTATATGACTGGGACTTTCTTGAACTACATGATAATGATAATTGCATTTTTTATGTACATAGTTGAATAGGCTAATATAGGTTTGCTATCCGGCTCAGAGCGTGATAAGAAAATTGAGTTGGTTCAATCATGAAGAAAGAACGAAGGAAATATTGTATTTTAAATGTTGCTCTTTTAGCCCCTCGCTGAAGACTAAATTCAAGCATATGCTTCCCAAAATATTTGTAAACCATGAAAAAATTTAAATAACCAAAGAAAATATCACATGAGGTCATTTTTGTTTTTGAAGGACGAAAAAGATTTTTAAAAATTGCATACAAAATAAAAAAAAAATTTACTAAAACCTCAACCAGAATGCGACAAAATGTCAAATGTTCTTTTCACGAATCTGGAAAACCTTGGAACTTAATGCAGCACTGATGTTAGTCATGTTTGTTTACATCGTATACTGAATATAGCTTTTGCAAAAATTCCGTCTGAGAATGACGTTGAAACAAACATGCCATACTGCAACATATATGAAATCAGGCACCCGATCATGCAAAATTGACGGCATAAATTTACATTGCGGAAGCTACAAATCCAACCTTATAACACAAATTAACAGAAAGCCCAGTCACCTTTGTCTCATGCAAACAACATTAACCGGATACATAACTGAAATCATAGCATTGCCAACTAAACAGACTGCACCTTCGATATTTGTCACATGCCGTATTTCATCCGGTTGTCACTTAAAATGAGTACCGAACAATAATGAGAGTTTGTGTCTGCGTCACCAAGAAATGAGTAGAAGCCTAGAAGCCATAGTCCATCCAAATAGCACAGAAAATCGATAATGCCATGTTGATAAACTTTCCAGCTCCATTTTGTTTACAAATACTGTGAAAATAAAATTCCAGAAAAATGAAATTCCTCAAACAGTGAATCCTACATATTTTAGTAATTTGTAAATTAGGGTAGAACAAAACACGTGTAATTTGCGAGGCAAGTAACTTGCATCTTGCAGGCAAGAAAATTTCTGAAAACATAATGAAAACAGAAAATGAAAATGCAAACCAAATAGGCCCTAAGATACAAAGGTTCATTAACTATCGCAGATTTATGAGGGTACAACAAAAACATACAAACATCACATTAACACAGATAGGTGCACGTGTGTGTCCCATAGTTACAATGAACTCAGATATTATCACTTGAAATTATGCAGATAAACTTTTCAGGAATCTATTAGCAAGTAAGCATGGTCTTCAAATTCATCTTTCCCAATGAGTTATGACTTATATCATGCAAAGAAAGGCAGCTAATGGGATGAATTCCCAAAAAACTGCACTTATTGGAGTAACAAATTCACATAATGTTTAATGCAGCGTAAGACCAGGTGAGCAAATGAAGGTTTAAATTAGACACCACAAAATATAAAATAAAATACCACTTAAGTTCAAGCTTTACTTTTCCTCAGAAGAAACTGACAATGTTTAGTCTTCTGAAGAATAATCTCTATCATGAGGCAGAACTTAAACATGACAAACTTACCCAATTTACTTCAAACCTGTTAGGGGATGGGGTCTCTTCATATCCATAATCAAGGAAACAATCTCTCGTCGGTCATATGCAGCTATATGCTAATATTATCATGCAGGAATCTCCAAATATTGAGATAAAAGTGTCATGTTTCTGGAAACCATTTTTCCAGATTTGGCTATGACTGTCTGTAAATATATCTCAAATGCAGAACTTTTTTTGTGCCTCAGTAAGTCAACCCAGCCTCGGACCCAATGCATGATCTTAGCCTAACAATTCTTTTCAGGGTCCTGAGAGAATACTTTAAGAGACTGGGTGACGCACTACTAAAACTGAAACTTGAGTGCAATTGAGGCAGTTCCTTAAATTTACTGAGCTACTAAATTAGTCCCTGAAATTTGGAGAGAGTATGTTAATTTTTGAAAAGAACTAACCTGTCTAGTGGTCTTTGAATGTTCTTTCTATGATTAAAATTTGATGTCTGTGTGGACTTTTGCACTGTCACAACTCACAAGGACTAATTTGAAGTGACTTGAGAAATATTGATGGGCACGAAACAAAAGGACAAATTTGCTCCCGAAAAAATGTTTTCAAGGAATAATTGACATTTACTCAATTTATTACAAAAGCGTTATTACCAATAAAACCTTTGAATCATCCAGAGAGGATTCATATTAAATGGCAGCAGTAAACTGCTTACCATAGATAAAATTTCTGGGTCAAGCCAGCAAAACATGATTCCATTAATGAGGCAAATAGTCATGGTAAAATTAAGCTTTTAGTGGTTAAATTCTAGCAACATGACACCAAAAAAGGATAATTATGGTTCCATCAACAGAAAGGGAGACAGTTACCTTCAACCGTTGAACAATGGACCAAAAAACAAGTTTCAAAATTGATACACTTCTTTCTACAACTCCAGACTAGCAATAGGTGCTCTGTCTGTAAGATGCGACGTGTAACTCAAGTTATTTTTATCCATTTATTTTTGAATCAACTATTTAATCCACGTAAACATTAATTCTTACAAGCCACAAAATATAACCGAAGGGTCTAGCTCATGGCTCATATCATATACCGATTAAATTTTGTTTTACTTTTATATTTATTTATTGTATTCATTTCCTACTGTGTCACACTAAGCGACAAATAAAATATACCAAACTGCTCTCTCCAACATTGTCTCAATGTCAGATCGGAAACCACAGTGAAGAAAAATCCTAAAGTAACATTCTTTCGCATTTTTGTTTTCTAGTCTCAACTTTTGTATGTTCAGCAGTATGGCAATAACCTTCCAATTTACTAGCATCACAGAAATACTAGGTTTTGCATTAATAGGCAACACGATATTCTAGCCCACCATATCCTTCCAATGTCAATGACTTGTCCTAGGCTCCTACAGTGATAATTTAGTTGGTATGAATATGCAATGCAATGTTCTCCACTATAATAATCATGTAGAGAAAACCTGAAACGAAATTGCACGTTTTGCATGTGCAATACAAGAAGTTTTCACTTAAAAATCGAACAAGGTTTCTTTGCATTATAAGTTATCCGATGACTCTATCTCTATGAACTGCAGGCAAGAATTTCAAAACTGATATTACCAATTCTTTATTATTTGGAAAAGCTTATTGATGACAACTATCACTTAATTGATAGGCCATCCATGTTGAAAAGCAGATAGCTCTTGAGAGGCAAACCTCCAATGTCTACTGTAAAACTGGTAAATTGTATCAGTATAAAACACTTTCATATCTAGATGCTCCAGTCATCAAATGCAATACAAGTTCCTAGCTGGTGATCATATATATCTAATGCTAGCACGTGCAGGGAGAAATTTTCCGAGATCCCTAAAATGTTTCATCATTCAGAATTTACAACTAAAATGTTGATAATGAAAATTTTGAAACACCGAAAAGTAAAGATCACATTCACACTGCAGTTACTAAAACAAAAAGACATATAATTTGGGAAATTAAACTTGAAACTTGAACGTAAAAGAAAACATCAAAGGGAACTCTACCAGACTTCAGGAAAATCAGGGGTCAGGTAGTTCATTGCTATCATCATCTTCTGACATGTCAATTTGTAACGGTCCCTTAACACCGCCATTATTGTTACCAAGAAGCTCCCTGGCTGCTTTCTCCAGAAACTCCTTGGCAGCAGTTTGAACAGATTGTTTTTCAGAAGACTGATACTTCCTCTTTTGACCAGCCCGCTCCTTATGGTTCATCTTTGGTCCCTCCCCTCTACTTATGTTCCTCATATTTTTCCTCTGTTCTGCATTAAATAACCACTTCGTTACATCAAATTGGACTATACAAGAGACATATATAGCCCGGGAAAGGAATAACACAATTCATTACCCACCTGGAGTTAGGTCAGGCAGAGAGTGTTCAATGAAACGAGTGGCCGCTTGATAATTCAAGGTAGTAGAAGGTCGTAATGGAGCTTCATTCACAAACAAACCGAAATCACTACAATGCAAATAATTCAAACTTGAAGAAAACAGTTTTAAAATTTAGCATTAGCATTATTCAACTAACGGAACTAATGGAAAAAACAACACATTGAGAAAAGAACGAAATATACACCTTTACTCAAATCTTGCAGACGTTCAAGTTTGTCTTGGTATAAGTTTAATCTTTCCTGTAAAGACAAAATTCGGAGACATCTTTAGTTCAAGCAAGTGGATCAAGTAAGAAGTAGGAAGCAGAATTGGAACAAACGAGGAACTCACAAGCTCTGATTTAATAGGATGATCATCCGGATGAACCCCAGTACACCTCAAATTCACTGCGGAGAATGAAAAGACCAAATTGAGAAAAATGAAGGTCAAATGAAACATGAAATTGTAACCGTAATTGAAAAATGGAGAATATATACGTGTGAGTAGGGTAGAGGTGATTTTGGAGAGGAGGAAGAGGGAATGAGCACGTTGAAGAGGGGGCAATTCGGAGAGAGAATGAGGATCGGAGAGGGAGAGAGAGAGGAAGTCGTGAAAGTGAATTCGGAGTTCATGGAGGTTGGAGAGAGTGGAGTTGACTGCATCCAACGCCGATTCAGGAACAGCAACGTTTTCACTTCCACTTCCTTTCTTCACCATTCTTTCTTCTAATTCTCTCTCTCTCTCTCTCTATTTGTTATCACTGTGACGCGAGCTACGAGCTAGGGCTTTTTATGTGCCCTATGAAATAACAAGAAAACAGAGTCTAAAATACTTGTTGGTTGCAGCAGCGAGAGCTACTCCTTTGCGTCTAAACCGAAACGGGGTTTCAAAGATAGGTTTGGTTTATATATATTAGAATTAGAATTAGAATTGGGACAGTAAGAAGTTTATGAGTCAACATGATAAAATATGAAAAAATAGAATGAAAAAGTTAAATAGAGATAAACTTTATTTTATTTATATTTTATAGCACATTACATATAGTATTACTGGCTCTAGTCCTTATTATAAGGCATAAATATTTAAATTACGCATATTAATAAAGATAGTTAATTGCATCAATTTTCTTAAAAAGTGGAATGATATATCAATTTTACCCTTCCTTAAATATTGTGTTTAGTGATTGATATAATAAAGTTAAGGCATTTAATAGGGGCAAATAAAGAAAATAATCATAAATACTTTATGGGATTCGTGTAATGCCTTATAAAAAGAACTACAAAATCCTTCCAAAATATGCCTTATAACAAGGAGACTAGAGGGAGTATAATATATCTATATTATTAATGCTTATCATACAACACACTTCATATAGTATATATTATTATATTTATATCTATATTTTAATTAAATTATATTATAATATTAATTACAAAAAATATGGAATCTAAATATTTTAATTATATTTATTTTTTATTTTAAATTTTCATATTAAATATTCAAAAATTAATATTATGTGTAATATCAATCCAAGAAATAAGTAAATTTTTTCTTAATATTCACGATAATATTATTTTTACTATAAACAATTACATAATAATTAATGTAATGTTCATATTTATAGGCTAAATTATACTTTTAATTCCTTACATTACATTATAATAAAATTTTAATTTGATCTCTTATGTTTATTTTGATTCCACTTGGTTTCTTATGTTGTATTGATTGGGCCAATTTGACCATTTTATTTAATTTTATCTAATTAAGTTATTAGAGACATCATTTTAACCTCTCCATATTGGTCTAAAAATACAACTTAGGTCACCAAATTGATAAAAAAAATATAACATGAGAAATCAAAGTGATTAAAAAAATAAAACATAAGGGACTTTGAGAATCAAAATAAATATGAGAGACTAAATTGATTCAAAAAATATAATATAAAAGACTAAAATGAATCAAAATAAATATAAAAGACCAAATTAAAAATATCTTACAACATAAGGACCAAAAATATAATTTAATATAAATTATATCATACGAAAAAAAATATTTTAACTCTCTAAAACCTTGCTATTGTAAAAAAAATTCTTGATAGTTGATTTTTTTTTCTTTTTTTTGGGGTGAAATAGAAAAATAATTCGTTATCATATCATGTCTATTCCTATTTTAACGTGACTTTCCCTAAGATAAAATGTGAGCTAATAAACAAGATATAATAAACTAATATGATAAATTTATTCTATCACTTTGGTTCACTAAATTGTATATTATATATCTTATTCTATCTAACTTATCACCAAACACATTCTTAATGGATAAAAATTAGTATACAAAGGTTTAAATTTATTAAAAAGTAAAAACAAAAGTGCAAAGGCGTTTAAAACTAATATAAATTAATCTAAACCGGCTAAATGTAGTATCAATGGTTTTAAAAATTATGTGTACTTTGTATAATTAATTTATTTACTATAAATTATCATGCAGTAAATATTTAAAAATTATTAAAATAATGTTTTTATTTCATAAAAAATCTATTTTAGTATCCTTGCCATTTTTCTCAAGTTTATGTATAAATATCATTGATAAATAATTTGATTAGTAATTTTTCATAAAGATAAATTCAATAAATATACTAATTAAGAGAAAAAATAACCATCAATAATGTATTTTTGCGAGATAAAAAATATTTGAGCCAATTAATATTATGTTGATGAAATTGCGAGATCAATGTAATACTATAGAACAATACTTGTGTGGACACATATATTTATGAACACAATCAATCAAAAATTAAAGTGACATTAAAATAATAATAACATTAAATTTTAAATATGTGTTAACATTATTTAAATATAAATACTTGAATTTGATTGCTTGTGTTTAATGAAGACATTCATACAACTTCTACTCAATACTCTCTCTGGTCCTTATTATAAGGCATATTTTTGAAGAATTTTGTGGTCCATTTTATAAATTACACGAATCCCATAAAGTATTTATGGTTATTTTCCTTATTTGCCCCTATTAAATACCTTAACTTTATTATATCAACAACTAAAAATAATATTTAAGGAAGGGTAAAATTGATATATTATTTTACTTTTTAAGAAAATTGATACAATTAACTATATTGATATGTGTAATTTAAGTATTTATGTGCACAAGAGCGAGTAATGCGTGCTAAACAGGAAGCACTAATGCATTCTCTTATCCTATTCACGAGGGTAGAACCGAGACATGGTGCCATTTTTGCGGCAAAAATATCCAAAGCCGAATCCCAACATGTTATGCTCAATTGATGGATGGAATACCAAATCATCAATTTAGCAACGCCTGGCTTTTGATTATATTTTCTGTCTCTGATTTGCTATTCTGCTTTGCTCACTCTCACACTCTTCTGCATACCCAATTACGGAGACAGGTTATGCGTTTTCAATTTGATATCATCAACTCTTCAATGTGATTGTTCTGAATTTCAGTCTCTCCTTTCGTCAATTATTATTATTGGGTTTTTGCATTTCTATGGCCATTTTAGTTCTATGCTCTTCGACCATGTGTTGTAGCAATATGTTATCTTCTTGTGCTTTGACTGATACGAATGTCTATGTTTTAAGCAACAATGGGTTCTTAGGAGGAACCAATTCCGTAAACATGAAGACTTTGCCAAATGGGTCTTTGGTAAATTGGAGGAAACTTGGAAAAAAGCAAGTGGGTCTTCGTGCCTCTGGTGCTAGATGTGCCCATGAGGTAGTTATGGTAAATGACAAGAACAAAAGTAGGGTCTCCTATGAGGAAGTTATTGGTGTTCTGAAGTCTATTTCGGATCCAAGTTCTGCTCTTTCATACTTTAAGTTGGTTTCCCAGTTGCCAAATCTCGTTCACACCACTGAAGTGTGCAATTACATGCTTGAGTTATTGAGGGCCCATGGGAGGATTGAGGATATGGCTTTTGTCTTTGATTTAATGCAAAAGCAAGTTATTGGCAGGAATTTGAACACGTACACGACTATTTTTAAGGCTCTTTCAATTAAAGGTGGGATTCGACAAGCACCGTTTGCGCTTGGAAAGATGAGGCAAGCTGGTTTTGTCTTGAACGCATATTCATATAATGGTCTGATTCATTTAGTGCTCCAACCTGGCTTTTGTAAAGAGGCTTTGAAAGTTTACAGAAGCATGATCTCAGAAGGGATGAAGCCGAGCATGAAGACATACTCAGCATTAATGGTAGCATTGGGGAGGAGAAGGGATACTCAAATCATTATGAATTTATTGGAAGAGATGAAAAGTCTGGGTTTGAGGCCGAATATATACACATATACTATATGCATTAGAGTGCTTGGGAGGGCAGGGAGAATCGATGATGCCTGTGGGATGTTAAAGAAAATGGATGATGAAGGATGCGGGCCTGATGTTGTCACTTATACTGTCCTGATTGATGCTCTTTGTGCTGCAGGGAAACTTGATAAAGCCAAGGAATTGTATGCAAAGATGAGAGGTAGCAATCACAAACCCGATCGGGTAACTTACATTACTTTAATGGACAAGTTTAGTAGCTGCGGAGACTTGGAAGCAGTGAAAAGTTTCTGGAGTGAGATGGAGGCTGATGGTTATGCTCCCGATGTGATTACCTACACTATACTTATTGAGGCTTTATGCAAATCTGGGAAGTTTGATCAGGCATTTGCTATGCTAGATGTGATGACAACGAAAAGAATTTATCCAAATCTCCATACTTACAACACTTTGATCTCTGGACTCTTGAAGCTGAGAAGATTGGACGAGGCATTAGAACTTTTCAACAACATGGAATCCTTGGGTGTTGAACTTACTGCTTATTCATATGTTCTTTTCATTGACTATTATGGAAAGTCTGGTGATCCTGGAAAAGCTCTTGAAACTTTTGAAGAAATGAAAAGGAGAGGCATTGTGCCTAGCATTGTAGCATGTAATGCTTCTTTGTATAGTCTTGCAGAAACGGGTAGGATCAGAGAAGCGAAAGATATATTCAATGATCTTCATCATTGTGGGCTTTCACCAGATTCAGTGACCTACAATATGATGATGAAGTGCTACAGCAAAGCAGGGCAAATAGACAGAGCCATAAAACTTTTGGATGAGATGATAAGCAATGGATGCGAACCAGATATCATTATAGTGAATTCTTTAATTGACACACTTTACAAGGCCGGCCGAGTTGACGAGGCATGGAAAATGTTTGGGAGACTGAAGGGCTTGAAGCTAACTCCTACAGTTGTAACATACAACATTTTACTTACTGGCTTGGGTAAAGAGGGAAGAATCCTAAAGGCCCTTGAATTGTTTGGGAATATGTCAGATTCTGGATGCCCACCAAACACTGTAACTTTTAACTCACTTCTCGATTGTCTCTGCAAGAATGATGCAGTTGATTTGGCCTTGAAGATGTTCTGTAGAATGACAATGATGAACTGTAATCCTGATGTTCTGACGTATAACACTATCATCTACGGCTTGATCAAAGAAGGCAGAACTGGTTATGCATTCTGGTTTTACCATCAGATGAAGAAATTTATGTCCCCTGACCATGTAACTCTGTGCACCCTCCTTCCCGGCGTTGTAAGGAATGGAAGGGTTGAGGATGCAATCAAGATTGTCATGGAATTTGTACGTCAGACAGATTTTCAAACTAGCAATCAGTTCTGGGGAGAGTTAATGGAATGTATTTTAATTGAAGCAGAAATAGAAGAGGTCATTGCATTTGCCGAAATATTGGTACGCGATTCTGTTTGCCAAAATGATTGTATAATAATACCTTTAATTAGAGTCCTGTGTAAGCGTAACAAGGCCCTTGATGCTCAAAATTTATTTGACAAGTTCACCAAAAGTTTAGGAATTCGCCCAACCCTGGAATCATATAATTGCTTGATGGATGGGCTTCTTGGATGTCATATCACTGGAAAAGCTTTTAACCTTTTTGCGGAGATGAAGAATGCTGGTTGTTACCCAGATGTTTTCACTTACAACTTGTTGCTTGATGTTCATGGTAAATCTCGGAGGATTGATGAACTTTTTGATCTGTACAATGAGATGCTTTGTAGGGGATGCACGCCTAATGCTATAACCCATAATATTATCATCTCTGCCCTTGTGAAATCTGGTAGCTTAAATAAAGCATTAGATTTATATTATGGACTCGTAAGTGGCGATTTCTCTCCCACTCCTTGTACATATGGTCCTCTTATAGATGGTCTTTTAAAGGCTGGTAGATTGGAGGAAGCAATGAAGCTTTTTGAGGAGATGTTAGAATACAAATGTGAGCCCAACTCTGCTATTTACAATATTCTCATCAACGGATTCGGGAAAGCAGGAAACATTGATGTTGCTTTGGATTTGTTCAAAAGGATGGTTAAGGAAGGAATAAGGCCAGATTTGAAATCTTATACCATTCTTGTAGAATGTCTATGCATGACTGGTAGAGTTGATGAAGCTGTGCACTACTTTGAGGAACTAAAGTTAACCGGCCTTGATCCTGACACGGTTTCCTACAATCTTATGATTAACGGGCTTGGAAAATCACGTAGGTTGAACGAAGCTCTTTCTCTTTTCAGTGAAATGAAGAATAGGGGAATTTCTCCTGATCTTTATACTTACAATGCATTGATTCTCCATCTTGGAATTGCTGGAATGGTGGATCAAGCTGGAAAGATGTTTGAGGAACTGCAACTTGCGGGCCTTGAACCTAACGTCTTCACTTACAATGCTCTCATTCGTGGTCATAGTTTGTCAGGAAATAAAGACCGAGCGTTTACTGTCTTCAAGAAGATGATGGTCGTGGGATGTAACCCCAATGCGGAAACATATGCTCAACTGCCTAATAAATGTTGATTTTTCCAAGTTTTGTCATGGGACCATTTCTTATGTCTCTGATCAAAAAAGGGAGGCATGAAGGTGATAATTAGTGTTTAAATAAGAATTATTTCATGGAAATCTAATGTAATTTTACTAGATGTTTTATCTTGTTAACTTTTGATCATTGTTGTTTCTTCAGGGACACATTGCCTTGTTGGGTAAGACAATTTTGGAGACAAGATATGCACCCAGCATGTGGTTTTGTGCAAATTATTTACTTCATCCAGGAAGTTCCTGCTGATTAATGGTGACAGTTACATGTGTAAAAACAATCTTTACAGTACTTGCCGTGATATTTAAGGACCAATTCTGTTCAGACTGTGAGTATTTCATCCGGTGTTGAATATATTTCACTGTTTCATATAGAAACTACTTCTTTGATATTGCTTGAATTCATGCATTTTTTTAATGGTGATTGCAGGTATGAGCTTCCCTATAAAGAGAGGAGGTGGAAACGGATGAAGGTGTATATGGGAAAAGGGGGGGAAGGGGAATTAAAGTGTGATCTCATCACAAGATTTAAACATTATGGGATGCTAAGTGTATAAAACATAACTATGGCTTATACCAATATTTTTATAAAAATACAAGGGTCCCCAGAGTCCTGACAGTCCAAAAGTTTGCTGCCAAATCGATTCTTTTTTTAGGGTTTTGTTGTATCATTTTCTTCAACACCATTGCTTTTGTTGAGTACTTCTATATCTCTATTAGTTATCTTTCTTTTTTTTCTTATTATTTTTTTCCATTACCAAGGGATTTTTAATCTAGTGACACTCCAAGAGTCCAACCAAAACTGAGGATTTGAAATTTATTAGACTTGCCCTTATGAACATGCCTATATATAAGCATTGCCATCTCGATTTTGTTTGACTAATGTGGTCAATCAAATAAAAGAGGGGAAGCTCACTTTGATCGATCAAAGACACTTTTCATCCATCATTTACAATTCTTGCAACTAGCAAAGCATACTTGCAATTGTCGATCGTAACTACAATTACTGACATTTGTAGCCAGATGTAGAATAGACTTTATGGTCAACTACATACGAAGAAACAAGAGATAAACTCTAAGTTTTTATGGTAATCATAAGTCAGAGTATCTGTTGTGTAGATTGTGAGATGAAAAGAAAAAGAAAAAAACCCACTCAGACGCATTCTAGCCACCGTGCACACTACATTTATCCATATATATTATATATATTATATATATTAAATACATATTTAAACTGTTGCTACGGAATAAATACAAGATTCCACTTCTCTTCAGTCTGGTTAAGAATCAGCTTCTCCGTTTGAAGAGGATTTTTCTTCCGCCGGTGCATTGCAGTGAGCAGGTTTCTTGAACTGCACTATGATCATGGTCATGTTATCACATCCCTCGCCATCAGCGGTTGATGGTGCCAAGCACCTGTCAAGTACTTTTTCACACACTACAGAAAGCTTTGTTTCCTGTGAAATTAAATAGTTTTAAATCAGCTGATTACCCAGAAAATTATGGTACAAATGCTAACCTGCGCACCATAAGAAAAGACACCACCATACTGATTTTATTATAAAAAAAATTCTAATGCATGAAGTGAATATGCTAGAAATAAGGTAAAAATGCGTATTAATGGAGATATGCATTAGGTGACGAAGAATATAGTGTAACTCTGTTCATGCTGTGAAACATGATACGTTTACTCAGCAGCATTCTTTACTAATTCTCTCCAACTAAAAGCAGAAACAACACAATTCTTGTCTATCAAAGTAACAAGTACTCACTCCGTTCCTCTTTTTAGTTTTTATCTGTCCACATAAAAAAAATTATTGTTCCTATCTTTAATTGGATTAGTAATTAATGTTTCACCATCCAACCAATAAAGTAAGAGAGATAAAGAATATTATAGCGAGTTCAAAAAATATTTTAATGAAAACAAGAATAATTAGTGTATTTCTTAATATGTGTAATATACCTTAAATGGACAGATAAATAAAAACGGAGGAAGTAATAGATTAAATATCATCAACTGAATAAATACTTTATCATCATATCAGAAAAAAGGATTAGACTTAGAACTCACCGTGCGCAATTGTTCGTGAACAAAATCAACCAATTGCTGGCTTGACATGCAATCCCTAAAAATAATCCGTAAAATATGAATTAATATTTTCAGAAAGACAGAATAAAGGGGCATCTACAAGCAAAGTACTATTTCAGAACACCATGTCAGTTTCAACCATAATTTACTAGAAGGCACTGTCATATGCCAAGACCTCAACATACACGTGTCTAGAAAAATTTTAAACAGAATGGATTTGCTCGAGGAAAATATACGGCAGTTTGGCGTGATTTCTGAAACTAGAGGTGTATGCATCAGTGTTTAAAATTAAAAGGAGATTTGTGTAATTTACTCATATATACGCATGAAACAAGAAACTTTTCCTGCACCACAGGAGGCAAACATCATATTATCTGCCTAGGCCCTAGTGTGCCTAGAATGAAATCCTGTCGTTCATTTTACTTGAATAACGGATAACTTAGTATACATCACAACATTAAAAATCGTATAGGAAATGAAACCATAAGAAGAATACCATATGCCATCACAAGCTAGCACCATAAATTCATCATCATCACATAGCTCAACCTACGACAAAACATCAAACATGAAAAACAAAATCAGTGACAAAAGATGAGTACTTAAAGTTTAATAATTAAAAGTAGCAGCTAAGCTCTAACCATGCATTTATGATGTGTCTACCGTATATAGAAAAAAAGGACATTGTGGCACATCAGTATATCACTGAAGCAGTAAAACAAATTGCATTACAGTAAGAAACTTACGGTGTTTATATCTGGATTGGCAGTTACAATTTGTTTCTCAGCCGGAAGAAATCTGTTCATCTTAAATTCCATGTCACCTACAGTAAATTGAAACATATTAGAGAACAGAAACTTGACCCATTCCCATCCCACTCAACCCCTCAAAATCCCAAACAAGAATCTGTCTCCAGAAAGAAATTAGCGTTACAAACACACATATAAACAAATTTGAAATCTTCCATTATGCAATTTGAAATCAATCTCCTCGTTTTCTGAAGAACCGAAATAAAGCGTGCAAATTTTTTTTAAAAAAAAAAAAACCAAAAAAAACACACAAATTAATGGATATCCTTGAGCTAAAGATGCAGGGACCCCAGCCCAGATGCCTGCCCACAAGTTAAAATTGAAAAAGGAAAAGAAGAGGAGAAAAAGAAAAGGAAGCCTAAGTTAATCCTTAAAAAGGTAAGTTACCAATAGCTCTTGCAAG
Source organism: Cyamopsis tetragonoloba (assembly GCA_037177725.1). Classification (NCBI taxonomy): domain Eukaryota; kingdom Viridiplantae; phylum Streptophyta; class Magnoliopsida; order Fabales; family Fabaceae; genus Cyamopsis; species Cyamopsis tetragonoloba. The sequence goes on from CM074119.1 coordinate 82,006,505, forward strand.
ATTTAAACTGCCATTAACTCGTCCAGCATGAATAAAACCACCAGCTCTTGTGATTCTCTCCCTTTCAATTTCAAGATCAGGTTTGTGATCTCTAGACATATTGTATGCCTGTAGAAAAGAGTTATAGTAAAGCGATGAATGTACCCATAAGATTATTAAGTTATAAAACTGAAAATATGAACTTGTATAGTACTGTAGTCTATCAAACAACAACAACAACAAGTCTTATCCCACTAGGTGAGGTTGGCTACATGGATCACATAATGCCATTACGCTCTACCAAAAACCAGATTTTCAAAAATATTATTAAGCAAAATATCTTGTTTAATGAATTCACCAAGGGTTCCTTTTAAGTCTCCCTCTACCCCGTTTTATCTAACTTATGTAGTCTACCAGAGAAAGAGAAAAATCATGTTCTATACCATATAAAAAGTTTCAAAAAAAATTAAAATTTCCCATACTAATTTAACCCAACAAAGTAAGAGGCACTTATTGTTGCCTAATGTAAATAGTCAGACATAGAAAAACAGCCTTCTTTGTTTATTTGTACTTGTGTGTGCATACATCTATATGAGCAGTAAGCTTAACTGTTCAAAAATTTCCATTCTTAAGTTACCTGACCCTTCCGAGACATTACGCAACGTGAATCACCAGCATTTGCAACAACGACTTGGTTGTTTCTAACAACTGCAACACAGGCAGTGCTTCCTGATGTTGGTCCCGGAAAATCAGAATGAGGCCCCTGTTTGCAATACATAAATTCAAATTAGGAAGCTGCATATAAAGTATTGACTTAAGAGAGACACATATAACAAGCACGTTGAGAGAAGCATAACAGTAGTAGCACTATCCAAGAACATGGTCTTTCTTTACAAAAAGCCATATCCAACTGTGCTATGCAACAAATTGCCAAGTATATCTAATGTAGTTCTGATACTGAAAAGTATTATTTAATAATGTATCTTTCAACAAATGTCTTACCTCCTCGAAGATCCAATCCCCAGCTTGGTCATTACCATCACTGCTTCGTGGAGACCAAATCAACCCTTCTATCATTCCAGTGAACTTGTTTATCTTATCCCCCAAGATTGATAATTCTCTCCATCCCCTTTGACCACGCATCATGTCATCCATTCTGCATAATATTGAAAATATCAGTTTATAACTTTTTTTGGAAGAGGATAGCGAATTACGGATACAGAAGCAGTGGTCCCTTTTTCTTCTTTCTCAATTAACTAGGAGAGAGAAGATGTAATGCCATTCTTCACATCTGCTCATAAGCTTAGTGGAACACACTAAACTGAACACCATAATTAGCAATTAGCAAGAGGGCTACAAGTTGTCATTATAAGAGATAGATATACTTTCTTCATACTATTCCAAGCATTTAAGGGTCCAAAGCATACCAAAGCGACTGTGGGTGAGAGTGTGAGACCATCGTCAACTACATTTCTTTTGTGTATACGTGTGTGTGTGTGTGACTGTGTGTAAGGCAGCCTAGTGCACGTACACAAGGCTCCGACCTGGTGAGGTTTAGGGAGGATAGATGAACACACCCTACTGTTTAGCAGAGAGGCCTGTTTCTAGGATCTGAACCTATGGCCTCCAAGATGACAACGCAGCAACCTTATTGGTATTTGGTGCCCAAGGCTTGCCCTCAAGCTACATTTCTTTCTATATTAAGGGGGGAAGACCTAGACTAACAACTATGGATCCGAGATCGCTAATGATTCAAATGGAATGTTTTCAAAAAAAATACAAAAATTCAACTCTTTGTGAGCATGAAACCGATTGGTCATTTAATTGGAAAGCACAGGCAGAGGAATGACCAATAACAATAGAAGAGGCACTCTTTTTTATCTAACCTTAAAAAGGCTTTCTGAAGAGCGGTTCCTATATCTCCAGCGGAGTATGCTTCACTTTTCAGCACTTGTTGGTGAAGATACTTAGCACAGAACTTTGCGACCACCTTACCTGAAAATTTGAGTTTAAGTGAGCATTCAAGGCTGTAAGACTCAGTTTTGAGAACCCAGGATCAAGGCATGTAAGCAAGTTGAACTGGTATAAATGGACGATATATGTTAACACACTAGAGTCTTCGGGCATGTCACTAGTTTTAGTCCACCACATACAGTTACCTAAGTTCCAATGCAATAATCTGAGAATTCACTTCAAAATTTAGAACATGCTTCAAATGTTAAAATCAGTTATGATTTGAAGATACAAATTTAACTTCACAATTTCTTTATCAAAATAAGCAAATAAATTTTACTGAAAAATATATATATATAAAGGACTAATTCGGAGTTTTGGACCATGGTTTCTGCAGAAGTGTCTCTATTGTGTGGTGAATATTAAAAAAGGTAGGACAGTATTGTTGTTTTGGCTTTTCTATTTGATAACATATGGTTTCTTTGTCCTTTTTCTTCTTTTCTTCTTTATTTTACTTTATCTAATCTTTTAGAAGATATCGCAAGGACATATCCTAGTCCTCCATTTCTAATTAGACTGAGGAAGCAGGACTAGGAAGGCGGGATATCATCCAAAAGTGAAAGATGAAATAGAAAATAAATCATCATAACATGGACAGAAGGCATTTATAATTAGTAGTAAGGTACAAAAATGGCAATTTTTCATCAATTCAAGTAGCCAAACTTTTTCAATCTTACCTCCATGACCATCATAAACACCAAAAAACGAAGTTGACTCATCCAAATCAGTATATGCAGCATGCTGAAAAAGAAAACAAAAAAATTCAACATTGTATTAATGTACTAATCGAGGAAAAATCTAAGTCATGACAAATCAACGAAACAAATTCAAAAATACAGAATTAAAAGCAGAATCAATGGCATAAACATTTTCTCCTGAAATTGCAATTCACTGGATCAACCATTGCTTCTTTTGAAACACTGAATATAAAAGATAAAGTTACATCTTCAAGTTCCCCTGACATCTGCCACATTGGTGGTTCACAGCTATTCTATTCACTTTAGAATTCTGGGTTTATATTTAAAACTTAAAAGGTATTCAATATATAAAAATAGCAATTTTTCCAATGATTACTCACAGCATCTTCCATTGTTGCACGCCACCCTTGCATGGACGACAAACCATATCTAAGACGTTGATTTTCACCATCTTCAGAAAACTTTTCAGTTTTGGGAGTGCTGAGATATATCCCCATTCCTATCTGAAATAAAACAAGCATTAGCTTTAGCTTTAATTACTCAAAGCATAGAAATACAATATAACTTATTCCAAAAGAAATAATGGATATGAAATATTGGATTTTGTTGATAGTATGTCACATGATCGGGAATGCAGCATAAACAGGCAAAAGTAACACAAGAAGCATATAAATAAATCTAATTGTTAGTAGGAACCAAGTATAAATATAACGTGGAGACTTTATACCAGATGGAAATTCAACATAATAACCATGGCACAAAAAGAAAAGGTAAAGGTAGCATTAATTGCATTTAAACCGCAAAAGATAAGAAACCACACTTTTTATGTTAAATGGGATAAAGTAGTCAGAATGTTCAAAGAAGAATTAGTTGTCACTTGTCAGACTTTGGGACTCTTAGTAGTATCAAATATGCAGATAAGGGCTTTGTAAGTTGAACATCGCAGTTATTTCTCTTTTATTTTTACTAATGTAAATTATATGGAATAATGCTAGAATCTGCATTACAACCCCAAGCAACTTTGGCGGTGTTTTAAACTTGTGGTTCTATCATGTATTTGATTGGAAAGCAATGCTGGAATCTTCTCGCTCCTATTATATTCCTTTGAGATCAAGTAGTTTTCCTAGTATCTTTGGTATATGGCTTTTTTGAGGGTGCCTTTCTTAGATTAGCATGCTGATCATGGTTCAAATCATCCTGATCTGCTTTTTAAGGTTGTGCTGTCAGTTCTTCTCTTCTTTCTTAACAAATTTTGTGGGGGGGAAAAACAACAACAAACAAGCTACTAGCTGAGGCTTTGCCTTTCGCGTTTAACTACCTTAGTTCAATAACAGATACTACGATAGTACAATATTTGGAAGAAAAAACAGAGGGTTACTAACCAGTAACAAAAACAGCACTTTGACCCATCAAAAAAAAAAAATCAGTAACAAAAACAGGAACAAAGAAAAATTCAAATGTGGGACAATAACTTTAAAGAAGAAATTAAGAGTAATTATATCTTCATTCAGCAAAGAAATTTCTGAACTAATCAAGATGTTTAGAGAATCATTACTGCCACGAAGATAATAACAAGTTAACATTGGAAACGAGAAAATGCGATTGGGGATGGCCGTTCTGGTTAGGAGAACGATTGATTGACAGATAGGGGAAAAGAGGCAGATTCAACTATCAATGAAAACAGTAGCAGTAGAATTTAAAATAATAATAACAACAACAACAAAGATGAATCTACCTCTGTCGGAGGCAACCAACTAGACTGAATTCAATGAGCAAACGAAAATCGATCAGTGTCAAGAAACAAAGTGATCAGAGATTAAGGAAGAACGAGAGTTTGAGCGTAAGTTTGACCTAAGTGTTTTGATTTCAATTTCGGTGAGTGTTCATGGACTACAGTTCAACATCAACACTGATAGTGATTTGATTCTTCTCTCGTTGTGTTCTTATCTCTTCCTCAATCTTCCTTTGTTTTTTTTTTTTCACTCTAAATAAAATTATATTTTTCTTTTATTATTATTATTATTATTATTATTATTATTATTATAATATTATTATTTAAATAGGAAAATAAATTTGGAACCAGATGATAAAAGACGATATCTTTTGCTTATCTTGTGTTATTGAAATACAGAGTTGTATCGAATCCATGGCCCGGATTTGGCTCGCCGATACAGCTCAGTTTTATTGGATTTTTTTTTTCTATATGTTAAAATTAATTAACAAAATTTTATATATAACGTTATTGCTCACGTAAGAAATAACAAGATTTTATATATAACATTATCACTCCAAATTTTTTATTTAAATTTTATTATTTCTAGATCTTCTTGAATTATATACTAATTTATCAAATACAAAAAAGAATAATCTGAACAAACAAAACTAGAAAATTTATCTAAATTATAAAGTTAGCTAAACTAATTTTAAAATTTAAATTTTAACTCATAGGATAAGAAGATTATACATCCTTGCGTTACAAATTCGATACTCATTCTAATCTAATTTTGATTGATGATAAAAAATTTAAAAACAACTTATAAAAATAAGTTATAAAAATAAGCTTTTATAATTAAATTGTTTATCCAAGGCTAAAAATATTCACCTTACATATTTTACTAATCTCATCACACATAAGTTTGTTTGGATTCTAGTTTTCAGGCGAAACTAAATTCTATTTTTCGATTGAGTTTTGTTAAAATATGATGTGGTGATTTTTGCAAAATAAATAGTTTTCAAATGATATGATGAATTTTAAAAGATACATGTCATAAATAGAATAATTTTTATTCAAATAGAATAGAATTTATTCAGAATATTTTTTACCTGGACTATCTTGTCACTTTTATGTTGTAAGTTTGCAATTAAGATATTTTCACTTGAATGACTCAAGTCCACGAAAGCGAAGAAATTCTAACTTACTTGTTGTAGGTCCTCAAACGCAACGATCTTGTCATTTGAATGACGTAGATTGACAATATAATTACAAATTATATTTTCTAATTTTCTTAATTAAACGTTGTAGGTTCACAAATACGGTGGTAATTTGCTTCAAAATGCACTTTAATGATTAAAAACACAGTATGAGGTCAAGTAATCTGTTTTTATAGTGTGGTATAAGCGAAGTGAACCAAGATAAGCTAATTGATCGAAATTAGTAGTCTGTGCTTTATCAAATTAAAAAGGTTAGGGTTATCATACCATTAAGATATATTTTGGGAATTTTATCCACTTAGAATATCTATGAGGATTTCACTTTCAAAAACTTATCAAAAAATAAGATAATTCAGTATTAATAAAAATATATAAGATAGTATTTCTCTAACTATGAGATATTAATTACGCAAGTGTGATTGTGATATGGCTATCTATACTTTACGATTGATCCCACTGCGGCACATTTGGTTTATCTCATAGGTCAAATAAGGAACAAATGGGTTACAGATATTTTTAAGACTAAATGTAAGTGACTAAGTATTATTTTATGAAAAAAATAATAATATCGATTCTTATTTGTCTTTATATTTTTTTTATACAATATTTGTCTTTATATTAGTTTAACGGATAATAATACACTTATCATTATTTTTACTAAAATTAAATGATAAATAAAATTAAAATGGTTAATAAAAAAATTGTTTTATTTTTAAGCCAAATGCACCTTTTGGTTCCGTATTTCGGTCTCTATTTCTTATGTGCATTTCATTTCGGTCTTATATATTTTTTTGGTTACATTTTACTCATGTATCTCTTATAAACGTTTCATTTTGATCTAATTCGTCAACCTCGTTAACATAATTGATCTAATAAGAACCGAGCCAAATTACGTCATTTATCTTCCAGCCCAGAAAAACCATAACATACACATGAGTTCTAACAAGAATAACGTCAAATTACTTTGTAACGGGGTGACGAAGTTGACAGACTGAACCAAAATGAAAGATACAAGACTAAAATGTAACCCAAAAAAGATATAGAACCAAAATAAAATGTACATAAGAGATACAAGACCAAAAAATATATTTGACATAAAAAATATTAGAAGCACACAATCCTACAATAATTTAAATTATTTAGTCAAATATAAATTTTTATTTTATATTTTATCTATCATTTATGAACATACAATCAAGTAAAGTATGGTAAGATTTTATACCTGACCGAATAGAGATTCTCCTATTTGTCCCTTAAAATTGAAAAAAAAAAATAAATGTCCAAACAATTTATCAATTAAAATTTACTTTTGTTCTTAAGATAAAAGAATTATGTACGAAAATATTATATTTTTAAATATATATAATATTGAATTAAATTATAACATTTTTTATTAAATATTAATATCACCTTTAGAAATTAAAGAAAAAAATACTTAAAATAATATAAATAGGCGTTATTTGTTTTTTTAAGCGGGCAAAGGGTGCTAGAGGTACCTGTGGGTATATATAGACATAAATTGTTCGTGAAAGATATTACTTGTAGATATTCGTGTGCACATACTTCTTTGTTATCCCTACTTCAAGTAGTTAAATTTAAATTTATTTAAAAATATTCTTTAAATTTGAAGGATTTTCATATCTTAAATTAGAGCATTATTCTTTACCCAAAATTTCTCAATAAAAAAAACATTTGTTAAATTTTTTTTATTTATAAAAAAGTAATACAATTAATAATAAAATCCTATACCCACACAATTGTATATTTAATTTATAAATTTATAATGATAAACAATTGTCAACATCAAATTTTCTTCTCCCTTGATATCCTCCCCCTCAAAATTCAAATTGCTTTTGGTAAATACCATCTATGTAGTGTTTATATAATTATCCCACAAGCTAGTAACGTAAAGTAAAATTAGTATAAAGTGATCTTCTTGAATTAAAGATAATTAATAGTCTAATTTATCTAAGGACTTGTTTTTTTCAGGTTGTTTATATAAGTGGTCTTTTAAAAAAATTTATTCTTTAATATAAATTATTAACTAATTCATTAATGCATATTTTTCCTCTTTTTCCTTCTACAAGTTAATTACTTAGTTAATTAGTGCCATGATTATCTGGCCTCTTTACCTTTTTTTCCTTGTTACAGTCTTGATTGTATGGGCAAGTTCAGGCAATGGGAAGACAAAGAAATATATAATTTTTTTTTTTTTAAAAAAAATAACCTTTACAGACGCGTGAAACCTTTTTTCTGGCTCGAGGGGAAACACTGTCAAATTTATAAAATTGTAGTATGTGATCAATATTCTTCTATAATTGGTAAGTTGGGATTTTAAGTTAAATAATTTTGACAAAAGGGGATAAGATCTTCCTTGTAATTAGAACCATGATACTTATAGTCTTAACAATGATATTATTAATGGTTAAAAATATTCACATTCCCGTGCAGGGCCAAGTACGCACATGGGATTCTTTTTTTTCTTTTTTTATCACTTTAATTTGCTTCCACTAATAAAAATATGTTGACGTTATGTAAACTAAAAAATTAACGTGTTTTTTATCAAAAAAAAAAAGTGTAACATGAATAAAAATTTTAAACATGATTTTTAAATGACATAATTAAATTTCTTTTTTTTGGTAAAGAAATAAATTTCATCTGTGAAACAAGCAGTGTTATTAAACTGGGTTGGGGTTATGTTTTTCTTTTTTTTGGGTGTTTGAAACATTATATACGTGTTACATGTGCTCTAGTTTAAATGACTTTAATCAAAATCCTTAATATATAGTATACATTGAACCAAATCTCAAGGAATATTATAGGGTTAAGTGTATCACATAAGAATCTTATAGAAGAAATCTTTGAGGTCATGCTCAAGTTTTTTTCTTTTGAATAAAAAGATGCTCTATCTGAGCGTTTTGGTTGCCGAAACATGTTGGCCTGTCTCCTACGCCCATATTTTTTTTTGTCATAAAACCCATCGTATAGTATACGTATGATCATATAGGGTTGGGTTTATAATACGATATCTCACTACTAACCGTAGAAGATCTCATTAAATTTTATTTTTTCTTTGTCTCTCACGCTTTCTTTTGCAGAGATAATCCCCTTTCAATTCTCAATAATGCAGATACTGTCGTTGAAAATCCCTCATCTTATTCACCGATATAATTATTAAATATTACTATATTTATAAACCACAATGCTAATAGGAGAGCTATACTCATTATTAGTAATTTTTCAATCTCAAATATATTAGTCTTTATTGTCGGCTAAGAATACCCTTAATGCATATAAAAAAAAACCATAATGATGCGGCATAAGCCCACACGGTGTCACTAAGAAATTAATTTGGAAAAAACTGCTTTGCAGCAATTAAATTGTCAATTTAATCATTCAGATTGAATGCATAAATTATTTTGATCTTTAACATTATTAAAATTTTACTTAAGCTTTTAACTATATAAAATTGTTTATAATAATTTTTAACTATATCAAAATCATTCATATTAGTCTTTAATTTTATTTAAAATAATTTACTTTAGTCTTAGTCGGAGGAGCACTAACTTAAATGACATTTTATAAAATTACTACCTAAAAATAATTCCGGATATAGCTAAGAGCTAAAACGAGTGACAAATATAAAGTGAATGTATAAAGCGAAAAAAAAAAATATGTATCCATTATTCATTCAAAGTGAGTTAAGATCGTAAAATATTGTAATCCAAATAAAGGGTATTTGTCTGTTTCTTTTTCTTATTTTTTGGGAGGTGAGAGGAATTGAGATCACCCAATTTTAGAAATCACATCATCCCTTTATATATAAGAATCATAAATCTATATATTAAAAATGATGGTGCCACTCTCAATAGAGATGGTGCTAATTCCATGCACCTTCTAGGATAGCGTCTCTATTTTTTTTTTTGTTTTTTTCTTTTGAATCCATCTCTATTTCTTATTAGTTTGCTGTTGCGTTCAGTACTTTGTGGTGTTTGTGGGCTTGGCCCATTTCTTTTTTCTTTCATGTATGATCCATCTTGACCAAAAACGTTTATGACCAAATGCAAAATCCCCTCACCACTTGTCCAATACTTCTAGTGCCTTTCAAGAGAAAAAAATTAAAGATATTGAAAAAGAAAAAATTAATTACAACTAACTTGTGATGATGTGACAACACTAAAAGGAAACTGAAGAGTTGAATATGGCCATCAAAAATCACTTTTATGATATTGGGGATAGCTTCAACTTTATAGATAGATGGTCTTGCAGTTGCAGATGACCATGAGAATGTCAGTCAAACGCTACTTGTTAAAATAACTTTTGATTTATTTTGGTTTATTTTTAACTTTTGATCCCAACATACCAAAAGAAAAAGAGCTCTTAAATTCCTCCGTTGTTATTGTTAAGACGAAGTCCCATATCGACTAGAAAGATGGTTACAATAGAATATATCAATCGTGTGACAATCCTCCTCCTACGAGCTAGTTTTTGCGAATGAGTTAAACCCAAACCCGAATTCTATTAGGCTATCAGAGCCAGGTTAGTTGTGGGCCACTCGCAGATGTCTAGTCCTTCCAAACTTCACGACCTCTAGTAAGAGGAGTTATCATAGAATATATAAGTGGTGTGACAATCCTCCTCTTACAAACTAACTTTTAGAAGTGAATTAGACCCAAACCCAAATTCTAATAGTTATAGTTAACGTATGTGATTTTGATCTCATAATAGCTTTTGTTTGCATACAATTTCTTAATATTTTCAGTTACTTCAGGGGAAAAATATAAACATACAACCACTATTCAGTATTCAGGTGTCGTTGAATTATACTACTTCACGATTAACAAATTCTGTGATAAATTTACCAAAACTGTTTAATTTTATTGGCTGATAGTCAATCACTTTAGAAGCCAGATAGCAATGAATAATGAGAAAAACAAAACTACACACTCTTCTGAATAAATGTATTAAAGCGTATTGAAAATTTATAATCAGATACAAATCCGCATATATTGATATTCTCTTACTGCCATTTTGTATTAGTTACACAAGTTGAATGCCAACAATTGACTTCTTGTATCATATATTGAACATTTCACATGGCAAAAAAAATAAGAATGTAAATGAAACAATAGTACAATAAAGCAACTTGAAGCTTTCCTCCATTTCTTGTTATATCTCTGCATAATATAAAGCAACATTGGCTTGGTAAATAATCTACTGAAAGAATATTTGTCACTTTGCTAGTTAGCATCAGCATTGTTTACTAGGGACACCAATTCAATATTCTCGGTTTCTGAGGTCTCAATAGCCACTTGTGAACTCAAGCTTTCGCCCGTAAGAATGGAAGAGTTTGGATCAGCTTTAGGTACCAGAAACAGCAGGCAAATCGGAGTGATTCTTAATATGTTCCGGATCAAAATAGCTAACCATAGATTATCAAATTGCGTTCGCGTAATCTTTAGTACATGAAGCAAAAATCCTCCTCCCCAAGAAGCTGAGAGAAGTGCAAGATTATCAATTGACATTAGTAGTGCAAAGAAAGTGCCTTCAATACCAGAGGGACAAAGTTTTGAACTGAGTACAAGCATAGGCATCCACTTGAGTCTAATGGTCATTTGAGCTACACTTTCAACAATCACGACGAATACATAATCTGGTATGCTGAACTTAAGGTTCAATCTCGTGACCATAACCAGATCTAGCATGCCTGACAAACTATAAAGTAACTGAGTCCAGAAGAGTAAGTCTCTGAATGCGTACTCCTTTAGAGCATACTGGTATAGTATTGCGCCAAAGAGGGAGCCCACTGAACCAATTGAAAATATAAAACCGACGCCTTCCTGTATAGGAAAGAAGAGTGACAAAGGTTACCGGTATTCTACACAAACACCATCTTTTTTCCATTTAACAAGATTCATATAGTAAGAATAACACAAAATAGAGGGGTTTGGAAGAGTTTATATGGAACTTATAAAAAGTACTTGTGCCTTCCTATAATTTATTTTAGCTTATTTCAATCAGGTAACTTATAAAAAGTTATTTTTAGTTCATTTTAATAGGTTTCATTATCTTATAGATAAACCCTCATTTAATATACTTACTATAAAGTGTTTAATTAAGCTGTTCATCCAAGTGCACCTTAAATTGTCAGCAAAAGTTTCACATCTGTGGGCCCTATTTTGTCAGTCTAATTAGCTTTAGAATACTTTCTAAGACAAGTTATATGAGGAGTCGTGGTGGTTCATAGCCAAATACCTGAGAGAAAGATGGTCCAGCTTTTGAGTCTGTATACCAATAGAACATTCCTTCTAGAATATTTAAACTCAATGCAAGGGATAAATACATGTATAAACAAGGCCTCCATACGTCTTCGCTCTTCAATGTCGTCCACATCGCCTTGGCAGCATCAAGAAATTTTTGGTTCACCTAGACACAGCATGGAGTTTCAGATTATGCAATTATTACCAAGGATCAGGGAAATGAATGACATAATTACTTGACAATATTCAGTTATTTATACCTGCTTGTAAGCAAAGTTAGGCACATGAGGCTCATCGAGTGTAAAACCAACCAAAACCACTAGTCCAGCTGGGATTGTCAGCAAACCAAATACCCCCTGAGGAAAAAGCTTTGCTGTTAGAATACAATTAATGAAGCACAGAAAAGACAGAAAAAGCTTATATTTAGATTTATGAAAATGAGGCTAACCATAGGGCCTATAAGGTGGACAAAGATACCACTAATGGAGAATCCTAATAATGCTCCAACCGAACTACTGAAGGCACATAAACTTTGCATGTCAGCGGCGAGTGAAGGATGAGAGATGCTATTCTGTGCAACACAGGCATCAATGGTCACATCAGCTATAGCCACGCCGGCACTTCCAGCTGTTAATGACAAAAGGGCCAACAAAAGATGCAGGTTTTCATGCAAAGATAACAAAAGCATTCCAATCACTCCTATCAATCCTGTCACAACCAAAGGAGCTTGAAATTAGGATAGTGCGATATAATCAAGCGATTTCTGAATTACTTTATTTAACTCTTGAGCAATTCTTTTATGAAGCATAAATTGGCAAGGAAGGAGGACAATGTTGATCATCAATAAGAAGCTAGTAATGGAAACAAAATTAAGTTACAGCGCTGTTTATAACCCTTATAAGGTTGTCTCAAGAAAAGCTTACCCACACTCATGCTTTATGCATTTTGTATTGCAGTAAAATTAAACATTGAGCTCCTACATAACTTCCCTGGTTAAGGATGTAATATGGCATGAATTAGTTGCCCAATTTAATTGGTAATAAAAGAATAGAAGAGATAGAGGGAAGTTTCATATGATATCCTCATAATTCTCTTTGAGAAAGTCTGGAAGTCTTGTAGCTTAAAATAAGATGCATGATGGGATTCCTGTATATTATAAACTATCAACACAGGGTTTTTCAATCCTGTTCTCAAATAGAAGAGTTAGCAACTGGACTTCATTCAACTGATATTATTATATTACAGAAGTGGGCAGCAAGTAAGTACTAGTATGTTATTCAGAGTGAATCCCATATCAAGCACAGTTAGGAATCTTGGGATGAGCTTCTCAAAAAGTACTCGTTGGAGTATAATATATTACACAAACACTAATTAATGTCATAAGTTGTTTGCCATAAAAAGTTTCGAAAGCTAATTTTTCAAATAAGTTTTTTAATTTCAACTTTTCTTAAAACTATGAAATAATTTTTAGAAAAATTGAATATAAAAGCTTATCCGAGAAGCTGACATTCAATATTCAATATTTATATAAAAAACAACTTATGAGTTATGACATTAGTGTTTGGATAACAAATTCTACTTCTATAAGCACTTTTTTTTTTTTTGAAAAGTTCACCTAAACAGATAGTCCATTATCAATATTCTGCCGTGTCTTATGAAATCCATAGATAGTGGCCTATGTGAGAGTCATTATGTCATATTTTCCAGCTTTCAGATATACAACTACAAGCCAAAAACCACTTTAATATCCCTCAGATCCAGATAATGCTAAAGTGCAAAAAGAAAAATAACAAAAGCAATGCTACTTGACTAAGACTCCTCCAACATTTCTGTCCAAGAACATCTTAATGCAATTATATTACTTTAAATTGTGAGCAAACAATTTAAAAATTTGTGTATAACAAGATATAGAGAATGCATCACATACCGGCGAAAACGAAATAAGGTCGCCGGCGATATCCAAATATAGGAAGAACATCAGTGAGGAGACCCCAAAGAGGCTTGACAATCCAAGGAATGTAAGTAATTCCTGAATAAACCTGCGCTTCTGATGGCTGAACTTTTTGAACATCTTTCATATAATATTTTGTTCCAACGCCAGAAAGAGCTCCACCAAGTCCTTGACTTATACCATAAACCACTATCACTCCAAACACAAAGCTCCAATGCGTTTCCCTAGAAAGCATACTGAACCAATTAGCAGGAACAAATAGACACTCGCAAACCCTATTTTTGGATGTAATTTCATTTTGGTCCACAACTCCATCAGAAGGATCCTCTAGATTCTCCTCCTCCTGCATCACTCTGTACTCTTGTGATGATAAAAATACCTAATTCCACAATCAATCAGCTGAAAGAAAACCTAGCTCACAGAAAAATTACTCTAGCAGGTATGGACTCGTTTGGTTTTGATTTCAATGTGCAAGCACTATATCTAAAAATAGAAGGGATCTAGAAAAGAAAACGTTGACCTTGACCTTGACCTAGTGTTAGTAAGAACAGGTTCTTTTTCTTCTTCTACTCCTACTTCTACTTCTGATTATAGCATCAGTTTGAAATTGAATCAGATCGTAGAAATCTGCAAGGAATCTATCACTGCTGCTACTGCATATTAATTACAGCAACTTGCTAATTAAGGGGGTAAATCAAATTCAACGCTGCTAAGCGCTAACCCTTTTTTTTTTTTTTTTTTGGTTACATAAGAGCTAACCTTTTAACATAACGAATGGGTATTTTGGTTTTTCCCAGATTTTGTGTACAGTGTACATTGCTGTAATAAGCCTTTTTTACGGTATTATTGTAAGAAAGTGTTTTTTATTTTAATTTTTGTTTTCCAAATAGAAACACTAAAGTTAAGCTACAGGAACACTAAATAAACGTGGAGTAATACGTGGTTAGATGCACGTAAAGTGGGGCCATCATCAATAGATATCGTTCCCACTATATCCGAAAACGAGGTTTACTGCAAAAGTTTTGGGAGCGCCAATGAAATATATGATAAAGTAACCATTCCTTATATATCATGCACCTCCATTTAGAGCTATCACCCGTTAGTCAACCAGTGTATTAAGGATGTATGTCAATTTAGCTCATTTCACTTAATTTATTGTCAATTTTGGAGTTGGGTCGTTCACCACTTAAAAAAAGAAAATAAGGGATACGAGAACTTTTAGTTGTAGAGACATAATTTTTAGATTATAAATTTATATATTTAATTAAAAGAATTATATTTTATATTAGTAGTGAATGATATTTTGTTTTTAATTATTTAATTGATGCAATTTTTTTTTTATGTTTTCTGTGTTTTTTATTATTTAAATTAGTCAATCTGTTTTACTCAACAACTCAAGTGAATTCAACTGAATTATATTTTTTATGGCTGAGTTAAAAGGTAAGTTGGGTTGAATTAACTTATTTTTTTTGCTAACTCATAGTCACTAACTCAAGTAAATTGAGTTGACTAGTTTTGACTCTATCTCCAATAGAATAGTAATAATCTTATTTTCATACATAATTTAAAATTTTATTTATTGATTAATTAATTATTTAAACAGTATTGTATCCTTTTAAATATATTATAACATTATATAGATTTTTAATTAAAGTGCATAATGCACCCCCATAAAAATCACCTTTATACAAACATGCAAATACATTTAAGGAAAATGCTACGAAAAATATTTGTTTACATAATATAAAGTCTTAATTGAACTTTAAATTTTATTTTATATTTTTATATGTCAAAAGAAAAGTTATGATTAATCTTCTTCTTGAAGTTGAGTTTACATAAAATGATTGTGGGGTAACCACGAAATGTCACTCTATTTTCATCACTAAGAGATTAAATCTCATGCATATATGATTAAGGGATGAAATGAGTTACACCACTCACACCTCGTGATTAGTTGCACTTTAAGTTGTTTTGATAAAAGTAATGTGCAATTTTTTTTAAAATGAAGACATATTAAATTTAAACTTAAGAACTATATAAATTATTTAAATTTCTCACCATTGAGTCGATTTTAGTAGGTAGACTAATATGCAATTAACCTTCCTAATTGTTTTTTTAACATTTTCAGTTCCTATTTCTCTTAAACATTCAACCTATAATATTTATTTCATTCTTTTAAAAATTTTAAGAGATTACATTGAAGCATAACATATTTTCTTAGTTTTTTATAATTTCATTAGAAAAATGTTATGTGTATGTGTGATTCATTAAATTTTGAGAAAATACAGAAGGAATGATTAGACACACACATAAAAATTATATTAAAAATGAGAAATTGAAAACACTTTCTTGATAAAAAATAATAAATAAAATAAAGGGATTAAAATTACACATTATTCATATATGAGATACCACAATGTCTAACAAAAGTATGTATAGAAATTAATCTGTTCTTATTTCTTACAGTAAGGCTTAAGTTTGATATATATAATAACAGTAAAATAATTTGAATTGAAATTAATGATTTATAAATGAAATATTTTGGATGTTCTTTAAGCTAATATTTACTGGTTAATAACTTTGATGCTGTACGGATATTGAAAAGGGGAAAAGTTTTACGAGGGTTGGATGTACATGGCACCACAAGATTCCAAATTGATTGAAGTATACTCACAAATCTTTACCATATATATATATATATATATATTAGTAACATACAACGCATTTTTTCTTAAAAATAAATAGATATACATTAACAAATCTTTATAAAGTTTGCTTGCTAATGTATTTCCACCTATTTAATAACAAAATACATTTTATATGTATTTAAAAATAAATTATAATTTACTAATATATTTCTTTTAAAAATAAATGGATCTACGTTAACTAACCCTATATATACATACGTACATACTGCTACAATCAAAATAAAATATACGTACAACTTGCGTATTTTATTATTAATATAGCCAAGCCCCACGGCTACGCCATAAAATTTCCTGGATACGCACGAGGACATATTTTATTTATTTAAGTATTTATTTATTTTCTACATCAGAAAATACACATGAGAACATTTTTATTAATCAGAGTGAAAAATAAGTTGATCCTTTAAAGATTCATTTATTGTTAATTTAATCTCTTAAATATTTTAATCACAAAATTAATTCTTCAAAAATTTATTATGTATTTTAAAAAACTTAATTGATATGTTTTAAATCTTTAAGAGATAAATTTAATGACATAAATTTTTAAAAAACGAAATTAATTAATAATAAATATTTAAAAGACCAAATTAATATTTAACTCTATTAATTACTAGAATAATTTTCATTTCAATGAGACAAGTCTTGCCATACTGCTCTTTTTTTTTTTTTTTAGAGTTCCCGCCTTACCAGTTAAAGTGTATAGATTAGGTTTCCAAAAAAAAACAGTGTATAGATTAATAATAAAAAAATAAAAGTGTATAGATTATTAGCCGACTAGCTAAGCATTGCTTTTTCAAAAAAAAAAAAAAAGCTTAAACATGATTTTAGTCTAAAATATTAATTTTAATAACTTATTTCAATTTCTAATAGTAAAGTTTTACTTATTTTAGTACTTTATTTTTAAAATACAAATATTTTTATTTTCTAAAAAATATTAATTA
Source organism: Cyamopsis tetragonoloba (assembly GCA_037177725.1). Taxonomy (NCBI): domain Eukaryota; kingdom Viridiplantae; phylum Streptophyta; class Magnoliopsida; order Fabales; family Fabaceae; genus Cyamopsis; species Cyamopsis tetragonoloba. The sequence goes on from CM074119.1 coordinate 82,023,986, forward strand.
TGGACTGAAAATATACTGTTTTGTTAAATATATGAATCGAAAATATGGTTAAGTAAAAAAAAAAAAAACTATTAATCATACAGATTTACTGTGTATGAGGATGTCTTTTCATAATTTCAAAATGTATATTACCTTTTCAAAATACATCATATATACTTAAAAATTAATTTAAGATAATTTTTCGATCAAGTATAATCAAGGATTGGTTGCCCTTGGAAGTTGACAAAGATAAGAAAAGAAAGACAAATACATGATGCTGGAGTAATATTGTCAATGCAATTTTTGAACCATTACACCATGTTTGATTGAGTCAAAAGAAATAGGATAGAAAGAAATTACTAAAGGAAAGAAACTTTTGAATTTCTTTTCTCTAAAAGTTAATATTTTCCTTTTTATTCTTTAAACTAAATCAGAGAAGCTAAAGAAATTTCAGATAGTCTATAGCATATGGTTGGTCCAGCAAGCATCTTGGTTGTTGGTTAAGTAAGATACAAACTAACCATGGATAAAAGTAAACATGATGGATAACAGTATGTTTAGATACCTGATGAGACCTCATTGAGACCTCTCAAAAAGTTGTTTGTTTGGTATAAATGTTCTTGAGGATTTCCTCGAAGGATCTTCGGTGTTTTTGAATTGTAGAGTGGGCTCTATTTCTTTTAATATTCTTGGTCTTTCGATTGGGGTAGATTCACAAAAGCTGAGTATTTGACAACCTGTCATTAGTAAGATTGAGAACTTTTTTTCTTGGAAACATATATGTGTCCTTTGGTGAAAGAATCACGCTTATTAACTCAATGCTATTCCCATTTATATGCTCTCTTTTTTAAAAATACCGACAACTGCCTCACATAAGATAAATCAGATTTTGTGGCATTTCCTTCGGAGTGGTGTGGATGATCGCCGGAAAATTCACTGGGTCAAATGGCAAGATGTTGTCTTTCAAAAAATAATGGAGGCTTGGGCATTAGGGATATTGTCGACGTAGATTAGAGTCTTTCGGGAAAGTGGTGTTGGTGTTGCCTCACTGGTTCTCAGGATGAATTGTGGATCAAAGTTGTTCGTGCCAGGTATGGGACTCCTTCATCTTTGTTGTATCATCATTCTGAGATGAGGCAACGGACTTCACAATGGGGTAAGAATATTTTGAGCCTTTGGTTCGAGATCCTTGTTATAAGCTCTTTCCTCGATTGTCTTCTGTTTCAAATCAAAAGCAGTTATCCATTACACAATTGGGTTATTTACATAATGAATCTTGGCGGTGGTGGTGGACACCACCTTGGCGTCGATCTTTATTTGATTGGAAAACTAGCCTTCTGAATCAGCTTATGGACATCCTCCGTGATGTTTATTTGTCTCCTTCTACCATTGATATTTGGATGTGTGACACCTCAGGTGCATAAAAAAAAGTGGGCATGTAATCTTCTTTCTGGTAGCTGAATGAAAGAAAGGATCAAAGGGACTATTTTTAAATGAAATTACAATTACAATAGATGTCTGAGATTGAGATGATCCAATAGAAAATTGAACCGTAAATGATTAGCTCAAGAGAGAAATCCGATCTGGGAAAAGCAGATTCCTAAGCCCTTCATCTTTTTAACTGTCTATATATATTGCAGAACAAAAGCTGGACAGTATCATACTGCAATAAGTGGCAGCAACAATCAAATGTTGCCTTGCATCAAACCACTTGTATCTAACTAACCATCTCTAAATTTCTCAACCTTTTACTACTTAATCTATATTAATCAGGTAAGCTAGATAGCAGTAATTCAGGCGGATCCACTCCACTCAAATTCCCAAATAGCAGGAGAAAGTAGCTTTTGGGAAACACATGAATTCCCAAATTTGAATCCAACGATATATTATATCCTTTCTTCACTAAAATACTGAATTTCATGTAAATAATAATTAAAAAAAGAACATAGGTTCAAACAAACAGTTGTTCAGAGTGAGCTATGGAATTCCAAGAAAGAAACAAAGCTGGTACTTTCTTGCACTACACTAGTCACTACTCACTAGGGTTAATATTTAGGAATTAGGGACTCTCATAACAATATTTCACAGCAAGTGATACAAAAATTAAAATAATACGAATAGACAAGAGATGATTAATCATTTAATCTATATCAGGATCCAAAATGTTTAGGGAGTAAGAGACATCAAATAGAACATAACATAAATCCCCGTTTTATTATTAGGGTTATTCTATTCACATGGTTCTATTATTGAGAAACAGAAAGGTGATGATCCTTAGGAACAGATGACAGAAAGAAAAGAGATGAGTCTGAACTAATTAAACGACGCGAGCAACAACAGGATACTTAGCTAAGAACTTGTTTTCCCAATCGTTGAGAACGCCGATCTCTTTGTCGGAGAGGCCGTCAAGGGAGGGGGAGATGTCTTCGTCGTTCTTGCTCATCTTGGCGAGGGCTCTGCTCGCGTCTTTGCCGGCGAACATGGCGTAGGGACCACCGGGGCCGTAGAAGGATTTTCCGCCGGTGACATCGAATACGCGGCCCTTGATGGCGACGTAGATGGGCTTGGATGAGTCCGTGCCGTTGTATTGGCTCAGCTGTTCCGCTGTCAGCTCCATTCCGCGGCGTTGATCAGATGAATCAAACTGTGTGCGCTTCTTCTCTCGTTTCTCTTTCAAATTTTCAACTAACTTATCCTTCAATTTTTTTAACTTTATTCCACTTTCCACCTCCACTTAAAATGCTACCTACCTTTCGCTCTCTTTCTTATTCCTTATCTTTTTCTTTCCAATCATTCTTATTCTTGTTAACTTAACCACGAGCCACGAAGTGTAACATAACTGGGGTTACTCGCTGTTAACGCAGTTACTCTTTTTTTTTTTTTCCAAATCAGATGTATCATATATTCCATAAAAAATAATTTTGTCTACAATTATAACATAATAGTAAGGTTAACTCTTTCGGGTATTTTATTTTCCTACACAATACTATTTGAATTTACATAAATTACGAAGTTTATCGGAACCACTGAACCGGTAGGCTAGCATGAAGAGTAACGCATGTCGCAAAGGTGTGCCAACGAACATTATTCTAGCACATAACTTTCAATTTACATCGACATATTTTAATCAAAACTAAACAGGAAATTGGAGTGATGTAGCAAACACGACGAACAAATTAAGATGCTAAAATATTATAATAATTTTTTGCAATAATCCAAAGCACATTTCTTGGGGACTGCTAGAATTGGTTACGTTACTCATAAATCAGAAACAAGCATTGGCTAAGGTGGTCTATGGTGGACATTAGAATAAGCTCATGGAGTAAAAAGCGTTAAATCCTTGTTCATTTAAATTTCTTCCAATTGCCAACGCAATCAGGCCATGAGTCACAAGAACAACCACAACAACCAAAATTAACAGCCAACCTCAACATTCCACCTCCTGAAGATATGAAAAAGACAAGATTAGCATAAAAACACATGAAACAAAAGCAATTAAAGTAGGTAAGATGGCACCACTACTATATACATACGTTTTCAAAATTAACCCTCAACTAAAAACCGAAACGGATCTTATGATACAGTTTAGAAAGTAAACTTAAAGATAACCTTTTTTTGGTTCATTCCATTTCTTAAGTACACACGCATTCTTACAGGAATTTCAGTCTTTTACCTGAATGAAGCTTTTGAATCCAAAGCAAAAGTCTGGCATCTGATCTTTTAATACCAGAGAGATGAAGGATGGAGTACAGCAGTACAGAACAATGCAACAAATTCCTTGAAATGGTACAAATTTGCTAAACTCATAAGGTTGTTGAGAACAGCAGTTACGGGCAATTACAGATTCAGCTGGACTTAGCAGTAATAATGCCATTGGCAAAATCATGACTCCTCACTTTTTGGTGGCTTAAGCTGAGTCGAGACTAGACAGAAGGTATCTGACAGCAGGCCACAATAGTAACTATTGCAAAGGCCCAAGAGCTTGTAAAAGAAATGATACTTAATATACATGCAACCTAACTACATATTAGAGGGTGGAAAATCTACAATCTAGTGAAAAGATATTGAGTGTAAGCACTAGGGCATACAATGCTAGCTGCAGTCATTAGCACTCCAGCATGTTAATTGCAATGGCAATTTACAAATTCAAAGTCTCAGTTTCCACTTCATCAATTTTTGGGAGCTCTTCATCGTCGTCGTCATCATCAATGGGAATGTCCTCGCTATCATCACAAATGCCTAGAAATGTACACAAAGCACTTTAAATGATTAACTCAAAAAGAAAAGAATAAAAACTGTACTCACAATACAAGTGCAACGCTATCAATGCAATTTTCGCAAATGCAACTGCACACCAATTCAAACAAGTTTTAAGGAGCTCCCCTTGAAACTTTTTTCACATTAAATGCAGATGTAGCCATGGGTACAGTTGCAAATTCAGTGTTGCTTAAGTAGCATAGTTCTACCAAAAATTAGCTTTGCAAATTTAATAAAACACTCAAAGAGCCAGGTTTGGGCAAATTGAACATAAGCCATCCAATTTATGTTACAGAAGCCAATTAAAAATTTGGAAAGACATTGTAAAAAGTCATCTTTATGTTGGCAGGGGAAAGAAATCACTGGTAGTCAAGTCACAGTAGCATTTCCCCTTTGCATCAACCCACTCTTCAATTAAAGCAATACAAATGGAGACAATTCAGTATAGGATGGAATAAGACCCATTCCATTATTGGAAATGGAGAAAATCTCATCCGTTGATTTTAAAAGGTGGGTATAGGTGATATTTAAAAAAGGTGATGTAGTGAAGAAAAAACCATTAAATGAGAAATGGAGAGGATCACAACACATATAGGACGGCACTAAGCTATGGATTCAACCCATAATCACAAAATTTACTATTTTAGTAATCTGCAGGGAGGCCAGCCCATTTGGGTCCACAAGAATCCTATAAATTAAACTAATCTCACGCCCAATTTATTCAACAGAGCAAAGTTAGCTATCTAGTTTTTTCCTCAGTTGTTATGCTATAGACATGGCATATTTCTATCTTAGCATGATGTCATAATTTCATAAATAGAGATAGCTTAAACTAAAAGAATTAAAGAACAGCAAGCCAAATAAGAAAGAGAGAGAGAGAGAGAGAGAATGAAGAAACAAGTGAAAAACAATGTTGACTACAAAGTTCATTCTATATGCCGTAAATTATTCAAAATTATGTCCCCCAGGCATCATCACTCAGATTTCTCAATCTCTTGTATCTTATGTAAAAATGGATTGGCTTTCCATATATGACCATTTAAAAGGCTAAGCTTTACCACTTTGAAACGAGGGAGAAGGATAAGATGATAACTCCTTTGCGTCAGGATTGCTATCAAGAAGAAATGGAAGTTCTAGAAGCTGCAAAAGAGATTCTGTCTGAGGATTTCGAGGATTCACTGAAAAAAAAATGAAATAAAACAATATCAATACTTCTACAGTTAAATTTTAAACTGTATATGGCATAAACAGCAGTATGGAAAAATGAAACCATGGCTAACATCATTAGACAAGAACTCAGTCTTCTTTTCTTTTCTACAAGCTAAATCTATATAGTATTTAAAAGATCAGCAAGAAAAATAGCACAAGGTGCAAATAAAGAATACCAAAAGGATAAAACAAAAGAATTAACGCACATTGACATTCCCTTGGTAGAAGAAACTCTTGATTATGACCACTGTAAGATATGATTAACAATTTGACATTCAATTGAAAGGAATACTTAATAATTTAAATTAGAGTGTATTTATTGTATTACTGCACGACAAAATACAAATCTCATTTTTTTTTTTTTCAATTGAACACCTACAGGACTAGGAGATGTGGGAATATGCAATAGCGAGTTAGTGAAGCTGCAAAATCATAACAAGCATCTAAGATGTGCATCAGCACATGCAAGGGAGCATTACAGAAAATATGCATGTATAGGAATAGACAGCAGCAGATTCGGCCAAACACTAAAGTCATCATGAATATGAATTTCTTCATCCATAGAACAAGATGAAGAAATCTTAATAGTGGTTGGCAACGTAAACTTTGTAATGAAAAACAAGGATTTACCAGCAAAAGCACCGCCAAATTTGGATTGCGAAGGATCATAACACGGAGCTGTTCTAACGAATTCAAAAGGTTTGCACCCCCTCTCTTGTAGCTTGCTTCTAACCCATTCAATACAATCTTTCATTTCAAGATTTACACCTCTGTCAGCAAGTGCAAACAGCATTATTGTTTGTTCTTTTTTTTTTTTTTATGGCAGAGGAGACAAAAGGGCGGTACCAAAAGAAATTATGACTATGATGGTAAATATTTAATTATCTTATTTTTACATGCGCATACACACCTGAAATCTGCACCTTTGGTTGTTAGTGGGAAGATAGAGTTGAACCTCCGTGTTATTGCTAACCACTCTGCGTCATACTTAATCTCGTAAGGTCCTGGATCCGATTCTATTTCCACAATCTGAAGGCACAGAACATGCCATTATTGTAGTCACTAAAACAGTTATCACGGGAGATAAACCCTGAATATTATGATTGTACATATATACCTGTAAAAAATCACGCCCAGCAATACATTTATCCAGTGCAAGGAATTTTGTCAGTGGACCTCCTTCCTCATGTTGAACAAGAGCAGCAAACTTGCAGTGTAGGTGAGCTGAAAACCAATAATGTGGTTTCAGTTTTTCTAGAAGCTGAGCGGCAGCTTTACTCCCAAGTCTTTTTTCCTCTATCTAGCAAAATTATCAGCTACATAAATGAGATATTATATTATAAATTTATAATAGACAGACAGGGTAAAGCAAAGGGAATACAAATTCTCAAAAAAACTGTAAGCCTGTTTGTATTAGCATTAGTATCTCTTCAAAGGGTGTTTTTGTGGACACTACAATCAAAACTAGAATCCTGAATTAGTTCTTATCTTTCTCAATGATTATTAGAAATGACTTGAGCCTAACACAACCTAAAAGGTAGTTTGAGGGGAAAAGGATGCTCAATACCTTGTAAAGGCTACCTTGGCCATATGCTAGTCAATGTGAAACTCTAACACACACCTATGCCCAGGGCTGTATAAAACCGGATATGCTCTCATACCATGTTAGAAATGGCTTCAGTCTAACTCAACCTCAAAAGCAACTCAAAGGGAGATCAATGCTCAAGCCCTCGGCAGCTTTACTCCCAAGTCTTTTTTCCTCTATCTAGCAAAATTATCAGCTACATAAATGAGATATTATATTATAAATTTATAATAGACAGACAGGGTAAAGCAAAGGGAATACAAATTCTCAAAAAAACTGTAAGCCTGTTTGTATTAGCATTAGTATCTCTTCAAAGGGTGTTTTTGTGGACACTACAATCAAAACTAGAATCCTGAATTAGTTCTTATCTTTCTCAATGATTATTAGAAATGACATGAGCCTAACACAACCTAAAAGGTAGTTTGAGGGGAAAAGGATGCTCAATACCTTGTAAAGGCTACCTTGGCCATATGCTAGTCAATGTGAAACTCTAACACACACCTATGCCCAGGGCTGTATAAAACCGGATATGCTCTCATACCATGTTAGAAATGGCTTCAGTCTAACTCAACCTCAAAAGCAACTCAAAGGGAGATCAATGCTCAAGCCCTTATAAGGACTACCTTGGTCATATCCTAGTCAGTGTGGCACTCTAGCAATGATGCTGAATCCTTGTACCAAAAATACAACAAAACCAATAACTAAAAGACTAGGCACAAATAGACATGATCGATGATAGAATTTCAAGTTTCAACACATTAGACATAAAATAATAAAATAATTATTGCTAAAAGCTTCATTCACAAATAATCAACTTATTCAACTAATAAATTACTACAAATTTACCTCTTTCTTAAAAAAAAACTTGCGCTGCACAAGCTCCTTCCAATCCCCATAATCAGTTATTCTCGCCGGCCAATCATGTGATAGGAAAATATCGATGGGTTCCTCAACTTGCAACAGTTTGTGAACATCATACTCGCGAACATGATACACAGACCTGATGGTGCTTTGATCATAAGGAGGTCTCTCAAAGTGTCCTGCTCAAACAAACAGCTAATATCATATTCATACCGTAATTGCAATTGTAATTGTAGAAGGAATGCCACGTCCAGAACCCAAAATCAATAAACAACCTAAACGATAGTGACGAGCATTATAAATTCCAGATAGCCCACCAATTCGGATATTCCCAAACCTGACAACCCCAGCAGCTCCCAAGAAGTAAATATTAGGTGCAGCATATCCACCATAATACCTAGATTAAATACATAATCCAACACTTATCAGAGCCCTAGATCACATGCCTATAGTTACAGTTACAGTTACAGTTACAGTTGCAGTTATAGTATGAAACTCACAGTTCCCACAAATAATTGGAAGCTTCGTGGTTGCCACCGATGAAGATGGTGGGATAAGGAGCAACTTCCAAGCCAGAATAGTACTTCCAGAAGGAGTTCATGGAACGATAGCGCGGTGGCACATTCAAGCTCTTCAAATCTTCCTCGTTCCTCACAGCCTGAAAATCTCCGCAGCAGAGGAGGAGGTCGATTTTCGTGTTTTGAGTTTTCTCGAGATGTTGAAGGGTTTTGTACACATTCTCCAATTCGCCGTGCATGCACCCTTCTATGGCTATCTTCATCCTTTCGCACTTCAATCGGAAACTTTTCACGGTCTATCAAAACCCTAATCCCATCTCAAATTTCCCAGAACTTTTCTCCTTTCTAAACCCTAGGGTTATTACACAACCAAAACCAAACAGTTGTTTCTCTGTTTTCTTTTTTTTTTCTTTTTTATATTCAATGGGAAACAATAATAGCTTATCCATATAAGATAATTTGTAGCTTATTTAAGAATTTATAATTTATAATTTATTGTAAAATATGAGTGTTTGTTAATTACTAGTTTATAAAAAGTTACTTGAGTCCTATTTGAAAAGGTTTGTGCATAGCTTATAAAAATAACTTGTGGGTTTTTATAAGTTGTTTTCAGCTTATTTTTATAAACTTTTTGGAGTAGCTTATTAGAATAAACTATTTTTAGTTTATTCAAGTAAGTTTTACAACTTTTTTCTACGAAAAAACTATAATTTAAAAATAACTTATTGCATAAGTACTTAATTAAGTAGTGTACCCAAACATACCTTTGAGATAGTTTGTAACTTATAATTAGCTTTCAATATTTTTTTTCGTATTTTGCTTTTAGGTAATTTACCTGCATTTTACTTTTTCAAATCATTTATTATTTGTAATTAATATATGTCCATTTTAGTCATTTAACACACTCTTAGCTTATCATAAACTAATTTTATCAAAAACCTCTATTTAACCATAAGTTATAAACTATAAACTATAAGTCATAAACCATATATAAGCTAATTTTGTTGCCTCAAATTTCTTAATTATATAACTTTTATTCTTTAACTTTCTACTGTGCAATTTTATCCACTCCATCCATTCCTTAATGAAATAATTAACATTTCTTAAGTTTAAAGAAAAAAATTCATATAGATATTTAAGTTGTATGAAGGTTTAATAGTTTTTGAGTTTGTAAAATTAATTCACATAAGTCTTTAAGTTTATAGAGGTTCATTTAAATTATTGAGATTACTAAATTTTTATTCACTTAAATTATTGAAGTTTGATAATTTCAGAGATTCAAATAAACTTTTCTTACAAACTTAATTATTAAGTAAATAATATATTATAATTCTAGATAGATAAGTGAATTATTTTTTAAAATTTAATTACTTAAATAAATTTTCTTATAACTCATAAACTATGTGAGTTATTCTCACAAACTGATAAAACTTACACTAATTATCTTTACAAACTCAATATTTTATGTGCTTCACTCATTTATTAATTGCCAATACACTCACACATCCTAAAATCTTAAAAAATTAGTATGTGACCAACTGAAATAGTTGCCATGATAATCTAAATTATATTTTTTATCTTATAAAATATAGTACCTGTCTAAATTTTTGTAACTATAACATGTTTTTCTTACTATTTCTGTCTTTTATTTCAAGTTATATTTTTATTCTTTTCTTTACAATGATTGGAGATATTAGACAAATTAGGGACGAAGACAATATATATATATAAATTAAGAAAAAATTAATTTTTAAAGAATAGGGACTAAAAGTTTAGAACATCCGGTAAAGGACGAAAAATAATTAACAGATACAATTAGTAATTGAATTCTTTAATTTAAACATGTTTACAAAAGTTTGAACTTTGATAGTGTATAAAGAATATTTTATTGGTAGAGATAAATTTCACTTCAGTAATTTCTACGTTTCAAAATAATTAATTTTTTATTTTTAGATTTCAATATCCTATAATAGAAATGTATTAATAGTTTTTTATTGTAATAGAAGAAATTTTGACTCAATACTAAACATAAAATAAATAGGTAGATAATATTGAGCAAAGTAGAAATAGAAATGGCAACTCTGGGAGGGATTATTTATCTTTTTTTAGGTTTGATTACTTCCTGGTTGTGTCGAAATAGAAATATTTAAAAAATATTATATTAATAAAATAATACTTCTTGATATTAAAAATATAGGATAAAAAACAAACCATAGTTATTTTAACTCTTCTTAATTATAAGTCCATTAAAAAATTTATAGTGTTTCTTTTTATAAGTTTTTATTGTACAAATAATGAGCATTTATTATATATTTTTAATTTTACTCGTTATTAATTTAAGTAATTTAGTTTAATTTTAAATAATAAAGAGTGGTGATTGACTTTTAATAAAGATAATAGTAAAAAAAATAAAAAAAAAAACTTAATATATTTTATTTATGTTTATAGTTTTTTAAATATGTGTGTTTTTTATGGGTATATCTTCTCTTCTAATTTTTTCAAATGAAAAGTTTTAAACATACCATCATTATTTATTTATGATTTACAATTATAGTTAATAGTTAATTTCACGAAAAAAAATTACAGTAATTAAATTAATTATGATTATAAAGCATAAATATTAATTATACCCTAATAATTTCTCTATCAGGTGTATAAAAAAAAGAGTATTGTTATATTTATTTAGAAAAATAATTTTACTTAATACTTTACAAAAACTATATTAAATAAAAAAAAGTGTAAAAATTTATTGAAAATATAGAAAACAATTAGATTTTTCTTAAAAAAATAATAAAAAACTTGTGTGTTTTTCCTTGAGTCTTGAGGGTAGAGTGTAGAGTACAAAAAGTTGACGAGTAATTATTCCTGTTTTGGGTGATGTACCACGTGTCCTGTTTAACTTTTTTGGAACATAGTATGTGATGGATTATGTGGCCACGAATCCTGTAATCGCAACCAACTCTCTTCTCCCTCTCTTTTTTGTGAGTCTCTCTTCTTCTTTTTCTTCTTTCTTTCTTTTGCATGGCGTCGCTGAATCCATTTCTGTGCCGAGCCACCTATACCTACCTACCTCTGCGCTTTTCTACTCCTCCTTCACCACCAAAGCAATCACTACTTTGGAGTAGTCCTGCTACTACAGCTACTCTCTCCTCTTCCCTGTTATTTTCAAATCCAACACCATCGAGAACGAAGCACGCCACGTGTCATGTCTCACTCCAACAACACGATCAAGATCACGCGGTTCTCGTCGATCCTTCCAGTGAACACGAGCGTAGCGTTGCAAACTATGACTGGACGCAGGAATGGTACCCTTTGTACCTCACTCGCAATCTCCCCGACGATGCTCCTCTCGCTCTCACCGTCTTCCACAAACAACTCGTCTTGTTCAGGGACGCCGATTCCATTCTTCGCTGTTACGAAGATCGCTGCCCCCACCGGTAATGTCACTTCATTTCCATTCTCCGATCAAATTTCAATTTCAAATGCAAATTGGGCTTGAAGTCCTGATTCTATTTTTGTCACTTTAACAGGTTAGCTAAACTTTCTGAAGGCCAGTTGATTGATGGAAGGCTTGAGTGCCTCTACCATGGATGGCAATTCGAAGGCGAGGGCAAATGCGTCAAGATACCTCAGGTTTGTTTTCGCCACAAACACTGATACATTCATTCATCCTTAGGCATCAAAATTTTATCTACGGATTTCACTTGGCAAGATTATGTTACTTCTACCAATTAGATTTATGCATTCATTTGAAAATTTGAGTTCACGTCGTTTGAAGGTCTTAATTTTAATAAAAATCCTAAAGAAATAATTACCACATGCGTCCTCAACTTTTCAACGAAAGTTCATCTATGTCCCTGATTTTCATGGGAGTTCACTTATGTCCCTGACTTTGTCTAACGTTGTTCACCTAAGTCCCTAACGTTAACTACCGTTTTAACACCGTTAACAGAAATAACATCGGGGCTGATTTGAACTTTGAATAATAAATTTAGGGACTTATTTGAACTTTTGATACATAACACAATGATTGATTTGAACTTTTATTAATAAATATAAGAACTAATTTGAACTTTTGATTCAAACACAGGGACGGATTTAAACTTCTTTTAACGGTGTTAAAACGGTGGTTAACGTTAGGGACCTAACTGAACAACGTTGGACAAAGTCATGTACCTAAGTGAACTTCCGCGAAAGTCAGGAACCTATGTATACTTTTCTGGTAAAACTGAGACCTATGTGATGCTTTATTCAATTTCTAAATGATTTGAACTTAGTAGAAAGGAAAATTAGCAAATGAAAGTGGAGCAGAATATTTTTAATCCTGTCCTCAGCTAAGCCTGTGTTTGATTGAATTGCTTGGAGAAATAATAAAAGCAGCTTATGTTCTGCAGTGTATATTTTTTTATTTTTTTGAATGAAAAATACGTTGTAAAACATGTGCTAGTTAACAATATTTATGGTTCTTTCTCTGTTTTACGTACCAGCTTCCGGCTGATGCCAAAATCCCTCGCTCAGCCTGTGTTCAGACCTATGAGGTGAGGGACTCTCAAGGTGTTATTTGGGTGTGGATGTCTCCAAAGACACCTCCAGATGTAAGCAAAATACCTTGGTTTGAGAATTTTGCTAGGCCTGGATTTCAAGACTTTTCCACAACTCATGAACTCCCTTATGATCACTCTATTCTTCTGGAAAACCTGATGGATCCTGCTCATGTACCTATCTCGCACGATAGAACTGATTGGAATGCCAAAAGAGAGGATGCACAACCATTGTGTTTTGAGGTCACTGAACGAACCGATAGAGGGTTTGCAGGTTGGTGGGGTAGAGAGAAAGATGGCTCCATGGCTAACTTCCTACGGTTTGAGGCTCCTTGTAATCTACAAAATAACAGGGAAATTGTTGATAAGAATGGTGAAAAAAACTACTTCAGTGGTCTTTTCCTTTGTAGACCAACCGGGCAAGGGAAATCCATGCTAATAGTGAGGTTTGGAACAACAAAAAGAGCTCCACTGGCTAAACTGTTTCCTGAATGGTACTTCCATCAGAATGCAAGCAAGGTGTTTGAGCAAGACATGGGATTCTTATCATCCCAAAATGAAATTCTCTTGAAAGAGAAGGTGCCGACGAAGGAACTGTACCTAAATCTGAAATCATCAGATACATGGGTTGCTGAATACCGGAAGTGGATGGACAAAGTGGGGCATGGGATGCCATATCACTTTGGTCACAACACTATTTCCTTGCCCAAAGAGCCTGCTGTTGTTGAACACGCACCGGCCGGACTCGTCGCGGGACTATCAGCTTCCTTACCTGCAAAGGGAGGCATTGGAACCATGCATGCTCCAAACTTTGCCAATAGATATTTCAGGCATGTAATACATTGCAAGGGATGTAGAGCTGTTGTTAAAGCTTTTCAAGCTTGGAAAAATGCGCTTTCCGCTGTGGCTGCCGCATTAGTTGCATTGGCAATTCTGGTATCTGGGAGACAGTGGAAAACCATTCTGCTGGTATCTGCTTCCCTGTGCTCTGTTGGAATCTATGCATGCTCAACCGCCATTGCAATGAATACAACAAACTTTATTAGGACACATAGGAGATTGTGAGGGACAAGTTGTGAAATATACGTCATTTTCAAACAAATACTTCTGGTTGGTTTCATGATTTCTATCCTAATTCATCAAAATATAGGGGTTAAAAAAGAGAGAAGAGAAACCTGACACGCTTGCTATGGCTATATCATAAAAGTGAGTAATTATATACAAGTAATACTGTGAGTAATAACTAATTAACTACTGATTGTATGCCTTTCTAATTGATCTCTATCAACTTGTTTTTGCTTTGCTGTTAAAACTATAATAATACTTTGAATATACTACTTACTGAAATTCATGTGGATTTCACAAGGATTGCACTTCAATTAACAATTCTGGAGTCTTGTTTTGGTTTTGCTCTAAACAAAGAATGTTTTCAACAGTTTTGCAAACTTGACTCAACTTCAGTTTTGTTGGTAGAAATTCAAGCACACGCTAAAATATCAATTTAGTCCTGAAATTATAATAGTTAATTCATAGTCTCTATATATAATGTAGAGAATTGATGTATTTTTAAATAACTCACGACATTAAACTGATTTTTTTTAATGATTTAGGTATTATTTTTAAACTATTTAAAGACTAAATTGATTATAAGGACTAAATGAATTGATGATTGTAAATTTTAGAGACGGAATTGTCTTTTTCATAATTGAAAAAAATAAAATTGATTAGTAGTTATATATTTAGGGATTAAGTTGATGTTTTAGTCATTATTTATCATTTATCCTGGTTTTACACATATAAAAACTAGTAACTATATTCTTAATTAGCGCTCATAATTGTTGACATATGTAGGGTAGATATTTTTTCAATGTATATATATATATAGTTTTTTTTATCTATATTACGCACACGTATATTATTTTTTATTTAAAATTATATATTTTTTTTTTTTGAAAACTCAAATTTAAAAAGGAAGCAAGGTACAAGATAGTTCAAATGAAAAGGAAAAAACATGGAAAAGCTGCCCAAGAAAACACAAGCAGCACACATCCAACACAACAGAAAACCAGCGCGAAAACAGACAAGGCCCATCAAGAACTTTATTACTTTCATTCAATAACTTTATTACTTGTTACTTTACTTAAATCTGAGATTTTTTTTTGTTGATATTCACTGCATCCTATAATTAACTATATGTAAATCAAATGTTCTCTCTGGCCTTAACAAAGGATATGATTTCTTATAAAAAAATATTAATACAAAATAGCTTTTAAAATATGCTTTCAAACTAAGTCAAAATTATCTTGTAAGGCCAGAACAACTGAGAAGAACATGTATATGTGAATATGTGATATATGATTTAATTCTTGGTGTCGTAATTTTCTTATAAAACAAAAAAAAAACTAAGTCAAGTTTATTTATCAAAAAAACTAAGTTTCCTAACAAGTGAGGTTAGGCCCTAAAAGAATTTGTAAATTGGCTTCTCTCACAGTTCTTTTTGTTGTCCACCTTTAATTGATTAACGCAATTAAACCTATCTCGTAACTTAAGTTCACTCCTAGAAGTTCTTAAGATTTTTTTCATATATAGCAATTTTCTAAATTCTAACCATTTACAAACTAATTCAAAAAATATTATTATGAAAAAATGATATAGTAAGATATAAACCTTTGTAAACAAAAACAACTAATATGTAGCATAACTCGTGATCTTACTCGGCTTGAATAGGAGAGGAGGATATATGTAGTTTACATAGAAAAAAACAACTAATATATATTTTTAAAAATCTTTGTGTATCACATGTATTGGATAAGAATTTAAAAATAATACATATGATTCCTCAAGATGCAGAGGTATATATATATATATTGGAGTCTTCTATCGTAAGCAATATTGCATAGGTTAGAAATTCAATATAAAAAGTAAACTAAGTATTAATTGTATGTCAAACCAAATTTCATTAATTTTTTATTTTTTTCAACACAAGATTTCTAACTTTAGTTTATTAACTTGTGCAATATTGCACAGGTTAAAAAAACTCTTTTTTTTACACATAAGTTACAAATTAGAGATTAAATCATGTATCACACACCTACACACATGTCATTACCATATGTGCTGGCTTTACGTGACCGCAAATAAAAGCATTTGATTACATTATTAAAAAAAATTTCTTTGATACATAAAGCAAAATCTCAAGGTCCAGTCATGTACTTCAGTTGGTGAGCGCATGGCTACAAGCGTGTGTGAGTACGGGGTTCTATCTTTGATTGTGCTACTTTCCTATGAAAATAAAAAAGCAAAATCTCAAGCCCCAAATCACTCTCTGATTAGATATAGTTAATCTTAATAATTAAAAAAATTAAATAGATAAAGATAAAATTTAAACTCTCACCAACTCACTAATAAATCTAAAATTAAAATTTCTAAAATTAAATAAAGTAATTAAAATGAAATTTAGAAAAGATAAATATAAGAAAATTTAAAATATTGAAACTGAAAAAAAATAATTTATTAGATTTAGTTATTTTATCTGTTTACAAAAAAATTAAAACTTCAGAAGATAAATATAAAAAAATGATTAAAGATAGATAGATTAATAGATATAGATACTGAGTCAATTTGGTAGATAAGATAGGATAAAAATAGATGAGATAAAAGTATTGGATAAGAGCAAGATAAGATATAAGATGGATAAGCTCTTATGCTATTTAGCATCAAAGCTCACAAAACTACAGATAACAATAAGATATAATAAATTATTTTATATTCTGAATTTCTTCTTCCGGGGACCAAAACGATCCCGATAGATATTTTTAATGGGTTATAATTTGTTCAAACGAGTTATTCTTTTTTAAAAAAATAATAATATTAGATTAGAGTCGGCTAGTTGCTAGTATAAAGTGACAAATAGTTATACAAAATTTTCAATTTCAATATTTCTATTTCCAATATACTACTACACAACTAGAACACTAGAACCTTGAAACCACTCTGTTGTTCACTGTTGCTGCTTTAGATTGCAGTTTTATCCACCTCTCTTCAATCATGGCGGATGCTACAGTGATGAGGGAAATGGAAAGTGGGTTTGGCAACATTATAGTTGTGGACAATCTCCCTGTTGTTCTTGGGGAGAATTTTGGGAAGCTTGAAGGTGTGATACGAAAAATGTATAGTCAATTTGGCGTTATAAAGGAACATGGACTCTGGATGCCTGTTGATCCAGCTACTAAGAAAACTTTGGGTTGCTCTATTGAGTTTAATACACCTCAGGTACATTATTGCTTTCTCTTATTTATATATTTAGAGGGTTTTAGGATTAAAGAATGATTTATTACACACCATGAAAATCTCTGTTTTCATCTCTAGCGTCACCTATCACTCACCTACTCGCCCATCTCACTAATAATGTAATGACACAAATGAACCCTCTGCCAAAAGCACCCTTTTTAGCATAATATGTAATATAAGGTTTCTTTAATTTCATCTTTCTGATGATTGATGCATATCGGGTGTAATTGTAGGAAGCTGAGCTTGCTAAAGAGAAGACTCATGGATACAAGTTGGATCGTAAGCATATCTTTACCGTTACTATGTTTGATGACTTTGATAGGTTTCCATATACTCCTGCGGTAATGTATTTCAACATCTTAGGTTTTCTTAGCTTGCTCATTTTGTTGCTGTCCTTCTCTTTTGCCAAGATTAACTTGCAAACCAGCAAATTCAAGATTAATGTTAATTTTTCTATTCTTTTTACCCAACTTGTATGCCTTTCTAATACTTCTCTATCAACTTGTTTTTGTTTTGCTGTCAAAAAGTATAATACTTTCCCATACACCATTTTTAGACCACCAACAAAGGTGTTGGACAAGCAACTTGATCTCCCGTAATAACGAGGACACAAGTTCAAATCCCGATAAGTCCACTTGTTCGGAGAGGGGTTAAGTATTATTCTTTATTGCATTAAATTGGATTTTATTAATCTAATTGAGTTATTATTATTTTTCAGAATATTATTGAGCATCGGAGACATTTATTAGATTTGAAGAAATTAAACAAAAACGTGCATAATAAATCATGTTAGAATTTTTATTTATATTATGTACTTACTCATTATTAGATATTTTAAAAACAATCATCATTCCCCTAAATTCATGTCCTGCCAACCATATATATGGTTGGATTTAAGGAATTCTTTGCTTCATACCACTTCTTCTTTTTCTTATTTTTATATTTTTCTTTTTAATTAATAGAAGTTTAAACTCATTTAATAGTTTCTGGGTTGTAATTATACTTTGTTTTTAGGTTCTATTTGTATATTTTTTAGTTTTAATCTTTTTATTTTTTATCTTCTACTATTTATCATCTACTCTTAATTCTTAAATTGAATTTTAGATTTGATGAAGATTCAAGACGGTTACTTATCATTTCATTGCTTACTAGCATGAGTTAAAGTGCTCTGTTTTACTTGAAAAAATAAAAATAAAACTTAAATTTAGATTTAGATATTTTGGTAACAAAACTTAAATTTAGATTGAATTATCACATCACAAAACACTAATTTATTGAAAAAAATCACAAAACACTAAATACTAAAAATTGAATCTCATAACACACGCTCTAACACTAAATCCTAAAATGTAAACCCAAAACACAAAATACTAAGTAAACCTTAATTTTAAATAATTGAATGGATAAAAAAATTAATTAAAAATTTTTAAAGTTTTAATAGTGGATAGAAATGTTATTAAAATTGACTTATTAATAAAAACACATTGAATAGATAAAAAATAAATTCAAAAATTAAAATTAATTTTTAGATATGAACAAATAGATAAATAATATTAACTCTAACAATTGAATAGATAAGAAATTATTTTAAAATTATATGATTGAAAACGACTTATTAAACTCTAAACTCTAATACGTAAACTATAAACCCTAAGTCCTAAAGCATAAATTCTAAAGCCCAAACACTAAACTCCTAATCCCTCACAAATAAATAGAATATTTAAATTTATTAATTCAAATTAAAATTACTCATGCTAATAGATAAATAATGTTAATTTGTTCCGGTCATGTGGTTTAATTGGTGAGCGTATGAAGACATACGTGTGTAGATACAAGGTTCGATCATTGGTTATACTACTTTCCTATAAAACCAAAACGATAAATAATGTTAATCCTAATAATTATATAATTGAATGGAGAAAAATTAGACTTGAAATCACAATTTAATCTTAAAAACTCACTAATAAACTTAAAATTTAAATTTAATTTTAAAAAGATTAAATAAACAAAATTGATTTATTTTTTCAATTTAACTTTTACCTGAAATTAAAATGAGAAAAAATAAAAAAGATAAAACAAAAAAGAAAACAAAATTTAAACCATAGCCCCTAAAACTAAATCCTAGATCCCAGCCCATAAACAATAAACCTTAAATCATGAATTCTAGACAATAAAACCCTAAAACCAATATCCTAAAACAAAAAATATTAAGCTTCAAACCCTTAAATCACTCACTTATAGATATTATTAATCTTAATAATGAAAAAATTGAATAGATAAAGATGAAATTTAAACTTTCACCAACTCACTAATAAATCTAAAATTAAAGTTTCTAAAAATAAATAAAAAAGTTAAAAAGATATTATGAAAAATCAAACAAACTCCAAAAACACCAAATCGTAAACCATACAATTAAAATCTAAACCCTGAATAACAAACTTCCAAATCATTCATTACTATCAAATTGAAAATTGAAATTTACAAATTCAGTAATTCAAATTTAAAATATTATTTGGGCTAAAAGATAGATAATGCTAATTCTAATAATTAAATAATTGAAGTAGATAAAAATAAAAATTGATATGTCAACAATTCACTAATAAATTTAAAATAATTTTTTTTCTAAAATTCCAATAAGAAAGAATAAAAAACTGAATCCAACCATACTTGCTGGAAAAAAATGAAGATAAGATAATTGAAATTAAAAAGAGAAATCAAATATTCGAGAGAACTTTTTATTTTTGGAACATAAGAAAATAGTACAACCGGGGATCAAACCTGTATCCACACACATATTCTCAATTTCTCATGCGCTTAAGCTACATGATTGAGACATTAACGAGATAACTTAAAATAATAAAATAATTTAATGAATAAAATAGAATTTAAAATAATTAAACACCTGACTAGATAAAATAGAAATTAAGATAATAAAATAATTCAATAGAATTTAAAAATTATTAAGATTTGATTTTCAACAATAAATAATTAAAAAAAATAGAATTAATGAGATAATGATATCTCATCAACATAGTCTATTAAATGGGTTCTCAATTGTATAGTATTAAGATTAAAATAAAAATAAAAAAAATTATAAAGTTATTATACTAAAAATTAAAAATTATAAAATATAAATATAAAAAATTAAAACAAAATTTATAAAAGATAATTATAAAAAAATTTAAAATATTGAAACTTAAAAAAAATTAAGGAATAATTACACTAACATTCTATGAGGTTTGTTTATATTACACTTGCTCTCTTCAGGTTTTAAAATTATACTTGCCCCTTGAAATTTTTACTTTCATAACAAAAACCCTGCTGACCTTAATTTTTTTATTGGTGTTACTATGCACATTTTTTTGGTCAAAAAATAATTTTTATTTTTATTTTTATCATTTTTGTATTGAAAATAAAATTTTGGGAGAGTAAATGTAATTTTAAAAATTGGAGAAAGTAAGTGTAATATAAACAAACTTCAGAGAAGGTTGGTGTAATTATTCCATATATCTAATTTAGTTATTTTATCTGTTTATAAAAATTTAAAACAACAGAATATAAATATAAAAAAAAAAACGATAAAAGATAGATTGATAGGCAAAATTGTTATTTTTAAATGACAGTTTTTTTATAGGTAAAATTGTAAAATTTATTTGAATAAAATTAAAAAATGAGCAACTTCAAGAAGCTTATGAAAATAAACTAAAAATAGTTCATAGGAACATATAAGTAATTTTCATAAGTTGCGAATAAGCTATTTTAAACATGGACATAGATAGATGGAGACCATGTTTGGATAGGATTATTTCTAAACATAGCTTGGATAGTTGTATTTAGCATTTAAAAAAGTTTTTGATTATTCTTTTAACAAATAAAAAAGTTTTTTTTGTCCTTGAATTAAAATTTGGATATTATTTCAAAAACCTTCAAAATCAATTTTCACAGCTTAAAATTATCTTAAAAATCACTTTTGACCACACAAATATATCTAGACAAAATGGATTATATATAAAACAATCAATTTTTTCACTAGAACACTGGGTTATAATTAGTTTAAAAAAATTTTCTTTAAAAAAAAAAATATTAGATGCGGCTAGTATAAAGTGAAAAATACTACTCAATCAACTAGAACACTAGAACCTTCAAGCCACCCTGTTCTTCACCATTGCTACTTTACATTGCAGTTTTATCCACCTCTCTTCAATCATGGCGGATGCTACAGTCATGAGGGAAATCGAGGAAACCGCTTCTCGTCTAGGTCTCGATCTTTCTGCCATTGATCTCGACTCTATTCGCCTTCCTCCCGATGACGACCTCGGCATAAAAAGGTACTGCTATCACCACTTCCTTTTCTTACTCACCAGTTCTTTTGCATAATTTTTGATTTTAGAGTTTGCTGGATTTATCCGTATTCATTTTTCTTTTATAATATTTGAAATTGCAGTGATGATGATGATATATACCAAGAAGACAATCTGGAATCCGAAAGTGGGTTTGGCAACATTATAGTTGTGGACAATCTCCCTGTTGTTCCTCGGGAGAAGTTTGAGAAGCTTGAAGGTGTGATACGAAAAATCTATAGTCAGATTGGTGTTATAAAGGAACATGGACTCTGGATGCCTGTTGATCCAGCTACCGAGAAAACTTTGGGTTACTGCTTTATTGAGTTTAATACAACTCAGGTCAGGTCACAGCTGCTTTATTTCCATCAGTGCTATAACAATTGCTATAGTCAATTTTATTAGTATTATAGATTGGATGCTATCATGCTATGTTATTTAATATTTATATATTCAAAGGGTTTTAGGATTAAAGGATGACTGATGATGATACTTAGTTACTACTTACTAATAAAAATCAGCAGTAAGTCTAAATCTTCCTAAAGATATTCCTACAAATCATTGATCATTCTACATACCGAATATATAATATATTCAATGGTTTTTATATTTTCAGACATCAAGTGCATTTATTTTTGTTTATGTATTTCTGTCGCGCTTGTGTTTCAACTTCTAAGCTTTGTAAAATTGTGTTGACATGTTGGCTGCCACTAGAAATACAAGTGCTTGCTTTCACTTATTAACTAAAATCCCTTTTTAGCATAATATGCAAGATAAGGTGTCTTTCATCTTTCTGATGATTCATCTCGGGTGTAATTCTAGGAAGCTGAGCTTGCTAAAGAGAAGACTCATGGATACAAGTTGGATCGTTCGCATATCTTTGCTGTGAATATGTTTGATGACTTTGATAGGTTCATGAGAGTTCCAGATGAGTGGGCTCCACCTGAAACAAGTCCATACACTCCTGGGGTAATGTATTTGAACATGTTAGGTTTTCTTACTCATTTTGTTGCTGACCTTTTTTTTGGCAAGATTAACTGGCAACCAAGCAAATTCAAGATTAATGTTAATTGTTTTCTTTTTGCCGAAGTTGTTTTTTCAAATTGTGTTCAAGCTTTATCATAAATTTTTCTGTGCTTCAGGATTCCATGAATTTATTAGCTTTTTCAATTTTAATTATGTACTATACTTGACTAAACTTCTAATATGCATTTCAACCGTTTTATTTCACATGGTTTGATCAGATTCACGTCCTTACCTACCCAGGTTTGCTACTATTGTTAATTATGTCCATTTGATATTGATTTACTTTTAAAAATTTTGGATTAAGAGCATTTTCCCTTATACCTATATGTTATGCATAATGTAATGATACATTTTTCTCTACTCCTCAAATCTCTGGGTCACATAATCATCCTGCCATTCATAGTATTGTCTAATCTGTTGAATATCATAAGGCATCATCAATGATGTGCATTTGCTTCACTCATATATCTGTCTGAATATCAGCATGCATAGTGAATTGTGTTGTTATGCTATGCGGTTTACAATTTATATTTGGGTTTTTGGACTTTTTTCCAACTACGAATCTCTTACAAATAGATACTTCTGTGTTTACAAGCTTTGAAATTATAACTGTTACAGGAAAATCTTCAACATTGGCTTACTGATCCAAAAGCCAGAGATCAGTTTGTGATTCGTGCAGGTTCAGATACTGAGGTGTTGTGGAATGATGCAAGACATTTGAAGCCTGATCCAGTTTATAAGCGCGCTGTAAGTGAAAGCTTTTGTCCTTGTCTATGTTACATTCTTCATTGCTTATTTACAAGATTCTGGGCATTTAATTTATTGTCATGTGCAGTTTTGGACTGAAAGTTTTGTACAATGGTCCCCATTGGGCACATACTTGGCAACGGTACATAGGCAAGGTGCAGCAGTTTGGGGAGGTGCCACAACATTCAATCGTCTCATGCGTTATGCTCATCCCCATGTTAATTTTTGCTTTTGGTTGTGATTGTTTGATATGCGTTATATTCTTATTACTAAGCATTGGAGATATTTCAACTGCAGGTGAGAAGTATTTGGTAACCTATAGCAGCCATGAACCAAGTAATCCTCGCGATGCAAATGTAAGAAATAGCTTCGTCGATTCAACTATTTTACTTATTCATTCACTAGCAGTATTTCTAAATTCATTTCAATCTTTAGAGGGTCGTGATAAATTTATTCGATGTGAGAACTGGAAAAGTGATGAGAGATTTTAAGGGAAGTGCTGATGATTTTACTATTGGTGGCGCTGGTGGTGTCACAGGAGTGTCCTGGCCTATTTTCAGGTGCTCTTTATTTCTTTTTCTGTAGTTCGGATAATGATGATAATTAATTAATAATAATAACAATGACAATTATTTTATTATGATTTTTACTTGTCTTAAGGATATTATTGTTTCTGCAGGTGGGGTGGGGGAAAGGATGACAAATAGTTCGCCAGGCTCGGGAAAAATATGATTTCTGTTTATGAGACACAGACATTTTCTCTCATTGACAAGAAGTCCATAAAGGTGGAGAGTGTAATGGATTTCAGTTGGTCACCAACTGATCCAATCCTTGCACTTTTTGTTCCTGAATTGGGTGGCGGGAACCAGCCTGCTAGGGTTAGTGCATTTTATGGGTATTCCTTTTATCAACTTATCCGTGGTTGAACGGCATCTTGGGCCGTCTGAAGTAAGACATATCTATATCCTGAATTTCATCTCTTGCAGGTGAGTCTTATCCAGATCCCCAGTAAAGGGGAACTGAGACAGAAGAATCTTTTTAGTGTCACTGATTGCAAGATGTACTGGCAAATCAATGGAGATTACCTTGCTGTCCAGGTTGATCGATATACAAAAACCAAGAAAAGCACATACACTGGCTTTGAGCTTTTTCGTATAAAAGAGCGGGACATACCCATTGAAGTGTTGGAGCTTGAGAACAAGAATGACAAGATCATTGCATTTGCTTGGGAGCCAAAGGGCCATAGGTTTGCCGTTATTCATGGTGACAACCCGAGGCCTGATGTCAGTTTTTACTCAATGAGAACTGCTCAACATACCGGCCGAGTTTCAAAGCTCATTACACTCAAGGGCAAGCAGGCTAATTCCCTTTTCTGGTCGCCTGCTGGCCGTTTTCATAATACTAGCTGGATTAAAAGGCTTAAATGGACAGCTTGAATTTTATAATGTGGATGAGCTTGAAACTATGGCAACAGCTGAGCACTTTATGGCAACCGATATCGAATGGGATCCTACTGGAAGGTAAATGACATGGAGCAGTGATTTTCTTCTTTCCTTTCTTTCTTTTTTCTTTTTTTTTTTTCCTGTAGAAGCAGGGGAAAACAAAGCAATTTGTTTTGCAGGGTGGGTTTTAACCAACATGTATATGCTTCTGCAGGTATGTTGCAACTTCTGTGACCTCAGTTCATGAAATGGAAAATGGGTTCAACATATGGTCTTTCCATGGCAAGCTTCTTTATCGAATTCTGAAGGATCATTTCTTTCAGGTACTTCTTTCCTCAACTTTAGCTCTAAGCCAATATTTTTTTTATTTTTTATTTTTTTATGTTTTTAGAGTGCAAAATACATGCAATCTATTGTCTAGTACAGTTACTTTAAGTGGTTATATTAATTAATCTTTTACGTATTGGAAATACTTGGATGACTTATGTTTTAGGGAGTATACTATATATGCTTATCTTTTCCATGTTGTATGTTATATTTGAATTGGTTAATTTTTACTAGTTGCTTTCTAAGTATATGATTTTATATATCAATAAATGATTGTTTAGGTATTAAAATGAGCTTATCAATATGCTAAAACTGGTAGGAAGATGTTTTGATCTTTCTATTCATTTCATGCGATCAATTTTGTTCTAATCAAGGAATGACATATTCTGGTGGCATTTGATGGCAGTTCTTGTGGCGGCCAAGACCACCATCTCCCCTGAGTGCTGAGAAAGAAGAGGAGATCAGTAAGAACTTGAAGAAGTATAGCAAGAAGTACGAGGCGGAGGACCAAGACGTGTCGATGCTGTTGAGCGAGCAGGATAGAGAGAAGAGGAGGAGGATGAAAGAAGAATGGGAGAGATGGGTCAATGAATGGAAGAGGTTGCATGAAGAAGAGAAGCCAGAGAGACAGAAGCTAAGGGATGGAGAAGCCAGTGATGAAGAGGAAGAATATGAGGCCAAAGAAGTTGAAATTGAAGAAGTGATTGATGTCAAGAAGGAGGTCGTTCCTTTGGACTATGAGTAGGGCGAATGAATTATTAATGCTATTTTTGTACAGGTTTGTATCATCATAGTTATAGCTCTATCTTAGTTGTACTTAGTATTGTATGTATTTCACTTGGAAGTTGGAACTTTGATGACATTTTCTTACACACACACACACAAAGAAAAAAAAAATACACGTACTAGTATATTGCACCAGTGATTTTGCATGGGCTTATTATTTTTATATATGATGATAAAAAAGATTATTTATTTGTAAGCAAAATAATGTATCAGTCACTCATATTTATTACTTCTATAAAAAAAGTGATAACATTAAGAAATTACATTAATTTTAAATAAACAATGACATCATTTCAATTTTACTCTTATCTAAAGTTAAATTTTACTGTGCTTGTAAATAAGAATGGAGATAGTATTACGTTAGTATTGCATATGCTACTGTTTTGCATCGAATCTGGCATGCTGTAAGCGGAATCAATTTGTCTGAAAAAAGACGGATCAATTTAAAGATGCAATGCAATGCAATGATCCATAGGAACTAGGAAGAGCAAGTGCTGTTAAATAGTAGTAGCTGTGAATTTCAGAAAAAATGGCGTCCCCATTCAAGGCGCCCATAGGAATTGATCAAGTCTCTAGTGACCACTGACCAGTATCACTTTTCCTCATCCTGCAAGTTGCTTTGATCATGACCCCAAAAAATGTTGCTTTCATTATATTATTGACTTTCAGATACAAATAAATGTTTTGGACCAAACAAAAAAATGCAATAAATGTTCTAGCTAGATAGGCATTGTGAAAAGGAAAAAGGAATTAAAATGGAATCACACTGCCAAAACCTTTTTCTTGCCAACCATGACCAAGTGAGGGTATGTTTAGATTCCTGTTTAAGACTCCGTTAGAACCTCTTGATTACGGATTTTAATGCTCCAAACTTGAAAGCAAAATTTTCTTGTGTTTATCGTTTTCTGTTTTTACAAACAGGTACCTAAACATACTTTAACTATTTAATATAGGGAGTCAAGAGTTAAAAACACAACTAAAATTAAATAAAATATGGAAGGGATATTATCGCTCTTTAAATTATTACTTTGTCATTTTTATTTAAATATTTTTGCAGTTGATAAATGATAATAAACAAAATAAGAGTAATTTTAAATAATAAAAAATAATAACAATAGAATTTAAAGAGTAATAATTTCACATTAAAAAAAAAAAAAAAGAAGAAGAAGAAGGAGGAGGACTTCGATTGTAAGTTGTAACTATTCTCGTCATTTTACCCACTGTGATTTGTGCTGCGCCTAAGGTCCATGAACCAAAGAGAAATGAATTTTGTACCTCACTTGTTGATGTACATCCTGTACACTAAATTTTTATGGATAAATATAAAAAATATATAATTAAATTAGTACACAATTTAATTAAATCACGTGTAGTAATAATTAACAAAATCATATTTTTTATATTTAACTGAGTGTAAGAATACACTACACATTACTCTTTTTCAAAATAGTAGTAGTAGTTTATTATTGATCTTGATCAAAATAGTAGTAGTTTATTTCGAACATATTCTGGACAATTAAAAATGACAAAAGGCAATTATTGATCTTGATCATACATTGCGTAATCCTTAAATTGGAACCACACAAGAATCCTGATGAAAGCTATCAATAGACTCTCCTTTATAGTTCATACATACATCATTTGATAAATAAAGTATTCACTAATCTGCTATCGAACATGACATCGGGCTTTCCATCCATTCCAGAATTTTTATATTGGAAAAAGAAGATAAGGCTTTATTAAAGTTATATTCTGAACACCATGACAAAGGACGAAGAATCAAATACTTAAAAACTAAAAATCGTCCTTGTCTAATAATCCCAGCAACTATCTACGCTGTCGTCCAATGGAAAATTCTTTACACAACACGAAGAGAGTACGTTTTGTTCCATGTTTTTGTTTGATTCTAAAAATTAACGGGTTTTTTTTTTAATGATTCCATGATATGGAAGAATGAAGCCAAAGCGCAACATTGTATTTGCATAATTGCATTGATCAACAGAAACCCAAATTTGTTTAACCAAAGTTTGATGTAACATTTTGTAATCACAAATTTACTAGCCAATGCAATTAAAATCAGCCCTTAAGTACAGCACCAGAACAACCCTCGACCCCAAATATCCAGAGAGTTTCAACCATTCATACATACATACAAGTCAACCATAGAAAAATATTCAAGTCTACATTGCTTGCCATCTTGCAACAAGGTTTCACACTATACATAAGTGTGTGTTCATTTTACCATTAGGTTAGTATTTTTTAGTCTTTCGGTATACTTCAACTCTATTATCAAGATACTCGCTAATAGTCAAACTTATTCTCTCCCAACTTGTGTCTCACCGGAGCTCGAACTATGTTCTACCATTAAGATCATAATGTGCTTCTACCACAATGCTTATACCATAAGGTCAGTGTGAAAATACTTGCTCAAAAACCTAATCATCTTTTTCACAAGCAACAAATAGTCATGTCTAACTATGAAATGTGATTAGGATTTGTGAATCACGTGTTCCAATTAGACAATAAACAAGCACTATGCCAGCTTTCCACAGCATGTGCCATTCGATTCAACCCAAACGCCGCCCACCAACCAAAAAGATTCATATACTAATCTCACCCCAAAAAAAATGCCGAAAAGAAAAGCAAAGGAGCACAATGCACTATTTTTTTTTCTAATCTCGTTTGGGTATATTTTTGACTTTTTCTTTTTCCATGACTTTGTGTAGATTTTTCAGATATTTTCCTACCCGGGTACACTAATTAACACACTAACTAATTCGACGTGTCATCCGAAAAAGAAAATTGCAATAATAATAATAATAATAATAATAATCCAATGAAACCTAAATTCAGGTTAATATTATTACTCCCAATTTACCAATTCCATTGAGAAAAACCTAAAATTACACCGAGAATTAGAATTATGTAGATAAAAATCTACACAATTTGTACGCTAAGATTTATTATGGTGATTCACCTTGGATAATCCGACGGTACGTGGCGTGGCAGCGGGGGCATCGACGACGGTGGCGGAGGACATCTCCATCTGGCAAACACGAACAGCTCCAATCAATCTCTCCGGCAACTCCTCCTCCGTCTGCGCCTCCACAACGAACCCCATATCGATGGTAATGCTGGTCACGTATCCCAATGCGAGGCGCAAAATAGCATTGGCGATGGCACTACTCCCAATGTCAACGTCAATCTCGAGGTAGTTAGGTCCTCTATGGTAGTTACACGTCAGCGCCTTCCCCAACAAGCACGCGCTGTAATTCCCCACCGCCTTCTTCACTATCCACGGTCCCTTCACGATCCGGTTCACCAGCTTGAACCGCTCGTTTCTAAACCGATCGTCCCCCTCAATGAACCGCCCTAAGAGCGAACCGCTAGGGATTGGCTCCTCCGTCGCGAAATAGAACACCGCGTTGTGGTGGTCCTTCCCCGGAACTTGAAGGTTTACCGCGAAGATGAAGCTCTTCATTGAGTTCCCCTCCGCTTGCGCTCTCCGTAGCGCCTGGATTACGCGGTTGTCCGGGCGAGCGAGTACGTTGTCGAGCTTTGTCGGCGACTTGAGCCAGTCCATACCTGCTGGCGAGAGGAGGTATTCGCCAGCGGGGGATTTTTGTCGTTTTGTGAAGTAGTTTTGGGAGCGGAGGTGGAAGAGGTCGCCGGGAGGTGAAGCCCAGCCGTTGGTTCCGGAATGGAGATCGACGTGACGGAGAGATCCACCGTTGATTGCTTCGGAGATCCAATGATCGGAATCGTTGGATCTGGAATTGGAAGCGGAGCTCCGGGAATTGGCGTTGGTTGGGCACATGATAAGATTTGGGAGATTTTGGTTTGGTGGTTTAGGTTCGGAGGGAGGTTCGTTTCATTTCGTTTGATAAGCGCGTTGTGTATGTGTTTGGCGTTGAGTGCAGAAAAGAGGATTATTAGTTAGTAGAAGTACGAGTGACTTTCATTGTGAAAAGTGTAAATAAGTATTGTTGTTGGCGTTTGGGAGGGAGAAGAGGGAGGATTAAGAAGGAAGGGGAAAATAAATAGCGAAATAGCCTTGTGTTTCGTGGAAGCTACGAGAATGCCACTACTTTCTGCTTCTCTCTATACCTTTTTTTTTCCTACCACTTTCACTTTTTTGTTTTTTAAGTCAAGGGATATTTAAATTTTAGGATTCTTTTTTAACTATGAAGATGAAGAGTAAAATATTTTTCTTTTTTTAGGGACTCAACCTGTTAATTACTTGCACACCACACCAGTTGTAGTAATTAATTGATGTGTTTTTCATTTTTTTTATCCATGCGTAAGGCACATTGGCACGTGTCTGTCAAGTGTTAATATTTTCACGAATTTTAAATTGTTTTCTTCAGAAGCTCGAATTGTAAATTGTTGAATTATCTCATGGCCAATAAAAAAAAGACTAGTGAAATCGTTAAGTAACCCTACATAGAAAATTGTATTTAAAACTTATTATAAAGGCATTCATGGGTAAAGCATTTTACCACACTTATTAGCCATACACGTGAAATTGATTGTTCACAATTATTTAGGGTGAGGTTATTTTTATTTAAATATTTTAATAATAACTCACCTCTTATTTAGTTACGCATTTTTTTTATTGATTGTGCATTTGCATAAATTCTTCTAAAATATTCAAGTAATAAATATTTTTTTTTTAAAAAAAAAGAGATTCTTGACTATATCAAATCAATAAATTGATTGTTCTCCATAAACAACGAATTTTCTTTTTCAAAAAGAATTTTTAACCAACCAAGTTGACTAATTTTTAGCTAAGTTAGGTAAAATAATAATTTTAAATTTTTTAATTAAAATATAAAAATTAAATAGAGATAAAAATTAATTCTTTATTGGTGCTAGCAAGTGTTGCCCATTTTAAGTTGGTCAAAAATCTTGGTTGTTTAGGTAAAAATTACAAATATGATCTTTTTACCGCATGTTCTTTTTTAAGGGTGTGTTTAAATTAGTTGCGATTATTTATGAAAATAAGCCGTAAAAAAAATAGTTTGGTTGAGACATAATCCATTTTTGTTTGGATACATTTGAAATTAAAAGATTTTAAGCTGTAAAAAATAATTCTAAAAATTTTTTAAATAATGTCCAAGTTTTAGTTGAATGACAAAAAAACTTTTTTTTAAAAAAATTAATAAAAACTTTTTTAAACTTTTTTAAATATAAAATATAGGGTAAATTGCACTGACCTCCTCTGAACTTTTGAAGTATTACACTGTCCTCCTGCATATTTCCAAATATAACACAAACATCCCTAAAGTTTGTTTACATTACATTGACACCCCTTCACGTTAATAGACAGTTAAATTTTTAACAAACATGTGATTTGCAAATGACCTCATAGTTATGAAAAGACAATTTTACCCTTAATTAGGGAAGTTACACTAAATCAAACAAGTATTCGGATGAGATGGAGGAGAAGGGGCGCAAGGTTGCAAGGCTTTCACACCAGGCTGAGAAAGTTCGAGATGAGATGGAGAGTTGTTCTCTTTTTTAATAAAGGACAAATTCATAAATAAAACTTATAAAAGTTAATACCGTTATCATTTAAGGGAGGGCTGTGTAATTTTAGAAACATGTAAAAGAGGTATGTGTTATGTTTGAAAACATGCAGAAAAACAGTGTAATATTCCAAAAGTTCATAAAAGATAAGTGTAATTTACTTTAAAATATAACTATATAATATACCTTTAAAAATAATTTAATCCAAACATGTTTATGAAACAAACAACACCGAAAATGCCAGCTATTTTGCATGAGAATCTTGAAAAAAAAGTTTATATATACATACATGGACATTTACTCTTTATTATGGTTACTTGATTGATATATAGAGATATAATAGATGGTGTGTTATATTAGGGACTCGTATTTCTATCTGATTTTAAGATTTTATTTTATTAATTTAATTGTTGGATTTAAAATTTAAATACTATAGATTAATTATATAAAATTTTAAATTTTTTAAAAATTTGCAGATATATAATTTAATTGTAAATATTTTAAGTATATATTATACAGTTAAAAAAAATCAGTTCGTAAATTGTCAAATATTTTTTAAATTGGCTAAATTTTTATATAGTTAATCTATATTATATAAACTGTCAATCTAACGATTAAATTGATTAAGTTCACAATATTTAGCATAAAAATAAAAATAAAAACCACAATAATTCCTAAATCAAATAAATCACCCTATAACTCAACATATATTGGATACTCTTTATCTAATTAAGGTAAGAAAAAAATATCAAGTGTGCAAGTCATTAATAATGTCTTTACATAAACGCCTATATCCGAAAACAAAATTGCCTGTAAAAAAAAAAAAAAAAAATCCATTATATTGTCATCGTGCTTTCCGTTTAAACTTACTCAACCGTTGATAACAGACTTCATAGCATGAATTGGAGGCTTTGAGCGCATGGTGTCCGGCAGATCTCAGCCGTTGGAAGCAAATTTTGCTTCTCTCATTCTCCTGCCATCTGCCATTGTATGGTAAAGATCATCAGAAGACCATCTATGATCCCTCCTGTATAGTATAACAATCGCAGATAACAACCCCCTTATTTGGGTCATTGGGTGTGAAACTTTTTTTTTTTTATTGTTGTGTTGTGAGGAATAAAAGAGGAGAAAAAAAATATAAGAATATCTTTAGCTGAACACTAAATTATAGCTTATCTAATAATTTATGACTTTCATAAGTTATAAATTTAGAGGAAAAAATGTTTTTTTCAACAAAGTATTAATTATCACTTTACTTATTATGAAAGATGAAACTTTTTAATTAATGAAAGTGATAAAGAGTGTGATAGAAAGTTAAAGAAATATTTGCATGAAAATAATATAGTTATGAGCGGCTTATTTTTGGCTTATAAGCGGAAATAAGAGCTTTAAAAAAAATTAAAAATTATTTGACAGTTTTATTATTTTATACTTTATAAACTACTTATGAGTAAAAAACTATTTGTTTGATAAAAGTATTTGTGTCAACTTTTTTAAGTTACTTATCATTAACCGTCACATTTTTTTAATATAAGAAAATATTATCAATATATTTTTTTAAAATTAAAGTTGCAATAAAAAATAATTCTTTGATAAAACTTAATATTTTATTTTTTTTAAAAAAACTAAACAAACAATATAAATTTATCAAAATAATAATTTAACATTAAAATTTTTTAAATATGTAAAATTTTAAATAACAATAAAATTCATAAATATTAAGGTGAAATGAATAATTGATAAATGAGAAGAAGACTTTTTGAAGGTTTTTGCAAATTGTTATTTTTACAAAGAGAGAAGGAAAATATTTTTAAGATTTCAAGTGATAATTATAATATTTGAGTATTAATTACAATGGGTTCACAAAATAAGTCAGTTTTTTTTTTTTTCGAAAAGTTCATATTTCTGGCTTCTGGCTTAAAAGCCAACTTTTTGCATTTTGTACAAAAAAAAACTAGCTTAAATTTAAGAGGATTACTAGAAATCATGTTTAGCTCAGCTTTTACTTATAAGAAAAAGATAAACCAAAAAAAAGTTGGGTCAAACACTACCTCAAACTATGTATAAAAACCTTAAACAATAAATAATATAAGACAAATATAATACTTTATTAGTTAATTTTACTAAACACATCTATACAACTACTCTTATAAGTCATATAAATCACATGGTATGATTTATAAGTTATAAAAGAAATAACAAGGTGACACAATAATATATTCCATTTTCACCGCCTTATTTGGGTGTGGACTATTTTTTAA
This sequence comes from Cyamopsis tetragonoloba, assembly GCA_037177725.1. NCBI lineage: Eukaryota > Viridiplantae > Streptophyta > Magnoliopsida > Fabales > Fabaceae > Cyamopsis > Cyamopsis tetragonoloba. The sequence goes on from CM074119.1 coordinate 82,057,684, forward strand.
AATATTGTAACGAATAAAGGAAAAAATGAATATAAGAGATATTTTATTTTTTAATTTATTCGTCTTTAAAGAACAAGTCTATGCCAATTCAATGAAAAATATTTTTGATGTAAAAAAAAAAGAAATAAAAGAGGTAATAAAGTGACCCAATAATATATTTAATTTTTATTGTATTTATTTATTTTTTTCTATTGTTCAATTTTTATTGTTATTCATTTGAAAAAAATTAATTGTTATTTACTTGAATATCACATTAAATATATAAACATTTAATCAGTCTATTTAGGACAACCGAAAAATAATCAATTGCAAAATAAATGGAATATGGTATAAATTTAATTACGGTAGCCACGTAAAAATTTATTTTACAGTAATCGTGACATTTTTATTAATTATTGCCATAAGGCATGGATTCACATAAAATATTTTATGTTTTCGTGTTCAGGCTGACAAATATACTCGTTAATATTTTTTATAGTCAAATAGACACAAATTATATTAATTTTTTTTTAAATTTATATTACTGGAGACTAAATCTCACATCTTGAGATTTTTTCATTTCCTGATGTCATAATTTCTGGTTTTTTCAATACGCTTGGATAATGTTGCTTCCATACTTAGTGTGTGTTTGGTAATACTAGCTTATAGCTTATTTAGGAGCTTATAGCTTATTGTCAAGTAGAGATGTTTGGTAACAACTAACTTATAGCTTATATAAGCTATAAGCTAACTTTCATAAGCTAGCTTATGAAAAGCTACTTCAAGTAGCTTATAGCTTATGAAAAGTAGCTTTTAATAATTCTTTCCTATTTTATCCTCTAGTCATTTATTATGTTTATTTTATCAAATAATTTATTACATGTAATTACTACTTGTTCTTTTAAGTCATTTAACAAATATAAGCTACCTAATAAGCTAATTTTACCAAACATCTTTATTCAATTATAAGTCACAAGTCATAAGCTATAAGCTACAAGCTATAAGCTATAAGTCACAAGCTATAAGCTAGTTTTACCAAACAGAGCCTTAATCAAAATATGTTGAGATTTTAATTAATTAAATGATTGGGTGCATGGGAACATGTGTGTGGAGGTACGAGGTTCAATCATCGGTTGTACTACTTTCTTACGAATAAAAAAATGTCTCTCCCCCCCCCCATTCGTCTTGTGGAACTTAGTGCATGTTTGGATTAGCTTTTGACAACCCTAAAGTATAATTTAGATTCACTAAGAATTTATTCTAACAAAAAAATTATGTTTAACAACCTTAGACAAAAATTGATTATGAATTGAAAACTATGGATTGATGCTTCTCATTTTGCTGAAAATTAATTATGCTTATAATCAATTAACAAAAATTAATTATGCTTAGAATCAATTTTGAGAATTTAATTCAAATATGCACTTAATTCACAACCTTTTGTTATTGTAACAAAAAAGGGGGAGGGGGAAGTGATCAAAGTAAGTGTAATTGTGTAAGTATGTTTTTTATCGGGTAAAATATATTTTTAGTCTCTATAAAATAAGGTATTTTTGTCTTTAGTCTCTATGAAATTATTTTTGTATTTTAGTTTCTATAAAATAAAAAATTGTTGTTTTTCGTCTCTATCATTAAGAAATTTCTGTTAAGTGCTAACTAGGATGACAGAGTGCTACGTATTAACTTCATATGAGATTTAAATAATTTTTTTAAATTTTAATGTTAGTATTAATTAATTATATTTCTAAAAGAGGAAGTGAGAGGTGAGTGGTTGCACTTTTATTGAAGAAAAATGGAGCTAACTCAGTGGAACTCAAGTGGAACCTGATTATATGTGTGCTTTAGTCATGAGGAATGTAGGAGAGTGGAGAAAAAGATGAAGATTTAGTTTGTTATTATTTGTTTATTATTAATAAAATAATTAATAAATAATATTAATATTAAATAAAAAATTATTTAGATTTGATATGATGTTGACACGTGACACCCTATCATCCCAGTCAGTAATTAATAAATATGTCTTGATGGTAAAAACTAAAAAAAATAATTATTTATTTTATAAGGACCAAAATACAAAAAATAATTATATAAGGACTAAAAATATAAATATCCTATTCTATAGGGACTTAAAATATATTTTACTCTTTTTTATCCTAATAAATATGGGTATTTTGCTTGGTCATTTTTTTTTTTTCATTTTCACCTTTAATCTTTTATAAGTATTAGTCAAACACTTTAAAAACTTGATAATTTTAAATATTATTTAATTATATAATATGATACCTTATACGTACAAACTTAAAATAGTAAATATTAAAATTATTTATGACTATATATGCTGATTATTAATAATTACTACAGTATTTGATAAAAATACTCCATCCGTCCCTATTTATAAGAACCTTTAAAAAAAAATTTGTCCCTTTATATAAGAACCTCTTTAAAATTTTATGCACATTCAAATTATTTTTACTATATTATCCTTATTTAATCAACCAATTTTGTGTGGTTCAAAGTCAGAGAAATTCCCTTTTTTATAATAATTGGAGAAGACTAATTTCAGGGGCGGAGGCTAGTGTTGCAATGGAGGGGCCCTGGCCCCAGGCCCCCCCATTGAGAATTATTTTTATTAGTACGTATATATAAGTTTTTGTAATGGTCCCCCCAAAAATTTTTATAATGGTCCCCCATTGAAAGTTTTTTTTTTGGTGTGTACCAAACATATTTTACAACAAAAACTAATCTCTCTAAGATGTAAAGATCATCAAAATTACTATAATAACGTAGATGTGTTTTATATTTTTGAAGATATTATATAATAATATAATATATAATAGCATAAAAATATACCTAAAATAAATTTAGAAGATGTGTTTCAGATTTAGAAAATATTATATAATAATATAATATATAATAGTAATATATAATAGCAAAAATATGCCTAAAATAACTTTTGAAGATATGTTTCAGATTTGAAAATTATTATATAATAATATAATATATAATGTAATATATTATTATTGTTAAAACTTACTCAAGAAGTTAATTATAAACCAAAAAAAATACTCATGAAGTTAATTGTTTCACAATTTTCACTTTGCCTCTCAAACGGTAACAAGCCGCCTCTTGCCCTCTTTTCTCTATATGTGAATTTACGAAATGCTAAAACCAAACCTCTCAAAATTTCCACTTGATATTATTTTGTGCTCTCTAACCTTGGAACATACTAACATAGTGCGCTTGTAAATCATCGCTCCTTACTCGATATCTACGCCTTGGTAAGTTAGTGAGTTTTGATTGCTCTCCGAATTTCCTAATTTGTTTATCGCCTTGAAGTTTCAACATTACAACAATATTGCACCTTTGTCTCTTTATTGACAGTAAGTTTTGTAATTTTAATATTTTTTAGTTGTAACATATAAAGTTTGCGTTTTTTTTTTAAATTTTTTTTTGTCTTATGTTATTGTTTGAACTAATAAAGTGTTGTGTATTGTTATTAATTAACAACTTGCTCATATTAGTAATGCATTGCGTCTTTCTCATGTTAATTTTTTTTTGGTTACCACTTACATGACTAAAACTATATTGTGATTTTTCAATAATAATATATTTTATCTATTGTAGCTAGGAGTAAAATGAAAATAATTGATAAGTTTTTAAAAAGGAATACAATTGACGAATTTTCATAGATAGTTTAACTATTTATATGGAAAAAGAAATTACTCATTGTTTCACTACTGAATCAATTATAGATGAATTCAAATCTAGAAAGCATTGTTAGGTTCAATTTTCTTTGGTTAAAATTATAAGTTTTTCATCCTTATTTTAAATTTTTACATCAATTTTATGTTTTATATAAGTATTAATTATCATAGAATATTTTAATTATTAACTATTTTTAATATGTAAATTTTATAAAAAAATTAATTTAAATGTTTGGCCCCCCAACAAAAATGGGCTAGCTCCGCCCCTGACTAATTTAATGGGAAGAGAGTAATATTATTGGTTTTAATAATTAAGAGTAAATAGGGAAAGAATGACAAGTTGCTACAAAAATTTAATGAATTTTTCTAGATTTACTAATTTTCTTAATTATTGTACTTCTTTTTTTATAGAGGGTCTTATATATAAGAACGAAGGGAATATATATTTAAAAATGATAACATTACATTATATATGTGTCAGCGTATTAAATACACTATGTATTCTTTTCCATTGGTCTTTAAAAGTCAATTTACACAAATCAAGAAAAGTAATGTTTTTATTTTGATAAAAATTATCATGTGATTTTTTTATATTTTTATTGAACTTTAAAATAATTAATTATTTATTATATGATAAATATATAAAATAATAAATGAACATGAGTATAACAGAAAAATAATAAATAAATGCTTTTTTGAATTTGTAAATTGACAAATAAAAAGATTTTTTTAAAAAAAGAAACTAGTACAATTAAAAAGAAACGAAAGGAATACTGGATATAAAAATAATGTTTTTAAGAATATTTAATACTAATAATTATTCAATACAATTATACAAAATGCCTTATAAATAAAAATCAAATATTTCTAAAGAAGCATTCAAAAATAAAATAATCAAATTAATCATTTTATGAAATACTTTTCAACTTTTTTTTTAACTTGTGTGCATAGATATATATTAACAATGATTGAATTAAATTTTTTTCACTATATCTTATGTGTACCCACTAAATCCCTTAAGTATATGTCCCTTTGTTCCTTTTTATAAGAACCTAAAAAAATAATTGCGCTTATTAAAAAAATATATAAAAAGAGTAATTAATGCACTGATTCTCAAAAAGTTTACACAATTTTCAAAACTACTTATGTTCATTAATTTTACTATACTATCACTTTGAAAAACCCATTAATTATAATGAGTAAGAGTAACGTTATTTCCTCCTTAAAATCTTTCTACTTATCCTTTTATTACTATACACTTTCAATTTTGAAATTATAAAAAGCATTGAAAATATTCTTTCACAAGTAAGAGAATTTGTAGAAATATGGAGTAGGATGATTAAGAATTACTCAATGAGTAAACATAGAAAATAGTAATGATTACTCTTAGATATTTGTAAAGGACCTTATATTAAATACCACTAACAATGTCTAAAAAGGGTCTTATAATAAGGACCGAAAACAGTCCTACTTAATAATTTTTTTTTTACATTCAATTTAATTGGTTACTACTTATGGTTAAGATGTGCTCACAAGCACAAGATCGAAAAATCATATAAGATTTTAAATTCATGAAAACAAAAAAAATTATGAAAAATGCTAAACAGTTTCCTAATGACACTAATTAAGATTATAAAAATAGCAATAATTTATTGAAAATAGTATAATTTAATATTTCGAAACTTGAAAACCATTTAATGAATGCTTTTTATAGTAACTCCGATCATTTAAGAAGGTGTATGTATTGCACTTTAATAAGTGCCCTTAGAGCACTGATTAGCATAACCCAAAAATTATACTCCCTCCATTCTGAAATATTAGTCATCTTAGCAAAAAAAAATTATTTCAAAATATTTGTCATTTTTACATTACCAATGCTATATTTTTATTATTTTTATGGGTTAGGATCAAATGACACTAATTGGTTTGACACCAATTCTTACACCAATCAATAACGATAGATCGAATTTTTTCAAGAAATCCACCGTTGGATTGAAACTACTTATCGTATAGATCATGTGTACAAAATTTCACATCAATCTGAGATCGTTTAGTACTCCACCAACGCACAAAAAATTAATGTAAAATAAATAACAAGTGTGCTGATGGACTATTAACGATCTTGGATTGATGTAAATTTTTGTACACATGATCTATACAATAAATAGTTTTAATCCAACGGTAAGTTTCGTGAAAAAAAATTCGATCTATCGTTATTGATTGGGGTAAGAATTGATGTCAAACCATTTAGTGTCATTTAATCCTAATCCTATTTTTATAATCGTTATTGAATAAACTTTAAAGTCAATAATTAATTTAGTTTATCCATGCACTTTTTATTAGATTCTATAGAAATTAATTATTTTTCTTGATCTATGTAAAATTTCTTAAAATGACTAATATTTTAAAATTGAGAAAGTACTATACTACACCATCTAAGTAGTACTATAGTGGATATTTATGAGTGCTGAGTTGTGTGTTGCCATTGGCATTAATTTAACGGTTGGCTTGGCTGTCGGTGGTTCTCGATACCGTGGAGAATTCATGCACCCACCACCTTGATGGAATAACATCACCGTGCTCCGTGGAAGAAGTCAACGGTGTCATACAGTGGTAGTAATTTGGTAAAGTCTTGTCAGTTGAATTGTAAAAAGAAAAAAAAAAATCGTATATCGGTTTGTTTGGGGACGTAGGAGTAGTTTCATGAAAATTCCGTGGTTAGTAATGTAATTCAACAATTAAAGTGCATCTTGACCCAAAAAAAATATTGAAGTGGAGAGTTTTTGACTCTAGGGATAACAACACGTCAAAGAAAAGACAAAAAGAAAAGAAAGGGAGCGTGATAGAAACCCATCCGTTCATGAATTATTTCTTAAGTATCTTCTTCCCACGCTCATTAGAAATTAGAAATTCACAAGACTGTAGATCCACCACACGTGGCACTTCAATCTTGCGCTTATTGTCACCGTCCACATAAACCAACTAGCTAATCATCTCGTCATTACGCAAACTTTCCTTGTCCAGCCTTCCTTTTCTTTGATTTTTCCATATACTAATATAAACGATTCATGATCATAAATAATAAAAAAAATAAAATAAAACTTAATTTTATTTGTCATTAAACCAATTAACCAAAATTGGTAGTACAATCTTCAGCTAGCTTAGAGCCACACATGGAATGGAAGTGATGGAACGAAACCAAGCACTGGACATAACAACAACTATGATTTTTTATTTTTGTAAAGCGAATAATCACTATGTTGGCTGCACCAACTAAATCCGCTAGTCTTCCGGTAACAGCTGTCAAGTACGATTTTGAGTAGTGACAAATGAAAATAAAGATATGCATGAAACAGTATACATGTGGGTCATGATTTGGATTTTTTTTTAGTTGGAAATCCCACAACTACAATTATAATTATGAGTAAAAATGCCCGTTTGCTTATACTTTCTCTAGCTGCAAACAAATGGACTAAATACACTTACAGTTATACCCATATCAAATTTTTTTAACAGAAATTCTAACCAATAGAGCTGCTTGCGTTTTGCTTTTCTCAAAAAACTGCAAGTTACCCTTTGTTTTTCTCACAGGTTGGATGAGTTGGGATTATCTTTATCAACTTGCATCTAAAGAATTAACACCTCATCCTTTGCTGGTAAATAAGGGTTCAATACAGTTACCCAAAAAATAAAATAAAACGGGGTCAATACTACGCTGTTGAAGATAGCGCCTTATGAATACCAACAAATCAACAATTAGTATCATTTTTAGCATTATTATGAGGTTACTACTTATCAGCATGGCTTAATAAAGAGATGTTTTGTCCATGTTTCAACTTACAAACACATGCTTTGCCTAACAGTAAACTATAGAACGATTGACAAACAAATTGAAAAGGAACAAAAAAAAAACAACCAATTAACAAGTGGAACATATTCACTTTACTAAAATGGGCAAAACCAAATAATCTTTGGCATTTTCTATGAACCTGTTGCCTGAAAAACCATGGTAACTAACGAAAGACAATTTCTCTGTCACAATCTGGTACTTAAATTCTCGAAGCATGAAATAAATAAATCCCAAGTCCATTTGCAGTTTCCTTATGGGAAAATAGAAATCACAACCTTCGGAATCGCATGAACCATGGAGGTAAACAACATCACAATACAATTCCAAATGAAGACAATAAAACGGGACGAGGAGAGGAGGATACCTTCAATTCTGTACACAAGGCAAAAAGATTACACCTATTCCCCATGAATGTTCTATTTCATTCACCTCTTTATGCAATTAAGTTTTCCTCTTTCATCAGAGAAAGGTACTGTACACCCAAAACATGAGTCACACCAAACTATTGTTGCTGGTTTTATAAGTAACATCAAATCCCATTTCAAACTAGTTAATATCATCAAAGGATAGTGCATTTGGTTTTTTAGTTTGCAAACCATGGTTTAGTCCAACGGGAAAGCAATTTTTTCTTTTCACACTAGCCCAAACTATGGTTTGGGACTCAAACAAAAATTATGTTGAAAAGCAATCCAATTCCAAACATGTTTTGGACCAAAACTAAGTTTGCTAATCCCAAATGTCGGTTTGAACGCTTTTAACATTAATCCAAACATGCACTAAACACATACCCTGCCTACAGTTATGTATTTCTCATTCCATCATGCCGGCTTCTAATCATTAAACAATGCACATTCACAAACATAAAAAGTTTCGGGCCCAAAAATAGAACTAAATGATTGATTCCACTACTCCCAGTCTCACATTCTCAACTTGCCCTGGCAATCCTATAGGTGCTACTATGACGAATGAAAGAAAGAACATTTGCAAGAAATTATATTAGTTAACAGTGTCATAGGCAAAAAGAAAAAGAGCCTTACTCCAGACTAATCCAATCTAAGACTAATTAACTAATTGAAAAAAGAAATACTAGTGTTTGATTATTTATTCGTTTTTCAGGAGTGCATCACTTGGAAGTTGTAATTTCCATTTTATACGTGCACATCCTGAGAATCAGAACGCAGAGTTATACATCAAACAGGAATATCATGAGTTAAATTCTCTAAATTCAAAACTTGCTCCACATGAAATCATAAATCAAAATCCTAACAATATAACTATGTAAACAAGTTTAGAATGAGATCAAATGATGAAGCCACACTGAGATGCTGCGAATGAATTTAAACTTAGAACCAGAACCAATCCATTTGCACTAGTCTAAATAAATACTAGTAAATGCCATGATGTGATCAACGCCTGAAATATCACGAGAAAAACACAGTCTATGGAGCAGGGCAACAACATTCCATCCTAGAAGATCAATTAGGGTTTCAGTTCACCAATCACCAACCTTCATCTTCAGTGAGTTTTTCTTCTCTGCTGCAGCTGTTTCTGGGTGGCTAATCTATAAATCCAATATACCTGCATCGAATCCGAATATCCAATAAACAACTAAACATGCAGTAACTAGATAGTAGAGAAAAGAGAAATTGTTGATCGATACGAAAGAGGAGGAAGTGAAGAGAAAAATCACCAGGGCGAGGACATGAACTCCTATCAGTATAACCAAAAATAAAGGTACTGCGTCGAGGACCCATGATCGCGTCGATGAGGATTGCTCGCGCGCCATTGTAAGCGGAAATTCCACCACGCAAAAAGCGAATTAACCAGTGTTTCGTTTTCACTTCAAAGTTCAAACACGGATTTCACGATCCTTTTTTACTTCGTCTAAAAATTTTATTTTCACTTTCTCTTCTTTTCAAGTCTCGGAGATCTGTCTCACCGGCCAACAGAGGAAAGCCGAAAAACCCAGCTGAACCCTATGGAACGATGCGTCATATGATTTAGGAATGGTGTCGTTAAGGCACTTATTAAGATATAATAACTACACTTTTTTAATGTTTTGACTTATTATAAAAAATATTTATTTAATAAATTTTAATTTTTGAGATAATAAATTTTATCAATTTCGATAAAACATTATTATTTTTTATCCTTAAACAGTATCCTAAGGGTACGGTTATTAGGACACTGTTTAACATTTTCTAAGAAGAAAAAAAAATATTATTCTAATTTTTTACAACTGAAGCAGCTTAAGTTTTTTACTTCGCAAAAAAAAGTTTATATAGATCCGTGAGTTTACGATAGTAGTTTATATAAGTTTAAGTTATATAGAAGTTTACTCAAGTCCTTTAATTTACAATAATAATTTACTTATGTCTCTTATATTACTAAATGTTATTCATTTAAGTCATTAAATTTACAAATATAATTCATTTAAGTGATTAAATTTACAAATATAATTCATTTAGGTCATTGAAATTATCAAATTTTATGAACATAAGTGAATAAATGGTTAACAATCTCAAAGACCTTCCAACGAGTTGGTTGGATGGTTGAGGAATACTATTTTGAGTAGTAAGTCTTCGGTTTAAACTATTGTAGATGCACTTTAGCCTATAAAAAAAAACAATTTCAAAGACCTACAAAATTTTCATATATCTCATTATTATTACAAATTTAAGAACCTAAGTAAATATTCTACAACCTTATGTAAATTATCATTATAAATTGAATAACTAAATTGATAATGATTTTTATTTTTTATACTTGTATTTAACTAAATCTATTTAATATTTTCTGGTCTAAAATTCATAGTCAATTGTTTTACTTGTTATAAATTTAAAAATTTAATAAAAGAATATAATTAATTTTAAGGAAACTGTTATGCAAAAAGAGTTGAATAATTTACTAAAATAATTGTAAATTTTATAATTATGAGGTGTTTTAATCTCTGACTTTGCATTCTACATGTTATTTAGTCTCTGACATTAAGTGATATTAACAAAGTGCGTATATAATGTGTTAAGTGTGTATGAGCCACGTCATGTGACATATATGAACCCATATGAGATACTAAAATGATGCTATTTACTTAATCTCAAAAGTTAAAGAACTCTTTGGAACTCAAAATTGAGTTTTATGGTAAGTGATTTCAAGTATTAATTAACTAACCTATTTTAAGATTAAGTAAAATGACATCGTTTAATTCCTTATATAGACTTATATGTTTCAAATAATGTGTTACATTGTGCCACATAAACATTTTACCAATATCACTTAATGTTAGGGATAAATTGATCTACTTGAACATATTTAGGTCTACGAAGTGAGGATTACAAGACACGTGGCAATAAAAAGTTTTGTTAAATTACTCATAAAAAGTTTAGGGGTTGTTTGATTTGCATTTTTATTTTCTGTTTTCATTTTTTATTTTCATTTTCTGAAAACTATTTTAATTTTCAAAAGATTGAAATTCTAAAACACGTTTTACTTGACTTCCTATTTAAAAAAAATAAAAACACTGAAAATGCATTTGTTTTGAACTGTTTCCATAATTAGTTTATATTATTATATATAAATAATAAAAACAACAAATTAACAAGTGAAAAATCAATAAAATGAACTTGTAATTTAACTCAAAATAAAATCATCTTGTAATTTAACCCTAAATAATAAGTAAGATAATACATGCTATTAAATATAAATAAAAATTGTTAAATTTCGATGTTAACAAAAGCTTAACATCAAATATAAATTTTTTAAAATCTACTTTAATTTTCTCACATTTTATTTGTTATGATTTATTGAATTTGTGCCATTTGAGCAGCTTTATAAGAAAAAACAGGAAAGCAAGAATCATCAAAACTCTAAACCTCAAAATCTAGAACTAATATAAATCTTGGCCCATCTTTTTATAAGAACCATGAATATCATATACAGAAGAAATGATTAATTCACTAAACACTTCGAAGCGCAGTTAGGAAACTTGAAAAAAACAATAATAAAAGTAATAAAATGTTATACTAACATGAACATACCAATGAACCATAATAGCCTAACCAAACACTCCCTTATTTTTATGTTTTTTTTATATGAAGAAGGAAAACCAAAACTGGAAGAGCATTTTTTTTCGTTGGAAAAAAGAAAAAGAAAAAGAAAAGGAGAACGTATCTAAACGAGCTGCTCTGAGTCTGACTGTAACTCTGTAAGGGGTTAAGCTCCAATCCAAATCCAAGAGGGCGGTTCGCGTTTTCCCAAATTAGTGCCAACTGTCAAGTCGTCTTCAGACGTGGCAGTTTCCCCTGCTTTCACCTTCGCAGCAAAATCACACACCACCACACCGAATCCATCTCAAATGGCTTCTTCGTTCCACCTACGCATTTCTTCAAACACTTGGTGTTCACCTTTTTCCTATGCTTTCCGTTCGTCAATTCTGCTCCACTGAGCTCATTTGCTCTCCCCATATCAATGATGAGATATGCCTTCGCTGCTCTCAATCGTCATCGCGCTGTCATCTCTACGTCCGCAAGTACTATTTCTCTTATCTCTCCGCAATCTTATTGAGCATGCGTGTGTTTATTCTTTTCTCCGATCATTACACCATAGAAAAATCCTAGCTATTCATAAACACATATGCGATCACCATTGGTAGTTTTCTTTGTCTTTAGTATTACTTGCTGAAATGATTAGAATTCAATCGCGGTTAGGTTATTGTTGCTACTATTATTGAGGTGAGTGTTTATTTTCTTTCAGATTTACAGCGTGAGAGCGCCACTGAAATTATTTTACGCAAATGCGTGCCGCTGGAATATCTGAAGCACATTGAGGTTGTAAGGAGGTTGGATTGCTTGTTTCACCGAAATTCGTGAGTTGATTTGTCACATTGCACATGATCTGATTAATATTAAGTCGATTTTTGTTTATGTCGTGTTTCAATTTTTCGTTCATTGGGGATGCTGGTGCAGATATTCAACTGGTTTCACTAGCGTGCATGGCGAAACGCCTTCTGCTGAGTATGCAAGGATGAGGAGGGAATCACTGGAAAATCAATTTGGGCGTGCTCTTGGAACTTATAGCTCTAAAAGTTTCAAAGCTATTTACGGCTTTGGCCCCTTTCTGGCTTTGTACAGGGCAACAATTATTTCATTTCATGTGTTAAGACTAACAATATGGCGGCTGTTCGTTCAAGACTTGAATAAACGTGCAGTTAAGGTAACTGATTATCTTCCTCTGCCAATGCTTTACATACATCCTTGCAGATGTAGTAACGGAACGAACACATTAGTTTTAGTTTGGGATAATAGGTTAATCTTTTTATTTTATTATTACTATATATTACTATTATGTGTTCGATCAAGAATTAATTACTGAACATAATGATGTGACACTGGAAAGAAAGGAGATAAAGCAGAGAAATGATAGTAGCAGTTTGTCAAAATAGATGTATTTTTTATGCTGATATTCGTGATGCTTCAGTACATAGGATAGGACACAGAAATGAAGAAAGTAAGATAAGAGTAGGGGTACAGTGAGATTCTCAAATTCCAAACGCTCCTTTGCTTTTTGTCATCTATTTATCAACATCAGTTCCTTCTTTATTTTCTCTCAACTTCCACGTCTTTCTTTTTGCACGAGCACTTCGCCTCACCATGCACCCATTAGTTTCCTTCAGTTGCGGGTTGCTTGCAAGCTGTCCTCTAGATCTGCTTTCTGTTTCAATGTTTGTTGTATCGCATAACTTCAATGGTTAAAAAATCAGTAACTTGGCTTCATATCATCGAGGATTAAAGCTATCAAGGCAGCTTCTTTTATTAGGAATCTTTTATAGGTAGGGGAAATAGAGGAAATTGAAATGGACTTAGTATGCAGATTTTCTTTCTGCCACTCAGCTCAACTTATTATGCAGATTTTCTTTTTGTTACTCATCTCAATTTAGTATGCAGCTTATATTTATGCTCGTGGATCATTGTGGTGTTTGTCTAATCACAAGTATAAATATTTGTTCATTGAGCGATGATAATTTCCTTTTTTGAGAGATAAACGTGTATTACCAATTCAATTTTATGCTGTTGCTTGTTATTTTATTCTCTGTTAACATGATAAAAAGAGTGTGTGTGCATGCTTTTCTTGTAGTATGTCTTTTTTATTTGGTCATTTAATGTAGATAGTTAATTAGTTTGACATGACATTACATGTATTAGTATAAACTGACTTGCCTTTTATTCGCTTGATACCTGATGGACATTTTATTTTCATAACTATGATTGATAATTTGACTGTTCTGTATGTTTTAAGTGAAAATATCAGCTGTGTCAACTTTCTTTTGATAAGCAGGTTAGCAAAGTAAAAGATCCCCCTTTCCTCGTTTTGCTTCATAATGTGCTTTCAAGTGTTGACTATGTCTTTAAGTATCATAAGAATTACCAAATCACATATATTTCTTCCGTTGTCAGTTCTTCCAGCAATACAGTGGATTCATTTTTTTAATCATTAGGGAAAAGCTGACAGGAATGAACAGTGATATCAATACAATTTTTTGCAGTTTCGGGAAACTCTAATACATTTGGGTCCTTTCTACATTAAGGTAAGTTTCTTTCACAAGTTATTTCCTATTGGTTTCTGCTTTCATCATATCTTCCTTCCTCATTAAGTCTGAGACATGCACTTAAACTTTACATTAGCAATATGTTTCTGTTTCTCATAGTAGTTTATTCTGCTCTTACTCTAAAAGTTAACTTTACATTAGCAATAACCATGCTTCTATTTCTTACTTTCTCTTAATACAGTACCATCTTTTATTATATTACATTTTTTTAAGGTTTCATCTTTTCTCTTTTGGAAGCACTTGAACATAGATAACAAGCTTTTCTTATTGTGCTCTTTTTTCCCGCATCATCATTGTGGCATTATAATTACATAGACTGAATGGAGCAAGAATTAACATTTATCCTGTATCCTATTTCTCAGAACAGATCTCCGGTGGGGTAGATTTAGGAGTAGTGTAGTGTGAGTTTTGAGTGTGTTTGGCCGATCAAAAAAAAAAATTCTCAGCACAGTTCTTTTATGTGGTTTAATCTTCTCATGAATGCAGCTTGGACAGGCGCTGAGCACCAGGCCTGACATATTACCAACAGTATATTGCCAAGAACTTGCTAAGTTACAGGTACAGTAGCCTTCTTTGTTATACTTCTGAGCACGTAATCAAATAATGCACATGCATCTATTGACTATTGTCATACTTCTGTCTTCTGTCAACTTATATTGATAATGCTTTAAAATTGTTTTTCATGCTAGGATCAAATACCACCATTTCCAACTGATGTTGCAATCAGATGTATTGAAACTGACTTGGGTGTTCGCATTAATGAAATTTTTAGTGATATTAGCCCGAAACCTATTGCAGCAGCATCCCTAGGGCAAGTTTATAAAGGTTGCAGCAAAAAACAACTAAGATTTAATTCTGTTTTGATTAGTTGTTTGGGTCGTTGTTCTTAAATTGGAATTTTAGACTATAGAATAATATTGACAAATTTGAGGAAGATTGAAGTGTTTAATTTTGTTGCTTAAAGTTTTGCAGCTCACCTGCATTCTGGGGAGCTAGTAGCTGTAAAAGTACAGAGGCCTGGTATGTCACTTTTATTGACCCTTGATGCTTTGTTATTCAATATGATCGGGGGCCAATTAAAACGGTTTGCCAAGGCTCGCAAGGATCTTTTAGTAGCAGTAAATGAAATGGTGAGTTCCTTTACTATATAGACCACAGATATTTGTTGGCTTTGTATATTACCTTTTTCACCTAACATTGGTAAACTGACAGTTTCTGGGACCCACTATAGAGTAGAGTACTTTCCTTGTATGTGTGTGATCATTGCTAGCTAACTGTTTTGGAGACTGTTATATTTCAGTTTACATTGCAATTGCTATATGTATTAGTCATTGTAGATTAATGCAACAGGTCAGGCACATGTTTGATGAAATTGATTATGTTCTAGAAGGAAAAAATGCTGAGCGCTTTGCTTCTCTCTACTGTTGGTCTGCTAGTAAGTTCAACATCTGCGCCAAAAATTCTAATTGAAGTTTTTATGCTAATTTTGGCATGTCCATATTTCAGCCATGAGTTTTAATTTCATATTCAAATTTAGATGATTCTTAATGGCTAACCAGATGCTACTTGAGGCATTTTCTTTGTGTGTGTGAGAGAGAGTGCCTATATATACACATATATACACATATATAATATAAAGCTTGGGAGCTATTTACATATGAAGATCCTTGATTGTATTCATATCTGATGATTATTCCTCAATTATGAGAAAGCAGTGTGCACGTTTTCAATTGAAGAATAACCATATTTGTTTCATAAGTCTTAACTTGATTAAATGAAGCTTTGTTCTTCAGCGTGTAATTTAGATTTTCAAGAGCTGGTAATGAACAGGGCGACAAAATGCAGGTGGAGGCAATAACAAACACAATAGAACAAAGTCTATCAAAGCTCCGAAAATATATTGGGATTATACATGCTCCACTGTACTGACTATGGAGTGGATAGATGGAATTAAGCTTACAGATGAAGCAAGCTTGAATAAAGCTTCTTTGAACAGAAGGGAGCTCATTGATCAGGTCTGAAGCACACATGTTTTCTGCTTCACATGCTTGACTATTTACTTATGTATTTTATCTCTTTTGTCCGATTGTTTCCCTGTGTCTATTGCATATATTTAACTTAGTATGTTTAGATGTTTTTATGAATAATATTGAATACACAGTAATCAGTTATGTTATCTTTTTGCTATGTATTAAATGCATGGTTACTTATGTTGCTATTCACTTCCAATTTATGCCCCTTTCCTCTTTCTTATGTGTTTTTGTAGGGATTATACTGCTCTTTGAGGCAACTGCTTGAGGTTGGTTATTTCCATGCTGATCCTCATCCAGGAAACCTTGTTGCGGTAAATGATGGATCACTTGCATATTTTGACTTCGGAATGATGGGGGATATTCCTAGGCATTATCGGATTGGACTCATTCAAGTGGTGAGAAATATTAAAATATTACATTTTTGATGGACCTAAGTTGAACTGATTAGTCCAATATAATTTCTACAATATTTAATGGCAAATTTTGTTGCTAAAAACATGTATGAAAATGTCAAATTGCATTAAGGGTGATGAACCTGTTGAATTGGCATCAGATATGGCAATTTCTTTCTCTTAATAAGATGCATTATATTTATATTCTAGAGTTCTACGTTTACTGCGGGTGCTTTATGTTAAACTTGTGAATGGTCTTCCTATTTGCTATGATGCTGGACAAGATTTAAAGGGTGTATTGGATTTTGCTTCTTAAATAGTTCTATCTTTTGCAACTAACGTATTCCTATTCCTGATCTCTCTTAGAAGATCTCAGTCTAACATGAGTCATGTTTCCTAACTTTGAAGCATTTATATAATTATTTCATAATTTACTAGAAAATGTGTTGTATATTTATTGGAAAGGCTAAAATACAGTTTTAGTCCCTTACGTTGTCAAAAAAGTTTGATCCCTTATGTTGTATTTTTTGAATCATTCTGGTCCCGTATGTTGTATTTTTGTATTTTTGAATCATTTTGATCATCATTTTGGGCCCTTACTTGGAAAAAAAAGTTTTAGGTAGTGTTTGGCCCAACTTTTTTTTGGCTTCTCTTCCTCTTATAAGTAAAAGCTGGGCCAAACAGGATTTGTGACAAACCTCTTAAGTTTAAGCTGGCTTTTTTTTCTATGTACAAAATGCAAAAAGCTGACTTTTAAGCCAGAAGCTAAAAATGAGCTTTTCGACAAAAAGTTGGCTTATTTTGTGGGCCCATCGTAATTAATACTCAAATATTCTAATTAACACTTGAAATCTTCAAAATATTTTCCTTCTCTCTTTGTAAAAATAGCAATTTACTAACCTTCAAAAAGTTTTATTCTCATTTATCGATTATTTATTTCACTTTAATATTTATGAATTTTATTGTTATTTAAAAAGTTTACATATTTAAAAAAAATTTAATGTTAAATAATTATTTTGATAAATTTATATTGTGTTTAGTTTTTTTTAAAAAAATAAAATATTGAGTTTTATCAAAAAATTATTTTTTATTGTAACTTTAATTTTAAAAATAATTATATTGATAATTTATTTTCTTATATCGAAGATATGTGACAGTTAATGATAAATAACTTAAAAAAGTTGACACAAATATTTTATCAATTAAATAGCTTTTTACTCATAAGTAGCTTATAAAGTATCAAATAATGAAACTGTCAAACAGCTTTTAACTTTTTTTTTAAAGCTTTTATTTTCAGCTTTTACTTAAAAGTCGCTTATAAGCCAAAAATAAGCCGGGCCAAACGGAGCCTTAGTCCCTTATTGGAAATTACTTTTATGATAATATGGTAGATGTTCTGAAATACTAGAAATCCTTTCATTAATTGATTTGTACATCTGATATATATCTGTTTCTCGTTGTTGAAATGTCCCTTTACATGCATTTTCTTATAAGTTTTTTTTTTTAGTTTATCCTCTTGATTATATTGCACCTCGTAGAGATGTATAACTTCCCTGAATTGTTTGCTTCATGTACCAAGTTTTTCTGTCTTTCAGATTGTGCACTTTGTTAATCGTGACTCTCTGAGCTTGGCAAATGACTTTCTCTCTTTGGGATTTATACCTGAAGGGGTTGATATACACTCTGTTTCTGATGCACTGCAAGCATCATTTGCTGATCGGACCAGTGAATCTAAAGATTTCCAGGTTTGTTTTTGTGTTTCATCCCGCTTCTAAGGATTATTTGTTTGCCGGGTGATAGCTGTAATCCTGTAATTGGTGTTGATATTCTGGTCATCAGCCTTAAAGTCTCAAAGCAGAGAGTTTGGAGCATTTTCACATACCTCGATTCAGAGGTTTTCTGGGGAACTACAAATGGAAAGTCAGGCAGTGCACAATTTTATGCTGTCACTGTGTGGTACTTAATTTTTGGATAGGAATGTTTGAATATCCATGGAAATTCTTTGATGCAACCTCTGCTTTGAGTAGTCTTTTATAGTGTTTATTGGTGCTCCGCTGATTGCTGTTTATGGATTAAGTAGTCAAGTAGTCTCTTAGCCTTTTTATGATGTTCAGCTGATGGCTATTTCAGAGGGTTCTCTTTGTTGCGCTTGAGTATGAAGAGAGACACTTGTGAGCCCGGCTCCAGCTAGCCTATTGTTTTCTTATATTTTAGGAGGGTATATGTTGGCCACCTGGCCACTTAGCCTTTTGTTTTCTGGTTGTCTTAAGAGATAGGAGGGTATATAAATCTGTGTTGTTGTAACTGTTATCTTCTCATCTTGAATATATTCTCAATTGTCAAGTGGTCTGCAAGCTTGTAGACACTAGACACTTAAACGATGTAACAGAATGTGTAACTAGCACATATCTTTTATTTTGATTTTTAAGCTATTGATAGTTTGATAATTTACCAGCTGTCTTGTGACATCTATGTTGCACATTGCTGCAAAAAAATTCCTTCCTCTAATTATTTGTACTGGGCTTCAAATTATTTCCTACCAAAATTTCACATATCCATTTCTGATTATATCTTTAAGATTGAGCCCTTCCTTATTTTTTACAGAGTATCATGGCACTTTGTATTTCAAAGTCAAATCTTGCTTTGAATTTCAGGGAATTATGAGTCAACTATATGATGTCATGTATGAATTTAACTTCTGCCTCCCGCCAGACTATGCTCTTGTTATAAGAGCATTGGGATCACTAGAAGGCACCGCTAAAGTTCTGGATCCTGATTTTAAAGTCATTGAGAGTGCATATCCTTTTGTCATCGGTAGACTTATAGCAGACCCAAGTCCTGATATGAGAAGAATATTGAGGGAACTTGTCATTCGTAACAATGGATCTATAAGATGGAACCGACTGGAACGCCTGGTATGATCTATCTCAGTTTTTTAACTCTGCCACCCAATGTAATTGTTATGTTGATATGTTCATTTCAGTATTATATGGATCACAACATTTCCCAGTTGAATGAATTGCTATTTGACATTTATGTTTCATGTAACATAAATATGTAGGCTACTTTTTTTGTGCACTTTCTCTTGATAGTTTAAAAATCAGAAATCACTTAACAAATTGATTTACAGTTGCTACCTAGAATGAATCACATCATTAATATACAAGTGGAACATGTTTTTTCTTATTTATAAGTAAACATGCTTTTTTAGAGTTAAAATTTCTAATCCTTTCTGGTAATGTTTTGGAGCATTGCAAATGCTGATTCATTTATTTCTGCACTCACATTTGCATACTCTTGAGGATGAAATTACTATACGACTTCTCCCTATATGTAACATGTCATTCATTGTGTTCAGGTAGCAGCAATATCTGAACAGGCATCTGAGCTAACTGGAGAACCTAGTTCTGAGAAGTTCTCAAGTCCTTCTGTTTGGAAACTATTTGACATGCATTCTGTCGTTGATTCTACTGAAGATCTTTTATTATTCATATTGTCACAGAAGGGTCTCAGAGTGCGTCTTTTCCTCCTTAGGGATATAGTAGAGGCTGCTGATGTGTTTCTGCAAGATGAAATGATTGACTGCATGTTAAATGAGAATCCTCAAGGCCAAAGGGCATTGCTATTTGAGGTACTGTGTAAGTTTATCTAAGTGTTTGTGTCTGTGTGTATCTAGGAGAATGCTAAGTTTCTAATCTCCTCACCTTTGCATGTAAGTTAACATCCTTCACATGTTCACTTACGTCTTATTTTTATTTTAAGGTAATAACATTAAAATATCTTAAATGTCCAATAATTTGTGTTACTAAATAACCGAGGATGAGTGTTTTGTCCAACTAAATACGTAGAAGAGGGGGAGAAACTTTAAGCTGCTGTTGTTCTAAATTCTAATGTGAGCATGATTACTATACTGAATGATGAATATTTATAAATAATTTTGCTCCATCATAGGGAACTTGCTGCCTACATAAGTGTCGACGTTTTTCATTCTTGTCCATTGCAGGAGCGTGCTATCCTCGATAGGATTGCAAAAGGGTTTCAATATTTTTGTGAGGTGGTGAAGTTGGCGCCGGAGGAGTGGACAGCAATGCTTATTCGGATGGCAGTGAAGCCTGAGGTTCACAAATTTGCTTTTGAAATAATTTCAGCTTTAACTTTGCATAGTAGCCATAAATTGCAGGTAGCTTATTGGCTCTATTTATCAAGACTAATTCACAAATTTTCAGGTTGAGGTAGGAATATACAGCCGTTGATATTCGTTAACTAGAAATGAGCAAATGCTCCCTCTAGGTGTGTTCTTAGAAGATTCCATTTTCGGGGAACACGTGCTTTCCAAATTTTTCTTCCAGAATGTTGTCTGTACATAAAGAGGACAATCGGATAAATTATCTTCTGGTCACATTTTGCTATTCTTTTCAATGGAAATGCTAAGGACCAAAGTAAAAATATTTATTATATAAACAGAAACTATTTAAGTTTTTTTAGTGATTAGAAGTATTGAATAGGTTATTTTTATCATAATTTTAGAATAAAAATGAAATTTTATTTTTTATAATTATTTATAGTTTCTTTACAATGAATTACAATTTGTTTACTGGTTTGCATCGATGCAAACTTTAGTTGCCACTCTAAACAAATCAAGTGCATTGGAATCATCGGGTTTAACCCCGATTTTTTTGAAACCCGGTTTAACCCGATACTTGATACTTTTTTTTTTTTGGAAACCCCATGTGTTTTTATTGATTGGGTTAATTGTGTTATTATCGGTAACCATCTTCACCCCTACCATGCTCATTTTCATTAGTTGTCAACATCAATGGATATGGTACTAGAACAAAGTATGGGACACTAAAAATAGAATGACGCATCAAATTTATTTGAAATAAAATGTTTTTTACATTAATTTGTTCAACACTGCCTTTTTTATTTTACACAGTTTCTCATGTCAAAAAATAAGTTCAACTGTCACAATTGTTTGAAAAAAATTTGTTAAAAGAAGTAATGTCCACTTTATTTATGTTTATAAAGAAACTTGTGATTGGTTGGAATTAGTCACACTACATAAAGTAAAAGAATTATTTTCAGTTCAAAGATTCCAACGTTTCTGGTCACAAGATTCGGTGTAAATAAAATCCAAGTTCATTGTCGAACGTTGATCTTGGAACAAGAAAGTTAATATGATGGCTGCGCCGAACACCGGAAATAATTAAGACTTAAGAGTGATTATTGTCACATAGATCAAATGTTTAAATTACACTTTTAATCCATGCCAATGTGTGATTCACAGATACTAATTTATTTCTGTTTTCATGACTTTGATGTTTTTCTTTGTAACGTTAAATGTTGGACATTTCATAAGTTTCATTTGAATTTTAATGAAATATGTTGACGTGTAATGATTTTTATCAATGTATCACCCTTTCATAGAATTTAATTAACTGGAAACACGAATGTACAAATAAAAATAGGAGTACTTGGGGAGTCTGGAAGCGCTAGAAAAAAATAGAGAATTAAGACTAAAATATCGTCTTCCTATAATACAGCTCAAGCTAAGAAGGGTGTGTTGTGTTATATCAGATGTATGTGTGCATGCAAAGCACATAGGTGACACGTGTCATGAAGACTGCGTTATCAGAAAGACAGAAACAGTGATATTTTTGGCATTGACTGGGTCCCACCGCATCCTTCCCTCATCTTCCGGCAACGCGTGTGCATCGCATGCATGCCACCAACTTTTTTAAGTATATCAAACAAAAATAAACCCATGATCATCATTATTTCATGATTCACCAAACAACCTTTGAGCTCCCAATGAATCACCAAACCAAACATTAACTTAATTAATTATTAAATTGTCTTATTATCTTCTAATAGACTTTCATTCTCTGATTAATAACCGAGGTTTTTTTAATGAAAGAATACTGTGCAAAATTCCGACAAGATTATGATATTTTTGAATGAATTCTCTCAACTGTTGAACAAACAATGAGTTGCCTTGAACTACCATCAAACAGAATACCCTTTTCTTTCTCAACTCTGTCTCATGGCATTTCTTTTCTCTTCCCTTCCTCATGTACTCTCTTTTTCTCTCTCTCTTGTTCAACCATGGATTAATTCAGCATATTTATGCCTTTAGCTCTACAAAGTTTATATCTTTTTTGCAAAATTTTTAAAGGGTCGTAACATTAATTTCACTTTCTTCATTGTGGTGTTGTGTATGCAGGTTAAAACTTGAAACATAGTGATTTCAGAATGGCCACATTAATGTTATGATCAGTGGGAATATTTGGCAGAAAATCATACGCAATAATAGTGCTCAGCTTGTTTCTTCAATTTGGAAAATAGAAAAAGTATCTGAAAATAATAATTAATAATTGCAAAATGGGCTATCTCAACTCAGTTTTCTCCTCTTCAAGCCAGGTTCATGCTGCTGATGAACCACCTGCGATCGGTGGAGGTCTCAGGTTATCTTCTTTCTCACAAAATTTCTCTACATCCAAGAATTTATTAATTTTTTCCTGTGTCTTGGCTTTGATACTTACCATTACTATTTATTCTTTGTAGTTGTATGGAAATTCTATGAATACTATCCTCGTTGTGTTGATTAATTGATTTGCATGTTCATGTCTCTGTTCTGAGTGATTCTTGCTCTCATTTGAATTTTATATTTGTGATTCATGAAGCATCTGGATCTGCATCTGCATGCGTTGGAATTACGATGGATTCTTTGCACAACAAAACTTTTTGATTAATTTGTCCCAAAAATCACCCTCTTCTCTGTTATTGTTGAAATTAAGAGTGGCTAAATAAAAAAATAAACATCAAGTTTTTTTGTTTAAAAATATTGTATTTAAAATTAAGAAAATTTGGGGTGTTACTGAGGATTTGTGTCCTTGGTTGATAATCTTATTAGTATTAATTATTTTTTGTTTTCCATCTTATATATGAGCTGGGCAGCTGGCATGTAACTGTTAAGCGTTACTTATTTGATACATTTGTTGATTTGAAGAATGATAGTACTTTTTATGCAATATTCGGTTGAAATTCGACACCAGAAAAATTCCTCAAAAAATGGCCCTGCCATTTCCTTTTGGAAAAGAAAACTATAGAATGAGACTGCATTAGAAGATTGTAAGATAATGTGTTTTTTCTTCTTTTTTTTTTTCTTTTTTGTGTCTATAGTCACAATGGAAAATTCAGCTATGGGTATGCTAGCTATACCGGGAAACGATCTTCAATGGAAGATTTTTATGAGACTAGAGTTGATGGTGTTGATGGTGAAGTAGTTGGCCTTTTCGGAGTTTTTGATGGTACATTCTCATCTCCTTCTACTTTTTGCACACTGATAGGAAAATATGCCAGAATATTGTGAATATATATAGTTCATGCTCTTTGAATTAACTCCTATTAGTATTATTTGTCTTTTGCCTCTTTTTCTGGATTTTCCATATCTCAAACAATTGGAAACTAATTTTCAATGTAATTTATTTCTTCCATATTTAGATGTTTAATGCTTGTGTGTACTAATTATTTCCAACTGGTGGCGGCTACACTGATATATATCTTTGATTGATTGTAACCTCATCTATGAAGAAAAGAAACAAGTAGCTGCAAATTTGTTGTTTATACCTATTTTCAGGTCATGGTGGTGTTCGTGCTGCTGAGTATGTGAAGCAAAACTTGTTTAGTAATCTGATCAGTCATCCAAAATTCATTTCTGACACCAAATCAGCAATAAGTATGATATCTACTCAATCTGTCTGCATGAATCTTATGCCTGATCTTCTCAAATTTGCTATGTCCAGAGAATAACATTATTTTTTTTCTTTTCCACAGCTGATGCATACAACCATACCGACTCTGAATTCCTGAAATCGGATAATAGTCATAACAGAGATGCTGGATCAACTGCTTCCACTGCCATTCTAGTCGGTGATCGTTTGCTCGTTGCAAATGTTGGAGATTCCAGAGCTGTTATATGCAGGGACGGCAATGGTAATTATACACATTCTTATATTTGAGAAGTTACTAAGGAATTGTATTGTTATATTGTGACTATAAAATAATTTGTCTAATTGTTACGTTTAGTAATTCAATTGCCTATGAAACTTGTACAAGTCAATATGCAAGTTCTTGTGCATATGCTGTGATAAAGTCACTTCAACCTTCCAATGTTGAATATATTCTGAATATTTTCCTTCAAATTGTGATTTCGTCTAGCGATTGCCGTTTCTCGAGATCACAAGCCAGACCAATCTGATGAGAGGCAAAGGATTGAAGATGCAGGAGGCTTTGTTATGTGGGCTGGTAAGCTCATTCTGTAGTTTGTAGTTAATCCTTTTTTTTAAAAAAAAAAATTAAGTTAGTTTAGAATGCTTATCTTGTTTATCAGTCTTGATGACTAAATATCACATTTGCAGGAACTTGGAGAGTAGGAGGTGTTCTCGCCGTTTCTCGTGCATTTGGCGATAGACTCCTGAAGCAATATGTTGTTGCTGATCCTGAAATCCAGGTGCGTGTCTACTACGGTTAGTGACATACATTCTTGGATATTTGATGTAGTTATAGATTTATCTCATTGTTAAGTTCATGATTCACGTTTTCTGAATACCACTGAGTGAAAGTTTAAATTAAACGCGAGCCACAGACATATTTTACTTACAAAATGAAACTTACAGCAATGGTAAATCTTACATTCTCATTTCTATTCTGCAATTTCCCTGTCTTGACTGATCCTTATTCTGATTGGCGCGGCGTTAACAAGTTACATGTTTGTGTTTTTGCAGGAAGAAAAAGTTGACAGCTCTCTCGAGTTTCTTATCCTGGCCAGCGATGGGCTATGGGATGTTGTCTCAAATGAGGTATGCAATGACATTCATTTCTATTGCAGTAAAACAATTTGGTTGCTAAACAGTTTTAGTGAAATGTTATTTACTCTTTGGGCATGTTTGGTTTGAGAAAACATTTTTTATTTTTTTTTTCTGTTTCACGGTTTCACAGATAATAACAAAATAGTCACTTTGTTTCTTATTTTCTAAATTTTATATGGTAAACAGTGGAAACAAAAGAAATTGTTTTCGGTGTTTACAGTGCAAACTGTTGAAAATTGGAAACAAAGTAAAAACAGGATGCAGTTTCATAATTATTTCGGAAAACATGAAACAGATATAGGAAATATTTTCTCAGACCAAACCGACTCTTTTGAGTCACCTAAAAATTGGAAGGTTTCTTTCAGGAAGCTGTGGCTATGATCAAACCAATCGTGGATCCAGAGGAGTCAGCAAAGAGGCTAATGCAGGAAGCATACCAGAGAGGTAGCGCCGACAATATCACTTGTGTTGTTGTTCGTTTCTTGACGAACCTAGGCGACACTTCTTCTAATAGTAGTAGCTTCGGAGGATCTAACATAGCAGAAAAGCAATCTTATTGTAGCTCTGGAGGATCCAGAATGCCGGAAATAAAGCAATCTTCATTTAACTCTGAAGGATCTAAAATAGCTGAAAAACAATCTTCTGATAGTTCTGGAGGATCTAAAATACCAGAAATGAAGCAATCTTCTTGTAGCTCTGGAGGATCTAAAATGGCAGAAATGCAACAATCATCTCGTAGCGTTGGAGGATCTAAAATGGGAGAAATGCAGCAATCTTCTGGAAGCTCTACAGGATCTAAAACGGCAGAAAAACAACAATCTTCTCATAGTGTTGGAGGATCTAAAATGCTAGAAATGAAGCAATCTTCTGGTAGTTCTGGGGGATCTAAAATGCCAGAAATGCAACAATCTTCTCGTAGCGTTGGAGGGTCTAAAATGCCAGAAATGCATCAATCTTCTCGTAGCTCTGAAGGATCTAATGTGGCAGAAATGCAACAATCTTCTCGTAGCATTGGAGGGTCTAAAAAGCCAGAAATGCAACAATCTTCTGGTAACTCTGGAGGATCTAAAATTACAGAAATGAAGCAATCATGTCATAGCGTTAGAGGATCTAAAATGCCAGAAATGCAACAATCTTCCCGTAGCTCTGGGGGATCTAAAGTGCCGGAAATGCAGCAGTCTTGTCGTAACATTGGAGGGTCTGAAATATCGGTAATGCAGCAATCTTCCGGTAGCTCTGGAGGATCTAAAATTGCAGAAATGAAGCAATCTTCTCGTGGCGTTGGAGGATCTAAAATGTCAGAAATAAAGCAATCTTCTGGTAACTCTGGAGTATCTAAAATGGCAGAAATGCAGCAATCTTCTGGTAGCTCTGGGGGATCTAAAATGCCAAAACTGCAGCAACCTTCTCGTAGCACTGGAGGATCTAAAATGGCAGATATGCAGCAATCTTCTCGTAGCTCTGGAGGATCTAAAATGCCAAACATGCAGCAATCTTCTCATAGCTCTGGAGGATCCAAAATGGCAGAAAAACAACAATCTTCTTATAGTTCTGTGCCATCATTACGCGAGAATTTGAATTAAATAAATAAATTTTTAACTTGCTATGGATGGTGCTCTTGCATAAAGCTGTTCTAATTGCATGTAACCGCGGATTGTTTTGTTCTTATTTCCAGTTATTCTGGGATGCTAGTTTAATTTCATTTCCTTGTAACAACACATTATCTATTTTGATTTGTGGCTTGTATCAATTGTAATTATGCAAATGTAACAACACTGATTTTTTTTTTCTTGCTGCTTTGTTTAACTGTATTAGCATGTGTTTGGTTTATAGTTGACTTAACGTGAAAGCATTTTCTCTATACAGTTGTTATTTTTGTTGAACGTGTTCACTATAGTGATTATTGTCTGCAATAATTTCATTGGACTGTATTCCACCACAATTTGACTATGAATACAATTGCAATTTAAAATTTATGGTTACAATTTGATTAAAATAAGAGTCTGAGATGTCTCTTTGGAAACTAAAACTCTGCTGATTGAATGGAAGGCATCTGAGTCTTCCATTTCTGTTCAAATGTTCAACCATTCTGCAAGAAATAACCACTCTGCATTTTGGCAACTAAAGAGTCAAGTGAATTAAGCATTTGTGACTAACGATATGGCTTTTAATCATTAAAAATAGTAATTTATAAACAGAGTTTCAGGGCTTACATAAGGCATGGTAGTCGCTTACACACACACACACACATATATGAAAGTATGTTTGACCTGAGCAGGCATTAACTTAAAAAAATTTATGTGCATCATCAAACTATGGCTTCTAAATTATGAAACAACTTCGTAAATAATGTGATGTAACCAAGAAAAAATGTAGAAGTATAATTATTGTGAATTGAATTATGTACTCACGATTGACTATTCACTTGATCGGCCTAGTAGTGTAGGATTTGAATAGTTTATATTCTATTTTAGGTTCAAATCACATCCCCTTTCATTATTTTCTTAAAAAAAAAAAAAAAAATCTCAACTGACCATCAAATACAAAACAGAATGTCACTTACATAAGGTTGAAAGGGGATATATAAGCTTAATATGCATGAAATGAAGTATTAGAAAATATTAGAGAATGAAGGACTCAGAAAACATTTTGTCGACAAGGCAGTAAATTAAAGTTTT
Source organism: Cyamopsis tetragonoloba (assembly GCA_037177725.1). Lineage (NCBI taxonomy): Eukaryota > Viridiplantae > Streptophyta > Magnoliopsida > Fabales > Fabaceae > Cyamopsis > Cyamopsis tetragonoloba. The sequence goes on from CM074119.1 coordinate 82,085,794, forward strand.
ATTGCTCTTACGCACGAGAGTGAACCAAACTGTTATCCTCATTGTCCTCATCTCCATTTTTAACCATTACACGAATCAATTAATTAAGGAACACACATGCAAACAAAGCAAAAATAAATGCACAAACGAGAAGAAGAAAATTAGAGTAGCAATAATCTTTATGTTTAAAGAGACAGGGGAAGTGGAAGAGACTGAATAGTGATTGAACAAAAAGACAAGGCATAAAGCTTATATAGATATATAGAACACTTTTAAATTCTCCATTATTATTTTTTTGGTAATTTAATTTAAGACTTGTACTTGTGATTAAATAGAACATGTCAACTTGCGTGTAGGTGTAGCCTATGTAATGTAATAGTATTATGTATCATATATTCATACCTAGCTTGCTTATCAAGTCATAAATTTCATTTTTCATTCTCAGTAATCCGGAAATTATTATAAATTTTAAGTCAAATTAATGAATAAGCTAAGCAGTAGCCAGGCACAAATTATTAACATTATCCAATTTGATTTATTTATATCCATGGTTTAGATCTAAATACTACTACTACTGGAGTATAATTGGAGTATATAACACAAAGCAAAGCAAAGTATTCCAAACGATTATCTAATTATTCTTTTTAGCATTTTGACTACCTAATTGCTTTTATAATTATCCTTTGGGCTCACGTAAACCATAGTACATTGGTATATATAGTACATAGTTGTTAATGTTTTTTTTGCATAAGCAAATATTCAATAAACAGCCCAAATAAAATACGAAAACTCTCGAGCTAATAATAATAATAATAATAATAATATAAAAACAAATAATATTTTAGTCTCTACAAAATTGGTATTTTTTTATTTTAGTCACTAATTTTTTTTTATTTTTGTTAAATTTAATTCAAACTTTATTTTTATTTCTTAATATTAATTTTTTAGTTTCTATAATCATTGAATCTTTGTTTTTCTTCATTGTAGTTCAAGACTTAATTTTATTTTTAGTTCTTATAATTACTTAATTTGTGTCCAACTTAATTGTTGAGACTAAAAGTAAAAATTTTGAATTAAACTATACCAAAATGCACAATAAGGTGCTAATTTTTGTTGGAATTAAAAACCTTATTTAAGACCTAAAAAAAATTCTCAAACTTTGTATGTTTGACTTGCAAAACTTTATAGATTAATTTTACTTGTAATTAGCTAAATAAGTGTTTTAAAATCAAACAATAATTTAATTCTAAATAACTATTTATTTAGCTTCAAAGTCAAGATAGGATAAACATAAACCTACTTATACCCAATCAAAATAGCTTTTACGTTTTATATCAAGTTTAACTTAAATTAAAACCAAACAAGCATTAAAATGTGCTTTCGCAAATAAAAATCTTTCCCACGTTTGAAGAATATTCTAGTTTCATTTAGAGAGTGTTCGGTATCAGAGTAAATTTTAATTACTTTTTTGAATAAGTGATATTCACCTTTTAAAATAGAAATAAAAAAACATTCATAACAAGGTCACTTAAACCTCCGAACATGGTTTTAGTAGGTTCACAGCTAAAAATTTATATACCGGTACACAACCATTTTAATCACGATTAATTTATTATTTAAAAAATAAAAAATAACATTACACTTTAAATCAATATATAAATTTATGACACAGGCTAGTTCAACACCATCAAACATAAGTTATGCTTTCAAGTAAATTTTCAACAAAAAAAAATTAAATAAATCCTAATACCAGACGTCCCTTTAGGAGTTGCCTGGCATTTTTTTTAAAAAAAAAAAAATAATAATAATCCAGTGAATGGGGAAAAGAATTGTTCCTAAAGTTATTAAAGACGTTATTAGGTGCATTTTCCTCTATAAAGAAAATCATGTTGCAGCTCAAGTTTCCTTTTCAATTGGAAATGAAGGTCTCCTTTTCTTGCACACAACTGTTTTATACTTAAGTTTCAACCACCGCGTGTTTGGCAAGGAAAATGCGACCTCCTTAAACAAAATTTAGAATCATTCTTCTATGTACGTGATTAATTTATGTCAAATTCTAATTCAAATGATACTACATATAATATGCAGTCAATTTTGTTTTTCCCTAAGAGAGACTCAGTTCCTGAATCCTGATGATGAAAGACATACACTTGTCTCCCTCGCATAAAATAGTGCATGGAAGGGGAGATACATGGATGGGTCAAAAAGCAATTAGGATAATAATAAAAAAAATTAAAAGGGATTAGAGATACTAGTAGGATTAAAATAAGAGTTTAGTATTAAAAAAACCCAATTAATCATAACCCAAGCCAATAGGATTCTAAGATTTGATACATGCAGCCATAGCCTAAAAGCAAGTGCTATTGCCATCATTATTATTCAATATCCAACCCTTTTTCCATCTCTTGGTTAACATAAACAAAATAGTAGTAGTAATTAACATACTACACATGTTACCAAAAAAAACATGAAACAAGCTACAAAATCGTCAGCAAGTTTTTGCAACTTTACATCACATGCATGATTCAGACCAAAAAAGGAGCTACAAATATATACACAGCCAAGATAAACAGAACTAAATAACGACAATACTATATATATATAATAATATGAAATATTATAGCGAAATTAAAAGGACGGAACGACGCCGTATCCGCCGAGAGGATCTACATCGGAACGTTTCGCGAACCTTCCTTTGATCCTTGGCCTGGTTTCAGCGTATGCTTTCCGTGAAGCGTAACGGATCGTCTTCTCGAACTTTCGGTTCTTTCTCTTCTCTCTGTACCTCAACACTCTAGCTTCCCTGTCCGCTGCCGAGAACTGCGCCGTCACCGTCACCGTCACCGCCGCTGTCTTGCTGTAGCTGCAGTTTGATATCTCCGACATAGTGCTCCCGTCCGGCACAACTCCGACCTCCATCGACGAAGACGATACCTGAAAGTGAACAAACACAAAACAGAAACAGAAACAGAAACAGAACAAGAACATTACAAGCCTGAGTTAAGCGGATTCGATTCTGAAGAAAAGGAAAATGAACAGCATCGATCTATGTGGTTCAGATCGTTCTTACGCTATGGCTCATCTGAGGCTGTGAGTTGTACTTGTAACCGTAAGCGAACGGCTCGAAGTTGTTCTGCACGGGAACGACGCCGTCAGTGGTGGCGGAGCTTTTCTGGTCAGATTTAGGATCGACGGTGGCGTAATCAAGATCCATGTAAGGAACAGGTTCAGAATCGAACAAGTATTGAGAGGAATTGTTGAGATCTGCTTTGGGAGCAGGGAGCAACCAGGAAGCGGCCTCAGCTTCTTCGTTGCTGACGTCAGCATCGGCGTCGGAGAAGAAGCGATTGTCGTCGAGGAAGTTAATGGACTTGACGGACTGGACAGATTCGAAGAAAGGAACGACAGGGAGGCGTTCATGGCGGCTAGCGAGGGGATTAGCGGAGTGGATGTCGCGGTCGCAGGCGAGGCAGAGAGCGGCGGCATCAGCCTTGCAGGTGACGTGAGCGGGAGCTTGCTCGCAGACCTCGCAGAGGGAGACGCGAGGGTGACGGGAGGCGAGTTTGTTGGCGGCGTGGACCTTGGAGTCGCAGGCGGAGCAGAGGAAGGCGGAGTCAGGGCGGCAGTAGAGGGTGGCGGTGGCGGATTTGCAGGAGTCGCAGAGCTTGGAAGCCATGGTTGAAATTGATGGGTGGGGGTTTGAGAGAGGAAATAAGAGAAAGAAAGAATGAAGGAAGGAAGGAAGCGTGATAATGTGAAACAAGTCTTGAGTGAGTGAGTGAGTGAAGTGGAGTCCAACGCTATCTGGTGGGACCAGGGAGATCTGGAGAGGGAGCAATGGATGAGTGACACGTGGATAAACCTTAGCCAAATAATATTACTAGTGACTAGTGAGTTGAGTCTTGGGAGAAGGCTCTTTAAGTTTAGTTTGGTTTGGTTTTGTGTTGGTGACTGCTGCGGTGCCATATTCGAAGTTCTCCTTTCCAACGCTTATTAACGTCTTGTCCCACTTCATCGCTTGTCCCTTCTGCCACACACCCTTATATGCTGCCACCTAAGCTTACCTCTAACCATCTTTTTTTAATAAAAACATATATTTATAAATTTTTACTCAGGCTCATTTTCATAACACTACCTTATATCTGGGTGATTGTTGAGATGTACGCCAACCATTACTCACATTAGTACTCCCTACCCTTATTAACTATCAATTTATTATTATTCCTTTTCTATGTGGCTGATTGTTGGCTGAGTAGTACAAAAATCAATTTTAAATGAGTTTAACTTTATAAAATGAATCTTAGTAAAATTAAATTTAAAGTAAATTGATTTATATTCAGAGTTTTCTTTTCCAATTAAATGTAAAAATATTATCCAGAGGTAAAAATAACACCCAAATCTGTTTGTACCAAATTCACATTTAAAAATTTGGAATCGCATTAAAAATAACACAAGACAAAACCAAATAAATGGAAAATAGGTTAAATATAATTTTAGTCTTTACGTTGTCGAAAAGTCTCAATTTGGTCCCTTATATTTTAAAAGTTTCAATTTAGTCATTTACATTGTATTTATGAATCACTTTCGTCCCTTTGTGTTATATTTTTTTTTACCAAGTAAGAGTCCAAAGTAAAGGATCAAAACGATTCAAAAATATAATATAAGAGACCAAATGATTCGAAAAATACAATATAAGGGATCAAAGTAAAACTTTTTAAATATAAGAGACCAAATTAAAACTTTTAAAATATAATGATCAAACTGATATCTTTTGACAACATAAAAAATCAAAATTATATTTTAGCCATAAATAAAACAAAATTGTTTAAAGTATACTTTCTCTAATTCTTGTTATAAGACATCTTATAAAAAAAATTGATTGTTCTCTTTCAAATACATTATTTGTTTTTATAAAGCATTTATTATTTTGGTGAGTACTTATTACTGTTTTCTTCATTTTGTGCTTATTATTTACCCTAATTATTGATACTGTTTTATTGCAATTATTAAGCATTCTATTTAAAGGATAACACAATTGATATTTTGTATAACTTTTTAAGAAATTTTATGAAATCAATTAAATCTAAATACTTGTATAGTTTTATTATGTGTTTGATTCCCAAGATATGCTAAATGTATTCTATTTTATACATTTATATAGTCTAGTGCATAGAATACCATTAGTAAGACATAAAGACAATATATAAGATTTGCTACCAACTGTACAAATGGTAAAAAATTGGGATTTTCTCAATTTGATCACGGGTTTGAGGTTTTGTAGAGTTATTTAAATTTTTTTTTGTGGGCAATCTATTCCAAAAAAATTTTTTGGTGTCTAGGAACTAGTTAAGTCGCTGCTCCAATAATAACCGCTAAATAGTTTTAGGTTTATCCAATTTAAAAGTGTAATTCTTGATAAGTCCTTCAAATCACCTGCAGAGACGGAGGAATGGGGTGGCTCATAGTGGCCATGGCCACCCCCAGTTTTTTATTTTTTTTATAGTACTATAAGAAAAAAAATTTGTGACCACCTATAAAATATTAGAATAATAGAAGTTACATCAATTAATTATCAAGATATCATCAATTCACCATAACTTTTTCACCACCACTTTATAAGTTATTTTAATATTATATTTGAGAATAAAAAGTTAACATTACAATAGTATTAACAATGACTTCAAATCTTGTAGGTTCATTGTTCTTATTGTCATTCTTGTTGGCTGGAATTTGGAAGAAATTGCTTGTCATTTTTTGTTATGTATACTACTTTGAGATAATATTTAATTTTATTTTGAAATTACTTATTCCATGATAATTTAAAACTTAAACAGTGCTTTTGATTCACATTTATTATTTTATTCGAACAATATTATGACATAAATATGAATAGTTTTTCTTTTCATTTATTATTAATAATTTTAACATAACTTTTAGTCTCACCCCTCCCTCCTCCTTAACTTGAAATCCTGCCTTCGCCTTTGATCACCAGTACTTACTGATTAGATTCTTAGTCCGGGCACTGACGCCCTGTCCAATGGCTTGAAAGCACCTCTCTTCTCTAATATTTTTTAATAAAAAAAATATTTGCTTCAAATAACTTTTTTTAAAAAGAAATTAATAAATAGTTTAATATTTGTATAAAGAGGTTAAGTGTAACGGAGCGTAGAAGCACTACAAACTACATTAAGGTAAATGAGAGAGTATCAACTACCAAGTCATTTAAAAGACAAATAACTTATGCATTGAGGAACTAAATGATAAATAGAAGTTTTTAATGTGTTTATTATTTAGATTCTTTTAAATGACATGAACTGTCTCGTCTGCTGTTAACACATTTTGCAATACATGGACACTTCATCGAAGTTAAACTCGTTTACAAAGTAAAATTGTAATTTTTGAAATATTATAAAATATAACTTTTTTAAGAAAAATATGTAACCTTTTTTTCTGGTGAAATTTTTTTTGGGGGGGGGGGGGAACTGAAAATATATAACCTTATCCATAGTTTTTCACAATTCAGAACTTATTTATTTATTCAGTCCAAAAAATAGAAAATAAGTTATTTATTTATAGTATTTGATACAGTAAATACAGTCTAAATTGGACGCAGCGTGGGCTGTTTCAGAAGTTGTGGGCCTCTTCCCATCCGTAGACATAAAGCCCGAAAATTTCGGGAAAGTGAATAAAAGTTGGCACTTATTCAGCTTTCCTTTTTTTTTTTTTTCGTTACATTACAAACCCTACTCCTATTCCGCTGTTATTGATAAATGCGTCACACTAATTTCATGTAACACCATTTGTTTTTTTAAGAAACTCATTTAGAAGTAACAGAAACAAATTTTCAAATGAATTTTATTCAAATATATATATATATATATATATATATACTTCCACATAGGTTTTCTCAGGAATGAGGTGGTACCACTGCTGAATTGGTGTGGTACATTTAACAACGCTCACGTTTTACTTATAGTGGTGAAAAGAGTCAAAGACATTGCAACAATTACAAACTGAATGCAATGCCCCATTAATTTGGGCCTTCCGAGAGGGAGTAATTTTTTTTAGTTTTTATTCTTTTGGTGAAGTAGCAAAGATTTTGCTGGTTTGGCATTTGTTTTTGGAACTACAAAACCCTAATAGGATCTCCTCGGCCCATTGTTATCCAAAAACGTTAAATGAGTGCACTTGACCAAAAAACATAAATACTCCAAACTGGAACGAGTTTCATTTCCAAAACTCAAAATCCTGCACTGAACTACGTGGCCAATGCCTCATAATTATAATAAGCTTAAGCTATGGATGAGCTTATAGCTTTTAATTTTTTTTATAGAGAAATACATAGACACTTTAAACTAAATTATTGTCCTCTTTTCCTTTAAATCTCTACGGTCAAGGTTCGAACCTTGGACCTCCTGCTCCCGAGCCTTATAACTTGGTACATGACCATTTGAACTAAAGCTCTTGGCCATAGCTTTTAAATTTTAGTTATTAATTATGAAGTTAGATTAATGTCGTGAAATTATTATGGTGAGATTATAGTTATTTAGTTATATTATAAATTAAAAGCTTAAATATGTTTTTGGTCTCTATAAAATATGGCTCTTTTAGTTTTGGTCCCTATAAAAAAAAAATTTGACTTAAGTCCTCAACAATAATTTAATTATTAGTTTTAGTCCCTAAAGTGTAAAAACGAGTTTTGTGCCAAACACACCTTTGATTAATCAATTATAAAATAGGTTTTCCACCCCTATGCTTGATGCTTGTTCCAGTTCTATTTCGCTAGCTCTCTCAGCTGACATGATTTTAACGATGTTTCCTAGGGACTTTTAGGTCGTTCTTTTCCTTCAGTATGTTGTTTTCTTTTCATTCATTTTTTTTAAAAAAAATACTCTCAAATTACCATAATTAATTATATTCTCTCTAGTTCTTTTTTATAAAACACTATCTAAAAATTTTTAATAATCCTTTATATAAAATGTTTTAAAGTTTCTATAATTTTTTTTATTTGTACTTATTAAATATCAAATATTTTGACTATTTCATTTTTATTAACTATAACTACTGAGTACAATATTTAAAAGAGGATAAAATTAATATACTCCTTACACAACTTTTTTTAAAAACCAATAAAATTAATTATATTTATCTATTTTTATTAATATTAATATATATAAATAAATTAGTTAAAATATTGAATTAATAGTCACTTTAGTCCCTGACTTTATTAGGACATGCCATTTTAATTTTTGAATTATATAAACGATGAATTTAATTTTTGACTTTTATTCTCGTATGTCATTTTAGTCCTTGACTTAGAAAAATGTTTATTTTAGTTATCGACTTTCACTCCAATCGGGTATTTTAGTCCTTAACTTTAATTATTGTCGGTTATTTTAGTCCCTAGTTGTAGAGACTAAAATAACCGATGAAAGTAAAAGTCAAAAATTAAAATGACTGATGAAAATGAAAGTCAGTGACTAAAACAAGGGATAAAATGTCGTATCCTCGTAAAATCAAGAACCAAAATGATGAATAAAAATAAAAGTTTTTAGAAATGACATAGGTCTAACTCTCCTAAAAAACTAGCCCATAAGGAGATAGTTGTCTAATATACTTTATAAAGGTTATCATAGCTCTTATCTTAGGCAATATGAGACTTTTTCTCTCAGCACTTCTCCTCAAGTCCAATTGGCTTCTTTCCTTTTTTTAGCAAGTTATGGCGTGTTTTTTTTTAATGGACCTTTTTATTTTTCAAGTCATGGTATTTGTCTTAGGTCTTTTTTTTTCTCGGACTTTGTGCCTTTTTTTTAATTTTTATTTTGCCCTACATTTTTTTTTATAGATTTGATATCATCTTTAGAAATGACATATGTCTAACTCTCCTCAAAAGCTCGCTCACAAGGAGAGAGTTGTCTAAAATAAAATTAAAAACTATTATAACTTTTATCCTAGACAATATGATATTTTTTCTCCCAATAAAAAATTAATAATTAAAATACTTTATACTAACAAAATTAGAAACCAAAATGCCAATTCCTTATAAAAATGACAAGTGGGAGTAATTAGGGAAGAACCAAGGATGCGGCTTAGCGTAGCCGCACAACACGTAAAACTCATTTATTACCTACCTTACCTAAGCTATACAGCCAATACTTTCCAATAAGAAAAATACACGTGTCCTCCCATCATGCTTCCTGTGATAAGATCTCATTCTCGTGCTCAACTCCCAAACAAAGAAAATAACTTGGAAACTAATCACTTCTGACCAAAAAGGGAAAAAAAAAAAAAAAAACTAACCACTAAAATTAGCACCAAATCTTTGATATGATGATAATTATGCAGAGTGGTGGTTCATGGTGGTAAGTGTTACAATTAAAGCAAGCAACTTGGTTGGAGTGCCATTCACCAATGGTGATTTTGATCTTAGCCAAATCCATGAGTAGGTATCATTCATTCTTTCTTTTAGTTGCCCCATGTCCACAGGTGTTTGTTTACAATAATGATGTTCATTAAAGTTTCATAATTCTTAATCATAATCTAATGCATCTAAAAAGGATTGTTTTTCTTAAATCAGTTGTTAAATTACTTTGACAGTACAGTTCAATGGTACAAAAAGTAACTACCGTCCCTAGTACTTACTCCTAATTACCTTGGTAAGTCATGATTTCTGGTGTGTTTATATTAAGAAATTCACAAAATTAAATGATATATTTAAAAGTTAATTTGGTCAAAATTAAATTTACTACTCCATATCATAATGTTTCTATGTTTTTATTTAAAAATATATTTTAAACACAAATCTTACTTAAAATTCACTCGAATTGTTTGTGGAATATTGTTATATTCTCTTCCTAGCTCTCTTGCTATAATATAGAATAAGAATTTAAGCATTTAATATCTTAAAAATATAAATAACAATTAATATATTTATCACAAATTAAGTTGGAAATTTGTAAAAATATCCCGTTCAAATTTTACTATCATTCATCCAACTAAGACCATTGAACTATCAAACATAATGACACAATATAAATATAAAATGCTAATTGAAATAACGATACCTTACACTCACACTCACACACATATATCATTGCTAGCTGTGCTAGCATTACGGGACGAACAAACAATAGTAGTATAGAAGTTTTAAATTCATTATTATTTTTTGTTAATTATAATTTTTAAATTTTAATCATGTTAATTATTAGTACTCCACTGTTTATTACTATAATTTGTAAGGACCGAAATAAAGTTTTCACTACATTGTTAAACATGAATGCATTCCTCTGTGTATTTTTTAAGTAATGCCTGTTATTCAGGCACTTACTCTAAATAATGTCAAATTTACAATGATTTCAAGAAAAATTATTTATAAATTTACCAATTATACCAAAGACATTCTGTATTCCTTTATTGTAACAAAAACAAAATGAAAAGTGGCTAAATCAAAAGTTTAACAGTGTAACTAACACTGAAGAAAAGACTATGCAAAACCTGGCTGTCCTTAGATTAGAAAGAAAACTCCTTCAATTCTAATTCATCTCAGCTTAAATTTACAATTCCCGACCAATCAAACCCTAAACCACTAAAATGAAAAGAAAATTATGAAAAAAAAAAAGAGTAAAAACAGGAGAAGAGGGAATAATTAGAAACAGAGAAAGATGCTCCCCTGCTTCTAAAATCTAGACTAGTCACTAGATAGAACCTCAAACCAAAGGATCAGAAACTAAGCATCCAAATTTCTGTTGAATCACTGCCATTGGGTTTTTTTTGCTGAGTGTTATCAGTGATCGTGGAGCTGTAGATGAAAATTTCTCTTAAATTCTTTGTCTGAGAAGAGGGGATGTTTAGAAACAGAGGAAGATGCTCCCCTGTTTCTCAAATCACTAGACAGAATCTCAGGCAAAGGATTTGAAACAAAGCACCCAAATTTCTGCTAAATCACTACTGTCTCTGTGTTTGTTGTTGAGTTTCTTCACTTTCTCGTGTCTGTGATGGGGTTGTTACAGATTGAACATTATCATTTTCAATTTCTTTGTCTAATTTCTGACAACTTAGATGATTTTTGAGGTCTTTATCAGAATGATTTCCAACCCCATCAACGAAAGATGAGGACTTTGGGCAGACAGGGGTAGCCAAGAACGTGGGTTTCTCATCTCCAGCCATAATGACCAGAATCTTCTCCTCATAGACCTTAACAGTTTCCTTTTGTTTAGATTCATCACCCTCTGCGTTCTCCAAGTCTCTGTTTTCTTCGCTCTGTAATTGACCCGAAAGCTTCCAATAAGAGCAAGCCAAGATCAAAAGCGCGAAGGCGATGAGACCCAGCATCGCAGCTAGTCCTCCGAACAGGTACGGAATCGGAGAGTGCCATGAGGAGCGGTTAGCTCCGGTGAATGGCACGGCGGCTATGGGTGCTAATGAAGTTGTAGTGGTGGTTGCGCCGGAAATGGGTCTCATTTCGTTTCAAATTGAGGGTTTTGATGAGGAGGAAGAAGTAGGTGATTAGTAGAGAAAAAGAAGGTTAACAATGCTAACTTGCAAGGGGGAATTTGGGTGAAGTGGTATTTATAATAGTGAAAAAATGAAGACTTGAGAGGGAAGAAAAAAATAAAAATAAAAAATAAAAAATTGGGTTTATTGGCTTTCTGAATTGGCTCACGGACTTGACCCTGTTTTGTTGGTGTGAGTTATAACTTGCAAAGGAAGGGTAGTAGGGTTAGGGTACCCTTAAGACTGGGATTTTTTTGTTGACCAAAATAATTACTTGAAGTTGGATCAGTTATTATCGCTGTGTAAATGCAGCCGATGTGGCTTATGTACCAAACAAACAACATAAAAATAAGCTTAAATTAATTTTTTAGTCTCAATATGTGTTTTTTTATTTTTATTTTAGTAAAAAAATGTTTTTTAATCTTTATAAGTAATATGTGTTCGTCATTTGCGGATCAATCCTTATAATCAATATCAATACTAACGATATTAACTTCATCTTACGTGATAAAAATATTAACGGTTGACATTAAAATTTATTAGCTCCGATACATGTACTTATTTTTTATTTTAATCCTCGTATATATACTTGTTTTTTTTTAATCCCAATATATTGAATTCTAGAAAGTGTATTGTTAGGAAGGGAACTAACCGTACATGCATGCTTAACAAGTTAACCCGGTGATTATGAAGAATAAAACTTGAAATTACATATGAGTGCAGTTTTTGACTTCTAAAACACAAGTTGCCAGAGTAATTAATGACTTGATGTTAGGAAAAAAAAGAAAGAAAAGAGCAAAATGTAGCTAAAGAAAAAAGTGCAGCCGGTGGCTTTGGTTGTGGGGATCATTTTGAGTTTTGCTTGGACTTAAAATGTTACTGTGGGTCCTGTGTTGGTGACCTGTCGTCTTATTCCTTCGTTTTCCTATACATTACAAGTGGAAACCAATGGAATTTCTTTATCTTCGTTAACATACATTTAAAAACATAAATTTAATTAACTATTTATACAATCAATTTTTATTATAAATTTATTTCTTTATAAATAAAATTATAAATTAAAATTAGTTTGTTTGACAAGTTATTCTATAAACTATAAAAGTTATGAAAATAAATTGTAAACAGCATATAAAAACTTTTAAGCCATTTTTATAAATTGTAAATAAACTCTTCGAAGGCGCAATCTTCTTTATACTCTGTTCTACATAAGTCACATTTTAGAATAATTTCATAGTTCTTAATATTAGTCACCAACTAACACACATTGATAGAGACTTTTCACTTCTATCATTGTGCAATTTTCAATGGTATAATTAATTAATAATAGGAGTTTTATATCATGTGCAATATTACATATGTTAATAAACTAAAGATAGAAAAAATACAACATTAATTGTATGTCAAACACAATCACATTAATTTTTTTTTTCCAACAATAACTTTCTACATTTAGTTATTGTACGGGTTAGAAAAAATCTTCATACTATAAGACCCTATACAATTTTTTTTTTCATATTTGTCCATTATAATTAATGATATTTTATAAAGAAATTTTGAAAGGTAATTAATGCAATAATGAAAAAAAAAGCGGTAAGTTAGGGAGATTATACATATTTTTTTTAAAAAATCATTGCATTAATTAATTCTATTACATGTTTTCTTAATAAACGTAATTGTCTAAATACAACCTTATAATATGAAACGAAGGAATAAGTAGAATAAAAAAGAGAGAAATACTAGTTGGCTTTATGTATTGTGCTTTGCTATCTATTATTTTAAGGGCAATGATTAAGCAATCTACGAAGAGAAATTTAGTGTTGGAAAATGTAGAGTATTTAATGCTACAAAATTGTCTTCAATTTATTTTAAATTCAAACTTTTCTTTTATGAATTGTTTAATCATTACCTTTAGGACAATGGATAACAAAATCCTTATGCATTTATAAAAACATTTTTACTAGGGACATTGTTAAAAAAATATATTATAAAATATATTTAATCAACTAACTATTATTTTTTGATCTTGTCAGTTCAGCTGAAAGTAACCTATATATATGATCAGAAGTATAAATGAAAATACATGATCTCATATTGCTGATTTTTCTTTTAAATGATTTATTGATTAACTTACATGTGATATCAATTGATGAATGATATTAGAGATAATAACTAATTAATTATAATTGTACCCAAAAAAATAGTTAATTTTAATCATGATAAAATTATTTTAAATATATTAGTTGGTTACGTTGTTATATTCTACATATCTTTATAGAATTCAAAGACGTTTTAGTCCTTTAATGTTGCAATTAATTAATATTGAGTCCTACCTATGTAGTCATGATTTTACTAAACAATAATCAATAATGATTTGTATGCATTCATTAAGATATATATAATTCAGTTGCAATTCATTTAACATTAATTAAATTTATTTTTTTAATTTTTTAATATTAAAAAATTAATAAACCAAAAAAACAAATAAATTATACACGGTGTACACATTTTAGAAAAGTGTATTTAGAAATAAAAGGGGAAGTGGAGACTAATTAAAGAGCATGCATTAGAACAGAAGCAGATGTTTGTGGTGGATGGAGACAGGATGATGTGATTTTGTTTAAATTTGGCACTCGTTTAAAAAATGTGGGGTTTTAAGTGGATAATTTACTTGATATCCTCCACTAGACAATAATAAACAAATTAACGCATCTAGCTATATAGACATGTCTCGTTTGGTTCCCAAATGATGTAATATTTATCTTTCACTTTCACATCACTATTAATCAAGTTTTAATATACTTAATAATGATGGAATGAATAAATTTAACTATTAATTAAATTAAAAGAGTTTTTGTTCGTCATCCAAGGCCACAGTGATGAGATCTTATTGTAAAACAAAAGTAGCCACAATCATGAAACAAAGCATAATTGGCAATGTGGGGAAAGTGGAAAACAAAGTTGCTGCAATTTTCCTTTTCTTTCATCATTTCCATTTTCCCAATTGATTCTTTATACGGACTCAATTATAAGTCTCTTTATCATCCTTCACCATTGCTAGATGCTCATTCACATTTTTCAAAGTATAAGTTGACGCCAACTCTTATACCGCGAATAATTTTTTAATCAATAATCTTCTTACAAAACTGACTAATAGATTAAACGTTCTTAGAGATCACATATACAAAGTTTCACGTGAATCTAAAATCGTTTAGTACTCTATAAAGGTACCAAAAGATTAACATAACATATAATTTTATAAAATATAAGAAAGTACTAAACGATTTCGAATCGACGTGACACTTATTATATACTCCCTCCGGTCCTATTTATAAGACGTTTTTAACCGAATTACACAGATTAAGAAAAGTAGTTGAGTATAGTTAACTTTATTGATTTTCTCAAAAAGTTGATGAGATACCATTTTTACCCTTCATTGAATAATGCGTTAGCCAATTACAATTAAGGAGTAGAAATAGTCAATACATTTAATAGAGATAAAAAAGAAAAGAAGCAATAAATACATTATGGAAACTATAAAATATCTTATAAAAAGGATCATAAAAACTTTCTAGATGGTGTCTTATATAAAGGACCAGAGGAAGTACGATTTATATACTAAAGAACTTTTAATCTATCGGTCAGTTTTGTAAAAAAGATTATTGATTAAAAAATTATTCATAATGTAAAAATTTACGTTAACTTACACGAGTGTAAATTAAACCCTGCTATATATATATATATGATTTTTTTTACCCGTACAATTTTACACGGGCAAAAGATTAAAAATAGTATGTATTGCCGGAAAAAAAAGTTAATAAGCCCAAATGTTGGTCCTACTACAACATTGCTTATTTTTATATGCAGCGCGTGCTACTTGATGAGATCACACATGCTTAACATATACTACATTCAATAAATTAATCTAAAGTCATATGGAAAAATATTAAAGAACCAATGTGGTGAATATATGTTGGCAGTTTGCATGTATGTGTCACCTAATTCATAGGTTTTCCTTAATCTCTCTTTTAACTTCTACTAGGACTAACTTCTATTGGCATATAGAATAATTTGGTTGGTTCGCCTCCTGAATCCTGATGTATGTTGGATTTAATTCCAAAATGGAGAAAATTTTGAAAAGGAAAACTTTTCGTTTCTCTGCCTCTGCCCTCAGCTACACGATTAAGAAATTAAAAATGAAGTTTTGAATAGTGTAATATCACGTCCGGACTAAATTCTCAAAATCAGTTCAGAGTATAATTGATTTTATTTAGGGTGTGTTTGTTTCGGTGTTTTTAACGTGATTTTAATCTTAAAATCACATTAAAATAGGAAAAATCACGTTGAAGTATGTTTGGCTATAAATTAAAATCACGTTTGAAGGCTTATGTTAAAATAGGGCTAAAGCCTAAACATGAACACAATTTTTTTTTAACTTATGGATCCAATGAATCCGCGTTTGCTAAACGCTAATCCAAACAAACACTTAATTGATTATGAACAAAATTGATTCTGAGTAAAATCAAAAGCAACAAATTATTGTTTCTCACTAAACTATGATTTTCTACCCAAAATTAATTTTGACTTAAGGTTGCCAAACATGATTTTTTTTGTCAGAATTAATTATGAGTGAATCCAAATCATAATTTGGTGTTGACAAAAGCAAATCCAAACATACACTTAGAAAATAAGGTAGAAGAGTAATTAGAATAAAAATTAAGATAATTATTATAATCCAATTTGAAAACTTTTAATCATAATTCATGTTTAGTTGTATTGTATGACCTAGATTTACTCCCCTTACTCTTACATAAGAATAGTCTCTCTCACATGATATTAAGGATGACAATGGGCGGGGATGGGTAGCAGGGGTTACTACCCATCCCCGCGGGCTTGCGGGTATCCATGGGATATTTGCAGGTATTTTATTCAATTAAAAAATTATTAAAAAAATATTTATAAAATAAAAAATGTATACCTAAAATTATATTTTAATATAAAATTTATATTAGTAATTATATTTACTATTAAAATAAAATAAAAATAAAAAATAAATATTCAAATAATATAATTATTAGTTATCATTTACACTTTTTTGTCGAAGTTAAAAATTAACTGAAAAAATATTATATATTTTAAAGAAATTTCATTTTAAATAAAATTATAACATATTTTTTATATTAAATATTTAATATCACTTTACAAATTAAAGAAAAAATACTTAAAATACTATAAATTTATGTTTTTTAATTATTTTTAACGGGTATACGGATACCCGCGAGTACTTGCAAGTATTGATGACAAGTATTTATAACGGATATTATTCACGAATATTCACGTGCGCCGAATTTTTTTTCCATTCCTACTTGATATGTCCTTCCTATAATGTATTATTTTTTCTCTTCTATATATTTAATTAGGAATTCGTATTAAATGGCCGAGTAAGGTTGAAAAAACATATATAATCTTGTGTATGATAAAACTAATTCTATTATGTTGTGTTTGTTTCTTTTGGTAAAATTATATTGGGTTTGTTTTTGATTTGAACAAAATTAACTTTTGTAAATTATAATATAATGTGACTACATATATATTACTAGACGAAAAAATTAATAAAACACATTAATTTTAAATCTTATAGGCCCAAATTTGATTTAAAATGAAAGTGAAAATATCGACGAGGTGCAAACCTATGTCTGACTATATTTTTGTTTTGCGTTGAAATCACTATCAAGTAGTATCAACCAATTTTCTAGCTAAATTTAAAAGCCATTCCTTTTTCTTTTTTCTTTTTTTAATAATAAAGCCCTTCGATTTAATTGGAACTCTTATCACTCTTCACTCGTGAAATTCAGTTGCTCATCAGTACACAATAATGCATTTCTAGTAGTGAAAAAAAATAAAAATATTAAATGCACTCTAGAAAAATAATTTAATTTTAAATTGTTTACCACTTTTAAACTAAAATATTAAGAGTGTATTTATTATTTTTTTTTTATCTAACAAGCATCAATTAATTTTTTAACTCAAATATTAGTTTAATCTATTTAAATTTCATCTTTTATTTGTTAGTTTAAATCCAAAAGTTAACTTGGCGATATAAAGTTCCGCTAAATTCATTGGAAGGACGATCTACCACGAAAGAACCTGTGTTCGAATCTTACCTAAACCACATTTTCAGGAGTTAACGCCAACCACGCAACACTAATAAAACTAATCTCATCCTATGAATAAAAAAACACATGATTATAAAAAAAACATCTATTCATGTTTATATCCATATCCCATTTAATTCACGGATACACATAAATGAACCGTACCCTTGCACATATATATAGTCATCTCATTTTCATACTTCAATTCCAATCTAAAAAATATTTTAACTAATTACCTATATTTTTAAACTATTTATATAAATTTTAGAGTAAAATACACCCACACTCCCTGAGGTATGTGAAAATTGCAGTAGACCCCAAACTAAAAAAAATATAGCACTCCGCTTCATTTTTCAAACAGATGCTAACTCTGTTACTTTTTTTCATTAACCATGGTTTACTCATGTGAAAGTTTAACTCAACATTGGTTAAGGTTTTCTCTTTGCTAAAATTCTCGAAGTAGTCTCTCGCTTCTTCAATATCAAATCCCAAATGCAAAATCCCTTCCATAAAAAAAAAATGCAAGCTGTAACTCCAAAATTCAAATTGAAGGACAAATTTGATTCAGATATATGACAGCGGTCGTAACAGTAATGACGTGGCTAATTTGTAGTAGTGTGAAGAATCACAAGAGCGTTGAAGTGGGTGCGGATGCAGTTAAAAGCGGTGGCTTTGTTGGCTGCTCCGTGGCCCTCAACTCTTAATCATCTCTTTTCCATTTTATCTATTACTTGATTTCTTTGTTAATAATGAAAGGAAATTTCTTTGAATGAGTTAATAGTGATAGTGAAGTGTGTAATTGAAAAGAAAAAGTGGAGATGTGTGTAATGGTGAAGGGATGGATGATGAACACGTAGTGATGCAGAGAATGAATTGTTGGTGCCAAGAATAGGAATGGAATTCTGAAGGTAATGAGTAGAAGAAAGGAAAAAATAATGTGATAAGAGGGTACATGGGTCTAGTTTGAGAGATCAAATAAATTTGCAGAGTATGGGTTAAGCTAAGCTAGAAGGATTGAAGGAAAGAAAATGGAGAAGGGTATGTAGAGGAATTGATTGTGACGAAAATGGGAGATTAAATGGAGTTTTCTCCAAACAATGAAAAATACAACTTTTAGAGTTGAAAAGAAAAAGAGAAAATAAACACTAACCATGGTTGAACAAAAGAATATTTCAACAGAATATTCCATCTCCTTTAGCTATTAGTTAGGAAAGTAGAGCGGAGTGCTATTTTGATTGTAGTTTAGGGTTTAACGTAATTTCAAAATACCTCATAGAGTGTAACTGTATTTTACCCTAAGTTTTATAAATTTAAGATAGCCTTTAATGTTTGAATTGATGAAGTGTCAGATGTATGAATTAAAATTAACTTAATTTAATGAAAAAAGTATTAGTTCAATACAATCTTCATAATAAATATATATATATATAAATAAAAGTTATGTTAATTATTGCCCTTAAAACAATGAATAAATAATCCATAAATAGAAATATATAATAAAAATCATAATTAATGAACATGTACTTGTAGCATTAAATGTTACACATTTTAATAACTAATTTATATTTATGAGTTGCTTATCCATTGCCATAAGGATAATGGTTAGCAAAACCATATATATGAAGTATATATTGAGAGATTTATTTACTTCAAGAGTAAGTGTTGTGTGAATTACTCCACTCAATATCTCTTTATACACATCAAATATCATCAATCTAATCATTTAACTGAAAGTTCTAAACATATAAATTAATCATACAAAATTTTAATTAATTTAAAAAACATACTGATATTACATCAATCGACTTTAATATAATAAATTTTAAATAAAGTCTATTATTCATTACTAGTGGTTTGTGTGTGCTAATATTTTAAAGGGAAGCATAATTTTAATTTGTGCACTTTAATTAATTTGTAAGTACGTAATAGCATATGAGTATTAGAGAAGTGATATGGGAATATGCTTGTAATCTCATACAATATAGATATTATATGCTATGGTGTGTAGTCCTAATTGCAATGATATGATAGGGATAATGTCGAGAGAGACATCTAATGGACCCAAATTGAAGAAATTGTGCACTACTCACTACACTGAACACTAGCAGCCTACCATCATGCATATATAATGTAATTAATGTCCTCCCCAAATATCTATTTTTTTATAAGAAAATTTAATAATTGAGGATTGAAATTTTGTATTCACACGTATATATCATATATATTTATTAATTGAATTATATGTTTGTTTACACTAAATTAATTTCATACATATCTTTCCTTTTTAATTCTATTTTCCTCTTTGCATAATTCTGCCAGATAAATGAAAAAATTTTGTTGGGAGAGACTCATTCCACTTTAGTGATTTCTTTGTTTTATGAGGATTAATTTTTGATGTTCCACTCAAAAATACTTTTAATGAGAAAAAAAAATTGAATGCTTTTAGATAACTTTTGGGTACAAGAGTATAATAAATCAGAATAGACTTAAAATTATAAAATAGATTATTTTAATCTTTGCAATGTTGCATAGTTAAAAAATTAAAAATAAAAGAAGACATAATATTAATTGTATGTTTAACACAATAATATTAAATTTGTGTTTTTTTCATTAATTTCTTATTATTTTTTATTTCTTAACCTGTATAATATTGTATATAATAAAAAATCTCTTATAAAATAAAAATTTTCTTATAAAATAAAAAAAGCTTAATTGTCCCCAAACTTTTTCAATTGTGTAATTTTGGTCCCTCAACTTTTAATTGGACGATTTTAGTCCCTCAACTTTTTGAATTGTGCGATTTTGGTCCTCAAACTTTTAATTGTGTGATTTAGTCTCACAACTTTGTCTATTGTGAAATTTTGGTCCACTCAAATTTCAAATTGTGCGATCATACTAAATTAATCAATCTTTCGTTAATAAGCTAACGGTTAACACAAACAAACTAATAAAATAAAATATGTAAAAGCAACAAAATCATGCAATTATACTAGTTTCAAATCAAAATTGCATCGATAAAAACTCATTATATGAGTTTGACCGCATTGATTATTAACTTATTAACGAGAAATGGTCAAAGAAATCAAAAGCACACAATTAGAAAATTTTTGGAATTAAAATTGTGTAATTCAAAGTTGAGGGACTAAAATTGCACAATTGAAAAAGTTACAAAACCAAAACTGCATAATTAAAAGTAAGGAAAACAAAATCGCATAATTGAAAAAGTTGATGGACCAACAACAAAATCTTAATTCTAGTATAAAGGATGACAAACAAAAAGTGTATTTGTCGGCCTCTGCATAGATTTTTGTGGCCTGTACTTTTAATTTTTATAGTTTATTTAAATTTTAAATTATGAAAATTGAGTCTCAATGCCTAATTTTTGTTTAATTTAAATATATGTTTTGTCCGTTAGTACTATTATTGATCACAAATAAGAGAAATTAATCTCAATTCTTACTATATAGCATTCAATAACATCATTAATAAATTTAATTTAGATGAAATTAAAAGCTAATAACCAAATTTTCATATTTTAGATTTTACGTAAATTAAAATCAATCAAAATTATACACTTAACAAGTTATATAGAATAGAATGCAAGTACTTTAATTTATTTATTTATTTTTGACAATAACCTCTGTATAGATTTGATACTTAAGGATTTGGGTTTGATATAGTACTTAAACATTAGTATAAGATGGCTATTTTTTTTCCAAATAAAAAGGATGGTTAACTTTCTTTTTAAAATAGTTATCAGTTTAATTTTTGAGTTTACAAGGTTCACTTGAGTCATTAAGTTTATAAGAGTAATTGATATAGGTTATTAAATTGCACAAATATTCATTTAAGTCCCTGAATTTTGATAATCTCGAAGATTTATTTTTGCAAACTAAAGGATGTAAGTGAATAATGTTTAGTAATTACAAGGACGTAACCGAATTACTTTTTTAAACTTAAAATTTAAGTAAACTTTCGTATAACTCAAAAATTTATGTGAATTATTTTAATAAATTTAAAGACTTATGCGAATTATCCTTCTAAAATCAAGAACTCATGTGTGGCTTCATTTTTTTTTTCCTTACACCTGACAAGGATAGCCGAATTAGAGAGAAAGATCCAATATCCACACAAATTTTGGTTCCTCCTGATGAGCTGATTTCGGTTATTATTTATTAACAGAATCTTGATATTTGATCAATTCCTATATGTTTAACTGATAATATAAACTTCTTTTTAGATTTGGAAGCGCTGTGTAAGATTATATTCTGCTTCCCTGCACATAACCAGATTTCAATTTGTTTCCTATTTAGTATATATATAATTTTGTCCAAATTCATAATTTGTTCCTGTAATTTATTTTTTTATTTCGATTTGGTTCTTAACTATTAATTGTTTTAATTTAGTCATGTAATTATTAAACGTTTTGATTTAGTCTTCTAATCTATTTTTATATTTCGAATTGGTCTTGAAACATTTTATTTTTGTTCGAATTTGGTCTCAATTGAAAGGACGAATTTATTGGTTGAATAATAAGTTACATGATCAAATCGAAATAGAAAAATATGTTACAGGACCAAGTTAAAACATTTGATAATTACACGACTAAATCAAAACATAAAAATAAATTACAAGAACAAATTATTAATTTGGCCGATAATTTTTCTTATACTTATTTAGTACATATAATTAATTAACTTATAAAATCACTCTTAGCTTCTCAGTTAATTTAAATTTTAATTTAATTTCTCGCGCATATATGTTTGTTTTCTTTTTTTTTTTTTTATGAAGTTTCTTAATTAATCTTGTTTTTTAATTTGATTATTGGAGTTGGATCGTTGGTGGTTTGCTTACACCCTGATTAGTGTCAACTTCATATAAATTCTTTTGTGGAATATTAATAAATACATATAGTGTTGACATTTTGCGTCTTCTTATCCGCAAAGAACATAATCTTTCTTTAATTCAGTAGTTGAGTCTTTTCAACATATTGTAAACTTTGATTTGAATCTTTACATAACCTCCATGTTTGCAATTTTGGTTTTGGTATGTTTAATTATTCTTTATCTCCCTATGACGCAACTGATTCCTTTTTCTTGGCATGAAAAAAATAATAATAATAAATTGGGCGAGGGATGATGTCCAAGATTAAAAAAAAGACATTGGGGTTTAAGTATTTATATTCAAAGTTTTTGACCCTAATTACGGTGATGTTTCGTTGTCTGAACTATAATAAAAGTTCTAATATTACTATGACCATATTGATACATAATATTGATACATAGATAAGAATATTGAATGAGATACTCCATTTATTCTATCTGGTTCTTATCATAAGACACATTTTTTTAAGAATTTGATAGTTATTTATAAGAGTATATAGACATTGCACAAAATCCATAAAGCCGTTATGATTTTTTTTTGTCCTTATTAAATGCTTTGATTTTATTGTGTTAACTACTAAACGTAATATTTAAGGAAGAGTAAAATTGATAAATTACATAACTTTTTGAAAAAATCAATACAACCAAATAAGTTTATTAATATATGTAATTTAGAAAAATATGTCTTATAATAAGGACTAGAGAAGATGTATTATACTGTTAGGTAAAAGCTAACGTTAGGAAAAAAACCTATGTCATATGTTTGATTGTTGTTAACTGTGGCCTATTGATGA